>NHNX01000008.1:208587-808587 GCA_002786045.1 Zasmidium angulare
TTTGTCGAGCCACTCTGCTTCCGAAGTGCAGGACCAGAATTTCTCGTCGCAGGGCAAAGTCCGCGTAAGCTCTTGTGCCGTCAAGATAGGCGGCACTCCTGAATCTAGATATCGTATGCACTCGAAGTGCCAGGCGAAATTAATGAATCTCCGCTCTTGTTCGATGTCAGCGAAGTACGTCCACCTCATCAGATAGACGTCAGGTCCGTCGGTGTGACTATCATCGGCGATGCGGCGAGCGATGAGGTTGCGGGCGAGAGTAGCCAGTAGCGAAGAATGGTGCCGTAGAAAGAGCGCGTGGTCTTCAGAGCCAGACGGGAGCAGAAACATCGAGCAGAGAAGTACGCTTTGACAGATGGGAATGTTGGCTTGATGGGCCTCGTGTGCGATCTAGTCGAATTAGCTGCGGATCCCATGAGGTTGACGCAAATGACCTACGATGTAAGAGATTGCTTTCCTGGCCACATGTTCGAACGACTCCATGAGTTCCTGGCTGCCGAGGTTTGAATGTTCGGCTCCAATGGCCGCGGCAGCCAGGACAAGCATCCATACGTCTTCTCTGGGCTGGAATGTTGGCATATGCAGAAGCGGGAATTGGGCATGGAAGTGTTGAAAGTACAGTTGAACAAAGACGTTTATGGCTTCAGCAGTGGGAACGCTCGACAGCCTTGGTATACCAGAGGCCGTGCTGTCCCAAAACTGGCGTATTCTGACATAGGTCGCCAGCTGCAGCTCAGGAACAAGCCTCGGGTTCTCAGCGTTGATCACAACGACCTCATTGTTCCTCCTCGCTGGCTGCCGTACAGTATGTTGCAGCATGGCGTCTCCATTGGAAGGCGTCCATTGAGGGGCTTCCGAGCTGTCGGCCCCTTGGAGCAAGCGAGAGAGGCTCGGTCCATAATCCTCGCTGGCCTCACCACGAGCGAACATGCCATCGGATGACTGCATCAGGGCCTCGACTTCATCAGAGCCAGCCGAGGTTGGTCTTCGCCCGCATCGAATGCCTCGAGTTTGGCACCTGCTGCAAGGCTCCTCGCCGTCGCACCGCATCTTGGACTTGGCACACGGCCAGCAAGCACGAGAAGTCCTGAGACGGATCTTCGCCGGGAGCGCCTCCGGCCCCGCTTTGCCGTGCATCAGAACATGTCGCTGGAGCGTGTCTTTCCGCGGGAACGCTCTGGGACAGAGAGGGCATGGGAACGGCTTCGCTCCGGTATGGATGTTCTGGTGTCGTTTGTAGTGTTCGCGACGTCCGAACGATTTGTTGCAATGCTCGCACGTATACCTGCCCTCCCCGGCGGCGGGGCTTCCATTGCGCATTGGCGCTGGCGGCGCTGGCCCGTTCGCTGGCTCCTGCGGCGTGTCCATCGTATCAGACTTTCGTCGTCGCCCGCCGGACTGTTGTTGACGTTGTGTGGTTTTGCGAGTGGGTGGCAGGAGGAAGGAGGGTTGGATTGCGACGGGGGAGGGAGAAATCCGACATGTGCGGGGTGACGGGAGCAGTTGCCAACACTGTGAGTCAGCAGCGACGTCCCCGCCCAAACCTTCTCTGTCCAGTCCTTCCCGTCGTCCTCATCTTCGCTGACACCACACAACCACATCCCCATTTCGCCTCCAATCATCGATCCAGTGCGTGTTGAAGAACCGCCGACACTCTTTGTACCTGCTCTCCGCCAATGCAGCCTTCATCGTGGGCTCCAGCTGCTCGAAGAAGACCAGATACTGCGGCCACTCGCGCAGCCCAGAGCCTTCAAGCCGAGCCATCTCTGGACCTTGATGGGCAGACACGGATCTCATATCCACCATGTTTGACTCAAGCCAAAGTTGTGGGTCATCGTAGAACACATCGGCTTCGTCAAGATATGTCTCTCGCTCGGCTGCACTCATGTTGATGGGTGGCTCGCACGTCAGAGCCCATGCTTCGATCTCAGGGTAGACGAAGTGGCTTCGCCAGGGCGTACTGTGGCATGGCATCAAGAACCCGACCGTGACGTTCGGACTCATAAGCGGAGGTAAGTCCTCTTCTGTGACGATGTCAAGCCACGGCTCTTGCCTATGTCGTAAGAAATGCATAACATCGACGACACCTCGCTGGTGTGTTGTACCGACGTAGCCAGCGATGTAGATATTCGTCGTGAGCATAAGTGCCATAAGTAGTTGCCGAAACTTTGATCTTGGGATTGGAAATGGCTGGAAGAACGTAGCGACAGGTCCGGCTGCGAGGACGAGCAGTATGGGTAGCAAAGGGTAGACGAAGCGCATCTCCTTGTGCGCAATAGCCGAGAACGCCAGTACGGTGAATGTCGCGGAGAGTGCGAAGACGAATCTTGTCTGCCGTTCCACGTACTCGTTCGCCGTCGGGATATATTCCGACCGCAAGCTTTGCCAGGCCCCAACAGCAGCAAAAGGCAGTGCCGTCGTGAGTAGCAGTGGCAAGCCCTCTGTAAAGTAATAATCGATTCTGTTCCTGCCATAGAACACCGCCAGAGAGTGCACGAGGTTCAGATAGAGGAACCTGAAAGGCGGAAACGTCCAGTTCCCGTAGTAGAAGTGATCCGCACAAGCGAAGACCGTAACAACAGACGCACCCGTCAGAGCAGCTGCAAACACAAGCGTCCCAGCTTTACGATAATTGCGATTGCAGCCGACCAAGCCAGCGCTGATGGCAATCCAGGTGATGATGTTCGTCGGACGAATGTAGAATGCCGTCGCAGCGGCAGCTAGCGCAGGATATAAACCAGAGGGCGCGCTCCAGGTCATGTATTGGACAGTGCGCAGATCCACACTCTCTAATGAGAATGTCGTAAGTCCAGCAAGCGAAAATGGCTTCTTGTCCTCTTTATCAGGATGAAGAAACCACGTCCAAGGAAAGCAGTACAGCGATGCAGCCGTCAAAGTCGCCTCGAGTGAATTCGAGAACGTCCTCACAGCGCAGAACCATTGCCACGGGCTCGTGATGGTCAAGAAAAGCGTGGCGAGAGAAGCTGCACTTCCAGCTCCGTAGACCTGCCGCGCGACTCCCCAGATCATGTAGTCCATCGAAGCCGCAAAGAAAGCCTGCAAGATTCGTGGTGCGGCTGCTAAGGCGTCAGCCCGGACGTCGTGACTCGCTTGCAAAAAGTGACAGATGTAGTCCACGGTCTTGTACGCTGTTGCGAAGAGCATTGGATGGATCGAAGTCCGCAGGTGCTCCCGCCATTCCTAAGGACCGTCAGTCGTCTTTCGAGGCAGGACGCCAAGAGGTGACATACCCATGTGATCCAAGCACCGCTTTCAGGTCCGAATGCCATCTGCCATGCTGGCTCGAGGGCTTGAAAGTATTCATCTGGTTGAAAGAAGGTGTTAACGAAATGAGCGTTGACCACGCGAAAGATGAAGAGGCTGAAGAAGATCGTCAGCTGAACGTGCCATCCTCGCGATGTCGAGGCTGTTCGAGGATTTGTGGTGGTTCTGGGGGCCATATCCACGTGATGACGGGAGTGAGAGGCGCGAAGCAAGACTTGTCCAGCCTCTAGGCATCAGAATCAACGAAACCTGCTCCATCAATACGCATTGCAGTAGTCGTCGTTTGAAGTGCGTTGATGATGTTGTCAAAAGGAGAACCCGCTAGAGATGCCAGGATGGAGCCAGCCAGCGACGCTGACAGAAGTCGTGGCCACGTGTGGACAAGAAACAGATCGCCCGCTCAACAACCTAAGGCTCTATCTGTACCTTTGCCAGTCACTATGCGTACGATTGCAGAGGAGACTGCGCAGACGTCCTCTCAACAACAGGATACAAGCTTTACTTCGAAAAGGTTACAGTCCGTCCTCAAAGCCTCGCACCACTGACCCCCATCTCCTTCTTCCACCCCGGCCAGACCTCCTCCGCGACTGTCTGCATCAGCTCACACTTTTCCCACTGCCGCTCAACCGTCATTCCAATGCCACTGCGGCCCATCAAAGTCCCAAAGCCACACTGCGTGGTGATTCCCAAGGCATCGAGACCCTCCGTCTGGCTACAGCCTCTCGCTCTTGCAATAACGTTTCCTGCTGAGAGGAGCTTTCCCTTCAGAACTGCCGGATCTTCCAAGGTGGCTACTTTCGTTGACACGAGACCCAACAGAACGGACTTGTCTTTCGGCAAGTGCTGCAGCGGGGTGAAGTCTCCGTGAGCGGGATCGTCCCATTCGACTGCAAAGAGCTTGTAGTTTGTCTCCAGGAAGAGGCGCTGCAGGAGGTGGTTGTAGTCTCCTGGCAAGGTCGGCGAGCCTGGAACGTTGCCGCGGCACATGTGGTGGCACACAGTCATATCCTCTGGCAAGCCTGGGAGGAAACGGTTATGTGTTTGTATGTATAGAGACACGAGGGCTTCGCGGTCGGTACCGTTGGCTTGCATGGCTTGCGCCCAGCCGTCAGTGTATAGCATGGAGATCAGTGGATCGTCGACCTGGATATTTCTGATGCCAGCTTCGTAGAGCTCCAAGATTTCATCGTGAAGAGCATCCGCGATGTCGTTCAGATACTCCTGGTCACCCGTGTACCCAGACTCTTTCGTAAAAGGAGCTTGAAGCATCTCGTGCCACCATGTTGGCGAGAGACAGGTCTGCTTCACAAGACCCCAGTGCTCCTTGGGCAAGTATTTTCTCAACAATCGCCAGCTGTGCATGTAAGCGGACTTTGAACGTTGGATCTTTGACACGGCAATCTTGGCCATGCGCCCGTCAGCTCCCAATTGTTTGAATTCCTCGTTGATGGGGAAGCCCTCGCGCCATTTACCGGTTTCAAATTTGACGAAGGATACGTCAAAACCAGACAGTGATTCGTAAAAGTCGTCCCAGAACACAGTACGCTCAAACTCGCCAGTGGTGATCGGAGTGATGCCGTGTTGAAGCTGATGCTGAACCACTTCTTGGACACTGTCCTCAGTGGCCTTTTTGAGAGTTTCTTGCTGTTCAGGTGTGCCCTTCTCGATGGCCATGGTGTCAACTGATGGTCGAAGGGCATTGCGAGCGGTGATGAGATACTCTGGACGGATCAGAGAGCCGATGTGGTCGACGCGGTATGGTGGCGGCATGTTGTCAGTGTCCTTGTCTCGGAACGTGTACTCGAATACTTCTACATGGCGAGGCGGACGGCATCATATATAGACCCTATCAGCATCGAGCTGAATAGCCTGGGCACCCCGTGATCGTTCTCGCACTTCGGATCCTGCAGTCTTTTTTCGCGACGTCGGACAGGCTCCGATGTGGTATGGGTTTATAAGTGGCTTGTAAGGTGGGGTAGGCGGTCGACACGACAGTTGGTTGCTCGACTTCACCTCATAGCCATGGGATCGAGCATGATCCATTCCTTACGATGTATAGGGCACATTTCACGAAGCTAGGGCTGCTGCCAGAGCTGTTCTTGTGGACAACGTATTACCTACCTCTTGGTCAGCTCACCGTGGAGAATGAGTCCGCGTTGCGTAGTCTTTAAGCTGCCTCGACAGTGTCCGTGAGCCTAGTCGCTTCGACAACTCTGGGAGAGCATGTGCTCCAGGTATCGTTCTTCGAGTGGAGCGGTTTACAAAGGGTTTGGAAACTTGTCGCCGGCTCGAACATGGGAATTCGTGCATGACCCTGCCTATTTTCGGTGCCTCTGCACTACTTGGTGGAACCTTAGCCAAGTCGGACTCCCCATTGCGATACTAGTAGTACTCACCATATCTACCACGCGCTCGAACGTGTTCAAGATGGGACCTGTGGCCGGGAGATTGCTGCAGACAGCGGGCATGTCCCGTATCGGTGTCTCCCGTGAACTGTCGATCGTTTACAGACTTTCCAGCCCGGTCAAGGCTAAGCTCAAGCCTCATAACGATGAAGTGAAGTAAGAAGAAGAAGGGTCGTGAGCTTTTGGACCGTGATGGCGACACAGGTCTCGAAGGCCTCGTTCGAGCCAGTAACCTGCTTCCGCGGCCCAACGGCCCTGCTTTCCGTAGCGTAAACTCAAGATCCCGACCAGCCTCCACCTTTCTCGCCCCACAACATCACCTCTGAGCAAACCGTTGTCTGCACAGCAATCGCCTATCTGTTGTGTCGCGAACGACATGGCTCATGTGCGAGATATTGGCAGTCGAGATGAAGCAATGCTACGAGATACCGCCGATATGGATCCTCTTGCAGCTGCTGTCCAGCGCGTACGGAGCGCCTTGCTCCGCGAGAATGGAGTCGACGGGACTGAGCTAGTCTGGGTCTCGAGCTTAGCCTGAAGCCTCCGCCGGTACTTATCATTCACTTACTTTGCCTATGTCTCTCTCTCCTTCGCTATCAACATCTCCCGTGCCCGATTCATCTCTAGGATGACCGGTACCAGCACAGCAACGCCAGCTTCCGGCAAGCCAGCGAACAACTATCAAGACTTCGACGTAGATGAGACTCTATCGAAGCTCACTACTCAGGAGAAGATCTCACTCGTGTCTGGAACCGACTTCTGGCATCTGGCTGGTATTCCTCGTCTCGGCATACCGGCCATTCGAACATCAGACGGACCCAACGGTGTACGAGGAACGACCTTTTTCAATGGTGTCCCTGCGGCTTGCCTACCATGCGGTGAGAGTGGCAGCGTCTCTCTGTGAATACCATCTTGCTAATCTATCTCAGGCACTGCGTTAGGGGCAACATGGGACGTCGACCTTATCCGCAAAGGTGGAGAGCTCATGGGCCATGAGGCCATTGCCAAAGGTGCATCTGTCTTGCTAGGGCCGACTGTCAATATGCAGCGATCACCGCTCGGCGGACGAGGCTTCGAATCTTTCTCTGAAGACCCAGTGCTAGCTGGCACCCTCTCTGCAGCATCTGTCAACGGCATTCAGTCTACCGGCGTTGCGGCTACATTGAAGCATTTTGTGTGCAATGATCTTGAAGACAAGCGAATGTCCAGCAATAGTATTCTGTCGGAACGTGCCTTGCGGGAAGTGTACCTCCTGCCATTTCAAATCGCACAGCGAGACGCCAAACCTTGGGCCTACATGACTGCGTATAATCTAGTCAACGGTCTCCACTGCAGCGAGAATCCCAAGCTACTTCAGCAAATCCTACGAGATGAGTGGGGCTTCGATGGCTTGGTCATGTCGGACTGGTTTGGCACATATTCGACGACTGAATCCATCAAGGCTGGACTCGACCTAGAAATGCCCGGTCCACCCTCGCTGAGGGGACGGCAAATCAGCAAAGCCATGTCGTGCGGGAAGCTGCTCCAGCATCATTTGGACGCCAGAGCTACCGAAGTTCTCAAACTGATCAAGAAGGTGCTGCCTCTGCAAATACCTGAAGGCGCAGAAGAGAAAACCATTGACTCGCCAGAGACTGCGTCATTGCTCAGATCCATCGCCGCCCAGAGCATCGTTCTCATGAAGAATGACGATGCCGTCCTGCCTTTCAAGAAGGAGAAATCTACAGCCGTGATTGGACCCAATGCAGCATTTGCGGCCTACTGCGGCGGTGGATCCGCTTCGCTTCTACCTTACTACACAGTCACTCCTTTGGAAGGCATCAAAGCTAAATCGAGAGACACCCAGTACGAGCTGGGTTCCCCAGGCTGGAAACTTCTCCCACTTCTCTCCCGTCTATCAAAGACGAGCAAGGGCAAATCTGGTCTTGACATGAAGATCTTCCTGGATCCACCCTCGAAGTCAGACCGCACGCCGATCGACGAGCTCCAGATTCGTGACACATCGATCTTCCTCTTCGACTACAAGAATCCACGACTGAAGACACACCTCTTCTACTCTGACATCGACTGTACAATCACCCCAGACGAGACCGCCGAATACGAATTCAGTCTCTCGGTTGCCGGCACTGCGAAGCTGTTTGTCGATGGTCAGGTTGTTGTTGATAATATGACAAAGCAGTCGCCAGGTGATTCTTTCTTTGGTGTAGGCACGAGAGAGGAGATCGGTTCCATCAAACTTGAGGCCGGCAAATCATACAGTGTGCACGTCGACTTTGGCTCACTGCCGACATTGACGTATACCAAAGAAGGTGTCACTGCGTTCGGTGCGGGAGGCCTTCGAATTGGCTTCCACCGGAAGGTCGATCTGAAAGTCGAGATTGAACGTGCGGTGGCCCTGGCGAAGAAGTGCGACCAGGTCGTTCTGTGCGCTGGTCTCAACGGTGACTGGGAGTCAGAAGGCTATGATCGACCACACATGGACTTGCCACCTGGCACTGATGACTTGATAGAGGCTGTGGTGGCAGCGAACCCGAATACAGCGATCGTCATGCAATCAGGAACACCAGTCACCATGCCATGGGCGTCGAAAGCAAAAGCTATCGTGCAAGCATGGTATGGTGGGAATGAGACCGGCAACGGTATTGCCGACGTCGTGTTTGGAGACGTGAACCCGTCAGGCAAGTCCAGCTTGAGCTTTCCCAAGCGCAACGAGGACAACCCAGCCTTCCTGAACTACACTTCTGACGACAACCGGGTCTTCTACGGCGAGGACGTCTACATCGGCTATCGATTCTACGAAAAGACCAAGAAGGACGTACTCTTCCCCTTTGGTCATGGTCTCTCTTACACAACATTTGACCTGAAGTCACTCAATGTCAGGACAAGCGATTCGTCAGACGACATTTCCATCTCTGTCCAAGTCTCCAACACAGGGAAAGTCGCCGGTGCAGAAGTCGTGCAAGTCTACATCGCGCCACAATCGCCCTCGATCAAGCGACCGGTCAAAGAGCTTAAGGGGTTCAGCAAAGTCTTCCTACAGGCTGGAGAGAGTAAGACCGCTGAGCTGAAACTTAGCAAGAAATATGCGACGTCGTTTTACCACGAGGGGAGGGATGCATGGGTGAGTGAGAAGGGCAAGTATACTGTGCTAGTTGGCAATTCGAGCGCGAGTACGCCTTTGAAGGGGGAGCTTGAGGTTGGAAAGACGACTGTGTGGAAGGGGTTGTGATGCACAATGCGTTCAATCTTGGATTCAGTGTGGAAGTCACCATGTCCCAGTGGACCATTGGAATGGAGTAGACGATCTTTGTAGCGTACAGTACCTCGTTCAAGTAGGTCGTGTCGTTCCATGTCACTCAGTTGGACCTTAGTCCCGGTCATATGCCCCACTTTCGTTGCGGCCGTCGCCCCACTGAAATGCAAAGCTACATATTTGCATTGTAAGAAACTGCCCTCTATCCAATCAGACAAGGTCTTTGCAACACATTGACCAGTCAGTGAGAACAGCAGGCAAGATGGTTCGTCAAATTCTCTCCGAATCCTCGAAACCTCATGCTAACACGTCCAAGGCCGAGCGGTCTAAGGCGCCACGTTAAGGTATCCAACCTTGACTCAATCCCGTGGTCCGAAAGGGCGTGAGTTCGAATCTCACTCTTGTCATGAATTCTTTTGCGCCTATTGTCGTCTTCACACGACTACAATTGCGTTCAGGAGATCGATGTGAAGAAAATGAATTTTTGTGTGAAAGTTGCGAGGCACGCCGCAAGAGGGTTTAGGGAGGAAGAGCGAGCTGGATGATGATCTTGTCGTCCTGCCTGGTTGATGTGATCGATTGTTTTGGTAGCTAGTCGTCTCAGACTCGCAGTACAGGCGTGAAGAGGAAATGCATAAAGACGTGAAAGTTTGAGACAACGACAAAGAGACGATTATAAGCTAATGGAGTCCTTTGTAAAGAATTCTAGCTACGTTTTGGCTCCATGAAACCGATTCTTCAACCTATTCAGCGTGTCGGGGTCCAAAAATCAACCGAAGACTTGGTACAATCGCAGTGGGAAACTCATGGATTCGTTGAAGTTGGCGCAGCAGATGGACTCGTCCATTCATGCTCTCCTTTCCCATTAATTCATGAGCTAACTAGGTAATAGTCTTCGCAAAATTACTCAAGTCCGCCTTGATATTCGCATCCTCCGTTCCGGCAGTCGCCAAAGCAGTCAACAACGCCACCAGGATCGGCTCCAACGAAGCACCCAACGCGATGGGGTTCAGCACACTATCTAACTTCGTCTGCTGCGAGCATCCACTGCTCACGGTGCCTGCGAAAGCGCTCTGCACGAACTCGAAAGCGCCAGGGAAACCGAGAACCTCTGTAGTGGCATGGCCACCGTTGCCGTAGGTAACGAAGTCGACGCTCGCGCCGTAGCCGCACCACTCATTGTACAGCGTCGAAACATTGGCATAAGGAATGATCTCGTCCGATGTAGCGTGGAAGAGGTAGACAGGTGCGGTTGGAGTCTCGTTGGAGTAGCGACCCATGAGCTGTTGGTCGAGAGCATATGCCAGCACGGGATCGTAAAGGATTCTATCGCCCTCGGTTTGGAACTCGGGCGACACGACAGATTTGAACGGGAATTGAAAGAGATTCGCAACGCCACAGTTTGCTTCCGCGAACGCCAGTTGTGAAGCGCCTTCGGTTGTGACGATGCTATCGATTTTCGGTTCGAGAGTTGCGCCGTAAGCAGATGGAGCGCTGAGGCCGGCTAGAGCTTGAGGGAGGAAGCCTGCGAAAAGGGTGCCGTCGATGAAGACCGTAGTACCAGTCAGATTGGCGGGTGTGCCGCCTTGAGCCCAGCCTTTGATGTTGAGTTCTGGGGCATAGGTGGGTTGGAGTCCTGCCGCCCATCCAGTTGCGATTGCTCCACCGCTGTAGCCGTATCCAACGACTGCAGGGGTAGTCGTGGTCAGCCCAAGGGTGCTACCAAAGTTGTTGACTGCGCGGATGCTGTCGAGGACACCCGTCCCTTCCAGGCGGCCTGCAGCGAATGCAGCATCAGGGCCTTCGTAGTCTGGGGCCGAGACGATGTAGCCCTCAATCAGGAACGCCTGGAGCAGCAGGAACTCCACGGATGAGATGATGTCTTCTTGCGGAGCGCCCAACTGGTCTACTGCTCGTCAGCTTCGTGTAGCAGGTCAACACGCAATCACCTACAGTTGTAGCTAGGATCGCATTTGCCATCCCTTGATGCGCCATCGTATGCCGTATGGAAGGAAACGAAACGATCAGTCTTTGGAAGCAGTGGCTTGAAGACTGTCGTCACGGCGGAGATGGCGGTCCCATTGACGGCCTGAGTCTTGTACAGGAGCTGCCATGCTTCCACCGGATCTGGCACTAGTCCGAAGAATGATGTCGCCACTTTACGCGACTTGAGGACAGTTCCGAGTGCTGCAGAGTCGATCGTGACTGGTGCTTGATAGAATGGGTCGTCTTCAGGGAGTAAGACAGCCCGCACACCAAGTTGTGCTGGTCGACACGAAACCAGTGGCAGCACTGTGGCCACGATAGAGACGATGGACTTGATGCTCAGCATGTTGGCTGTTTCGCTCAGGGGGTCGGTGGTGTTGTCCGGGGCGCCTGGCCTGGATCGTGCTCATGGTGGGCAGTCAGCAATATATGTGTTCACACGATACCATAAAGTGAGGTGGAAACCGGCACGCTTGCTTCCGTGCATGTGAAGAGAGTTCACCTCGGTGGCAATATACTTGCGCGCTCCAGTGTGGTTCGCTTCGAGTCTGGGGGCCCCATACGAGATATGCGAGGTTGGCCTTCTCCGCTCGTTCGTCCTCCAACACATCTTGTTTCTGGTCGGAGGATTCAAATGCGGCGGGCCGGGTGCAGATCCCCGAGATGCGGCATGCTGTTGCGGACGACGAGAGGTGCAAACTCGCAGAGTGCCTGCATAAGCTGGGGTTGCACGGCAGTAGCTATTGACGAGCTGGACGACACTCCTTCTCAGGACAATCTTCCGCGACATCGTGTTCGGGTGCATTGTTTCCTTTGTTCAGACGCCAGTTCTAGCTCTTCGACGTCCGTGGTCGAGCGGTGGCTGATCGGCGACTTGCCTCTATATGCATTGTCCCGCTGACTCGTCTAGACTGAGGGTGGCAGGGCAGCACATCGAGTATTGTCGTCGTCTTAAGCATGCGATGAACGCTGCCTCAAGCAATATAACACGCAACTCGCTTGCCAGCGTGAGGCGTCATGGCGCGGGTGTTGAAACTACGCGTGAATCATGTAGCCGAACGCGATGACGATGCTTCCTCTCGTGAAACTGTCTTGGTCTGAACGTCTGTTTTGTCATGTTTGGAAGAGAGGAAGGAATGTTGTCCTCAGAGGGCAAGGAGGGGAGGGATACGAAGCAGAAACGAGAGGGGGACAGGTGGAGAGGATGATCACCGGAGCATTGGCTGGTCTCGGATGGTTCGAACTCTATCGCGTCGATGTTCAGCTGGAGCAAGTGGTATATTTGTGCTAACATTTCGAAAAGCGAGTGATGAAGATGTTGTAGGACCGATGGGTGTGTCGTTAGGAGAAGGGAGAAGGAAGGAGGGAAAGGATTGAAGTCGTCCCAGACTCCAGGATGGCACCGACCAACGACAACGTCATCCGTTGGAATTGCCGCCGTTGGAAGCTGGAAACCCTCACAGGCCTCACTCCAGCCATCCTTCCTGAGCCAACATCAACGCCCGAAGATTGCCTGCAGAAAGGAGCCGACTACGCAGAACGACATTCGTGTGGCACATAATAAGTATGACCGGCGTGCCTCTGGGACACGAGGCTTAAAACTTCAGCAGCATTCATGCGCGGCTTGCTACACCACCAGCGTCTTTGGCTCGTGCCACTCCTCCGCTCCTTTCCCATCAACGACATCATCTCAGCACCACTGTGCCATCATGTATTACACCGGCGCCAATAGCTACAAGGCTTGACGCACACACTCAGGTGTCGAGGCCCTCGAGCCTGGCCACGATGTGACGCCGCAATGGGACCTCGTTCGGCCTGGCCTCACCACAATCAACGCCATTGGCGAGCGAGTATGCTTGAGTCTCATAGCTAATGTGGATGCACGGACAGGTTTGTCGCTACTGAGGGCATGTTGTAGGTAAGGTATTGTTATCTCGAGTCCGCCAGCCTCTAGCCATTGTTGTGGCTGGCTGGGGACTGAGCTTGACATGCTAGCTTCACCTTCAGCAAGCCACGAGATCAAAACCTTCCGAGCTCATGTCCTATTCAAGGGAGCCTGCTGCAGTCCGTTGCACTCTTTTGAGACCGCGAGTGCCCGGTCAAGGCCTTGTGTGCCATGCGGAAGTCGCGATTCGCTGTCAACTATCTCCCCCCGCTGCCTTCAGCTCTTGCTGCGCCTTCACGAGCAGCTGGACCATGAACACAAAAGACACGGATTCAACTCCTGAAGGTTGAAGACACGCTTTTGCCTAGACGGGACGAGTCAAGCCACGCGATAGGCCGTCAAGGCTTGCATCTTGCCGTGTTCAAGGCCGTCCGCAAGCCACGAGCAGCTGCATTCGGTCGGTCGTCAATCTTGACATGCAACGCGACTACCTGAAATGCACCCTCCATGTCTTCCTCAGGACAAGCGTATGCGCCGTGTGCTCAATCTGAGCTGCGTCAAAGACATGGTTGTACCGGCTCGTAGCATGGCCTTGTTCGAGAGTCGAGAACTGTGCAGGAGCAGCGCCGTGGGCATGGCGGACTGTGACCATGGCCTGAAGTCCCATATAAAGGCGATGAGGGCTACCTCTTGCGTTCTTGCTGATCATGCCACATTTGCAAAAGCATCCAATCTTTATCAGGAACTGCTTTCGAACGAGCTCCTCGAAGCACGATGTCTCCTCCACCGATTTTCAACACACCTGTTCACCATGTCCTTGAAACTTTTATCAAGGCCCTTCAAAGCTCTGAAACATTTCCATTCGAGAAGTATAGTAGTGCTATACAGACTGCAACTAAACATCAAGGCCCAGCAGGTCTCTTAGCAGGAAATATCCCCGATGGCAATCAGGGCTTCGATCTCAGCAATTACTGCATGGCGGATGGGAGGGACTTCTCGGACACTTTGTCCACCCTAGGCGTTGCGGCCCTTGCTCGACAGATGTGAGCACACCCTACGACAGACCTGCTATGAGTACATGCTGACATGGTGTTCTCAGGTACAATGTGAACGATCGATGGGGGTTTCACTCTTGTGTCAACAACGACAACGCTATCTCAACGTCCAAAGCGGGCATTGTCACAATCTTCCCATGGCTCTTCGCCGATCATGTAAACGCGTGAGTGCATTCTTGTTTCTGATGGATAAAGCTGACGTTCAAAGTAACCTACGAGCTCAAGGTCTGCCTGAGCTGAAGGACTTCCTGAACCAATGCCCTGGATTCCTCGATGCCTTCAACCAGCTTCTCATGAGCCCACGTGAGTGATTCTGCTTGGAATACGTTGGTATTCATTGACAAATTCATAGCATTCGACCATTTGGCGTTGCTGGCCAACGACACAACTCACTCCAGACAGTACACCACTACATTACTCTTCGTGTACCTCTACATGAACCAGGGTCACGGATCGCCAGTGCCCTTGCAGACTGACATACCATCTGCGAACGATCCATCAAGCTGGATGAATATTGTCAACAAATGGGTCCGAACTGCAAACTCTCCAGAGTTCAAACGAGCATTCCCTAACGTACAGCCCGGCGGCCTTGTTTCGGGCCTCTCAGCAATCATTGCGCTCGATGGTGTTCCCGACGCTCAGCCTGTCCGGCTCGTTCATGCCTTTGCGCAGTCTATAGTGGGAGATCCTTCGAATTGGGATATCAATGCTGATCTACAAAATCTGCAGACGATGGCAGATGTAAGCACAATCGTCACGGTCGCCTAGCAAGTACTGATGTACAACTAGATTCTATGGACCTCTTGGGATGCACGAACTGGCAACTATCAGAATGCGATCATTCAAGCCGAGAATTCCGCTCACTCGTCGACGTCCAGTGCCAGTGCTGGACCGATGGAACCGATTCTTGTCACCACCACAGTCTACGGCGATCCGGCGGTCGCTTGGATGGTACGGTCCGTAATGTCTGGATATGGATCCATCATCACGAGTGGAAGCCCTGGGAACAGAACGGACATCAGCAGTGGGTCTAGCGGTGGTGGCAGCTGCTTCTGTCCAGGCACCAAAGTTCTCACTAGTGGCGGCTCGGTCAACATCGAGAATATCTCTGAAGGTATTGAGGTTGTCACCAGAGCCGGAGCCACTCTGCAGTATGGCATCAGCTCTGACGAACTTCCCAAACACTCTACCCTCGTGAGAGGCGACCGCACGAAACTTTGGGGCTTCAACGATGAAGCACCATTCTTTACCGCGAACCATGTCTTTCACACCGCGACCGGACTCCGAGCAGTCGATCCAGCTGGAGCAAGACTTGAGAATCCTTGGCTAGAAGTTGGACTGCTTCGAACAGGGCACCATGTCCTCCGCACTACAGACGGCAAGCACTATGATACAGTGCTCGTCGAGAAGCTGCATTTTGTAGATGCACAGTGCGACTACGTCTATGGCATCCACCTGCGCGAGGGTCTGAGAACGTATCATGCCAATGGGTATCTCGTCCATCTCAATTACCCTGAGATCACAATCAAGAGCTTGTCGAATCTTCTCAAAGAGCTCCCACCATCAGTCAGGGTCGATATGCTTAAGAGCGCAAAAGAGCTCCAACCCCTGCTTGCCCGGTTTGGTGCCACCACTGCCCTTGAGGTTCTGGAGAAAGAGATCACAACACCTACTGAGCTGAACTATGTTAGCATCTGTCGCAGGGGTACGAAGACACGCAGCAACCTGTCAAACATCATCCGACGTTGGCAAGCATCAGACTTCTCAGAGACCGCACCAACGGAGTTTGCATTCCAACTGCCTGCCGTAGAAGTCAACCACGGGGTCGTCTCGATCGACAACGAGTACTGCGAGATCGCTGCAATCGACAAAAACACCATCAGCTGGACTCGACAGGCGGCTAGCAATAAGTGGGAGCACGGTAGCGTGACTCTTGATGCAAACATCGTCACTGGTCATGGAGCTCTGACATATTCTTCATCAAAGGACAGTCTAGGTACAGAAGCGCCCCGAGCAATTCTTCTGCATCAGGTCTCTAGCTCGGCAAGTCCTTCCGTTCCGGCGTCGCTGGCCATGAGTGCTCCGCCCATAGCGATGGTTGCTCCTGTGGCTATGAGCGCGCCTCCAGTGCGGGTCATGGCATCCAACACGGTGGCCAAGTCTGACGATTCCCGCAACGCCTTGGATCAGCCCATGCACGTCATGGCCCGCGAGTTTGGTGGGCCTGGCCGTGGAGGCTTTGGTGGAGGTGGCTTTGGAGGTCGTGGTGGCGTGGCTGGTCCAAATTGGGGCGGAGGCGGGCGAGGAGGCGGCAACTGGCGTGACGGCGGCAGGGGCGGTGGTGGCTGGAATGAGGGAGGAAGAGGCGGCGATGAAGAGGGCGAGGGAAGAGGTGGATGGGGAGGCGGTCGAGGAGGTGGGAACTGGGGCGATCATGGCTGGAATGGTCACGGGCAGCCGCAGCCTGGTCCTTCGCCTCAACCGTCCCCGGATCCTGTGCCACGTATGTTGATGTTAGCTCGGCTCTTGACTTGTGCTGACTGTCTCCACCGCAGCTCCGACCCCTCAGCCAAACCCGAAGCCAGCGCCCACACCACAGCCAGGTACGTGGTACAGATTGGAGCCAGATCCCGACCTAGGGTATCTGATCACCAACTCACGAATACCTAGATCCTAGCCCTCAGCCCAATCCACAACCACAGCCAACTCCTACTCCCAATCCAGCTCCCCAGCCAACGCCAGCTCCAACGCCGACTCCGACGCCGAAGCCGGATCCTACGCCTATTCCTCGTCCTGTGATTCCACCTTCTGGACCTGCAGCGATAGCGAAGCAGTTCACGCCAATTGATCACTACGCCTTGGCATTCGACCCCTTGGACTATACAGATGGACAAGTCTCGCCTGCTGGAGCTACAACTTCCTTACTAGACATGTACACGTACGTGGACGATGACTCTGGCTCCTGGCTCGCTCGTCTTGCCTCTCTGGATGCAATCCGTGATGCAGCGGCAGCCAAACTCCAGGCTGAGGCCTCGGGCTTCACCTGGACAGCCGTGCCTGAGCTGTATACGGCGACCTCATTCTCTATTGGTTCTGATCTGGGCTTTATCTTTGAGATCACGAACCCAGACATCATCGCCAGCGTATCGGATGATTTTGACGCGGCCAACCCGAAATACTCTGGGCCGCTAACATTCAAGAACATCGGCCTCGATTCGATCACTTTGCCTTTTGTGCCAAGTGCTCTGAAAACGACTTTCTCGTTTGACGCGCAGGCCATTGTGCCGCCCAGCATTGTGCGGGAGTACGATCCTACAATGGTCGGACAGAACGGAAAACGCCATCTCCTGCTTGGAAATTGGGTTAGCGATACCGCTCCTCAGGCTATGGTCGCTAGAGCATCTGCATCTGCTCTTGCTGGGTCGAGCGCGATCAACAAGCCACATGTTCGTCCAGCCACTGCTGCTCACCCTATGGTCAGAATCATGGCCGCGAATGTTCAGGTTCCCCAGAGCGACATGGCCGGCGTAAAATACTTGTACACGTCGGTAACCGTCGACAACATCAATCAGCAGGTCAACGAGAAGTCACAGAATCTGCTGTTCCGGACAATGCTATATCACATGGACGATAAAGATCGGGACAACTTCACAAATAGCAACAAGCCTGACGTGGGAGATCTTGACACGCAGGTCCCGGCTGCTTTGAGCACACTACTGGATCAGAAGACGAAAGATTGGATTCGCAACGTCTACGCCAAGGCATGGATCTCGCAACGAATATCGATGATGCCCAAGTCAAAGCGCAAGGACTGGCAGCTCGACTTCAAACCATACTCGGCTGCAAGGTTGGAGTACTGGTGGTCAGGTAAGGGGGCCAAATGCATGAGCAAAGCCCCTGAGTACAACCGCCTCAACCAACTTGCCGCGAACGCTATTGTCTTACAGCTGTGTCCCCAACTGCAGCAATTCAAGGATGATACGAGACAAGGCGACACTGCGGGTTCGACGACTAAACTTGGCACTACCGGCCTTACTGGAGGACAGCGCTGGGCCCGGGCTTTGTACAATAGCTACTCGTTGGGGCCAGGCCTGTCTATCATGGCGAAGGATACATCGGCGCTCCAGAAAGTCACGAATTGTAAGTGGCGATGAATTTTGATAATGACGATGATACTGACATGCCTACCAAGTCATGTGTGCTCTGAGTCCAATACCTATGGACGTTACCGCATCAAATTGGACAGACGAGAACAAACCTCTTGCGATCCGGCTGAGCGAGAACGCACGCAAGTACAACGAGGATCAGCTGCACTACAAGCAGTATCTCAATCGTTCAGATGAGTTCATTACAGACGAATACTCTTTCCTGGTCGATGGCATGAAGGCTCTCTGGGAGAGCTTGCTGAGCGAAACGAGCACCGAGGGGAAGGGTATCACAGCTCAGCTCAGATATGACCTAGAGAACATGATGGAGATCTATGCAGATGAGATCAAAGAGTCCGGAAAGGACAAAGTGTAGGTCACCCCCGCGTTGCTGGACCTACACACTTACTGACAAACCTAGGCTCGCAATGTTGGATCTCATGACGGATCTTATCGAGTCGCAAGCAACCATTATGAAGGGCATCTCCGCAATGAGTACAGCCGTCCCTGTGTTCCTGAGAAACTTTGGCTCTAAAGGCTGGCTTGGGGCGTTTACGAGTGCCGAGCAGGCTGTCAAAACTGCAAATGGCCCTCAGCTTGGCAATGACAAGTTCTCTAAGGCGAAGTGCTTTGCATTTGGGGCTTTGGTTGTCGTGTCGGTACGTCTAAGACATCCTCACTTGACATCGATGGCTTGTCGCTAACGGATTCTCGAGATGGGCATGTTCATCGGCGGCGCATGGTCCGCGTTCCGCATGTGGCCAGCACTGGAACCCGTGGAGAAAGCCAAGCTCATATTGTCTACGATACAGACAGCGTTGGTCGCGGCCGATCAAGCAAACAACACTGCTATGTCGATCGTTCGCTATCGATATTGGAAGAACAAGACACCGGCTGCAGATATTCCCAAGGATGCAACACCAGCTGCCCAAGAACCGACCGATGCTGAGACTACCACTGCCGCTGGTGCATTGGAAGAAGGTACCACGCAGGACGCCACTGTCGCCGAGCAAGAGAAGCGTGCTTCGTTTGGTGATCGAGCCGCTTCTCGCAACGAAGTCTTGCAAGAAGTGGCAGAGAAGAACGGCGAGAAGCTCAACGCTGATACGGCAGACGACGAAGCCGTTGGACGCCAAGTCGGGCGCGATGCTGGCAAGACCACTGGCATTGGAATTGACGACGCATTAGACGCAAGAGAGAAACCGATCGAGGAGGTCTCGCCCAAGCCTAAGCCAGGACCCGAACCTCAGGAGCCAGAGGAGCTGAAGGCGAAGTTGAAGAACTTCAACATTGCCGGATACGTCGTGAAAGGTAAATGGATCAGGACTCACCACATGCACAACTACTGACCAGCTCTCAGCTCTCATTATCGCCGCCGGCGTCGGATTGACGATCATTGGTGGCATATCTCTCTACCAAAATTGGGGGACGATGAGCACTGTCGATAGAGCCATCAACATCGTCATTACTGTGCAGCAATCACTGTCCCTCATAGTCGACGCCGTTAGCCTGGGCTTGGAAATCGCCGAAGCAGTGGCTGAGACAGCAATCGCCACAGTGTGTGCTTGGGCAGGTCCAGTCTTGGCGATCATAGGCGTTGTGCTGTTCTTCGTCCTGCTGCTCATTGGATCACGACAACCTCCGCCTCTATCGATCCCTGAGCAATACATAAAAGATTCTGGACAGGCATTTGTGGACACCCTTCCTGATCCGCCGTCGCCGAAGCTGACGTGGAAGGTTGATCCGCTCTTGTTCAAAGCCGACACAGCTGGGCAGAGCATCAAGATTGTTGGGACGAATAATACGAGTGCAGATGTGAAGTTCCAGACCATCACAACTCGATTCACAACGGGCACGGATACCGCCGCCTTGTACAAAGATGCGGCGTGGAAGTCTAGCGACAACACTACGAACACCACCGCAACAGGCGTCGTCTCTCTGACGACGACAGGAGATGCAGAAAAGATCGACTGGGGCCTGTCACAGAGTACGATGGACAACAACATCAGCACAGTCACGCTTCAACTGGCGAGAGAACTTCCAAATCCTATGCCAACTACTCCTACGGATGACGATTACCTACTCATTGTCAAGGCTGGACAGTCGATTGGGTGGACTGTTGTTGGCACGGCTGGGGCTTTTGAGGCGGATACGGAGGAGAAAGAGGCTGGTTTCACGTTGACAGTGCAGGAGAGTTGGGAGGATGATCTTGTCAAGGCGGACTTCACTGTGGAGAAGATGCCTTGAAAGGTAGACGTGGAGTCAAGGCATCAGACGGCTGAATAAACATACTGCCTGAATGTCGACCAGCTGACCCCGAAGCTTTCGATATGGCAAGCGCTTACAAAGACCCATGAGCATCATGTCATGCGAGTTCGAGAGCTACGTTCGCAAATGCCGAGGGTTCAGTTCTCGCGCGTCATGCTCCCAAGGATCCACAGCTATGCAACGGAGCTCGCTAGAGCCCTCGCATCTCGTTCATCTTATAGGATCAAGTATAGCCCACGCGAACGCAGTGCTCCCATATACATCACGTCGGAAGTGCGCTCTCTCATCACGTTGAAGCACTTGACGCTTTGTCACCATCCAGCAAGCGTAGAAACACGATGCCAGACCCTTCAACGACTGCCATCGGCCAATCGAACCAGTTCCTTCAGCGAGCCTACGATCTCACTGGGTCCGCAGACGCAGAACAGCTCTACAACGAATGGGCCGATTCGTACGACGCCGATCTTGACACCGACTATGCCTCTCCAGCACGCACTGTCGAAGCCGTCATCAAGAATCTCGATGACGACAAGTCCAATCTCAAAATCCTCGACGCAGGCTGTGGCACAGGTCTTGTCGGCGATGAGTTGAAAAAGTCAAGCTTGAATGGCAGATTCATCCTCGATGGTCTGGATCTCACGCCGGGTATGCTCACCATCGCTCGCAAGAAGGGTGTCTACCGGGACTTGGAGACTGCCGATCTGACGAAGCCCATAAACCGTACAGACGGGAGCTACGATGTCGTGACGTGTGTGGGCACATTGACCAAGGGTCATGTTGGGCCGGTAGTCTTCAACGAGTTTGTGAGGGTTCTGGCGAAAGGGGGATTGGCTGTTGCTACAGTACATGAGGAAATCTGGGAGAGCGGTGGTTACAAGAGTGTTGTGGACGGGCTAGGGAAGGCGGGTGAGATCGATGTTGTCAGTACCGATGAATTTGGGATCTTGAAGGCAGAGAGCAGCGGTGGAATAATGGTCGTGTTGAGAAAGAAGTGAGGCGATGAGTGCTGCCAGCGG
The DNA here is from genome assembly GCA_002786045.1 of Zasmidium angulare. Classification (NCBI taxonomy): domain Eukaryota; kingdom Fungi; phylum Ascomycota; class Dothideomycetes; order Mycosphaerellales; family Mycosphaerellaceae; genus Zasmidium; species Zasmidium angulare. The sequence goes on from NHNX01000008.1 coordinate 229,886, forward strand.
GATGCGTCTTCACTTCCGGTAACGACATATTAAGACTTGTTAGAGTCTAACAGCAGCACGGCGAAGATTGGTATTCCTTGGGGATTGCCAAACAAGTGCGTAATAGACATCCCCGATGTTGCCGAATTACACCATGCCCCTTTGCTGGCGTTGTTGACTATCCCAACATGGCCTTCACCCAAGGCTTCCACCATCGCTCAATGCCTGTTGGGTAGTTCCAGCCATTCCACTCGTAGTTGCCGAGCGCCCAAGTATCAGGCACTAAACACTCGTCAGTCACGAATCATTGAAAGCGACACTCAATCAAAACTCACCTCCCTGAGCTCCGGACCGAATCCTATAGCTACCAGCCAGACTCCATACCGCCCAGCTGACATTATGCTTGCGTGTATACTGCTGAATACAGCCTTGCAAGGTGTCATTGAAAAGAGTGGCATCCTGTGCGGAACCAAACTCCGACAATATCACTGGCGTTTGACGAACGGCATCGGGACAGTCTTTGGTGATATTGCAGGCCGCTGGCTTGGGAAGCCCCATGGCATTAAAACCGGCGCGGTAGAACTCTGCTTCGATCATAGGACAGTTACCAGTGTCCAAGTTCTCTGACATGGAGTAGAGATGCAACTCCCACACGACCTAACACCATTAGACGACAGGTGTGCTGAGAGGGGTTATACACGAACCTTGTTCGCCCAAGGATGAGATGCCAGGTCAAAGACGACTGGTGGCCTTCGGTAGCCGTCCCTGACAGCATCACACTTGTAGCAGGGAGCTGTGTTCAGATTGAGACCGGAGGTTCTTCACTCGTCAGCAAAGTCGTTTAGTATTGGTTGGAGAAGTCACTCACAACGCAGATAAGTCTTGATCATACTGCATACCTGACCATGTGACGAGGATATCGGGATTCGTGTCGTGAATTGCATCTGTCGCCGAAGTGTAGTTGCCGACCAGAGAGAGCCAGTCGTACCCAATTGTCGAAGTCGGCGACGACTCGTTGATAGCCCGTCTAAGCTCATTGCGAAGAGACATAGAGACAACATTTGGATGCGACTTTGCCCATTCAGCGATGAACTTCAACCCTCGCTGCCACTTGTCGACCGGGAAGTTGTAGTCGTCGAACCAGGCATTGCCATCTGGGCCAACCTGTCAGCGTTTTATGGATGGAAGAACTCGTGTAGACATACCAGTGTTGTTGCAACACCACTGTGCCTTGCCAACATGAACATCTGGATGAATGTAAATCTGTTTGCTTGCAGCCACCTGAGCGATCTTGTCCCAGATCTCGAATCGAGTAGTATCCTTGGTCCATCCCGGATTCTTCGCAACGATCTCACGAGTGACTTTGGTCCCGTTCTCCATCCCAAGGCCCTGGATCATGGCGACTTCCAAAGGAACGTCTGAGCCGTTGCCCCGGTCGTAGATCTCATTAATGGCTTGGTCGGCGTATGTCCTGAGAGATCGGTAAGACATCGTAGCATGAGCGCGAGAAGAGAGGTGTGATATACAATCGAATAAAGTTGAAGCCGACACTCTTGACTTGATCAAGAATGTCCTCCACAGAAGCCCACTCCAGCCCTTCGGGAACCATCGTTTCGCCACTACCTGGCCAGTTGACGCCTGCCCAGGTCACAGCCTCGCCCTTTGTATTCACAATGTCGCGACCTCTTGTGCTGAAAGGTCCACACGGCCATTCTGATGATTCATTATTCGACTGCCGTGAGTACGACACGCTCGAGACTTCTCCGGCATCTCCAAGCACAACCGCTGAGGCGGCTGCAGCGAAGGCCGTAGTCAGCAACCTCGAAGCGAACGACATGGTGGAAGTCTCCCAAAGTACCTCTTGCATGTTGTCTCACAGCAGACGATGTCTTTATGAAGGTGTTCGGCTCCACTTCCTTGCCAAGTGAGGAGTACGGAAAAATATAGACCGAGACAGGCTGAGTTGTGCTTGGCTCATTGCGTCTCAGGTCTCAGACCCCTGGTAGCTTCTCATGTCGACTAGTACTGCCACTAACGTCGAGAGCAAATCATGTCGGGCGGTGTATTTGGCATCCTTCGAGCCAACAACAAGACTCCTCGTGTCCATGAGTCTATACCTTATATATGTTCACGATAAGATCAAGAAGACATGTCTGTATGTTGTGAGCGATTCTTTCCCAATGTTGTCAGGGCAACTGCAGCCGAGAGAAGTCAAAGTCTGAAGCTCGGATCTTTGCTTGCCATCCAATCACAGGCAGACTTTTGAACGACATTTCTTCGAAGACCAGACTGTCTTTTGCTCGTGACAATACACAAACCAACATGTCAAGCGCAGGGCAAAAGCGAAAGCACACCTTCATCGTCGAGCATCTCGATCCTGAGCTCGAGGATTGGCAGGCGCTGGAGTACAACTGCATCTACCGAGAAAGCCATGCCGCAGTCTCTTCATTTCTGCTGTCAGGATTGACCTCATCATTTGATTCGGCAGAGAAGCTGCAGGTGCCAGAGACTAGCAAGACGAAACAGACGGTGGAGGCTTTGTACCCTTCCGCAGAGCAGAGACAGAAGGTCTGTCTGTTGGACCCAAAAGCAGAGAAGGATTTGAGTCCTGAGGACGGCGATTTGTTTAATGCATTCCTGTTCGGCGGTATCTTGGGTACGTGACAGCAGACTCCTCTTACTGACCGGGTACCTGACAAAGACAGGTGACGACCCCCCAAGAGACCGCACAGGCGATTTGCGCAAGCTGGGCTTTCCCGGGCGAAGACTGGGGCCCGAGCAGATGACTACCGACACAGCTGTGCGCACAACTCGAATCGTGGTACAAGAAGGGCGCAAACTTGGGGAAATCGAGTACGTGGATCGTCCTGATTTCGACGTACCATCACAGTCGAATGGCGACAGTAAGGCAGGTCCGAGTGAGACTGTCAGCATGCCTTTCAAGTATGTGAAAGGCACCGACGGCAAACCAATTCTCCCGGATGGTATGCTTCAGCTACTAGCCAGCGATGCGGACAAGGGTATCATGGATCTGCTGTAGGTGTTTGCACTCGGCTGGCAATATTCTACGCATTGAGGACATGTGCCCCAATGCCTCGAAGAAGGACCATTTACGCGCATTACGAACGCAGGGTTTAACGACTGCTTAATTGCTGCGGCGTCCGAAGAACATGCAAGTTACATGAGCTTGTGGAAAGTATGCGGAAATGGAGGCCTTGATGGATACCTGGAGATTTTGAGCTTCGAACCCCCGAACGCGCACCAAAGTCATTGAGGATTATTCGCAGATCCCCATCAAGCTACGCCTACGAGCAGTGCTAAAAATGCAAGTACAAATCCCTCTTCATGACCCTAATCTGTTTCTCAGCCACCGCATTGGCAGAGCTATGCTGCGTGCTCGGAGGCACACAAGCAAAGACGCCCATAAGCCAGTCCTCATGTGCACATACCGACGGATGGGTTCTGGCAAAGATGGTCGAAGCGACTATAACGACATCAGCAAGAGTTGAACGGCGCAGAGCGCAACGGCCGCCAAGGGCGATGCTACCGTGGGAAAGGCATATGGCTCCACTGATAGTCTGCCCCGGACGAGAACCGCCAGTAGCCTTGTTGCCACTCGTAAAGTGTTGCGCTCTTGAATGAACACTCGTACTCTCTCGATGATTGCAACATGACCGGTGAGTCGAATCGTAATGTGCCACGGATCATGCCCATGTTCACTATGATGGCCATTTACAGGTTTCCTGCGCTGTGGATGTCAGAGGGCAGTACTGGAGATCCTCTCGCCGAAGTTGTTTGAGCGATTCAAGCCAGAGACCACGTTGGTCTCTCCAGAAGCCCCCGATTTACACAGGAAGCAGGCAGGGTAGAAAGTCATGTCAATAGTCAAAGATGTCGTAATTCTCTTCCACTGATAGACTACTGCAACCTCGTGACACAGAGCTGGGCTCGTTCCCGCTCAAAGTAGTCGCTTGAGTGTATGTCACGTCCTTTCCCGAGTAGGCCAGTTTTCTTAAAGTCGGGTGTCGTCGACAAGGTCTTGGCAGACCCAGAACAATGCTGACTCGGCCACATGCACAGCGCGCGCTCAAGGACGTTCAAATGACGTCTGACTCGACCTGGGTCGGTCGCAGTCTGGCCTGGAACCCACGGCATGGAGTAAGTTATCCGCCAGCGGGTGTAGTCCACAGAGAAGACCCAAGATCCACAGCTAGCTGTTGCGGTATATGATGCATACAGAGGTAGTAAACAGCAAACCAGCTGAAGGTAGGTGAATTGGTGCACGTGCCCTCATAGTGGGCCCAACATAGCTGCTCATGCCCATGGGCCGTTCGGTGGCTCTTGGCATTTGGCCATGAAATCTGGCGTACAAAGATCAAGCCATGGTGTATATCACGAGACCCACAAGATGGCGCAGATCTGAGCAAGTTTGCGAGGGTTAATTCCTCGACAGCCCCAACGCCATCCTCCGATGCGTTGCGTTCGCGGTGAAGGTAACCATCCTCGTGTCAAGACTTTGACCTACGGCGTGTGTTGTCCTTGCAGAGCACGTTTGAGCAACGATTGAGAACGATTCCTTGAGGCAGTTTTCGAGCATCCGATTCATCAAGAGACACATCGCAGCAGCTGGTCGTTCCCAGGCGGTCGAGACTTCTTGGACGTTTTCAACGCTCTTCACTTCGCTTGTCGATCAGCTTGCGTTTGGCTCACACCACTGCATTATTCTTCGTTTGCGGTCGAGAAATCTTCGTACCACAATTCTCTGTTCCTGAGTCGGCATCGAGGCAAAGGACCCACGCCTGGATCGAAGCGGTCGTGTACAGCATCGCTACAGGTACACTGGTACACTTCGACTGTAACGACGTCACTGGGCACCTTTCAAGATGGACATGAGCAGCATGTCGAGCATGAGCATGCCCACCTCAACTGCCATGTCGGGCATGAGTGATATGTCCATGACGATGACCTCTGGAAGCATGATGGCCTCTTCGACAGCCGACGCCTCCATGTCGGGCATGGATATGAACTCCATGGGCATGATGTCCATGGGCGACATGATGATGGTCTTCTTCAGCTCCATCAAGACGCCTCTATACTCAGAAGCCTGGTCGCCCAACACCACCGGCCAATACGCTGGCACATGCATCTTCTTGATCGTCCTTGCTGCCATCTTCCGCGGCATCATCGCGATACGAACAAACTTTCCTGCGCTTGCGGTCTGGTGGGCGCATAGAAGAGACACAAGCATCTTGAGGAGTGACATGCAAGACGAGATGAAGTGGAACCTGCTGCCGGGTGCGAAGAGGCCATGGAACCTCAACGAGGCGTTGGTGAGGGCGGTCTTGGACACGGTTCTGGCTGGCGTGAGTTACTTGCTGTAAGTCGAACATCATTCCCTCTCCGCCATCATAGACTAATCGAGCCTCACAGGATGTTGGCGGTCATGACGATGAATGTGGGATACTTCTTGTCCATACTTGGAGGCACTTTCCTTGGGAGCTTCGTGATAGGAGACTGGACACCAACGTCGGCGATGCACTGCGATGCACATTAGCTTGCTAAAGGCATAATATGATTCGAAAGTTACGAGAAGGATGATTGATGAATTGAAAAGAAACACTGTTCTCAGTCGCCATCATTCCGCAGTGCTCCAACTTATCGCAATAACTTCCACGAGGAGGCCTATGTTGCCGGTGCTTGTGTTAAGTGGTACTTGGCGGGCGATCAGCTTATATCAAGGGTGTACTGGCATGCTGTTGTTGCTGGTCATCCGTCGACATCGTTGGTGCTTTCGGGAGCTCAAAGCAGTCGTCGTCCTCCAGCGTGTCGCTGGCAATGAAATTGATTTTGATGAGGTCGAAGAAGAGCAGCGAACTGCGACGTCCAGATATCTCAAGAATTGCGGACCAGCATAGAGTGCATTGAGTGATTTCATGCTGATGTTGTCATGTTGATGTCGAAGGAACCTTGAAGGAAGCTCGACAGCAGCGGTTTCTTTGCTGGTCTCTGAGCTCAGGAGACTTCCCTGAAACTCACTAGCGCTGTGCTTGACTCAGACGCCTCGGGCACTATCCTGTCTACGCGTTCAGGTCAGGGCGAGTTTCAACTTTACATACACTTCAGCATCAACATGAAACACAGGACTTTGAACGAACGCCTACAGGGGACCTGGCGGCTGGAGTCATATATCGCGCATCCGACGCCGGAGTCAACGGTACAGCGCCCAACTTACCCAATGACAAAGAACGTGACAGGCCTCATCATGTACACCTGTGATGGCTACATGTCCGCTCAGATGCTGATGCCAGGACAAAAGGGATTTGATGGCAGCTCAGAGGCCCAATGGTCTGAAGCAGGCAAGCGCTCGTTCACATATGCTGGGCCATACTACATTACTGAAGGCTCCGCCAAAGAAGAGGTTCTAAGGCATTCATTCGAACTCTGCATTCTGCCAAACCGGGTAGGCGAGGTGGAAGTCCGCTCGCACCGCTTCGAGGAAGACGACAAAGTCCTAGTGTTAGGTGGTGAGGAGACGACCATCATCAAAGGGGATGTCAGGGTTCCCGTTCTGCGATGGAGGCGGGTCGAGAACAATATTGGAGCCGGACCGCCGCCTGCATTGCCACAGATCAAGCTGGGATAGTGCGATTGGTCTTGCAACTTGTCCAATATTGCTTCCCGTGCCAGCGCTCGACCACAACCAAAGGACAGGTGAAGATCACATCAGCTTTGAACTGAGACTGACCGCGGTTTAACAATTGATGATTGCTTGTGTGAGATCGGAAACGACGAGAGGACGGACGCAATGCTTTTGACTATCTGTCATCTTATACCACCACACTACTCATGGTGATGACTCTCGCCGCCCTCATGCTTCGAGTACGACGACGAACTAGCCCCATTCCTGGTCACCGTCCTCGAGCTCATCGTTCTTCCTTCGCTTCGGCCGTGCGAGTGGAGCCAGCTGCTCCTCGATTCCTCCCACTTCTCCATCTCGCGACACTTGTCCTCATATTTGGCAACAAATTCATCTCTTTCGCGATCGGCCGTGGCGCGGGCAGCGATGGCTCTCTCCTTCTGCTCTCGGGCGTCACGAAGCATGGCACGGAGACTCTCGATCTCAAACTCGAGCTCGCCGCTGTCGTTGTTGTACTCGGTGATGGTCTCGGTGACCTCGTCGTAGCGTTGCTTGAACTGTTCGAGTTCATGACGGGCCTGAACGGAAACATGATCAGCAAAATACGTATCAGGAATGGTAATGTTTAGACACTCACCTGGTCACGAGCCTCAGTGGTTGTGCGGATCTCGGCTTGAAGGAGGGCTAACTTCTCTTTCAGACCAGACATCTCACCATGGAGATGGCTGTTCTTGTCTTTGAGGCCATCTCTCTCATGTTCAATATGCTTAATCCTCTCAGTGGTGCTGTATACCTCAGCACGAACTTCGCTGAGCATGGATTCCGTTCGAGTCAGAGTCTCCTGGAGCGTCGCGAGCTGACGGTGTGTATCAGACACCTTACGGCGCTCGCTGTCAACGTCGTCACGAAGCTGGTCTCTCTCTATGATGACGACACGGTGATCTTCTTGGCTGCGCTCAAGACGTTGTCGGAGCTCATGGATCTCAGACTCTAGGCCATGAAGTCGGCCGTCCTTGTCGATAACATCTCTCTTCGACTGCTCGAACTTGAGCAAGATGTCTGCCAACCGAGTCTCGACCTCTTCCGTGGCGATGGCCTTTGTACGGATCTCCAGACGAAGACGGTCGATGGTGGCGGCGTGGTCATCTCTCTCCGATTCGACATATCGGATGGTATCCTTGGCTTGTTTGTGTTCTCGCTGGAGCCGTTCGTACTTCTCAGTGACTTCAATCAGCTCCCTCGAGGTATCATCGGCCCTGAGCGAGACTTTGCGGTACTGCTCCTGCAAGCGGTCCTTCTCGACCAAAAGCTCGGTCCGCTCACGCTCCCAAGCTCTGATACGCTCAGTCAGCGTCTGAATCTCCTCTTGTGACACGTGAAGCTTGGACGTGATGTCCGTGTATCTGGCCTTCACCTCCGTGTGTTCACGGGTAATGGTGCGAAGCTCGGACCGAGCTCTGTCGACATCCTCTCTCGCCTGGTCACGCTCGCCCTCACAGGTCTTTAACCTCAGGACGATACTCTCGAGATCAGCCTTGGTCTTGTCGAAGTCAATATGAGTGCGAGACATCGACAGCCTGAAGTCGCTCAACTCAGTTCGAACACGCTCGATCTCATGGTCTTTGTCGGCGACCTTCTTCTTCTGTTCGGAGACGCCATTGATGGCAGCCGAGAGCTCGATGAGAAGTTTCTCAATCTCCTTCTTCCTCTCGTGGAGCTCGCGGCCATGGTGATGATGCTGGTTCTCCTTTTGCTCGAGAGTCTCAGTGACTTCATCGATACGAAGCATAAGCTCCTCTCGCTCCTTGTCGAAGGATTCTCGATCGGCCATGAGACGGGTCCAGTATTCCTTGAGCGACGACGCCTCCCGAGAAGCACTCGTCATCAGCTCAATGAGAGCAAAGAACTTGCTCTCGGCTTGAGTCTGCAACTCCATGGACATCTTGCTGCGATGCGAGTGCATGAAGGAGCTAGCCCTGCGAGAGCTGCTGACCTGTCTGCTGGAGCGAGACAAGGATGATCGCTTGTTCTCTGCTCGACTGTGGAACCCAACAGACTTCGCAGGCGTTCCCGGGTCAGAGAAGACATCTCCGTCGAGATGGGAGGAGCTCAGCTTCATGATGGCGAGCTTCTCTGGGGTCATGTGGGTGTAGTCCTGGAAAGACGAGTCCATAATTGTTGTTTCTCCGTTCATGGTGAGAAAATCGTCGAGCAACAAAATATTTTGAAATCAGGCTGGAGCTCAGGAAGATATAGCTTCAGTCGCTGATAGCACAGACCCTGGCCTGCATCGGCATAGCCGTCATTGCGTCGACAAGATTGGCCAAGAAGCACATCTTATTCCTCATACAGCCTCGAAATCATCCACGCACCCTCGTGAGCCCAATGAGAAGCTCAACAGCTCTCTCGTATACCCACCAAAGCTGTAGAGACGGCATCATGGTCGCATTGGCTTGCATTGAACCGTTCTCACCGAACGCTGAATCGATCGAATGCATCAGACCGGGAGCAGAAGCGAAGCCAGCGAGCACATCACCGCCAGCCACGCTCGATAAGCTCGGCATAGTTCACCAAGTGGAGAACCGAACGCTCTGATGATGAGGTGTGCAGTCGTCCTCGACATGCAGCTTGAGTTCTTCGGGTTGAGCGGAACATCGATGATATGGGGCGTCGTTGCATACGAGCTGTCAAACTGTCATCAGCCAGCCTCTCGGGGCACATCCAGCGCTTCGCTGCATCCTTTCCACATGTGAAAGACAACCATCTTGACAATGTCTATAATCGGTAAACACATCTAATAGTCAGGCATGGATCACTCTTGAGCATTTGCTCTCGACTGTCACGGACATTGCTGCCACTTTTCACAGACGCTTCGAAATCAGTAGAACGTCACGATCGATGCCACGAATGTCGTTGCTCGCTCTGCCACGATGGACTTGATGTGCATTAGCCCTGCATTGGTGCTGTAAAATCTCCGAGGGACCTAGAAGGAGCTCTACCACGTCTTGTCCTATTCGAGGCACTTCACAGCTATTCCATTCCCCTCTTTTGTAGCTGCAAGCCATGAGCATAAAGTGTGCTTCCCGTTTCCGGCTTAGACTCCGCGTCACCAGATGTCGTTATATGTACATGCATGCAGCTTTTGCGGGACCTTGATGCTGAAAGAGAAAGGTGGCAATGACTGGCAAAGAACGACTCTTGAACGTACGAGACTCCGACCTTGTTGGAGTGGTTCATAGCAACGAGAGCAGACCAAACAAGCTCTATTTACTATTCTGAACATGCTGCTTTCCATTTGTACTAACCTACCGGTGTTCCATTGGTACTTGTGGAGACGATTCTCTCGGCATCATGATGCAAGGCCAAAGTCTTGCTTCTACACTTCCCGAATTGGTAACTAGACTGAAGTTAATGCTGTAAGATTGCACATGTCTTTGCTCAACGCCCTCACAATGTGCCAGTCTTCCTCTAGTAGCACACACTCTTGTCGGCAAGCTTCTTGTCCACTGCAAAGACATATCTCGGAAGCACTTGAAGTGGTCCCCAAGCCAATGACGGCTTTGGCCCGTTTGGTTTCGGGTTGGCTCGCAAAGATGTCGGCTTGGGCGGGCTCATCATTGAATCTCAATCGGGATCGCTGAGATGCTTGACCGACCTTCCTGGCTGGACTTCTACAGACTGCACCAGCTTGCTTGAGGAGACGCAAGAGGTCCCATGTGCAATTGGATGAGTTGTGGTTCAAGTGGTTGAAGAAAGGTTGCTCTGTACTCGAGCACGCCATGCCGATGAATGTGTGAGCAATCATGTTCACCGGCAGCAAAGAGGGTTTCTTGACCAGCTTCGGTAGAGCAATGGTTGTCCTTGCTGTCTGGAAGATCATGACCATAGCCTCAGTGGCATTGTAGAAGCCCTGAAACGTATCGCAAATGACTTGATTGATACGCAGGTCACAAGTATTGTTTCCTGGCAGACGACTCTGCTTGATGTCAGAAATATTGCGTAACAAGCTTTGATCGAGCATAGCCCATACCTTGAGCACACACAGAGGGCATAGCTAGTACCCCTGAGGCTGTGCTGCGAGATATCCGAACAGTAGCACTAATAGTCAAGAAGAAGCTCAAGGCGGCTGTTTGTGAGCATTTGGTCTCTACGCACTTTCTTGAGGTAGGCTTGTCTGCAGACAAAGAAATTCGCTCGCCGTCAGATTCAGCGTAAGAAGTACCAGGTGCCAAACACAAAGTTGCGTTCAAGCTCCTTGCCACCGAAATGTAGCTTCTTGATCATCTCACTTCAAGCTTGCACAAAGTTGTGGAGAGAGCGAAATCCGCCGCATTCCCGTCATTTTCCGCATTTCCGCAGGACGAGAAGTCCTGCTCAAGAGGTCCTATGCAGCGACTCATCGCCGCGTCAACCAGTGCCATTCACCCATCGTGATCGTCTATCGGCGATGAGGCTCCATGGGTGCTCCGTGCGAGTCGGTTGTCGTTGGCCCCAGAGCCTGATCCTCATCGTGTGCAATTCTCGGAAATCGACGAACGATGAAAGACCGCAGCCCGCTTCGGCTCAGAATCAGAGCAGGAATAACCGACAACAGCCTGACCTTGGAGGCATGGCGGTCTATCTGATCTTACTACCTCCTATGGAGCTTGCCTAGGCATTCTGATGGCAAGTGCAGTGCGGAACCTGATGGCGGCTAAGCAAGTGAAGGCCTTGCAGTCATGCAGCTTCCAAGACACAAAGCTGCCAGCCTAACACATGAGGAGCACCGTGGTGGGTTGTATCTCGATGGCAAAGTCCCAAAGCAGTATTGTCGATGGTCATCAATGGTCCGGGAAAGAAGTTGTTGCTGCTTTTGCAGCCTCCTGCTGGAACTGTCGGACAGCGGTCCGTGTCCTCGCCGTCCAATCGTGTGCCTTTCTTCCTATCAGCAGGTCCATGCTTTTCCAAAATAGAAACGTCATTCGACATCACCTCATCCCATCCCATCTTTCGTGATAGGCATTCCAGAATGCTTCGCTTTCCTCTTCATACAACCTCGATCGCTCATCAGTATGGCACAGCCACCAGAGCGTGAGAACACATCACAGACCGTTGCAAAATTTACAGCTTTCGACCCGGGAAACCCTCGCAACTGGCCAGCTTGGCGGAAATGGGGTATAGTGATAAGCATCGGTCTGGTCGACCTCACGGTTTCCTTTGGAGCATCAGGATACTCACCGGCTAGCGGTAGCTTCGCAGAGGACTTCAAGATCAACCATGAGGTCGCTCAGCTCGGGCTGTCGCTCTACGTTCTCGGCCTGGCATTTGGGCCGATGTTCATCGCTCCTCTGAGTGAATACTACGGCAGAACGGCTCTATACTTGATCCCCTATGCTATATTCATGGTCTTTCTGGCCAGCACAGCCGTCGTACACTCTTTGGCCGGCTTCTTCATCTTGAGGTTCTTGTCCGGAACATTTGCGAGTGTGACCATCGCCAATTTTGGAGGGACGATAGCAGATCTTTGGCATAGAGATCAGGTGGGTCCTGCGATGAACATCTTCCTCTGGGCAGCGGTTTGTGGAAGTCCCATGGGTTTCTTCTTGATGTGCTTGGTCGCGCAGCATCATGGCTGGCGAGAGGTGTTGTGGGCCTTGTTTGGAATTTGCGGCATCTTGTGGCTGCAGATGGCCATTGTCCTGCTTGCTTTCAACAACGAGACGAGACATTCAGTTCTTCTGCGTCGACGAGCAAGGCAGCAGAACGAGATCATCCCAGGCGAAGCACAAGCCAGTCCGCTGAAGGACCTTTTGAAAGTCACGCTGGCGCGCCCACTTCGGTTCTTGAGCACTGAGATGATTGTCATCTTCGGTGCGCTTTACAACGGCTTCTTGTATGGCCTCTCCTTCATGTTCAATGGTGCATTCAGCATCGTCTTTGGTGGTGCTGGGTATGGATTCGATACCCTTGGCATTGGTTGCACGTTTCTTGGACTGGTCTTCGGCATCAGTATCGCTCCCGTCATTGGCATATGGCAGGAGAGGTACTATCAGCGAAGAATTCACGGCCAGCGGAAAGGCTCAGAAGGCTCAGAGTCAGACGCACTCTTGGGTGGCAACGACACTGGCAAGGCACGTTACGATCCTGAGGCTCGCGTGCAGCTTAGCAAAGTCGCAGCTATCCTACTACCCATCAGCCTTTTCCTCTTCGCCTGGACGTGTCCGCCAGAGTACAATATCCACTGGATTGTGCCCATCCTCGCAACCGCGCTCTTTGGCTTCAGCTTCTTCACGCTGATATTTATGATGGCGATCTACAGCGAAGAGAGTTATATGCAGTACTCGGCGAGCGCTCTAGCCGGTATTGGTTTGGCGAGGAACGTGGCGGGTGCGGTGTTTCCCATTATCGGCGGAGTGATGTTCAGGAACCTAGGGTATCAGTGGGCGGGCACAATCATTGCTGCTCTGGCGTGTTTGCTGGCGCCCATACCGTTCATCTTAGAGCGATATGGACCAAAGCTACGCGCGAGAAGTCCTTTTGCAAAGAGCCATATGGATGATGACGAGTAGATGATCAATGTAGAGTGGAAGGAGCTCGATTCTCGTTGCTATCTGCTGTTGACAGCATCTTGGCTGCCTTGCCGGCGCCGTTGTCTGTCATGATGTGGTGGGGATTTCTGTAATGATGTGAGTTTGCCTGCATTCCCGTTGTTGTTGGTGCGGTCGCTTACGTCGTGCTCATGCCCTTTCAGCGCCCTCCTCGCTGGTGAAGTTGTGATGCCCGAAGGCCTGGTCTCTCAGGAGACGCGTGGGTTTCTGCTCTCCTCTTCAGCGCTGGCTATCTCAATGACCACGATGGTGCTTACCTGCCGCCCGGGAAGACCTCGTCCACTTGCCGGACCCAAAGAGGCACCGGCGCAGGAACGAAGTGCTCATCGCGCACTCCGAAGCAGCAAAGCAGCCGCAGTTGCTGGCGCAAGGCCGTGGGCTTCTTGCCCATTGTGATGTTGATTTTGTTGAAAACGTTGCTGCTATCTCCCAGGAATGCTTGATGGCGCTGCTGCTGTTGCTGCGATTGTTGGTATGGTTGCTGGCAGTGCGACGGGGATCTCGTCAAGTAGAAACAGTATGCTCTTCCCTGTGTTTCTCTGCCTGAGGCCGACAATGTCACTAGCGCCATATGAGCACTGGCCACCAGCGAGGGCTTTATTAACTCGCTCTCCTCCCCACCTTCACCCTCTTCTCTTTCTCCTCTTCATATTACTAGCATATTTTTATTGCTGCTGCTCTGCTGCTGGCTGCCGCCGCCACAGCAACCATTTTTTGGAACAAACACACCCTTTTTTCATCAATTGCCTGCTGTCGCTGGCCCTTGGAGAAGAATGCTCGTTGTCATCGTCGTCGTTGTCGTTACTGTCCCTGTCGTGGGGTGCTATGCATGAGATGTAGAGTGTGTATAGGCCCTTGGGCAATAAGGCTTTTTCACCATGTCGTCGCCGCTGGCGCGGGCTCCAAGATGTTACATGTTACTTGTGTTGATCTACTCTTGTTGCTGTCGTCGCTGTAACCCTTGGTGAATAGGTGTTTGCTCTGCTGCGTGATGGTGTTTGCGGCCTTCGGGGAGGCTTTGAGGACGTGGAGGACTACGCGTAGTCCTACGCGTAGGCTCTTTGTGACGGTCATCATTGTCTGACGTTGTTCTACAGACTCATGTGGCGCCCAGGCAGGTGTTTCTGGCGCTCAACGGGTGCTGGAGTTATGCTGGGCTGCCAGGGCTGGACCGTGGGCACGATGATCGATGCGAACCTGCATCGGGTGCCAGCGGCAGCATCACCGCAAGACCGTAGCATCGTTATGATAGCAGTTGGGGGGAATCTAATAGTCACAGCGTCTCCTCACGCCTTGCGTAGTCGCCGTGGACGCTCGAGAGTAAGGCGAAGCCTCTGCCAGACACTTATCCATGCGCCCGTAGACCAATATCGTCTCTCGGAGGGAGCGTACGGCCTTGCGACATTAAAACGAGGAGTCTTCAGACTACTGTGGCCGCGCGACAACGTTCTCTGTGCGCCTCGCCGTAATGCAGCTGGCTGTAGAGGCACCGATGACCATCGGCAAGTCGAAACTCCATCGTCCGCGACATCCCTTCAACGTTGTACAGCTCGCCGACGAGGCATCTCCGAGCTCTCAGTACACGCAGGAGTACAGTACATGTACTCATCACCTCGTCGCTCTTGGATGGCCTCAATATGCATCGGCGGATACACCATCAGCGGCGGAAGGACCATCTCCATCGCCAGCACATCGCGAGCACCGGCGGAGGAAACACCAACGACATGCTGAGCATCTCTATGCAGCTACACAATATTGGCTGGGTTGCAAAGCTCTCGTGGGCAAGAAAGAGACGTGTATTTCGTGACACCTTCATCTTCGCCAGTCCACAGTCGCCATGGTGTCGCCACTCTGAGCCTCAACCTGGAGCCAACGACGCTGGCCTTCGCAATAGCTTAATGGCTGGCATAGAGTCTGAACGCGATGCTGGTGGCGGTGGACAGCAATTGCGCACCAGCAAACCTGTCTCAATGGGGCATCAACAACCAGTCCGGTCCGCCACTCAATCGCCAGCAACTGTGTCTGACTCCAAGACAATAAGCATCCGACACTCAGAGATTTCAAGCGATATTGCGTGGGCCAGCGACTTCGCCTTCGGAAGCATCAACTCTCTACATCCACACCAAGATCGATGCCGAGATGCCTTGTCGATCACTGCAGAGGTCGCAATGGCCGTAGACACGGCGATAGGCTCCGGCGGCATCACATACCACACTTGAGCAACTGCTCATGCAAGTACTTGTGCTTCGGTATAATTTCACATCAACCTCGATCAATCAGCTGCAGAGGATGCATTGCCAGAGCTGGGCAAGAGACGGACTGCAAGAGATGGACCGCAAGAGAGGGATTGTAAGATGGGCACCGCTAGAGATGCATTGCAAGAGCAGGACTGTACAGCATTGTTCGAAAGCCAAGCAACACGACCGACCGCTTCAACGGCTTGTAGAGCGCTCGCCAAAGGCGGTAGAGGCAGTCGCTCCGCCAATCCGGTTGAACGGCATCCTTCGGGCATACACAATGTTGGACGACTCTGCTCCAGGCCCAGCGAGTTGAGTGCGTATGGCCACTGTCGTACGGCTGAGATTCAACTTCTGGCCACGTCAGGTTCAAACATGGTTTTGCGGTGGACTTTGTGCCATTGCTCATGGACAACAGTGTTGAGTCGAGTCGCAGCTTCTCAGCAGTGACCTGCCTGTAGGCAATCATCCTGGATAAGCCGATGTCTGGAAGCAACATGGTTGCTCGCAAGAAGGCAGCAATGGGATCTGTGCTTGCAGAGGCATAGCTGGAGCGGACGGGGATGCTGGAGAGCGGACTGCAACACCACCTGATACCCATGTCTGCTAGCCGGTGGGTCGGGACAAGGACAGATCAATTTTGCATTCGGGTCCGGGACACCGGTCAGGTCGGAAAGGCCTGCGATGTCGAGCGGTGCGACAGCTCAAGAGAGATACAGCCCGAGCAGTCGCCAACAACGCAGCCGCGTCGTTCGAGGAAGAAAGAGCAAAGGGCGACATGAGTATGAGTAGACGATTGATCGTCGCAAGAGACCACCGCTGCCACTGGTCACAACGCTGTAACGCTTCTTGGCATCTGCCACAATCCGAAGCCTTGCCAGCCATAAGCACACTGGTTTACCAGCCCCAATCAGGATGGTTCTGATCGGGCCGTCGTGTTGCACTGAAAGCCGACTGTGATCACGAGCTAGGCACCGGGATACATCCGCAGCAGAGAGGCGCAAAAGCTCCAATATCGACCCTTTGCAGCAAAGGTCCGCAGTGTTTGAAGAACACTCACTTCCAAGACTCAATATCGGCAGATGAAGAAGCACATGATACACTCGGAGTGCTTGAGAATGCCACAGTCTGACAGAGAGAGCTTGAGGCGTTCAAGTTCAGCCTTCAGGAGCGCTTCAAGCACAACGTCGACATACCCACGGCATAGAAGTATCGTCAAGCAGCATAGTGGACACTCCAATATGGTCCAGGAGGTCTCTCACTTGTTGACTGTGGAACGGTCGTACCGTCGTCGTAGCTTCGTGTGTACAGCAGCGACAGGAGTCGCATGAGCTTCAGGCCTAGGAAGGCTTTGACAGCGACGATAGCCAAAGCATCGGGCCAATAGCTGGAATACATGATCTTTGCTGCTACCAGCGACTGGTAATTGGCCAACTGGACGACCTTGCAGCGAGCTTTATCGGAATACTCGATACGCTCGTCGACAAAGTGAAGAGATCGTACCGGTCTCTTCACGAGATACTGAGGATCTGATACCCTTTCCATTGCTTATCCAGCCGATGACTGAATCTTGGGTTGAGAGCGGTGCAAGGAAACCAACACCGGCAATCGTGCTTGTAGCGACCAGGCTCGAGCTTCTTGCGCAGCAGAAGCTTTGCGTCGTTCCACAAATTCAAAGGCAAGCTCCCGGCCAGGCCGTCGGACCGGCAAAGATGTCAGGCTGGATGCGGCACACTTTACGCCCAACGAGTGTCGTGGACTTGCTGAGATTTCATGCAGAGTATCGAGCATGCTGCAAAGATGGCGAATACGCCGCTTGCTCCGCGTTTGTCCAGAAGTGCTCCAGGCCAAGAGTGGTAGTTGCTGTGCCAGAGAGCATGAGGTCTGCAGCTCATGCAGACACATTGTTTCAATTGCGGTTGGCAGGACTTGTTGTCACGCTCCAACGTCAGACCAGCTTCGCTTGCAGCACAATGCGGTACTACGAATGGTGCACGGCGGTTCCAAGAGGGTATACGGGTTTGCCGCTCATGTGGACACATAAGTTGGTACGTTGAAATAGTAGACTGCTGCTAGTCTGGAGCTGGGCGAGTTTCTCGTGCCACAGAATCGGAGCAGTGGTATGCGGCGGTGCCAGAGAGCATTGAGGTCTGCGGCTCATGCAGACACTTCGCTATCTTCACATCGCAGGCGGTTCCTGTGCGTCTTGGGCTTAGATTGCCATGGATGTATGTTCGACAGTCCGGCGTGGCTCCCAACAGACTGCTTTGGACTTTCCCTCGGAAACATCGATCATGGCCCGGATTCTTCTCTCCTGCTAGCTGCGTGTACACCTTCCTGCTGGCGCACTATCCCTCTCTAGACTGTGGAGCAGTCATCCCCGGAACACAACTTCACACTTGATGACCACGGATCTTGGGATGACCTATGTCCATGAAAGTCAAGAGCCACTATGTCATTCTTAGGCTTGAGGCATGTGGTGCATCCAACGAAGCTGCTATGTCTGAAGGCAGCAGAACGCTCGTCTTGCTTCTCTCTCAATGTCGCATCTGCTCCTCTTCCGAGCTCGCACAGCCTCCAGCCCTGCTTGCGAAGCTATGTTTCCTGCCTCGGCTCGTTGATATCAATGACCTCTCCCTTGCTCTTGCTTCTTTGTTATGGACAAAGGCGGTCGCGTCGAAGCCTCTCTTTGGAATCGGAGACCAGGATCTCGAGAACGGCTAGTCTTTGTTGGATTTTCATTGGTTGCCAGCCCATGTTCCTGCTGCTACCTCGTTGCGCTGCTGTGCAGGTCTCTGTCCTCCTTCTTGCGAGGCTCTTGCGCTGGGAGATGCGCTCCATTGGGGCTGTGGTGGTGTTGTGTGTGGCTTCCTAGCGGTCGATGCAGGTGGATTCGGCATTCCACAGTCGATAGAGGAATGCGGGCGGCTGGAGCTCACCGTTGCGAAGCAGACGGCGCTTGTTCTCGCTCGTGGTCACTTTAACGAAAGCCACCGACAGCAGGCAGACCACCAGTGTACACGCCGAGGTGTATGCTCATCCACTGCGTTGTCATCGCGGTAGATCGCACGCGAGATGCAGTGCCCACCCAATGTCCATCGTAGAAGTCTCGCGCTCGGTCTGCGGGAGACGTTCTGCTGAAGCGCACGAGGGACAGCCAGTGGTTATGAATGACCTGGTTGCGACCAGGGAAGGCGGAGTCGTGCAGACCAGCAACTTTCCTGCGACGTCCAACGAAGGCGCCTCTGCTTCCGGGCCAGGGAGTGATGTTGTCGCTAGACATTGCGTGGCTTGGACGATTGCGATGTGTACGGGGATGGTATGAGGTTGTGATGTTGCTCTCGCTGGTTGTGCGGTTGTGAGTGATGCGTGGGAGTGTGGTGGGTGTTTGGCTGTCTGCTGAACACGCCTGCGCGGCGAGAAGGACACCTCCTTCGCCAAATGGGCCTGGCTACGCGACGAGACTCTATTGGAATGGCCCAACAACTCCTACGCGTGGCAGAACGATGCCCAAGGATGCTCGCGTGCTCCTCTCAACCTCCATATCCGCCTGTGCGAGCTTGACCAGCTTGTGCCTATGCCTGGGTGCCATTTCAGGGCCATTGCCTACACTGCAAGCCCACGGCCGAAACTCGCTAAGGCCGCAAAGCTGGCTTTAAACTAGATAAGGTGGAAGTAAGTTCTGCTCCTCGCCTTCGGGCACTCTGGATAATTACAAGGTACGTCTTCCCCAGCACATATGGCGCAGCGGCACGGCGGCGGCGGCAACAATGGCAAACCGCAATCCTGGACGGAAATCCTCCCGGCGAATAGCATATCGAAGCTGAGGCACTACGGTGATCATTTTTTTGATCTTTTTATCACCATGTAGGCCTACGTTCGAGTCTTGCCATATTGGAGGGTGACGAAGGTGTTTCTTTTTGCCTCAACGATCGTAAGGCGCCACCCACAGCACTTGCGACTCAACGAATCATTGGAGGTATTTGATCATGATCATCGCCAGGCCAGTAACGACCTTTTGATGTTCCAGAGGCTGGCGCTGTGGTGTTGGCTATTTTTATGCTTGGAGCGTCGATGAAGCCCAAAGGCTGCAGCAGCTCCGCCCAAGGCCTGTACAGCCGCAGGAACAAGAGACAATGCTCGACATTGCCACTGCAAAAATCGCCCAGCGCGATCAATGGCGCTTTCTCTACGCCAGCGAGAGGCGCAGGAGAGTAGAGGGAGCATCGCGCAGTTCGACGAGGGAGCGGTGGAAGAGCAAAGAGCGCGGCTTTGCAGCTTGTTCGACTCCCTACACCGGCTTTCGAGATATCGTTTGTCGCGATTTGCCCTTGTTGGAGGGCATTTCACCATATTTATCCCAACGACCTCCGATTTCCTTTTCAATTACAAGGGCGTGGTGCGGCCACTGTGAATTTCTGATGCTGGCATGGCCTTTGACGCTGAGCAGTCTCCGTCGGCTCACTCGGCGCACTTGTCGTCACCTCCGTCCTTTCATTCCCTCTCTTCAACGCACAACCCTGGCAGCAATCTCGGCGAGAGCCTCGACACCGACAACATACAGTAGGGACTAGAGAACACTGCACGAGATGAGTCTTCTTGCGCTCATCCTCAAAATCGCCGCCGCGCTGCACCGCAGAGCGTCTGTCGAAATCGCGCCAAAGACCTTCAAAGCGCAGGCGCAAGTCCAGGTCAAGCCTTGCTTCGTGAACAGCATCCACGCCCAGCGCCAGGAGAGAGTCAACAACGACAAGATACTCCTTCACCAAGACAGCGCCCGCCATCCCAAAGACCCGGTCGCAGCCGCCCGCTTCACCACACACCAGGTTTCAGATCTGGCCGTGGGATTGATCGTCTAGAAAGAGCGTTGGCGAGTGCATATAAGCAGGCCGTAGATACGGCATGACTGGCGTTGAACACCTTGAAGAACGTGTGTGGACGATAGGGTAGTTATGAGAAGAATCGCGTCCATTGAAACCTCCGCACGAATGCAACATGGCGCAGGCTCCCATGGTGTCTGTGTGTACCCTCCGTGTCACAACAAGGCAGAGATTGATCCTGACTTGCAGCAATCCAAAGCAGCATCGATCGTCGGACACGATCCCATCGAGAGACAAGAAATGGCCTCAGGGCGCACCCGCGGGCTCCTGGACAGAGTCGGAGAAGTACGATACTGTGGATTCTCAAGTCGTGCCACACCTCATGACTGCAAGCCCAACGATGCGCGTCTGATCACGACATGATCATCTTGCAGCTGACACCCCGTTGCGACATTGACTCCCTTCTTATTCTCAGTCAACATTCGACCCTATGCTCACGCAGCACTGCTGCTTCTTTTTTATTTCTTCATGGACTCTCTCGGCTCTTTCCTTCTCAGCTCTTCCTTCTTTTCGAGAATTGATCCATCAACATGGACTCTGCGCATATCTTCTCACACTGCCGGACCGCGTTCAAGGCATTTAATCGGTCGAGAGGACGGTGGTACTGCGATGGGGGTGAAAGAGTCAAGAGGTGAGGTCGGAAATTCCATCTCCACTTCCCCTTCCTTCGCTACGGAACCGGTAAGGTGGCTGGGGTATCTCCCTGGCTCCTTGCCTCCGTGGCCTGTGCAACGACGACAACGACATCGTTCGAACAACCCGATGACAGTGTGGAGTCTCAGTCCACGTCATGAGGCGAAACGAACAAATCGCTGAGCGCTCTCGAGAACTCGCGGCCTACCTTGGCTGCGACCGTCGTCTTGGCCGCCAACAGAAAATCTCCGAGGCCACGTTCCGCGCCCCATGCCACTCGCCAAGGATCATACATCATCGACCTCGAGACACGCACCGAAGTCGACAATGTCGTGGTAAACACCTCTTTGTGAGGACTGACAAACTGACCGCCGCCGTGAACTGCTTTGTGACCCGGATCAACAATTCTTCACCAAGAGCGCCCGCGGATCTTGGCACCTCGCGTTTGACGACGATTGCTGTAAGCAACGGCCATGGCTCAAGGCTCGCGCAAGACACAGTCTGTGGCAACGGATGGCTTTCCAACCCGACGCCAATCCGACGGCACGGCCGGGGAGCTGAATTGCACGCTCCTTGCAGAGCCAAGGTCGGTGGTCCATCCCTTGTACCAGGACGAACTGCTCTCCTCCTTATTCATCGACCGCCGAACAAGTCATGGAACAGTGTGTTGAATTAGTGGACTCTAGTGAACGACCCCATGGACTTCGACATCGGCACCTGATGGTATTGTTATCAACGCTTCCACAAATCACACTATAACAACAATTGCTGCTTATGACGAGAATAGCAAGCGATCTTGCCTCGACACAAATGCCAATGTCGTCAGCACTTCTCCGCTGTAGAACGGCCTGGGTCTTGAGCTCAAGAAAGGCTAGACAGAGCTTGACTAACCATAGCTGAGAGTTTAACTTCACTGCCAAGTACAGCTGCTACTTCAGGCACTTGGCGGCTAGATTTGGCCAACACTAGGCTCTGTACGGCTGGATAGGACTGCGTCCTTACTACGCCCAGTCTTGCCAACGATGCCATGCCCACGTTGTGTATGACACGCGCATGCTGCGCCCCAGGTTATCTCGAAGCTACCGCTGGCAAGTTCCGACAACGAGTCACACTGGTCTAGCGTTCGGAGACCTTTCCACTACACAAGGTCGACAACTCTCCGCCCAGCGTTGCCAACGGTGCCGAGTATACGCTTTGCTGGACGGCTGCACGCTCATCCGCCTTGACAGCTCGAGGGAGCCCGAAGACGTCCTACTGTCAGTATAGACTCCTTACCAATGCAAGTGATAAATTCCAAATGTAGCTTCGCCATGGCCGTGGCACACGTTGATCCTCATGAAT
Source organism: Zasmidium angulare (assembly GCA_002786045.1). NCBI lineage: Eukaryota > Fungi > Ascomycota > Dothideomycetes > Mycosphaerellales > Mycosphaerellaceae > Zasmidium > Zasmidium angulare. The sequence goes on from NHNX01000008.1 coordinate 252,180, forward strand.
CGCTGGGACGCCCAGTAATGCACTTACTCGATGCCAATGGTACAACGACGTAAGACTTCCAGCCATGGTGGCCTCATTGTGAGGAGGCTCCTTCTTGGTACCACATAAGTATTCGAAGCTCGCCCTTGTTTCCAGCATCTCATCGCACAGCCAACACCCAATACCACAATTACAATCAGCAGTCGTTCGCTCTCGAATACTCAACACCTCAACAGTCAAGAAGATCCAACAATCACTATTCACAATGAAGACTTCAGTCATCGCTCTCTCTCTCTTCTCGGCCGTCGCCTTTGCTCTCCCGGAAGCCCACGGTTGGGGTAAAGGTGGATGGGACGGCAAGGGTTGGGGCAAGGACTACAAGGGCAAGGGCAAGGGCTCTGACTTTTGGGAGTTCACCTCGACCTTCAGCGTCAAGGCTACTCCTGACCAGGTCGTGAACGGCACCACTCCTACAGGTGGCCAGCCAGTACGCCACAATACTATTATTATCGGTCGTTGCTTAGGACTAACCATCTTGCTAGGGCGCCGTCGGTTACTACGAGTTCGGTATCAACTCGAAGAAGAACTTGTAAGACCGACTCCCACATTATGTTCTTGTCTCAGACAGTTACTGACCCACCTTCTCCCAGCATATGCTACAACATCCGCCTCCAGAACTTCGGCTCCGCAACCTACCAATCTCCTGCCGACACAGCCACCCACATCCATGAGGCTGCCAAGGGTGCATCTGGCCCACCACGCATTGCCTTCCCAAACCCAGCATACGAGGGTCTTCCAGAAGAGCGTGTCAGCATCGGATGTCTTCAGGGTCCATTCCAGACGGGTGTGCTCGCCAACGGCGTAGACACTGGATCAGGCTTCAACGTCGCCAAGATTGAGCAGAACCCAAGTGCCTTCTTCGCGGATGTGCACACCAACGTTGCTGTTCCAGGCGCTGTTCGTGGCCAGATTGCTTAGATGCAGTAAGCGATGGGATTGATGTACATACTACATAATGAACGATGGGTGGCGGGAAGTGGAATATAGGATAATCCTAATTCGAACGAACACCTTGGTTCTCGGACCTATACAATCATATTTTGGCCCTGAGCCGTTGCGTCTACTTCGTCCCCATGAATAACAGGATCCATTCTCGGGTCACTTAGATGCCCGAATGAGCTTTTTGGATTTTCACAGTGTTCTTTGAGACTGGGCATTGAAAAGTTCACGACATTCTCATGAGCATGCAGTTGGTAGATGAGGTGGCAAGGCAAAATCAACCGTTGAGACGACACTGTACTTTTCTGAGCCAAACTACTGCTCAGTACCTGGAGATAAGACGCATCTATGTTCCGCTCGCCCTCAAAGTTGTGCACGGTTCAGGAATTGATTGTAGCATGTAATGATTGGGTTCGATGTGGTCCCTTTCCGCGATCCTATGGAACATCTGTACTGCTTATCCATCCGACCACATGCTACACCAGCTTCAATGGTTTCAAAGGCACGCCCCGCGCTCGAAGATTGTCAGGCAATAGCCTGGGATCTCCGTTGATCGTCTTTCCAGTCGCCATATCGCGAAACCTGACGAAGTGCAAAGGGTCGGTAGAAGTCCTCTCTGCCTTGATTCGCACCCAGGAAGAAGGCACCTCTCCCAGGCGAGGATCCTCGCCGAACGTTTCGTTGGTCGCAAGATTGCGGAACGTGTATCCACCATACCATCCCGACGAGGCTCCGACTTGTACCACGACGTCTTGAGGAAGCGGCCCGAGAACGCTCTCTGCGTCCATGAGGCCGTGGATGTAGGCTGGCCCAACGACCTGGTAGCGACCAGAACTGTGCGGCCGCAAGATCATGGGCAGTGGACAACCCAGGAGGACGCACACAATATCGAGCTCCTCGGGCTCGACAGATGTCATTCCTATGAACCCACTGTTCAACTCAATGTAGACTCTGCCAAGCGCCTCTCTGTATCGGAACTTGTACGAACGTTTGCCAGGGTCATGAGGACTAGCATCCGTCGCTTGGTCAGACGAAGAGCACAGCATTTCCTTGACAGCTTCCTTTGCGTCTTTTAGGGTCGACGTGCCATGATCCAAAGGGCATCGCTCACGAAGTGTGTTCCAGTGGACGGTCTTTACGAACGCGTCTAGTAGGCTCTCCTTCTTAGTAATGTATTGCTGGGACTCCAGGCATGCCTTGGTGGGCGCCCATGATCTCATGGCATACTCCAGGTCATTCAGATTGCCATCCCGGTCAGGTGCTCTGACACCGACCGAAGAAATTGTCCCACATTCAACGCCCTGTACGAGAAGGGTCGGCTTCGGCGTGTTCGTCACCTCTGCTGTCGACACCGAGATGCTGCTCGCCAAGGTCGTGCTCAGAAGCCAACGAGGACTCAATCTATGTGCAACAGACCAGTCTGGCGCCCAGGTTGGACCAGGTAGTGTTCGGTTTGCGAGGTCGCACGCAAGCAGAAAGTCAACACGGGCGGTAGCTTCAGACAGCGCTACCATTGCATCGGTATACACCTCCTCTGTGCTCTTATTGTAATCAGGTACAATCTTGTCGGCCACTTGAGGCGGTGCTAGACCCAAGGCACCGTATATCTTGTCTCGCGGATCGCGGCATTGTTTGCCATTCAGCTGCAGGAGAGTGTGAAGGAAAGGCTCATCGAACTGGCGCAAGACGGCATCGCCTGCTCGAGATAGGGGGCCTGTTAAACCCGATGGAATCGTGTTGAATTTCGAGGCAGCACACCAACAGGCTGCTCCGAAGCGATACAACTCCATGCTTTTGTGGCCACACTGGAGTATAGACTCGTCGCTGGAAAGTTTGGCCTCTTGCCACACCCAAAGCCGCTTAAACCATGTACGTTGCAATAATTTGGTGATCGCTTCCCATGTCTCGGTGTCGTAAGGTAATGGGACCGCCGTTCTTGACCAATTCTCTTCGAGGCAGTTGGGGGCGTTCGCTCTCCAAGACCCCTTGTTGGTGATTTCCACCTGTCGGCCTAGATACTCCAACTTGGACATTGCTCGTTTGCTGTCATCGTATTCCGGACCGATCCAGACAATGACCTTTTGTGCAAGCCTGTAGATCTGTCCCATGTCCCGCACCAGGTAGCTCCGTTCCGAGATGTCATTTTGGTTGATGCAGATATTGTCTACCCACAACATCCGAGAACGGCTCTTGTATCTGAGATGTCTGAGTGCCTTGGCCAGCTCACTCTGTATCGCCAAGCATGATGTGCTTGTCTGAGGTGTGTCGTAAGAGCCTGTAGGTGAAGTGTCATCGTTTGCGAGAAAGTCTTCCAGTGCCCCATTGTTCTTGCTTCGCTTAGCCCTCGAGGTATCCAATGCATCTTCAGCGCCTCTTTTGTTCCCGCTACTTGAAGCGTCCTCATCGATATTGTCTCGAATCAAGTCAAAGTCCGTAGGGTGTCCTGAATTCGTAGACAGCGGTTCAATGTAGACGATCGATAGATCATCTTCTGAGCCCCAGACGTACGACAGGGCCTCGTACGGGGGCTTTGTGTGAACAAGATTGCGATTGTTCGGCACGGGCTCGAACTTTGCCTTTGGATGCTCCCAAGAAGTCACGTAAGCCTCGTCAGGTTTGTAGTCCTTCTTCTTCTCGAAGATAAATCGACCGTTGATGGTCTCACGAACTATCCAGTCGTGCGGAAGATCTTTCTGCAGGTCTTCCACGGTGAAGCCAGACTGTTCTGGTCCAGCACCGTTCGTTGAATGTAAGGAGACGCAATGGATTTTCAAGCGAATCTCATCATCGTAGTCACCTGGCAGTAGTTCTGCCAGTCTAGTCTCATTGACGGAATGATTCAACTTGAGATATCGATATGAAGGTAGTTCAGGTAGCGACAAAGGTGTCCCGTTCATTTTGGTGATTGCGATCGTTGAAGAGTCCAAGTAGGCATATGGCTCAACTTCATTGCAAACGCGCGAACCGTTCCGGTCTCTTGGAATGGCTGAGGACATTGGCTTACCCGATAGATTCTTCAAGCCTCTGTTGATCCCGTGGTGTGGACTTAAGCGATGTAAGTCGCCATGAGGCACCGACAGCCGCAAACGGTTCTTGTCATCGAGTGCTAAAGCTAGTACTTCATGCCTACTTGACTTCCGTAGACCGCCTCGTCGGATCGAAAATGCGTTGGAGGTGCGGCCTCTCAATCGTGGCGAAGCCGCCAGCACGTAAGCACGCCATTGGTCGAGTGGAAACAATGCATGCAGCGTAGCTGCAGGTCGGCCTTAATCGATCGCCTCGGGAAATCAATGGCCAGTAACGCGCAGGATTCTATAGCATTTAAGCAGTCAGCTCTCCAGACCCAGGTGGGTGCAAACCCTCACGACCTCTCCAAATTGTACGCACAAGATGCTTTATCAGCAGCTTCACAGTCTGGCTCTACAGAAGGTCAGCCACTCTCAGACTCTTGGTGAATCGGTCTTGACAGTCTGTAGGACCCCAAGCCTGACCCTGCCGACCCTTACGACACCACCCCCCATATGTGACCAGTCTGCAACCATCGGAGGGCAGCGTCGAGCGACCACATCACACAACCGGAGAACAAGCTCAAAAGTCATAGCCGAAGCCCTCGCGATCTGACAGATGGTTGCGCATACGATAAGTCTTGTCAGACCACGTTGAGCCGCTCGAGCGTGAGGAACATTGGGCGCGTCTTCCGGCTTGATACTCCGGCCTGAACCAGCAGAAGTCTGTGCATGTTCGAGAGAAACAGAAAGAGGCCTAGCAAGGGACGAGAATGTGTCGAGTCGTCATTTATGTTCGCAGCTGAAGATAGGAAATAATGCAAAAGATGACAAGCCAGCAGGGACCGGCCACGAGGTCAGAACTTAGCTCAGCGTCAGCTCAAGTCTTCGAGAAAATGATTGTAGACTATCGTTTAGCACAAGCATTCCCTTGTTCCACAGGCCCCGTGCTTTCTTGCATCTCACCGACTGCCGGGAATGAGGAAGCTGTTGAGGCACACACTGCGGTGGCAGTACGTTGCCCGTGTTCGCCAAAGTTGTAAGACGTGCATATAGTCTCGGGCTCCAATGTGCGATGGACAGATTCGGCCTACGAAAAGTCGATAACGATTTCTGGTTGTCAGCGGATGGCATCGATGAGGTACGTGTATTGAAGGGTATATTGATATTGTGGAAGAAAGAACGCTGCAAAAGAAGAAGAGCTCACGTGTTTTGTGGGTCACAGCGCGGTCCGAGCCTCCAGCTTTCGGTGATGAGGGGACAGCAGTGATTCCAGTGAAGCCGAAGCCGTTCTCTCCCGTTGCTGGGAGCATCAACATCCAATGCTGTAACTAACATAAGGTAGCCTCTTGTCCTATTGTATCTTCGCCGAGCATCTCCACCTGCAGTATTCGTGCTACTGGCCAGCTCACAGAATGGCGCACCTCTCTGGTTCTTCCTCCAAGCTCCTATCCACCACATCTACGCCTTTCAAGTCGTTGCTATCATTACCCGCGTCGCTTCGCCCTGCAATCTACGCCACCTCTCAATCACGATGTCTGGCGACGAGCACGGATTCCGCCAAAAAGCAGCCCAAGACGGCGATATTCTTTCCTGGCCAAGGTGTCCAACGCGTTGGAATGACCACCGACTGGCTTGAGGCATTTCCCAAGACCGTGAAGCCGATGCTGGATCAGATCGATGAGACGCTCAAAGTCAACTTGTCGAAGATCATTGCCGATGGCCCCAATAGCAAGCTCACCGCCACGGAGAATGCACAGCCGGCGATCATGGCCACAAGCATCATCATATTAAAAGTATTGGAGCAAGAGTTTGGGTTTAAGATCAAGGACAGGATAGACATAACATTGGGACATTCTTTGGGTGAATTTGCTGCTCTCGTAGCGGGTGGATATCTTCGAGAGGATGATGCCTTGAAGCTTGTACGGAGAAGAGGTGAGGTCATGGCACGGTGCTCGAAAGAAGCCAAGGAAGAAGTCGGCATGATAGCATTGGTCTGTGAGGCAGATCATCTCCAATCCATGGTCGAAGCTATACATTCATTCCTTGGACACAACTCTGAGGGTGCCAAGTCAGACTCAGGCAGCGACCACGATATGCCGTCGGTACAGCAAGTGCTCATCGCCAACGTCAACAGCAAGAACCAGATCGTGCTGTCTGGTGGCATCAGGCGCATAAATGAGCTCCTCACGCATCTTCGACAGTTCGCCGGCCACGACCCTCGAGCAGTGAGACTTAAGAGCGACTCGCCCTTCCACAGCCCACTCATGCAGCCCGCCGCCGACCTCATGAAGAAGATGCTCAGCCAGTCGTCGCCCACGGCGAAGAACGAAGATATCATCACATGGCCAGGTCTCATGCCTTGCATCAGCAACGTCACAGCCCGGCCGTTTCAGAGCCAACAGCAGCTCAAAGAGCTTCTGGCGAGACAATGCGTGGAGACAGTCCTCTGGCATGACAGCATCGTCTATCTCCACGAAGAAGAGAAGGTGAAGAGATGGGTAGGCATTGGACCTGGGAAGGTTGGACGCAATCTAGTGGGCAAGACAACCGGTGTGCGAGGCTTCGGCAAGGGAGGAGGCGTGTGGGCAGTGAGCGGACCGAACGAGGTGGAGTCGTTCCTCCGTGAGTTTGAGCAGACGGACGATATGGACGCTGCTGAGGAGTAGCGTTCCGCACGCAGAAGGAAGTTTCGGGGCGTGCGAGACGTGATCTGGTAAGGATAGCGGTGTTGGATTCTGCTCGGACCTGGATGTGGAGGCAGAATGGTTCGACTTGTACAGTGGAGAAGGGGATGCAGCATGGGAGATGATCAGATTAGATGTTGATATTGTCCTACGAAACGTCCCCAGCCGTATCTCTCCGACTTCCACGGTCGAGGGGATCACGGAAGGGCCGAAAGGGAAGGGTTCGACTAGACCCCAATGGCCATCTCCACACCTCCATCGTGTCGGTGGTTGTGGTTCCAGCGAAGCTTCCCAGCGCCGGCCAAGCACGAGACCCTTCAGCACATGTCGGCCTCCAGACCAGACAAGGCTGACAGATGGAAAAGTCTTCCTTGCTTGTGCAGCATCCTTCCCGTTCTCGCCCCTGGCCAGTGAAGCAAGCCACCTGCACGGCGCTCATGCAAGCAAGTCGTGTGAGCAGCAAAAACGTCGGCCTCGTCTCGCCAGCAACAAAGCAAATAGGAACCCCACCATCGACGAGCGACGTCGGCGTCACCAGCTACAGAGCTTCTCCGAGCCATCTGCAGGGATTCGTGGCATTTGGCGCCTGTGATTGGGCACTGATATCGGCCAGCTCCTTATCGCAGCTATTCGAGTAAACAAAAAAATGACATCGGTCCGCCTGCGCGCGTGTGCAAGCTCGACGCCTTTTCCACCAGCACGCAGCACGCAGAAGACGCAATTCGCGGGCTGCTCTATACATCCAACGAGGCCGCTTGGAGTGCTGCGATGACGGTGATGAGGGCGAGTGGAGGTGACGTGTGGAAAACTTTTGCATGTGCTTTTTGGGTCTGGCACACGCGGTAGGCGCGTTCTCGTCATGTGGTTCTAATACGTCGTGTTTCCTCTCTTTCTTCCACACTCTCTCTTCCATTTGCCATTGACCTCTCTTCCTCTTCTACTGCATTCTCTCAATCTTGGAAGAATCAACAATCGGCACAATACCGCCCACCATGTCGAACGTCTCCGAGCCCGAGTTCGAGCAGGCCTACAAGGAGCTGAGCTCCACCCTCGAGAACAGCACCCTTTTCGAGAAGTACCCAGCTTACAAGAAGGCCCTCGAGGTCTCCGCTATCCCCGAGCGCATCATCCAGTTCCGCGTGACCTGGGAGAACGACAAGGGCGAGTGCCAGGTCAACAGGGGTTTCCGCGTGCAATTCAACTCGGCATTGGGCCCATACAAGGGAGGACTCCGTTTCCACCCAAGTGTGAACCTCAGCATCTTGAAGTTCTTGGGTTTTGAGCAAATCTTCAAAAATGCCCTCACAGGACGTAAGTTTGCGGATCGTTGAGCTTGTGATCAACTACCGGAATGGCTGCTGATTTGCTTTTTCTACGACAGTGAGCATGGGCGGTGGCAAGGGTGGTGCCGACTTTGACCCCAAGGGCAAGAGTGACAACGAGATCCGCAAGTTCTGCGTTTCCTTCATGCGGGAACTCAACAAGCACATTGGCGCCGATACCGATGTTCCAGCCGGTGACATTGGCGTTTCGCCTCGAGAGATTGGTTGGATGTTTGGTGCATACCGTGCCGAGCGAAACAAGTGGGAGGGTGTCCTGACTGGAAAGGGTGGAAACTGGGGAGGCAGCTTGATCAGACCCGAGGCCACTGGTTTCGGTCTTATCTACTGTGAGTGGGACCGACATATCAGGCCATTGTGTGGCAACTAACCACAAATGCGTGATTCAGACGTCCAGCACATGATCCAATACGCCAGCGGCGGCAAGGAGTCCTTCGAGGGCAAGCGAGTCGCAATCTCCGGCTCAGGCAACGTCGCACAATACGCAGCTCTCAAGGCCATCGAACTCGGCGCCACCATCGTCTCCCTCTCCGATTCCAAGGGCACCATCATCGCCACCGACGACAAGGGCATTACTCCCGAGCTCGTCCACTACATTGCCGACCTGAAGGTGAAGCGCAAGGCGTTGACGGAGCTGAGCGAGAGCTCCGAGTACAAAAACAAGTTCAAGTACGTCGAGGGTGCTCGTCCATGGGTGCACGTTGGCAAGGTCGACGTTGCTCTTCCCAGTGCGACCCAGAACGAGGTCTCGGGCGAAGAGGCGGAGAAGCTTGTTGAAAATGGATGCAAGTTCATCGCTGAGGGTAGCAACATGGGTTCCACCCAGGAGGCCATTGACGTCTTTGAGAAGGCTAGGAAGGAGAAGAAGAACGACGGCATCTGGTACGGTCCAGGTGAGTACAAAGCCCAGAGTCCATGCTGTGCGGAGCTGGTGCTAACATAGTATACAGGCAAGGCAGCCAACGCCGGTGGTGTCGCCGTCTCCGGTCTCGAAATGGCTCAGAACTCCGCCCGCCTGAAGTGGACTTCCGAGGAGGTTGACGAGAAGCTCAAGGGCATCATGGAGGCCTGCTTCAAGAACTGCCTCGAGACATCCAAGGAGTACGTGCCGACCGGTGATGGCGAGCTTCCGTCGCTCGTGGCCGGTGCCAACATTGCCGGTGCCATCAAGGTGTTCGCCGCCATGAAGGACCAGGGTGACTGGTGGGCGAACGAGTAAGATGGACGTTGAGGTTGTATGATGATACAGGCATTACAGCAGCATCGAGTAAAAGATTCTAGCGTTTCAGGCGGATGAGCAATGACGATGGGTTTGGATACGGCCAGGCAGCAAATGCATATGATACCAGTCTTGATGCAGCTTTCCACTTTTGATGGTTCGGGTGCCAGTCGCTGGGTCTCGTCGTCGCCGTGTACTCGCTTGCAGCGCACATTGGACATTGCTGTCAAGACTTGAGGACATTGTCAGTGCATTATTTTCCGAAGCTCGTAAGATGCCATTGAAACAGCTTACGTTGCTGCTCCTTTCCCGGTCCCCAACCCATGCTAAAGCTTCTAGCTCCTGTACGCCAGAATATCTGGACTGATTCGTACGGCGATCACGAGAGTCAGTTGCGGCCTTCAACCTGCACTTCCATTTTGCTATTCAACTTCTTGAGCCTGCGACATCTCCGCCCAAGCTTTCTGTTGACCCTCGTAAAGGCCCATGTGGTAACCCGCATAGTACCAGGACATCATCATGTTCTTGAGACTCTCGTCTTGGACTATCATAATTGGTCAGCTCCTGGACTAGGCGTATATCATGTGATACAGGTGGAACATACTAGCTCCAAGCATAGCCTGAGGCAGTTCCTTGAGGTTTCCTGGTACAGACAGCCCTGAAACGACGCCAGCAGGAGTCGAATTAGTGGCAGAGGGTCCGGCGAAAGTGGTATTCGAGGGCTTCGGTGGTGGAGCTGGACCTATGAAGTTTCCTGGGATGGTGGTGAGCCATGGGCTCGGTATTTCATCTCCTTCGTCGTCTTGGTCGTCTTCGCTGCTGTCGTCGCTGCTGTCTTCGTGGGCTTGTGGCGGTGGACGAGCGGTAAGCATGGCTTCGGCTTTCGAGAGAAGTTGTGATTTCCGTGGTTCTTGAGCGTAAGTCTTGACTTCTGGAACCTTCTCTCCCCGGACAGCCATGGAGTGGTACTTCTAGTATCGCTGTCAGAGTTTTGCTGAAGGCTACCATCAGATGATGTTGCGAACCTGATATTCTTCGAGGGCTTCGTTCCAGGACTCGACGAGCGCGGAATCGTCCCAGAGCTCATCGTGTGTGAGCTCACGCTCGTGGCCCGCTGCCATGTCCAAGCTGGCTGAAGGATATCGTTTGATGGTAAAGGTGGTGTTGATGCAGATGGTTGATGGATGGATTGAAGATGCGAGTTGAACTTCGCGCTAGTGAGTGGCACGCGCACGCAAACATAAAAGTCCCCTCGCGGTCTACTTTTGGCAGGAGCATGCCTAATCTCCAAACACAAAAAAACACACTCAATGTCAAGATCATCGTTGGGACACTATGCACGATTCGAGCCTGCCGTCCATTGAGGGCATCCTCGCTTCAGATCAGGAGCTTAGCGCTTCCGATGCGATCACGAAAGTCGTCAAGGTTGGAAAGCAGTTCGCTGTCAAGTATGGCCGTCTTGTCTCTTCTATCGAAGCAGACAATCTGCAATTCCTCGCCGACAGTGGCGTGCCTGTCCCAAAGCTACATGGTTTCCTTACCGCACCCCAAGGTGACAAGTCTTTCATCATCATGGAACTCATTGAAGGCCACACACTCGAGCATCTCCTCCCGTCGTTGACGAAGGCCGAGAAGGAAGATATCTTCAGCCAGATCGAAGCAGCTCTCAACCACCTGCGAAGTCTCGAGCCTCCCAATTATATCGGCTCTATCGGCAGAAAACCCCTGGGCGATGGCGTGTTTCGTACAGAGACACCCGACCCAAAAGCGAACGGACCGTTCGCAACACAAGACGAGATGAACGAGGGCATCATACGACGACTGGCCGAGCGATGCGTACCGTCACATCTCCAGCTGCTACGCAAAGTCATCGAGTCCACGCTCCACGGCCACAAGACCGTCTTCACGCACGCCGATTTGCAGCCCAGGAACATCATGGTGCATAGGAAAGCGGCCAAGGACGATGGAAGTACGGGAGGCTTCGAGATCAAGATCGTCGATTGGGAGATGTCGGGCTGGTATCCGGAGTTCTGGGAGTTCTGCAATGCCTCGATCTGGGACAGCTGGAAGCCAGAGTGGCTCGAAGCAGTGCAGAAGATGCTGAAGGTCCACGCGAAGGAGTATCTCATGATGAAGCTGGTTCGTAGTCTTGTGTTTCTGCTGAATTAGAGCAAGGACATGCCGTACAGTGTACAGATGTCGTGTAGTGGCCATTTACAGTCAGGCCTTGTCAGCCATATCAAGTCGTAGACCCTCAGGTGCAGATCGTCAGTGAACGCGCACGTAATACTAGGACGTCAGCGTTGCATTGATGGTATAATTAGGCACAATGAGCAGAACAACGGCTTCTTCTGCACGATATTTCCAGTGGCCACCTGAAGATGACTTCCCGCCCAGTACCAGATCTCGGCGCATGTTGACACTGGCAAATTCGACCTTTAAGGTTGGACGAAGTGCATAGCGTCGACTCGAGCTTTTCGGAGCTATGTATGGTCATTCTCGGCCAGATGTCTGTCTCAACTCATGGCTTGTCCGGCTAAATCTTGATGACAATAGAGCAGCTGTGAGTAGCCACGCTGTGGTCAGATGTCCCTTTGAGAGCGCTGAAATCGTTTTCCTCGGGTGTGCCAGGCACGTAGGGCAATCTGGAGGCCGGCCATGTCCATCGCTTGGTACCACACATGTATCCTGTTAAGAGACGGCATGGAAGACGGCTATAATGCGACGAGTCGAAGCCTAGTACCTTGTCTCTGAGACCTCCAATGTGGACATTGAAGTGTTTCACCGAGCCCATTGAGGAGTCTGCGAGGTCCGTTAATTGCAGAGTCAAGGTGTGAGGGAGTCGTGAATGTTTTCCACGGTTCGCGGTGAAAGCTGCAGTCGAAGTAACTTTGAAATGCTCCACTTTTTGCGGCAGTTCCCGTGGTCAATTTTCCACATCCTCGAAAAGTTCAAGCTGCTCAGAGCTTCACACCCGCACATCCTCGCATTGAATACCACGACCGCAACGATGTCAACAGAAACCAGATCCAAGAAGAGAAAGTCCGGCGACGACGTCGTACCCGCGGCGAAGAAGGCAAAGACCACAAAATCCGCAGAGAAGCCTGCACCTCTGAAGTCTGCATTGAAGAAGAGCAAGGCCGAGACGACAGCAGTCGAGAAGAAGCCGAAGGAGAAAAACAGCAAGGCCACGAAAAATGTTCAGCCTGCCCCTGAGGAGGAGGAAGATTTCGAGGGCGTCGCAGACAACGACTTAGATGGGGGCGCTGAACTCACCGCCGACCAAACCGCTGCCTTGCTCGCCGGGTTTTCCAGCAGCGAAGACGAAGCCTCTGACGCCGAAGACGACGATGATGGTCTTCAGATCTCGAAGGTACCCGCTGCACCGACCTCCAAAGAAGTCCAGAAGCAACTCGCGTTGGCCAAGAAGAACGACGATCCAGAGCGCACGCCAGGTGTAATTTACGTCGGCCGCATCCCTCACGGCTTCCACGAGTCACAGATGACCGCATATTTCAGCCAATTCGGTGATATCACCCGACTTCGACTGGCGCGCAACAAGCACACAGGAAAATCTAGGCACTATGCTTTCGTCGAGTTTAAATCTGCCGCAGTTGCAGATATCGTGGCGAGGACGATGGACAAATACCTGCTGTTTGGACACATCCTGCAGGTGAAGACTGTACCGACTGAGCAGGTAAAGGACGTTATGTTCAAGATACCAAAGGGCATGAAGCAAAAGAATGGCAAGGTGAGACCGAGGAACAAAATCGAAGGCACGAAGTTGAGAAAAGGAATGGAGAGGGAGGGCTGGGAAAGAAGGGTGAAAAAGGAGCAGAAGAGGCGGGGCGAGAAGGAAGAGAAGTTGAAGGAGCTGGGGTATGAGTTCGAGATGCCGAGCGTCAAGGGCGTTGAAGGTGTGCCGGTCAATGGCAAGAGCATTGAGGGTGCAGATGCTGAGGGCGGCGCTGAGGTCAACCTAATTGAGGGCGCGAAGCATGAGGTGGAACCCGGCGTCGAAGAAGAAGTGGAGAAGATCGTAAAGGCAGATAGCAAGAAGGTCACGAAGGAAGTGAGGACCAAGAGGAAGAGCAAGGATGGTACTTCAACTACGGTCACGAAGAAGAAGACCAAGGTGGCAGCGTGAGAGTACTTTTTTAATACATCGTACTGCCGCAGCTATGGTCTTCGATGAGCCCTCGATGAGCCTTCGATGCGCTCTTCTTTCCATATTGCTACATCCATCTCATCGCCTCATCATTCATACAATCGTTCTCGCCGCGTAGAAGCAGCCACATCACCCCTGCCAGCGCCTCGCTTATGCTTTTCAATGCAAACGTCCCCAACTCAACCTCATCGAATTCGCAACGCCTCGACTCACTGCACTGTCAAAGCAGCGCTTGGCACCAGACCCGCCTCCTTGAGCGTCATGCCGAAGTCTTCGTACGTGAAAGTCTTCCTCGGAAAGTTGCTCGTGAAGCTAGACACCTGAGTGCCATTCTCCTGCTTGACAGCTTCTGCCACTTCGAACAGCGTCGTCTCGGCCGGCAAAGTCTTCATGACGTTGCCACTAGGAGTCTGCAGACGCAACCTCGCCTCGGAATGGTTGGCCGTCTTGGGTGCAGCTGCCGCCGCAAGACCACCAGGCGCCGCACCGGCCGCAGTAGGAGCGCCTGGGTTGAATGCAGCAGGGTTCGCCCTCATCGCCTTCTCCTCATCAGCCTTCTTCTTCCGTGCCAACTTGTCCGCCTCGATCTTCTCTCGGATGCGCTTCTTGGCTGCAATATCGTCCGCCTTCTCCTGCTTCTTCTTCTGGGCTTCCTTGATCTGCTCTTTCCGCTGCAGCTCCTCCTTCGCATCTTCCGTCTCCTTGGTGTGCTTCTTCTTGATCTCGTCGTTGCGCTTCTGCGCCAGCTTATCCTCCGCCGCCTGATTCGCACGCTTCTCTGCCAGCTTCACCCTCATCTCGGCCAGTCGAGCCTCTTTCTCCTCCTTTGTCAGCGGCGCGAGCTCCTCAGTAGACTCGGCGAAGTCGGTGTGGCCCGACTTCTCGGCGTGGAACTGCGCTGATCCCATGCCACGGAACTTCTTGCCGCACTCGTTGCATACCATGCTCTTGGCTTGCTCGGAGGCTTCGAGGTTGAGTTGAGCTTGTGCGGTCTCCTCGTCTTCGGCGTCGTCCGCGGCGCTGTGCTTGAGTTGGTCGATGGTCTTGTCGCCGTTCTTGTCTAACCAGTCGATTGCGCCGGTGAGGTTGCCGCCTTTCTTGAGCGCGATTTCGGACTTCTCGCGGTCGAAGCCCATGTCGACGAGGCTGTCGAGGTCGCCCATGGTTGTGGTTGGTTTGATGGAAAGTGAAGGTGGTGTGTAGTCAAAAAGTGTATGTGGTCTTTGCCGCCCTCGATCCCTCGTACAAGTGCTGTGAAGCTGCGGTGTAGCACCAGCAAGAAGTAGACTGACGGAGGAAAGGTGTTATATGTGGTAAGGTAGGTGTGGCGTCTGTGAATAGTCCCTTCGGTAGAGAGCATGCAGCTTCACGTGGAACGTGAAGGATGATGGCATGGGCCGCATGGCCGCGCCTGCCTGAGGTACGTCACTGCCCTGGCTTGCAAGAACACGACGGGACTCTTGCTCCCTGCCATCCATCCCATTAATCGATCTTCACTGACTACAGTGCCTCTCACGCGGTCTTACACCTGGTAACCTGCGTCTGATAATTGCGCAATATCACAGCAAACCGCCCTTCGAATCATAAACGGCCGTCTGCTGCGCCTGCGAGCTCTCCCTCCGTTGCCAACCCCAATCGCCTCAACCGAGCCGCCTGACACCCACCTTCCTACCAACCCACCCTCCGCCGAGCACACCGCGACACTACCGACCATGTCTGTAGAACTGCAGCCTCCTGAGCTGGGCTTCAAGCGTGAGTAGCGTTGCGGGCACGTCCCAGGCCGTCGTGCCAACTGGCTAACAATGCGCCAATAGGCCCCTTTACCCACGAAGTCGCCCAGGTCCTGCGACTGCACAATACCAACAGCGATCCTGTCGCCTTCAAGGTCAAGACGACTGCTCCTAAACAGTACGACCACCACGAACCACGATTTGCGCAAGAGCCACTCCGTATTGACGCTTTGTAATACAGATACTGCGTCCGCCCTAACTCTGGCCGCATTGAGCCCGGTCAGAATGTCGAGGTTCAAGTCCTCCTTCAGGCAATGAAGGAAGACCCTCCACCAGACGCTCGCTGCAGGGACAAGTTCCTCGTGCAATCCGTCGCTATCTCCGCCGACAAGGACATTAGCAATGTCACTCAGATTTGGCAGAATATCGAACAGAATGCAAAGAGCTCGATTCAAGAGAAGAAGATCCGGGTCAATTTCCTGCCAGCCGACTCTTCCGCCACGCCTGGCGCAGCCGTGGCAGCCAATGGCATTTCGCACCACGATGACGAGCCGCCCGCATACTCCTCTCCTTCGCCAGTCGCCGTGACTCCCCAGCGATCGAGCAATCTGCCTGACTCGAAGAGCCCACCGCAGGAATTTCACGGCGCGGACTTGGGCCAGTCACAATCGAGCCTTGGTGGTGCAACCGGGGCCTTTGCCAGTGCTACCGGCCTGAGTGAGACTGACCTCCGACGTCAGCTTGAAGATGCGAAGAATACCATCTCGCGATTACAGCAGCAGGCAGCTGAGGCAACTGGTCTGCGCCAGCGTAAGACGGATGTACCGGCAACGTCTGGCGAGAAGACACACTCTGCGAGCATTCAGTCAGCACCTCCAGCAGGAGGCGTGCCAGTCCAGATTGTGGCATTGCTCTGTTTGTTGTGCTTCCTGATTGCCTACCTGTTCTTTTAGGAGGCCAGTGATTGCGTCATGGGCTAGCCGTGCATAGAAGATCAGTTGCTTGGAGAGGACTGGTGAGGCAGCGGGTGTTGACTGGAGGGGAGCTGGAAAGCAATGCAGTGCTCCGCGAAACAGACTTGGTGCACTTGACATCATCGCGAAGGCCTGCGCACCGACCGCGTGGTCAGACATGCGAAAAGATCAGGATTCTTGTCATACTCCGGAGGAAAGGGACGGGTCTATCAGAGAGTGCTATGGGATTCAGGCTCACAACCTGAATTGAACGGGCTGCTTTTCCTTGTGTACTCTGATTCTAGCCGATGATACCGTTTCAACAGTACGACTTTCCTGCTGCGAAAAGGGGCGACGTGTAGAGACAAATTCAGAATGACATGCTTCGCAAAAGACAGTACTTTATTTTGGGATATAACCTGGTCCCCTCTATCGCGCATCAATCATCAAAGAGCGCAAACGATCAGTCGCCAATAACGCATGTTGGGAAACAACATAAGCTCAACAATCGCCGGTGGCCTCGCTACCAGTCTAAAATGTTCCCGTAAACATCCAACTTCAGCTCCACACCAAGCCGGGTCTATCTTATACCAAAGGACCGAACATCTTAAGCGTAGAGCAAGTGGGCAACGTGAAAGCGCGAAGTGCCACGACTGTTACGCCAGCAATCACTTCTTGGCCTCGGCCTTTTTCTTCTCATCTGCCGCCTGCTGCTTGGCTCGCATAATGGCGGCGACGTCCTCCTTATCCTTCTGCATCTGCGTGCCAGTCATGTTGTTGCCCTTTTTCTACAAGGGATAGTTGTGATTAGACTTAGGATCTTATAGGGGATGGACACTGTGGCATCGAACGTACCATCGCAGCCATTTTGGCCTGGGTCTTTTCACGGGCCTTGTCGCGCTGGTTGCCACGAGCCATGTCTGTTCGCTGTGCTATGCGTGCTTGAAGATTTGTGAATCGAGGAAGGCTTATCTGCCGCAACGGTACGATTCTGTGGTGACCTCTAGAAACTTTGCCCGCAGTCGGACGGAATATGCTCGACTTCTTGAGTTTGCTTCGCCGTGTTTTTGCGTTTGATGAGATGAGGCTGGCAGGGACCAGGTCGTTATTGAAGGCGGCTGAAAATAATACCGCAGGCGTTCGGAAGCGAAAGGTCAACGTGTGAGGTTCCAGACAATTCGCTAGTCGGCACGGGCCTCACGTATCACGTGAACGGGATTCCCCCAAGGCCGAGTTCATCGCTGTTCCTTTCTCGTCCATCTCCCTGGGGACACTCAAAACACATTCTGTTCATCTTCTCGAAGCAAGAAGTTGGCAAACGTCCGGGAACTGCACATGACTCCCCAGAATCTAGACGAAAAAGCAAAATCGCATTCTCGTACGGAACTACGCTGACGTCGCAGGACTCAGGAACCGGCGGACTGCGCGAAGCGCTGCGCCAATGTGTTGTTTGCCCAAACGCGCGTAGTTTGCCCAAAGCTTTCATGCCGCATACTGTACGAGCGGAGCGAAGACACGATCCACGGTCGCCAGATTGCAACCGATGCGGACTGCTTCAGCTGCCAGAAGAATGCCTTTTAAGCGCAAGATACACATTGCCAGACCACAGCTTTGAAGAGTGCCAGCAGATGATTGACGAAAAAGACTCTTCATGGCAACAGACTTCGACTTCAGATCTGGATCCTAGTCCCGCGCAATTCGACCTTCCCCATGTCTTGTAAAGTTGTTGGCCGTTGTGGTCTGATGGAGACATCAGAGGCCGCCATGCCGAGACGAGACGCTTCCTGGAAGACAGGACGAAAGAGGGCACCGCCTTCTTCTTCGAGACGATGCGAACCCCTCGGTTGCCGTCGCATCTCAAATCGTGCAGCGCCTAATAATGCGATGGCACAACACAGGACTTGAAAGCTGATAAGCCCGTTGCGAACCTGACCCGCATCGACGAATGTGGGCGAGTGGAGACTCATCGAAGTCAGAGGAAGGTGGACTCTAGCTTGTGGACCAGTGGGCGGGCATTAGAAGTAAAAGCAGGTGAGGCTCCTTCGGAATCAAGTCCTCCAAAATCAACCAGTCATTCAGGGTCAGTGACCATCAGCGAACAAGATGATTTACAGTCGTAAGACGTGATTGTCATCGAGCTCTCCCACTCACCCAGCTTCTGCAGTTGGCATCAACAAGCCGCAAAATACCGTTCAACTCTACTGCTATCGCCGTGGACCTTGGTGCGAAGCATCGAAAAGTCACAAGACCCAGATTTCGTTCGGATACCTTTGATATCTGCAACCAAGTGGAAATTCCTTTGTGTTCGAAGCTCATTGGACTGGTCCTGATTGCAATTGGGATTGATTGGACGTCTTTGCTCACCAACTATCAGGATTGTTGGGCCGCAGGCCCGATCTACTCGACTGTCTTGCGTGCTCTGTGTTGCAGCCGCCCTGCTGCACCTGAAAGTTCGACAGCTTCTGCAGTATGCATGACACAAGCCGGTCTAATGCAAACAATCGGCCACGGCCCGCCCCTACCACCAAATCCGGGATGTTGCTCTGCAAGCTCGCTTGCATGCAATGACGATGATTCCTGAAAGCAGCTTGCGGGCGGGCAAAAGAATCCTTGTTGCTGCATTGCAACGTGAGAAAGACGTTGACTCCACGTGCCGCTGTACTCTTCCACGTTTACGGGTACGAAATTCGCCGATGCAGAAGAACAGACATATTGGTTTCATCACTATATAGCACACATTGCTGCCGAAAGTATACTAGATAGGTTGCTTAGGTTTGTGGACTGCAACCCTCGCTTGCTAGAGTCTAGGTAGGGCGTAGCCGGCCACCGAGAACGACGCTGATGCTGACGGCAATCTGCAGAATAACAACCAGCGGCGCTCCCTAGCTCTGCACGTCAGTCAACCATGGAGGACCCTCCACCACCTAGCTTTCGCGTGGAGCACGGTCGACAAGTGGTAGTATCGTCACTACTGCATTGCCCGCGACGGCGTTGCACTTGGATGTCGTCTTTCTTGACATCACATCAAGTATGAATAGAACATTGTGTCAACAATCTTGGAAGTTGAGCGCTTGTTAGTCTCCTGCATGCTCAATCTTGCGGCACGATTCCGTCGATGACACTAAAAAGTAAGCATTGAATGATCTTATACTTTGGCATGACCGCACAGAGACCATTGAGGACGCAGCGTCACTACTAATATCGAGCAGCGGAACTACCGGCGCCTTACTCCAACATTTGCTCTGTACAGACGTGGCTGGTTGCAGAAGGGGACTGCAGGCGCAGGACTAGCGTGAGTATCATCCGTGCTTCATCGCTGGGACCAGGCCTTCCGCGTCGAATGACAGGCTGCATGTCGCACTGGTGTGCAGGCCCAACCACTCACTAAACTCACTCCCTCTCGGCTCGCCCGCCAACTTGTGCCTTCATTGTAACTAATGCCAGGCATCTCTACAAGCTCAATCCTCTCGGAATCGTCACGACCAGCCACTTGAGCTCTGATGTGACTGCATCATGCTTGGCTGGCGATCCAACCAGGCCGTAGGCCCGCGGGCTGGTCTTCCTGCCCTGCTATCGACGGTAAACAGAGCCGACATGGCGTTTCCCAATCAGTCGAGGGATACGACTGCTGACTGCTCGGAATGCCTTGACGATCTTGCCGGTCCAATTCTGGCTTTGGGCCTGGATGACCATGATGCGAAGTAGCATGCAATGTCGATATTGCACTGTCTCTAACTGGAAAAGAGTCTGATGCCAACCGGCACAAGGGATGTGGCGAGAGATTCGCGAATCCTCCAAGATGCAGGCGGCTTTTTCGAGTGAGGCTATTCCCAACCCTCCGGAGGTCGATCGAGCTCTCGCAAGGCGGGTTCAGCAGACGTACATGTGGCGCGTGTCTGCGAAGAGGAGAAGACTCTTCCGGTGAGCAGACGTACGTGTGGCCGTGCTGGGGACCGACGACATCTATGAGTCTGCCCGCTCCCACCTCTTTCCATACCGCGCACACAACCTCGCCCAATTTCTCCAGTCATTTCCGCCATTCGCCAACCTCGCACTCTAGCCCACGCACATTCAAATCCTGAACACGAAGACATCTCTCACCACTCCCATCGCATTCCTAGATACCCCAATCCATGTTTTCCTGTCCTACATCCTGAAGAGTGCATGTCATCAGAAATGTTCGCCTACGAGCCTGCAGCTGGCTTCTATATGCCAGTCGCCCAATCTTACGAGCCGACCGCAATGCAATACCATCCCTTCGCTGCCCACGAGATGACGCCGCACCCCGAGTACGAAGGGTACGTTCTTGTCAACCCGTCCCAAGGTAACGGCTGGATCTCGGAGTCGTATGACTACCATCCGAACAAAGTACCTCGTTTCTCTACACCGGTACTACCTTCAGCGACCACGCCTCCACGAGCACCGGCCATACCCATTAGCCCAGTGTCGTTTGTAACTCGGCAGAAGTTCAAGCGCACTGCAACGGTGGGACTGATCATTTGTACCATGTCGATGACCTTGGCTGACTGATGCCTAGGCATGCGAGGAGTGCCGAAAGAAGAAGCAGAAGTGTGTACGTGCCATGATCTACTACGTATGGCCTCCACCAATACCATCTCACTGACGCTCAACAGGATGGCGAAGATCCCTGCCAGGCGTGCAAAGACCAAAAAATCAAGTGTCAATACCGTGAGGTCCCGATCCGAAAGTACGACCAACCCTTCAGCCCTCTCTACCAACTAAGACGAGATAATTAACCCACACATCACAGGAAAGACCAAGGGCCCGAAAAGTTTCTATACTTGATGGAACAACTCAACAAACAGGTCGCTCTACTCCACGACCGAATCGTGCACATGCGTGCCATGCTTGACGAGCAAGACCGACTATTCACGATACAGATGCAAAATCTCCATCGAAATAGCAGCAACGCGAGCGTCGGCGAGGTTTGCGCATGATGTATACACTGATTGTTGTGGACTGTGCAGGTATGTCAGGCTGGTTACGTATATCGTAAACCACCTTACTCATTGACGGCTTCCGTTAACTGACACAGCCACTTGCAGCTTGCCAAGTACAATACATACATATACACGATACGTCGCGGCCGGACCGCCAATGGCTCTTCGACGGGATCCGAGTGCCGACCACTGTCCTTGCAGCGGAGAAGAGTCGTTGCTATTTACCTTGCCTGAGGATGTACACTGAGACGATTGGCTTTGCAAAGAGCGATAGAGAAGTCATTAGACTATAGTCGGCTTGTTAGATCTAATGAATTGTTGATGGACTACAGTACTTTATCACATGCCTTGTCATGCACGTCTTACAAGAGATGGACATCGACCATTGCCCCTATTGCCTACCGGCCACTGTTGAATGGGTCGATCTGAAGGCCTCGTGATGTTCACGAATACCTACCTGTCTGTCGATCCCTCGTCTGCAGTAAGCAACTTGTACAACCTTTACCAGCCCATTGTCGACTAACTTCGAGATGTGATCAACAGCTCCTCGAAGACTGCAGCACGCAGCAGACTGTTACTCGGATCCAATAGCTGCACTTCAGGATACTTATCGTGCAAACGAAGACAACACTCCTGAGCTGCTCGTACCGCCCGGGTCGACTTCCACAACGCCTTGATGTCGTTACTCTCCAGCTGATC
Organism: Zasmidium angulare; assembly: GCA_002786045.1. Classification (NCBI taxonomy): domain Eukaryota; kingdom Fungi; phylum Ascomycota; class Dothideomycetes; order Mycosphaerellales; family Mycosphaerellaceae; genus Zasmidium; species Zasmidium angulare. The sequence continues at coordinate 273,920 of NHNX01000008.1, forward strand.
CTTCCCATCAAGATGTTTCTGGTCCATCTCTCGCCTTTTGCTGGCCTGCATCTTCGGGACGTAAATGCAAGGCCACTCCACGCAGCTTTCGTCCAGTCTCGGCAGTCCAATGTCCATGAGAAAGATGTCCATGCTCGGCGAGTACAAGTCAAGTACCCGTCCAGAAGCCATCCAAATGGTTTTGGACAAGACGATGTGGCCAACGCCACTCTCCACCTTCGTGTACTGCTGAATAGGTTCTTCGAGCACATGTCGAACCATGCGAAGCCACCCGCTCTCGTCTACCCACTTCTCTCCCCCTTGAACCGACCTCTCTCTGAAGAAGCGCACGGGATGAGCCATGTCCCAGCCACTCAGCTCGAACTTCCAGACGGCGACATTAATGTCACAGTGAGCACCCATCGGTCCACGAGCAGTCACGCTGGTACATTTCTCGCAACAGCAGTAGACCGACTTGATGTTCTTGCAATCACGCAAGACCTTCCAATCACGGCACTTGCTCTGGTATGGATGCGCCGCGGCGTCCAAGTGTAGGAGATACTCTAGCATCTCTTCCAAGAAGCTCTTCTTACACGTACCAGATGCAGCCTCGCCGCCGAAAATCGAGTGCTCGCGTTCGTACCAGATCGCTATCTGATGAACCGTCTGGGACGTCCAATAGTACGAGAAGCGGCCGTAGTGCAGGGCACATCGGCGAAGCGCCTCGAGGACCGTGAGACCTTCGAGGAAGGGTCCGAGCATGTCGATGAAGGGCGGTGGGAAGCTGTCGGTGAGACGGGCGTGCTCGTGGTTGATGATGCGAGTGCTCAGCTTTTCGCTCTCGTGGTTGATGCATCGGCGAAGGTGATGACAGGTACGGCCTATTGCGAAGAGGGTTGCTGTGATATCGATATTGTCCAGGATCAGATAGATGAGTTCATTCGGAAGACTTAGAATGCCTGTCTGAGGTGCATTCTGTTGGTCGATTGCGGTGCCCATCTGAGCGGGTGGAGTATTGTCTTTGGTCTGTTCAGATGGACCCAAAAGAGCAAGGACTGCCAGAGTGAGGCGCTTGAGCTCCATCATCTCGTCGTCGTCATGGGTAGGCAACGAGGCTGGCTTTTGAGCGCCCATCTTGTACCCAGCCGCGCGATAGAACCTGGCGTTGTAGGAAATGGGGCTGGAGGGACTTTTTGACTGCCATCATGCTGAGCAGGAAATCGCGAAGTCTAAATCATTTTCATGTTATGAAAATAGACTGCAGCTAGTCATTGCAATGATCGACACGTTATTGGCATATGCGAGGCTGGGACGAAGCCTGTGCTAGGTAAAGGTAAGCACATGCTTACCACAACCCTCGCCAAAGATGAATTTCCGCGAGCTCCCTCTCACCATATATATCACATGAAGTCCCCACCACCCAGCTGTCACCGCCACTGCTAAGCTCGCCGCTGCTTTCACTTTTCGACACAGTATATTTACACCGTCAACTTGAGATCACATTCCTCACAACAATGTCGTCGACTCCTGAAGACAGCGCCAACATGATGCCGGGCTCACTTCCCAACGAAATCATCTGTAGCATTGTCGAACTCCTCTCGCCCCTCGACGCCCTCTCCTTCGGAAGCACCTGCAAGCATCTTCTAGATGTCGTCAACGATCGTGCCACAGCCCTCGCCATACCCATCATCCGCCGCGAAAGGGCTCGAATGGAAGCCGGGCTTTCCATGTCTGGTCTCCGTCTCCACGACGCCGTCCGAGAGTACATGCTTCATTGCGGCCCTCTCGACGAGCGCGACTTCCTCGCAAATTCCGCTCGCATCTCGACGAAGTGGATGCTCGCCAACGGCATCGACATGGGACACACCGGACTTCGTAGTGATCGCGGCTTCTTCAGATACCTCGTCGAGTACCTCCTGCATTTGAACTATCAGGTTCACTACAAGCCACGAGCCTTTTCGGCAGACGATGACCAGCGCGGTACGGCGTCGCGGACCGAGTTTCCAGAGGACAGCCCGGAATGCATGTGGACGGGCGGAGACTGTCGAAAGTGCAAGTGCCTCATGTGCATCACCGAGCGCGGTACAGAAGAGAAGAATTGCTGCTGGATTGACGAATCCGTTCGAACGTTCCTGAAGACGGGTTTGCACAGCCCATACTACCCTCTGGAGTTCCTTAGCTCTATGAGCAGTCCAGCGACAAAGAAACTGGTCACGCCTCGGGACTGGCTGGAGATGGTCCGCAGCGTCTTATTGGAGCCGCTTGAGGACACCACCAATGACGAAAAGTCTGCTGCTACCAATGTGTTGCTCGCTCAGATCAGGCAGGGTCTTGGAGGAGGACCGGAGCTGCGAAGTGGTCACATTGTGCAGCACAAGTTGATCAGACTGGCATGTTTGCCCGGCATCGTACGGGGCGAAAGGAAGATTTACGTGCCCAAAATGAACGTTGCAAAGACGAGGCAGTGTGTTCGGCGAACTATCTCGCGGGAAGGGACGCTCGGCGCACGGGCAGCGAAGGAGTACTGTCGGCGCAAGGAAGGCCCGTTATACGGACAGAAGAAGTTGCTGGATCCGGACAGTCGATTGCTGTTGGCTGTTCTCTACCAGGAACTGCACCTTGTCCGTGGCCAGATACCGTTGCTGCAGTTGGCCCAAAGGAGGACCGATACAACTGAAGAGTTAGGCGCCACGTTGGCAGCAACACACCTACGTGCATAGCGTACAAGCAGGACGTTAAACCACACCACAGTCGCCTCGGCCCTACAACCTTGCCCTCTCGACCATCGCCTTCTCGTCCTCCCAAAACAAAAAGCACCTAACCTCGATACTCTCCCTCGGCGGTCCATGGTCTCCCGGCGTCTGGATCGCAGTGTGCGGCGCCCGCCTCGCCACGTCTTTCTTCGAATCAAAGCACTTGATCAGCAATACCTCCTCCGGCGTCTGCCTCTTGGGCCAATACCAACGATGTTGGGGGTTCGCCGCAACCTGCCAGAGCTTCTGATGCCTAACAGGATACGGCGGACGCTGGTTAACATCTTCGCGAATATGGACCGAGATCTCACGCAGGTCAGACTCGGAAACTGTGGCGGCATCGCAAACGGCGAGGGGCTCGCGTGTGATGGGTTTTAGGGGTCGCCAGGCGTTGACAATGGCCCAGCGGTGGGAGTTGGCGCGGATGTCGGCGAGATAGGAGGCGGCGTCGTTGTTCTCGATGACGGTGTCGAGGACTGTGGATGCCCCGTCGTACGATTGATCAACGTGCGCGAAAGTGGCTGGGGTCTGCAGGTCAACTATATCGTCATCGCGGGCATTCTTCAGTATGTTGAGTTCGTCCTGCCGAGAGTGTTTCCGGACGATATGGGAGAAGACGTAGACATGAGTAGCCCCAGTCCTGGCACAAATATTTAGCTTACGCTCGATACATCGTATATTTCAGAACTTACTGCTCCTGCATCAAGCGTTTGATCTCGGAATAGTAGACTGTTTTGATCCTAGATTCGTCGTCGAACGTCTTCTCCTTGCTCACATCCCGCACAAGCTGGAATCCATTGGTGTCCAGATCGAATTCGTCCTCACGTCCTCGAAGATCGAAGACTCGAACGCGACGTGGATCCATTGGTCTCCTCCTCGAGGCCGCCGTTCGGAGTACAAAGTGATCGGTGGAGCCTCCATCCGAGGGTTTCCGATGGTAGTTGACGGTCGCTTTGATGGAGTCGGGGGTGGGGTCTTGGAACGTCGAAGCCATGGTAGCTGGTGAATGCTGTGAGTATGCAGTAGTGTGAGCACCTCTTTGTCGCGCGTCGTCTTCGTCTTCGTTGAGTCTGCTGGCTTATATGCATTCTCGTCAGCTTAGGCTGAAGACCTTTGTCAAGGATCAGCTGTATCATGCAGCAGTCAGGCGACTCGGAAAGATATGCGATTAGCTGTGCTTTACCTAGCATTCCTAGTACATGTCAGCATTCAGAGTGAGTATGAAGGGCCGGAGGCGTGGAGTCCGAGAATGTTATGTCTTAGTTTCTCTACTAACGTCTCGGTTTCGGTTTGCAGGGACATTTGCATCGTTTCCGGGACATGAAACGTTCGATCAGTTCTCGTACCAGAAGAGTCCTTAAGGTCTGGTCCCTGGTTTCACTCGTACCCGCCGGCTGACCATTGCCCTTTTCCAACAATGGCCAGTTCGAGGTCAAGGTCAGGCCACATCGTCCAGTGGCGTCTATCGTTGCACCAGCTTCTCGAGCTTTATCTGCCGCCACTACAAGCCTGTGTCTGATGGCACCTACATCCTCGATAACCCTTGCAACAATTCCCTTCATAGCCGAACATCGATTGCTGTTGTGGCATATTGCAGCATTGAGCTCGGGCTCACTCGTCTTGTGCATCCTCGTCGTGCTCGACCTCCTCGTCGTATTCCTCGCCTTCCTCGTATTCCTCGCCATATTCTCCACCGGCCTCGTCTCCTTCATCGCTATCTTCGCCTTCTCCGTCGCTCTCTCCTCCCGATGCTTCATAGTCTTCTTCCTCCTCGTCTTCTTCGTCCTGGAGCTGCTGCTCCGCTCTTTGCAGCTCTGTCAATCCGTCGTCCCCGCCGTTTGCTTGCACTGCTGCTGCATCGCCGTTGGGCTCGGACTTGGGTGCTTTGTTCACATTGTATGCCTTGGCTTTACGATCTGCTGCCATCGAGGCATCATTCAATCCGTGCCTCTTAACATACTCGTCGATCCCCGCAAAGTCTTGTTGGTCCAACATACTGAACTCCACCTCCTTGACCTCGGCGCTGTTGCCTTCTGTCGCTGCAATCACGAGGTTAAACGTTCGCTGTAAGACGGAGGTGTAGCTGATGGCTTCGACGGCAGAGAAAGGGAAGAACATCAAAGGCTTCTTGAACCCAAATACCACGCCGTTGGGTAGGAAGAAGAGGTATCCTGGCACATTGTTAACGTTGGGTCGACAATGCTCCTCCACACAACTGACCTTCTTTGGTGCCCTTATGTGCCTTCACATGGTACGCCTTCTCGCCTTTGCGATGTGACTGTTGTATACTGCTGGCGAATTCGGCCTCTGACGGTTTCACGACGCTCTTCCCATAGACTTGCAGCAATTGATCCAACTCTGGTTCTGCGACGCTGACATATGTGTCACCTTCAGACACAGCTCTTGTAGATGATGTAGCATCGTCTGGCTTGGTCTCATTCAAGGTGAAAACCATCTGCTCACACGGCATGCCATCTTCGGTCGTTGCACCGGGCGCAGGAAAGACGCAGAAGTTACACTGCCGCTGTTGTTTCTCAGGCACGGGCAAGCAGAAGACCTGATCAATTTGCGAGTTCGAAAGGGTGTGCTCGGTCGAATCCGTCTTCGGGTCTATGAGCCTGATCTCCCTCTTCCTCGAATCCGCCTGGTCTGCGACAAATTGCAGCTTCAGCTTCTTGCGAGCTGGGATCTGGAAGCTCACGTTCTTGCATTCGAACGTTGTTACGGGGTTCGCTATGCCGGCGGATTTGCTGTTGCCGTTGGCTATTGCCTGCGCCGGCTGCGTCGCATCGTCGAGCTTCCTCTTCTTCGAATTGCCCGCAGGCACAGTGGGCGCAGGTTCCCGCGAAAGGACGTACTTGGCTATGTCGCCGAACAGTCCATCGAGCTGCCCTTGGTAGTGCTGCGCGAATTGGTATACGCGGTTCTCGAGTGCGGGATCGTATTGGAAGGCGTTGTGGACGTCTTGGGACCACTGCTGCTGAGCCATTGCTGGTGAGGTCGCGGGTGTTGCTGTCGACGAAGGGGACTCCGGCCAAGGTGGATACGCACAGCAGTAGCTCTCACCAGCGCGTGTGTGGTTGACGTGTTTTGGCTCGTCTAGCCCCCACGGCCGGCACGAGCTCCGTGGAGAATGACTTTGTGATCACAAGCCAACGGGAAAGTCACAGTGGCTGATTTCACAGCCGCAGCCAAATCGTTCGCCCCTTCTCTGGATTTGCCGACACCCACAGCGCTGCCTCTCGTGGATTTTCTCCTCTTCATCCTTTGCCACGGTCGTCGGCATCAGCCAAGGCATGGCAAGTAAACTCAGCGAACCGATATAGCATCTAACCTCCTTGGCAGCGACACCTGTGGCATTTCGTGTGGCATGCTAAGCCTCTGCCAAATCACCAATCTCGTAACACGCTCCTCGCAGCAGACAGGTAGGACCGCTTGTTCGTACGAACTCATTTCTCCCCTTTCCCTGCTATCCGTCCATGTTTTCTCTCGCATCGCCGTTGACCACCGCATATCTATCCCGCGGTGAGAACGGCTGACCGCCCAGGATGATGCGTTTGGCTTTGGTCTCCTGCTTTCTGGCCTATGTCGTGGCGCAGGAAAACACCACCACCAGCAACGCAGAAAGTTCAACTACTACGGCCACCATCGAAAGGACATCGTCGAACCATCCTACCGTCTCTCTCTGGCTGCCGATGGGAGCTCCAAGCCAGATACATGCTTCCATCATATCGGCGGTAAGTCTTCCGACAAGAGAGCCAAGAGACTCTTCCACGCTGCATCTTCCATGTGCGTCCACGTGCTGACTGAACCGGCAGACTCCCAATGAGACGGCATACGCTCTTGGCTGTACCGGTAATGCCACTACCTCTGGCTGTGGATACGATCCTCCTATAACGGTGACTGAAGGCGAGAGTACCATCATCTTCACCAACACATATGAGGGAGAGTAAGCCAGAGACGTCCTCCTCTGCCATTGGTATAGATGCTGATACAACTCCAGCCAAACAACCATGACCGCCCAGCCGTTGACTATGCAATGCGAACTTTTCGGGGCTCATCTTTCAGACATTCCGATGCATGGTGCAACGTCTGCGGTCTGCACTGGAGCATCGGCTATTCCTGGGTTGGGGAGAGCACAATCGACTTCGACTTTGGCCAGTAGCGAGATCAATTATGTCCCAGTGACCGTCACTGCAGGTGCTCAGAAGCTGGCTGCCGCATCTACGATGACTCTGGATCAGCCCACAGGGACAAGCTCTGCTGGAGCTTCGATCATCACCGCCGCCGCCAGGCTTGGCATGGGCGGTGCTGTCGCAATGGCCGTAATGGGAGTCATGTGAGAGACCTGCGGCCATGGTTGAACTCAAACCGGACGAGACGTCCTCGATTGTATATGTCTTCCTCTGGGCTGGACTTTGGCTCTTGCTCTTCGATATATGCCCGGTTCAGAATGGTTGGCGCCTCTCCCCAGATCGCGTTGGACTTACAGGACGGCAAGCCGAGCCTTGAAGCGAAAGTCTCTCATTGGGAAGGATTCATTTGGCCAGAAAGGAAAGCATCTGATTGATAGGAGATCTCACTATGCGCATGCAATCACACATGCATGCCGGTGGTTTGCTTGCAGTTCAAAGGAGGCCCGTCCAGCTCGGACACCAGCAGCTGGCATCGAAGGGAACAATTATTCGATGTGGAAGGAAGTGCCTTCAGCGGATGCTAGTGGCGAGCAGACCAAGCCTGGTGGTCTCAAAGAGCCAGCGATATCGCTAGCCTCTGGCTGCCAGGCCTCACTTCTGTGGACCGTCCAGGTGCAGCGCAGCTGATATGGGCAACTCAGGGCCTGTGGAACATGTGACAGCAGTGCGCTGGTCTCCACGACTTGCATGAGACTGGCAGCGTATCTCAGCCTCAACTGAGCCGTGGATACTCTGCACGTGCTCGCCGTTTGCACCTACCTGTGAGCAAGGCTTTCTGCAGCACACGCGTTGTCACGTCCTCACTCCTTGGGCACCTCCGGCGACGTTGCCCTTGCGACCATCGCTACAGCGCAACAACATTGCACCCATCGCTGGCGGACTTCAGAAGACGACGTCGACTCAAGGTTGCAGTCGTGCCTTCCATCGCCGTCAACGTCCGTGCTTCCTTCCAAGCTTGTGTGCGGTCGCCAAAACTTCAAGCTGCGAGCTGCTCCTTCCTCCTCGTCAACCACCACCAACACCTTCCCACCCTCTTCCTCTCCATCGTCTGACAACACAACAAGCATCCACCGACTATCCTTTGCGACGCCACCGCCAGCATGGACGCCGAAGCTCGAGCCAGAGCGCAGATGCTGGCTGATCTCGGCATCGACCACCGCGATGCCGTGTCTGCCCCGTTGGAATCCGGTGTGAGCGCCCAAGCAGAAGAGCGGCGATCGAGAGCCATCTTGGCAGAAGACCAAGCACGTCGAGACCGCATCATTGGTGGTGGCCCGGGTGTCAACACGCAGCTGCACACCACGCTGAGCAGATGGAACACGCCACAGGCCTTCAGTGGCGATGTGGACGCCGAAGCCGCCGAAGACCTTCAGAACCTATACAATGGTCAAGGCCACCGCGATCAACTCCGTCAGAGAGTCGCTCAGCAGCACGATCGCGACCGCGAGTATCAAGACAACAGATTCGGTGATGCTCACCACCGTGGTCGCCCCGGCCGCGATCATCCTCGTCCACCACCACCAGTGCAGCGGACCCCACTCATGCCTATGAATGGCAACCGCCAGCGTGCTCCATCGCCGCGTTCATTTGGCACTGTGAGGATCGTTCCACCACGCCAGGGAGCCACGCCAGCACCAGCTCCAAACGGCATCCCTAACATCGGCGCGAACTTCGCTTCTGCCGTTCAGGCCACCTCCGCCGGTGGCAACCTGAGTGCTCGTGCGTCAGCTCTTGCCCCATCGACTGCATCTGCTACAGCGGCACCTCGTCCTGGCACACCTCGTCTCAACCCTCCTCCTCAACTACCTCGACCTGCTTCGCCGGCGCTCTCTGTGGCTAGCTCGGCATCGAATCCTGTCTTAGATGCCCAAGCTAGACTCAAGGCTGCTTTTGCGGCACAACAGAAGGCCAAGTCTGCAACACCAGCCCCGACGCCAAAGGCCGAGGCAGCTTCGACGGCCATATCCAGTGGTCAGACTGTCGATACACTGAGCACGGACGAAGTCATGGAGGATGTGTCTGTTGAGGCTTCTGGCGACCTAGAATCACCTTGGCCACGTTTCGGAGAGACTGCTGGTGCTACCGACAACCAGGAGAGTCCGGCCGTAGCAGATGCTCAATCCACTATCAGAGATCGCGTTGATAGCCCACACAGTGGCAGGACCGCTCGCACTAGCGTGACTACGGCCAGCCAAACCTCTATCTCAGCTCGAAATACAGCTCCTCATGTGGCTCGCACCGCGGTCACTGGTGTCAACGGAACTTCTACTACGATGCCTAGCCTAAGCACCAACGGCACGGCGCGGCTTGCTCCCAGAGCCCGGGCTACTGCCACTGTCAACAATGTGACCACGTCCAACGGCGTCGGCACCAATGGCATTTCTACCAGACCGCGTGTAACGACTATTGAGTCTTCTCCGTCAGCCCCGACTGCGAATCCAGCTTCATTGACGGTGACGACAGCGCCACGTGTGCTGCCCATTCAAGGCGTCACGCAGAGCGTAGCAGTCGCCCCATTACCGAACAAGGACGCTGCCATGGTCAAGGCTAAGGTCGATGCGTTGAAGCGGGATCTCGATGAAGTCGTGCCGTATTACACCAAGTACCCAGCGCTTCGCCAGATGCTTGATACTGCCCGACAAGGCCTGGCGCGCTATGCCGTTCGGCTCGCTGCAGCGGGCGACAGGAACGCTGCCGACGCCTGGGCCAACGACCGGCGCCCAAAGGCTCTTTGGCTCGTGGACGCTGCATTCTCCGCCTGGTCTGGCGAGACCCCTAACGATGCCACGCATCCCACCGTACAGGAGATCATCAAGGCCACGAAGATTGAGCAGCAAGCAAACATGCCTAAGGAGAGAGTCGATACGCCTGCCGCCCAGCCCGTCTCATCAAACACGACCGGTAGCGCAAACAGCTCCTCGACAGCTGGTTCCAAATCGACGGCCCTCTCCACTCCCACGCCACCTCGTATTGGCATGGGCATGCTCACAGCCGCGTTCTACGATGCAACTGGCCGCTTCGTGGGCAACAAGGAGTATTCGATAGATGAGGCGGCCACTGTGCACGTCGCAGTGACGTCGAAATCTCACGAGTTTGACCCGCTCCAGCTTGCTGATGACATGGAAGCTCTGGCCAAGAAGCACTCCGGCCGGGCGGCCACCGTCTAGCAGCTGGCTGGCTCGAACGGCGAAGAGCAAGACAGCCCTCTTGCGAAGCGATCCGGCAAGACTTCGACGTACGACACGAAGCGCTTCAAGGACGACCTCATGAAGGCATTACGAGACGGACGGATGTGACGAGAGAAGATAACGAGCGAATGCGGCATACTTTTGTTTTGATATTGTCTGGACCTGACAGGGCAGCCCGAGCACGAAGGGCCCTGTAGGATAGCAGAGCTTGATTCACCGTATGATTAGAACCCCGTATGAAAAGCTCAGAAATCCCATTGCATTGGCATTATCTCTGTGTGTGCCGTCGTGAACGCTTCAGTAGTGTGTAAAAGGAAGTCTGTGTGATCAAAGTATCCAATCAGACTCCTCCAGAAGCAGCTTTGCTTGCTCCCTTGTCTCACCCACGGCCACGCAAACTTAGCAAATTGTAAGACTAATGCGTGGACCTGTACGCATGTTGCATGTGGATTGCACTGAAACCATGAGCAGCAGCGGTAGTGATGGTAACCACAGATGCCTCTGGTCTTGCTCAAGCCTCGCCACCTCGAGCGACCTGCTCCAAGGTCTCGTCGCCCAACTTCCACCACTTGACCAGCGGCTTGACACCTTTCCGCGCCATGTCGAAGTCGCGATTTCGATAGACCGAGTCGATGAGACGGACGTCGTTGGGCGAGATGAGGAATCGCTTGGGGCCGTACTCGAAGTCGGTGTAGTTCATGCAGGTCGGGAAATGGGTGGTGACGTTCTCCATGAGCGTGGTTTGAAGGGCTTTGCGGAGGCGTTGAGAGAGTTGGCCTGCGGTGAGGGGAAGTGTTAGTTTGCTCATGGGGAGATCGGAGACAGCAAAGGAGATGTTTCATATAACTTACCTGCTTTGACCTCTGCGTATGACTTGCCGCCCTTAACGAGAGGTTTGACATCGAAGTACACAAGGCTTGTGGAGGACATTGCCGCTTCGAGGATGGGGTTGAGCGCGTTCTGGGACATAGGTTGATATGAGAGGTTCAAGTATTGAAGGGGAGTCGTGTTGATAAGATGCGTAACAGCTGGAGCGGCCGCGTCGGTAATCCAGTTGTAGCGGGAGTCGAGATCCTGAGTCGCATACGATTGCCCCATGTCCAAGACTGTGAGAGAGGGATGGCCGGAGAGAGCTTTGAGGATCTCGATGCTACCCTCGTCTTTGAGGCCACAAGATTGGATGCTGAGACGCTTGAGAGTCTTGGTCTTGCGAATTCCATCGGCTAGGAGAAATATGCCGTCGCCGATAGGGTTGTTCGACATGTAAAGCGACTCGAGGTGGCAAGCAGGATTGGCGAGGTAGTGTGATATTGCATCACAGGCTTTGGTGCTGATGCCTGTGGCATTGAGGTAGAGGTGACGAAGAGCAGTGGGCTTCTGGTAAGCACTGAGCCAGTAGAACAGACCTGCGATTCCATTGTCGCCTAGCTCGGTCTGGTCGAGGTCCAGAGTGCGCAAAGCAGGCAACTCTGTGAGAAGCCGGTAGATATCAGTGCAAGCAGCGGATTTCAGAGGATTCCGCTTCAGCCAGATATTGGTGATGACTGGCGACTTTACCATTGCGTCCACCAACTTGCCGAAGCTTGCGGTATCGATGCAGTTGCCAGCGAGGTACCAAGTCTCGAATCGGTGCGGGAAGTCGACGATGAAGCGAGAGATCTCTTCAGCACCTGTAGGGCCGATGATGTTATTGCCCAGTAGGAAGTGTTTCGCAAAGGTATTGGATCGCAGCGAGTACATCAAGAGGCCGATATTGCGTGGTCCAGTGACCATTTTGCACAGATCAACACGTCCATCGGCGTACAGGACGCCTTTCTCGAACTCGATCATCTCGACATTCTCGTATGGCTCCACGCCAACCTGGCCGTTGTGAGCTGGCTCATGTGTGCCGTTGGCGCTGAGATGGGCATAGAAAGGGGCCAGTGTCGCTGGCTCTGCCACCTCGACGGGCATGGGCAGGGCCGGAGCACCGTTCAGCGACAGTGGGTCGGCTTTCTCGTCCCACGGGCCTTGCTTCGAGATTTTGACGGTCCATTTGGCCGAGGTCATGTCTGCGTCGGTTTGTGCCATGATCGCGGGCGATATGGTTGGGGTTGCCATGTTGTTGTGTTTGTGTTTGTGTTCGTGAAGAAACAGCCAGTCTTATGTTGGCTGTATCTGAAGTGCAAGATATGACTGAGAGGTGCACAAACGGAGTCACACGTCGAGGGAAGGTGCTGGAAGGTGAATATTGGTGAGTCCTATGAGCACTGTGACTGGAAGCTCAGCTGGGGGCCTGAGGCATGCTTTGATCACCTGCATTGGTTCTAATCATCACACTACCATGCTGTGAGTGCGGACGGCCCCGTGTCTGCAACAGACAGTCAATGTGCCTCAAGTTGAGAGCGTTGATCATGAGGCTATCATATTGAAGCTGCAAGGGGTCTGAGCAAAGCTGATTCTGTCGCTAGAATCGCGACTGGAGACTGAGATCTCAGCAGAATTCTCAGCCCAAAAGTGAGCATTGAGAAATCTCGGCTTTGCTCGCAATTGCTCAATCGCATCTGAACTGTTGTACCACGATGTGTGAACTTTGCTGCCAGATTTCCTGGCTCTTCTCTACTGCAATGGTAAACGTGACCAAATCGAGACACCGCCTCGATAGCCTGTCATCGTCAGGGACATTTTCGAGGACATCAATGATTGCAGGAAGTCATTCCTTTGGTCCAGCAATCGAGTTCGGTCGATACCATCGCATTCGTGGTGTTCGGGCGCTTGGAGGTGATGGAGTGAAAGTGAGGTGAAGTTGAGATGTGCCGTTGGCGTTGTTGGCTTGAGGCCCGTGCCATCCCTGCTGTCGATCTCAGGTTTGACTTCACGAGCGCGATTGCCGTCTCCCTCCATCATCTCTTCCACAACATGGAAGACGCCAGAAGCCCGTGAACACGAAAGCAAGAAGCACAAAGTCGTGTCGAAGATGAAATGCTAGCGCTCGTTTGAAACCCGGCACGATTCTCACGATGGAGCTCAAACGCTCAACTCCAGCTACCTGAAACCAGTAGCCGCCCGGAGCAGCTGTGCAGTCCTCGTGGCGAATCACTCACTCTTCCTACCTCCACTTGCGGTTGCGTTCCGTTCTTGCATACAGCGCAGCGATTCCTATCCAACCGAGCGCGACGAACTACATCAAGTTCATGCTGGATGCATTCACGACCAGACAATTCCTGCTCGAGACGCCCTGTGTCACCGGTGTATGGCTCGCACAACTTTCCCGCCAGGCACTCCTGCTGCTGGGTGAAGTCAAAACCTGACCGTGCATTGGTCGACGATGTTTCAGCATGTGCATCGAGGACTAGATCGCCCTGAATCCGCTGAAGAACAATGTCGGGCACGCTTGGTATTGAACACGCTCCGCGTCTATTCATGGCGGATCCCGGCGTCGCGACAATAGCAAGACCCACACGCTGCTATTCTTCTCAGGTGAAGTACCCATTGTCGTTCACTTCTCTTCTATTGTCGAACACCTTCTATTGTGCTGTCTATTCTTCTCTCGCGAAGGCTCCAACGCCTTCGAGAGGCCTTCGGACTTCTTCTCTCCTTCATCCTTCTTCCATACACCAACACTCCAAAAGCAGGCTATCACTCCTTCGTCTTCGCTGGTCGATCGACTCTCTTGAAACCAAGCATCAACCACATCAGCCTGCAGGACAGAATCACCCACTTAATACCCCAAGCGGCACAGTCAACACATGTTTCTGCGCCTCTATCCAACGGACAAGTATGTACCAACCGGTTCCCAACCATCCACAGCACTGACAGTCTCTCTCAGGCTCATCTACATTCCTTTCGAAAGTCGACATATCGAAGTCCTCACCACCAAGCTTCAAGGAGCCAAGTCCAAGTCTGCAGCAAAGACAGACAAGATGACGCTCTCGCCAAAGTCCCTCGCTGGCCCTGGCTACATCATTCTGAACGGCATCCGTGTCATGAACATCATTGGCTTTCTCGCAGTCATCACCGCCAGCGTGGTGATGCTAGTCAAGATCGACACGGATACCCATCTGTTCTTCTTCGACGCTGTCAGCCATGTAATCACCCTCATTACAAGCAGTAAGTCTGGCTCACAGTCGCCTTGCGATGCACGAAGCTGACGTTTACAGTGTTCCTCATCGTTTCCGAGCTCAGCATTTTCAGAGCCTACTTCGCTCGCAACTGGCCACTGCTCAGTCCCACCCACGGCTTCGTCACCCTCGCACTCGCCATGATCGTGCTCGGTATCAACGTCATGGGTAACTTGAACAAGCCGTCAGGCAGTCAGAAAGAGCTTGGTCTCGCATTCTGGCGCATTGTCATCGGCTCGGGCATTATCATCTTCATCCTTGGTTGGGTGAACTTGTTGGCCGTAAGTACAGTCGACTAAAAAAAGACGTGACTAGGTACTGACATCTCCACAGAGCTACATCTTCCGCGACCGCAAACAAGGCATCACAGCTCGTCAAGTCCGTGCCCACGGCGCTGTGGCTGTTCACAAGACTCCGTCACTCAGCGAAGGCTCCAGGACGCCTCCAGCACCTATCCTCGCTCAATCGTACATCTCCAACCCGATCACGCCATCGCCGACGAAGAGCAACAATCCGTTCCGATTCATGTCTTCCGACCGCCGCGATTCCGTCCTGCCATCCTACCATACCGCTGCAGCATCGACAACATCTTCACCAGTGAAAGAAGTCGACCGACCGATCTCGCCTACCAGCAAGTACTCTCGTCTGACGACCTGCACCAAAAAGAAGGTCTTCGGCGCCGGCGGCTTCTTCAACCGACAGAGCAGACAGAGCCTTGCGCCGCCTCTGCCCGTGAACCCGTCCCAGCCAAGCCGTGAGATGGAGATCTCGGCACCGATGGGCGTCAACCCACAATTCGCACATCTCGTACAGAGACCAGATTCTGCCCTGCACCCAAGTCGACAGGGCGAGAGCGAGGCGTTTCGATGGAGGGTGTGAGTCGCGCGACATTGTCAGAGAGCTCATCCAGCGAGCCAGGCGTGCTTTCGTAGTTGTTGTCTTCGATTTTCCAGCGTCGAACACTTGCCGTACCTTAGCTTTTCCTTGTCGCTGCTTCATTGGCGAAAGAAGGAAGACATGATACCCATTCGCTCATTGATGATAATGAATCAAGATCAAAATCAACATCAACTCTTCATTTCTCATCGCCGCTTGGTCCTCTCCACAGCAACGTACTCCTCCTCGCCCACCGACCTCAACCCCAATCTCTCCTCAATCACCCCCACAATATCCTTCCACTCCTTCATCGCCCCGCCACCCATATCTCCACAAGCCAAGTCCTTCTCAATCGGCCTCAGGACATCAACCCACCCGCCCTTCTGCACACTCCACTCCTCCAACGTCGCCATATGCCTCGCGGTGACCGGATGATTCCACATGGCCGTGTTCATCGCCGGTGCCACGACAATGCCCTTGCGATCTCGTCCCTCTCCATACGGTAACGCAACGCCGGGACGAGGCTTGTCGATCAATCCACCCGTGGAGTCCCACGCCCGAGCGACGGAAGAGACAAGGTCAGAAGACATTCCTAGTGAGATCTTCGCGAGGGAGTTCGCCGACAATGGCGCGATGACCATCAGATCTGCCCAGCGTCGAAGTTCGATGTGCAGAATTGGAGCTCCACGGGTCCATGGTACAAGCCATTCATCTTCGTCGCGGTAAATGGCTTCAACATTGGCGATTGCCAGGAGAGAGGAGAGGGAGGGTTGTTCGGTTGATTGAGATTGCAGGAAGGATATCGCGGCAGGGGTGAGGATGACGCGGATGGAGAGATTGGGATGCTGGGAGAGGGCGTGCAGGATCAAGGGGAGTTTGATCGTGGCGACGGATCCTGTTGCTGCGAGGAGAAGGTGGTGTTTGCCATCGTTGATGTGGTCGGAGGCCTTGAGGGGTGGTGGATGTGGAAGGTCGATGTTGGGGGTTGACGGAGTTGATCTCGGGCCTCTTTCTTGTCCTATTGCCTCGTTCTGGATTTCCTGGCGTATCTTTGCCAGTCTTATCTCATGGTCACGTCTGGACGCGAGATAGATACAGGCGGCGGCGAATAGCGCGACAACCAGGGTAGGAACGTATTGGAGTAATTGGGCCAGCGCTTTGTCAGTTGCGGGCATCGCCATTCTGTGTATGCCCTGCACTCAGAGTGTTGTCCTACGGAGCAAAGGTACCTAAGGAGGTCCATGTCTCTTGCAGGCGGCTATATCGCATTACTCATCGTGGAGTTGTTTCGCGATGTTTTGGCCCCCAAATTCCACTCCCCTGCATGTGCTTTCCAATCAGATGTCCTTGCGTCATCCGAGGCCCTTGTCTGTCGAGAGCTTCACCAATTCTTTGACAGCTCGTGTGGAAGACATTCACGATACCCATCACACGACACAATGTTTTCAAGAACAGCACTCTCAGCAGTACGTACAGAAGATCGGGCAATGTCGAACAGGATGCGCCGCTGAAGTACATGCAGGTCGCCGGACAGGCGCTTCGCCCATGCCGCAACCCGCTCCTCTCGCCACGATTCGCAGCCCTTCAAAAGTCCTTCCTATCGACAGAGACTCGACAAGCGATCGATAAAGCCGTCGCGTCAGCGCCGGTAGTGCTCTTCATGAAGGGAACGCCCGAGACGCCGCAGTGTGGATTTTCAAGAGCGAGCATTCAGATTCTGGGGTTGCAGGGCGTGAATCCGCAGAAGTTCACGGCATTCAACGTTTTGGAGGATGAAGAGTTAAGGCAAGGTGGGTCATATCAGTTCTAGTCGCGAAATCGCTATCAAGGCATACGTTGGAGATGGAATCGACGACTGACCGGCTACAGGGATCAAAGAATACTCGGAGTGGCCAACGATCCCACAGCTGTACGTGGACAAGGAGTTCATTGGTGGGACGGATATCTTGATGTCGATGCACCAGGACGGAAGCCTGGCGAAGATGTTGGAGGAGAAGGATGTCTTGATACCAGCCGAGAGCGACTCTAGTAGCTCGTAAGGAGGCAGTGGTTGAAGACAGGAGGCTTTCATTCGACCTGTACCGTATACACTCATACTGTACTTTTTGTGCGAGCAGCTGCCCCATACCGCTCCTTCCCCGTCTGGCGAGCCATGCTGCAATGTGGGAGGAAGGTGCACGTAGCCCGATAGCGCACTGACCTAGGCTCTTTCGACCTCACCTCACCTCAGACATCCGCTCACCCTCCACATCCCACACGGTACACCTCAAGCTGACACAGCAGTCTCGCGCCATATCGCCGGCCATGGCACACGTGCAGAAGAGACGTCGCCAGCCAGTCGCAATCCCAGCATCAGTCCAGAAGGAAAGTCGTCCGCCAGCGACAAGCCATGGGAAGAAGACAATTTCCATCAGCGGCATCTTTGATCACGCCAAGAAGCATCGGAAGACTTCTGAGATTCAACATGTGCTATCTCCACGACCTGCTGGGATCGTCAAAGTCAAGGCGACACCAGGGTACTTCACCGGCGCGGCCAAAGGAGCACGGCCTGTGAAGGGCAAGACTGCTGAGCCTGGCTTCTTCGCCAAGTTCCGTGCCAATCTCGAGAAGCCTCCAAAAGACCTGAACTTCTCTGGTGAGTCCTTGTTCATCTGCACTGGGATACGTTCAAGGACTAACGCCTACTAGATCCTGTAGCCGACTACCGAGAAGCAGTCAATGCCAACTTCGAACGCCGCATGGCACACTGGCGGAAGGAGCTGGATCAACGTCGCAAAGGCCTGGATGTCAACGGCAGACCTATGCGGAAAGCCCCTGTGCCGACGCAAGCAGACATCGACGTCTTGACCAAAGAGCTTGAAGAGCTACAGCGGCCGATCGAAGACGAAGTTCTCCAGATCCAAGACCCCAGGACGAGCGGTGGCATCAAGACCCGGAAGCTTGGCGATACGATGGAGATGCTTGACCAGCGACTGGAAAAGAAGTTCGCCCAGATCCAACAGCTGGAGGCAGAGCAGAGCCGTCTGGACAAGGAAGTCGAAGAAGTCAAGAAGCAAATCCTTGGTGAAGGCGAGGATTACAAGAGCAACACTGCGGATTATGAGGCTCAGCTTGCGACTTTGCAGAAGGAGATTGAAAAGGTGGAAGCTACGGCGAAGAGCGATCTGGACGAGATGAAGCGCAAGGATCGCAATGCGAAGAAGACATTCAACCTTAAGATCAAAGCTCTGTGGGATGGCCTCAACGATTACGAGTGACATGAGACGGGGCACATGCGATGGGGAAAAGCTGTGGACAAGCTCTGGGACGAATTTGTTGGAACTTGCTTTTGAACATCTTGGTGCGTGGAAGAGAAGAACATGTCATCCCGCTAAATCATCAACATCAAGTATATATTAACGAACGCTACAAATGTCCATTCGTGCTGCCAAAAGACAGTAAAAATTGCTCATCCGGCGCATCTGGCTTTCCAAGACAGACATGCGCCCTCTTCTTTTCGAGATCCATAATAATGTTGAACAGCGTCGCACTCGAGGACTTCTTGTCATCCTGGGAACGACAGATGCTTCCAGGGGCATTGGCCGTGTCCTTGAACACCTCAAACAACTTTCCATATGTCGGCTCGCCCGCCAAGTCCTTACACAACTCCTCAATCCTCCCCACGCGGAACTTCGAATCCGCCAGCCAATTCTTATCTTCCACGCCAGCATGCTCCAGCAGGTAATGGTTCGAATGGAACACCTGCCGCGAAGCATTCATCGTCACCTTGCGCATCTCGACCGAACTCCATTCCAGCCCGACGCCTCCAGTGGAATCGGCCACGAGCATATGGCACGCCGAAGCGATCCCATACTTCTCCAACTTCTGCACCGCCTCTTCCTTCGAGCGAGTCTCCAGCACCATCCTCAGACCCAAATGACAAGGCAGCCTTGTCGGATCCATCCCCTTCGCCTTGATTGCGTTCAAACAAACGCCAACCCCAGCATCATTCATGCCAATCTTCCCAATCAACCCAGCCTCCGTAATCATCTTAATGGTCGGCTTTCCCGCCTGCTCAATCGTAAGATTCACAAGGTTCTCCTTCTGTCGTTCGTCCCAGTCCCAATTCTGCGCCAGCCAGCTCTCGCCGCCAGTTCGCCACGACAGTGCCGTGCAGCCATCACTGAACATCCCAAAAGCGATCTCGGTGCGGACGTTCAAGGCGATGATTGAGGCGAGGTCGAGATTAGCCCCTGCGGCTATGCCGGTCATCTCTTCGAAGTAGGACGGCCATTTGCGCTGCATGATGGGTTGGAACTCGAGGGCGAGTTGTTGGACTTTGGGCCAGGACATTCTGGCGGACTCTTGAAACTTCCAGGTGTAGAAATCGATGCCGCGAAGAATGGCTTCTCGGGCTTGTTGACCGTGTTTGAAGCCGATCTATGGCTTGAATGAGTTGTGTGAATAAGAGCTTTGGAATGGCAATGCTGCTCACCTCGTGCGGCGTGCCGCTGCAATGAATCTCGAGCATCTTGTATGTCTTCTTGTGCTTCTGTTGGCTACAGAGAGGGTGGTTTTTGTTCTTTTGCTCGAGATGCTATCGCACCTCCTTTACTCTCTTATCTTCCAAGCGACTCAAAAGTCCACAATCCTTGCACTTGATAACCATTTGCTGCAGGAATAGAGGTTAAAGGGCGTGTGTTAATCAAGATAATCCTCCTCGGCCGATATTGAAGTCAACGCGGGCAAGCTTGTTGGCCGATTGAGCGAGGAAGGCAGTGGGAGGTGGGGCACGGTAGCTACTCCTTCACGAGCTTGACACAAGGTGGCCTTAGAGAGATACAAAATCCGTGATAGAACCCATCGATCATGAGTCGTGTAGATTGTAGATGCCTGAGGTTGCATCGAATTGGTCGCTGCGAGCGACACATTCACTGACATGCCAAACTCAAAAGCACGGACCATTAGTACCTTCCCAAATGGACATGTAGGTTTTGGGAAGAAGACTTCAGAACTCAAGCAGTGCACAGGTGTCGTCGTATATTCGATTCTCTATCATAGTCTGTTGTCAAACAAGACGCCTGAGCCCGCCCTGGAAGTTGCACTTGCCTATGCTTTCTGTCAGCGTACCAGGCTCCATGTCGGGTTTCCCCCAAGCTCTATCTTCTTTTTCAAGCACCCAACGCCCACTCTCTCGAATGTGTTCGGCTGATCTATCTCTCTCAATATCAAGACATAGTGGCTCTGTGTCAACAGCTTCGCCTCTGCTCGAAGCTTACCAATGACCACACATTTCAGACTTCCATCTGGTACCTGGCCACCGTCCCAGACAATGGCCGACTCTGTCTTGCTCTGGTCCGTATCAAATGTTCGAGGAATCACTTGCAGTGTTGATGTTGCCCGGTCACGGACCGATCTTGTATTGCGCCTTTCGGATGATGAAGTTGCCAACCAAGGCGAGCGATATTCACCTCTGGTCCATTCAATTCCGTCGAATGGGAGGTCCAGGAACTTGATGCTGCCAAGGTGGGCCATCCACGACCATGATGGCACATGCTCCCGTCCGGGAGGCATCTTGATCCTTGTCAGTGCCGGAGTCTCAATGGTGTCTCGCCGCCACAAAAGACTACGTTCCAAATATATGTCGAAGAGGCCAAAGCCTCCACCAGTACTGAAAGCACGACACAGTCGTCGTTCTAGGCCCGCAATGGCTATTGGTTTATCGTAGTCTTTCGTGAACCGTAATCGACAGTACTGTTCGTACAGCGATTGGAAAAGCAGTATACGAGAACCTTTAGTATCCTCCTTCGCCATCTGTGGAAAGTTGGGGTCTCCCAGAAATGCTGCCTGCTTGCTATCCGGAGGTCAGTGCTGAGCCATCTTGGAAATGTGGGTACGACGTACTTGCTCATCTTCGTAAGTGTCTCACATCTGATACCCTCTCCACACTCCCAATATGTCTGACTTTCTGCGAAGTAAATGGTACGACGCGCAAGCGCCCGCTCCTGAAGTACCCATCCTCGCTTGTTTAGATGTCCTTCGATTACATCGTGCTGAAAGTCGTCGATGTCCTCGGCCACAAATGTTTTGAGACCGGGAAGGTTGACCACCTTACGCGGCTTGCGCTTCCCGAACAGACTGTCGGACACACCTTTTGCCCGGGTTGCAGCCAGAACACAGTACGCTGCACTGAAAACGTGCTCCATACGCTCAGCTTCCTCGTTGAAATCCCCATCGGCGCCTTGTTTGATGCATAGAGCGTCCACCCATATGTAACTCATGCCGATATCCCTAGCCACTTGTATTGCGTGTTGGAGCAGTACAGGAACATCATGAAGTGGTATGTTGCGTTTATGCTGCTCATAGTTTCCCGTCGTAGTACAGAAGTGCTGATGAGCCATCCCGTCGCCCCATGGATAGGATACTGCGGCGAATCTGAGACTCTGCGTACATTCTCGACGAAGATCGATGGACCGTACAAGTCGTACATGAGGGTCCAACTTTGTCCCAATGTCGAGCAACCTGGTGGGCAGATGCGACTGACCGTCCGTTGAAGTGGACCGGCATCCGGGGTGATTGTCATCGCAGTCTCGAAGCCATTGTCGAAGCAGCTCGGCATGAGCTGGAGTGCCCGATCTCACTAACTGCGGTAAAGAGATGTGAACATCGTTGGGGCCCGCGACCGGATTGTGGCCTGCGAGTCGTAATAAGTGTTAGTATGAGCTCCCGAACGGCAGATCAGAGGAATATAGGGTCTCAAGAGACACACCTGGCATCTGGCCAATCGAAAGTACTCTTTTCTTTTCTCCTACGACTTCGAAGGTGATTTTCGACCCACTTCTCTTGAGTATCGCTTCGCAAGGTCTTGTCGCCGACTGCCATTTTCTCGAAAGCAAAGTATGCAATAGCAGAGCACAGAGGCCACACGTTGAGAGGTTGCTCTGGAGAGCGACGACCAAGATTTTGTGCCTGGACAGCGGATGCTCGAACATGTAAAGACATTGATCGCACACAGTGGAAGTTCGGATGCCCAAGTTGCGGCCAGAGGTACGGATCATGCTGTTGGCAGTCTGGTTGGCAAACTTGTTGTCGTCCACGAACAGCCAGTCGCTAGGATCGAGAGGGTCATGCTTATACTCCTTCGATTGCGTATTAGCGCATGCGACGCTCTGCCTTGCCTGGCGTTGCAGAGACCAAGGGACGTACCTCCAGGCGGCTTCGGTCGTGCAACTGTAACTTGCCGAGATCTAGACCTCCTGGCTTGATGTGTTGGTTTGGGTCTTTGGACACATGTAATCCACGCTGCGTGCTGACCTTGGGTGTTGCATCGAGTCCAGCACTTGGAGAGAGATAAGTCTGGGCCACATTAGGGGATAGCCCCATGATATACTGATAGGTCGCATTGCCACGATCGCTGCTGCTCCATAGATAACGAGGCTTTCTCAAGGGATCCGAATTCTTCACCATAACCGATAGCTCTTCGAGTAGTGTCTGAGAATCGATACGTTCGTGACGGTCGCGGCTTAGGGATGAAATTCCATCGTTGCCGGGTAGAGCAACAACTAGCAGCTTCTCCCTTACCAGCAAGAGGAGATCACGTATAATGCTACCTCCAGGCTTGGTGCATTCATGCTCGTGTGCCAGTATGCTCTCCATAACATGATGGATGGATTGGTTGACCTCGGCTGAAGTGTCGATGCCTTTGGTGATGGTGTAATACAATGTGTGCTGCGAGGCAGCCGAAAGCTTCTCGAGGCCGTCAAGGCCGTCTTGTCCGTAGAGAAGCCATACAATCATCTCCATCAATACGCAGCCGAAGGACCAGGTGTCATACCGCCGCGATCGTGCTTTAAGGCTCCCTGTGATGGCAGCCTCTGGAGGCTCGTAAGCCCGCGTCCCGTATACAGTCGAAGAAGGGTTCTTCCTATGTCCCGTGGGTGCAAAGTGCTTTTTGGCTAGGCCAAGATCGGCTATCTTGAAGACGCCAGGAAATTCCGCTCCATTCAATGAAATGAGAATATTGGCAGGTTTCACGTCGCCGTGTCGCCAATTTGAAGCATCGTCGTCGGCAGGGCCTGCAGCGTCTGCGGCGTCATGTTGTCCCACGACAATGGTAGGTGTATTAGTGTCAGGCATTGACTTGGTGTTCATGCTCTCGCCGGTAAATATTCGTCTCAGGGCCTTTCGGGGTTCATGGATGCAGGTAAGGGCTTCAGCCAGCCCTTGAAACTGCACTAAAATGTCGTAGATCATCCGTGCAGTTGGGACCACGACGCGGTGCTCGCGCCAGTATGTTTGCAAGTCCCCTCCGTCAGCCCACTCGGATATCAGGAGATACTGTGGCCCTTGCACCACAGCAGCTACGTGGTTGACGAGGTGTGGATGTGGCGGCATTTCTTTCAAAGCCTGCTTCTCGGTTTTCCACGCAAATTCGGCGACCTTGACGTCTTCGCTTTTGAATGTCTTGATAGCAACGCGATGAGGTGGATTGCCCTACAACGACCTCATTAGCACTGTTCGCAACTTCAATGTCATTGGGCTCACTTCAGAATATCCCCTTAGATGGCCTTCGTGCATGAAGGCGTCTTGCACCACACCAAAGTATCCTTCAAAAGAGCGTCTCCCATATCGAATGATGGGCAGGATTGTCTCTGCTGGAAGCTCATAATCGAATACGCCAGACTTGAAAATGTGCCCCAGAACACTCCATTGAACCTCGTAAAAGTCGCCCCAAGTGATATCCCCGTCTGTATCGTGGAAAACATCGAGGGCCCGATGATGACCGCATTGCTGTCCAGTGTTTTGACTGACGCGCGTGGTGTAACAGCACGTTGTTTCCGTCGTGTCTTCAGTAATTGGCAATACATCATCTACCAGTTTGTATTGCTTGCAACGCCGTAAGACTTTCGCGATTGAACACTTGTTGAGCAGCAAGATCACGAAGACTTTTCTGGCCTTTCTGAAGGCGAACTCGGCCAGATCATCGGAACCTTTGGGCAGGCACTGCTTAATCGCGTCCAGCGTGAGGACTTTTGTTTGAAAGTCATCGGGGTAGAATCCGTAGCTGGGGTATTTCTTCTTGTCTGGCTTTATGAACCCGCGCTTGAGCTCTCTGAAGAGTCTGTTCTCCATGATGTAGTTGAGTAGCAGAAGCAGCCTCCAGTACTGGGAAGAGGCGCGGGCGGACCATCTTGTAACCCCCTCAACCTACTCTGCAGGCTGCGCCCATGCTTGGGGTGCAGCTTTCTTGCACTGCCTTCTCAGATGCAGAAGGCAGCCTGTTGCCTTCGTCGGGTTTGCCAGCCAATACTCCTATAGGACAACCTATTGGTGCGTCAGGCGACCTCACGGGATGTGTCGGCTTTGCCTTTGCGTCTCTGGATAGCAGAGCGGAGCCCTGAATAGCGGTTATCAATTACTTTGCAGACGAGCATGCTTTGCTGTACACGGTGCTAGGCTTAGCATGTGCTTTCTGACCGGTCAATGCACAATGACTCCTATAGGTCATGGGGGGGGAGACGCTGCATCTTGGACACCTGCTTGGAATCTCGGTCCCTTCGGTCGGCTTGTGTCGAACTAAGTCAGCTCGCGTCGGTAGATCATATCGCCAACAGTCATAAGAATAGTCACTCGACTCACCACTATAGCGCTCGACTGGCTGGATCACTGGGTCGTTCATTGCGACAACGCATCTGGATGCAAGCACTTCGGTTGGAGCTGGCCAAGGCGCTGGCGAACCACAGAGCTGGACACTACACCAGCGCTCATGTGCACCATGCAATCTCGGCCTGCACGTGCATGCGCGCCAGGCGGAGTTGATGTCAGCTGAGACAAACAGCATGATGGCGTGTCGAGAGATAACATGATGGTGTGTCGTTGAGAGGAGCCGCAGCCAAGCCAGCAATTTGAATTGATGTGCCAGCGCAAGCGCAGGTCAGGTGATATCTTCGGAAGAGACACAACGTTTCTGTCGGGCCTCAATCCTGTTGCAGTCGCCCGGTACCTTAGCCGAGTAAGGCACTAGTAACGACGTTAAGTGGAGGAGCACACAAGTGATCAGTTCAAGGCTGGGGAGGCTTGCCAAGGACAAGCGAGCGAACGGGCAAAGAATCCCTACCTTATCGTGCAGAGTAGGCAAGGCCCATGCTTTCACCAAATGCTTTTGACGGCGTTCCGCTTTCTGCTTTGAAAGTTATCTGATACTGTAACCATGTCTCAGTTTCTCTATACGTACAACATTCCAGCCCTTGGAACGCCACGCTTTCGAGTCCCCACGGCCAAAGCTGCTTTCTGTCTGTACAAGCTGGTTGTGCCCCACTCAGAAGGGCTTTAATCGGTCGAGACGCGTCCTACGCGTTGGCAGGAGAGTCTTTGCTCATTGTCGGGTTTGTGCCGGAAAGCATCTTCGCATCTGAGGAGAGGACCTCATCTGGCTTGTCTGTTGCACACAGTTAGTCGATTGTACTGGAGCAATTGCAGGAAGAGCACCTCTCACCATGGCGCGCATAGAGGCCGAATTCTTCATCCTCATATTTGCCCACTCTGCCCTTCTCCACATCCTCACGCGTGAGGCTGAGCTTGCTCTTAGGCAAACCCATCGAGCCAAGGAATGTCACCGTCTCCTTCCACTCCGTCTCTTTACGCTGCTTGTTCCATTTCAGCTCCTCACCCATAAGGTCAATCACTCTCGGAAGAGCTTCAAGTGCAGCCTGGGCGTTGAGGAAAGCCAACCTCGTCCTTCGTGCGAGCACGTCCACTGCTGTTTGGGCATATTCGTGACGGACAGCGTAGCGAACCTCGCCATCCACGTATGGGTAGAGCTCTGAGATGCGCTCGCCTCGGACTGGGAAGCGGTTCTCGGTAGGGGCGCACAGAGCGGCCACAGTCCACGCACGATCTCCGTAAGATTCAGTCAAGTGCTTTGCGACCTCTGTCTCGATGCCGTAGTGCTGAATGATGTTGATGAAGAGCGTCTTCGAGAAGCCGTGGGCGCCGACCAACTTCACTGCATGCGTCTGGCAAGAGCCATCAAGCTTGATGTCCTCGTGGAAGCCTTCAACACCCGAAACGAGAGGTGGGTTTGGTACACCTGGAGTGGCCAGCTTGAACTCTTTGATCGCCTCGTCAATAGCCTCCTCGGCCATCTGGCGGTAGGTGGTCCATTTACCGCCAGCCATGGTCATGAGGCCAGACTCAGAGGTTGTGAGCAGGTGGTTCCGGACCAAACCTTCAGACTTGGCCTTCTTGGGATCACGGACAAGAGGACGAATGCCAGACCATGCAGCAAGAACGTCGCCACGTCGAACGTTGATCTCAGGCTGGAGGTAGTTCTGTACTTCCTTCAAAATCCAGTCGATTTCCTTTTCGCTAGCAACCGGGTTGGGAGTGACATCGCAAGGAGCGTCGGTGGTACCAGCAATCGTGTTTCCTTGCCATGGCAGAAAGAAGATGACACGGCCGTCAGACGTACGCGGGTCGATCAGACCCATGTTTGAAGGCGAGTAGTATCCAGGCAGAATGACGTGAACTCCAGAGCTTGGCGCAACGATTTCTGGCACCTTTTGATCGTCCAGCTTGCGGATAGAGTCGGTGAAAGGTCCAGTAGCGTTGATGATTCCCTTGGCTTTGATGTTGAAGGACTCGCCCTTGCCGCCGTCTCTTTCGGGCACCAAGTCCTTGACCTGTGCGCCGCAGAGTCTGCCGTTGGCGTCCTTTTCGAGACCAGTGACTTCGAGATGGTTGACCATTGTAGCACCGTAAAGAGCAGCAGATACAGCAAGAGAAGCGTTCATTCGGGAGTCGTTGTGTGCACCATCGTAGTATACTAGAGCACCCCAGAGGTTGTCCCGCTTAAGCATGGGGAAAGCATCGAGAGCTTTGCTTCTCGTCAAGAAGTACGAAGTTTCAATGTTTTCAGAGCCAGCAAGGAAGTCGTAGGCTTTGGTACCAGCCCAGAAGTATGGTGCTTGCCACCACTTGTTGACGGGAATCATAATTGGGAGCCATGACGAGAGATGCGGTGCAGTGTCGAGGAAGTATCTGCGCTCACGCAGAGCTTCCTTGACAAGCTTGTACTGGTTGTAGTCCAATTCGAAGACAGCCTTTTCCAAATACCGGACACCGCCGTGTACCAACTTCGTGCTCTTAGAACTTGTGCCAGATGCGAAATCGTCCTTTTCTACGCAAGCGACCTTCAGGCCTCTTGAGGCTGCGTCGAGCGCGATCCCAGAACCAGTAGCTCCGCCACCGATGATCAACAGATCGTAGACATTGTCATCGGCCTTGCCGGCTTCCTGCTCGATTCCCAGCGTGCTCTTGACTTTGTCCTTGGCTTCCTGAAAGACGGCGCCAGCGCTCGCTTTGAGGTCGGCGATCTGCTCCTCTCTCGACTTGATGCGGGGGAATTGAGGAGGGCGGAAGAGACCTCCTTCGCCGTACGTGGGAGGAGGTACAGATGCGGCCTCGAGGCCAGGGACGTCGCGCGGTCGATAAACGAAGTAGAGGGTTCCTGCGCCAACACCTCCTGCGAGGGTCGCGTAGCCCAATCCACGGAGGATGCGTCCGGATCGGCTGGCTCTGGCTGCCATTTGGCTGTGTCGAAGAGGAGAGCGAGAGGAAAGAGCAGAAGCAGCCAGGAGACAGCTGCAATAAAAGTGTCGAGATGGGATCGGGATGTGGCTCGCGGCAGGCCGAACGTGTGGAGCAGCTCCACTGCGATCCAAGTGCTATGGAGAAGTGATGTTGGATATAACGTCAATGACCCACAGTCCCCGGCGCGCTTCTCGGTGTCGCTGCGGCTATTTCATGGTCGACTTGTGAGGTGTATGCAGTTGCGACTGCGTGATGCAAGAAAGGACTGTGAGGCGATCCTGTTGACTTCGCTAATAACATCGATATAGAAGAAGCGATGTGATGATGAGGAGGAGGTACGCAATGCCGTGGCTTTAGCCGGTGCCGGCGTTAGCGTCCCTTCACATGCGAGCTCCATCTTCCTCGACAGTTTCATTCACGTCCATAACAATGATCGAAGACACTCATGACTTGCCTGGTCTACAGCCTGATCTCACGCCATCATCATTTCATCCCAGTCGCCCGTTCTGCACACAGCCTCATGCTCGAATGAAGAAGACAGACTCCATCTCATCACTTCTTCTCATCCTCAAGCTTTGGCGCTAGGAAAAACATCCGGTAGCCTCTTTCGTCTTCCCGAAACCTTGCTACTTGAGCCTCAAGATCACATGCACACTCCTCAACGGTGTCCTTGAATCTCTCGAACAACGTACGGTTCCTCTAGATACTTCTCTTCCTCCTTCGTCAGACCCAGATCCCTACCGTCAATCGCCTCATCCATTCTTTCCACCTTACTGAACCCGACAATCGGACTGGTCACGCGTTTGTTCATCCAGGCAAGGGCCACCTGGCTCATCTTCCATCCCTTCTTCTCGGCCAACTCCTGCACCCTTCTGATGATCTCCTGGTCGCCTTCTGAGAGCCCGCCAGGCAGATATTGGTTCTCTCCAGCCTTTCGGACGGTCTGCGCGGAGAGTGGCCGCGCGAGATGGCCACCTACGAGACAACAACGTGTTAGCACATGTCTTTGGCAGAACACCAGACAGAATCTGTATCTTACGGGCTAGTGGCGACCATGGAATCAACCCAACACCAGTCTCTCTGCAAAACTTATTCATCTCCCTCTCTTCCTCGCGATACAACAGCGAGTAATGATTCTGCATCGACACAAACTTCGTCCAACCGTTCTTCTCCGCCACGAATTGCATCTGTGCAAACTGGTACCTGCGATTCGCATCAGCAAGTCAATTCCCTGTACGGAACGAACATATGCAAAACATACGTCCACATCGAACTCGCTCCAATGTACCTAACCTTGCCCATCCTAACCAGATCCTCCAACGCCCTCATCGTCTCCTCCATCGGCGTCTCTTCGTCAAATCGATGCACCTGCAGCACATCGATATACTCCACCCCAAGCCTCCTTAAGCTTCCGTCCACACTCGCGAAGATACTCTTCCTCGACAAGCCTCCACGATTCACAAACTCTCGACTCTCCTTCAACTCCCTATCCCTTCCAATAGTCCAATGCCCCGGCTCATCTGCCACGAAACCATAACATTTGGTCATGAGCACGAGTGTGTCTCGCGCGAGGTTGTAGTGGGCGATGGCCTTGCCTATGACGGCCTCAGAATGACCGTTAGAGTAGTTGCAGGCTGTGTCCCAGGTGTTGATGCCTCGGTCGAAGGCCGCTTTGAGGAGAGGGAGCGCTTCGTCTTCGTTCAGGACCCAGGGCATCCATTCGCTGCTTCCCAGTCCCATTGCACCGAACACAGGGACAGAGACTCGAAGACCACTGTCCCCTAGGCGGCGGTAGGTAACCTTGGTAGAGGCGATTGAGGCGAGGATGGGATCGGCCTCGGGGAAAGACATGGTGAAGGTAACTTGACTCAATAAAGGAAAGGCAAGTTCTATCAGTTAGGCCCAAGAGACATTGATCCTGATTATGAGTCCCCTTCTGAGTTCCTTGTGTGATTCTCTTCTCACTGCTCATGTCAAAGCCAACATTCGAAACTCTGCCCTCTCGAAACCCTGGACTCACCTTGAACGGACTTTAGCCGCAACATCGTATTTACGACTCTTTGCAAAAGACTGAGACTCTCGTAGTGCCCAATTTTGCAAGCGTTTGTCGTGCTTCCTCGCGATGACCCGACATGCCATGCACAAAGCTCGCACTCGCGTTCCGACGGGCAGATTGGCCCGACCATGGCGCCCAAAACGCCCAGTCGGTGCTACTTTCGCGTGTTATGTGCCCAGGAGTGAAATGATGATACGGGAAAGACGAACTTCGTTGGCGTACTCATGACGAAACAAAAAGCTGTGCTTTTCATAGAACGTTGAATTCAAGATGGCATGCATGCCATCACCGTCAGACCCCCTGTTCGTCTCGCGTAGCCGTCAATGGGCTCATCGGTCTTGACTCCTCTATACTGTACACACGGGTAAGCTCAATACCCTCTCAACGCCGTCGCTATGGTAGTTCGCATCCATCTCGAGAGATGAAAGAGCCCAAAGAAGCTCGAATTGGTGATCCACTCCGACTAGCTTTTCTATAGGTCAATTCAACACGAAAGTCCTGTCAAAGTGGCCTGCAAAGAAGCTGATGTCCTTAAGCTTGTTGGGCCTGGCCTTGCCGAAGGGCGAGAAGCGCTCGCACGTCAGTCACGTACTGCAGCCCTTCCAGTAGAGGTATAAGATGCAGGAGATCATTGTCTGTCGGGTCGCTGATCCAGCCTTCAATAGGTATCGCATTATCTTGAGAGAATCATGTGAGCTTCGCACAACCACCTCGAATTGCGACTGAGACTTACCTTCATGAAAGATATAACTCATGGGAGAATTATCCAAAATCATTACCTTGCTCAAATCCGGTTCGACCTGCGCCAAGTCCTTGATATACGCACCGTTTCTAAAGGTGCAGTGCTGGCGGTAGTAGCGGCCTGAGAAGTACTTTCGTTCCCTTTCTAGCCAGTCAATTACCGGATCCGCATACTCCTGTACCGACGCGGTGAAGACAATCAGGTTATACCACTTGCAAACTTTGCGCAAGAAATCGTGGCACCCAGGTCGTTCATGGACGTAGTAGAGGATGGGCACACCCGGTCCGATCTGTACACCAGAGCTGGAGACTGGACCTCCAAGGCGTACTTCAACCATATGGCCTGTCGACATTCGACCCCCTTTGGCCATGGAGTGGATGAGTGTTTCGTCGAGGTCGATGATCAAGGTCTTTTTCGGTGTTTCTGAGGAGTACGATAGAGTGTATGAGGGCTGCCTTCGCGGCACCAACGGCCGAGGCGGAGCAGGTGCACGTGGGTATCGGGTCAGCTTTGACGTGCCAAGTGGTGATGAAGGGGATTTGAGAGCGGACGCAACCACTGCCACATCGTCTGGACTGGTGGGCTTCTTTGCCTTGGAGCCTTTCCGTTTGCGCAGTGCCTCCTCATTGTGTACCTTAATCCGTATGCTCTTCTTCTTCTCGATATCGTCGCCTTGCGCAGCCGCGGCTGTTTTGGATCGCGTATGTCGCGCAGGACTATCCTCGGATTCGCCGTCAGAAGATCCTATTGTTGCTGTAGATGCATTACTATCCACAGATGGTGAGCGCCGGCCGGAAGTCTTCCTCAGCGGTCTCAGCTTCTCGGACCCCTCTTGTTCGCCGGCAAACCCTGCTGCCAGTGCCGCTGACTTTTGCTTTCGTCGCCCGAACATGTTCTTGAAGTTCTTCAAAGGCAGAATGGCAGAGAAGTGCCCTTGCTCATCGTAGAAGCAAGCTATCACGTATCGGCCAGGCGCGGTAATGGTGGAGAAGACGACTTTGACGCCGTAGAACACAGCCGATGCAATGCGTCTGGGCAACCGCCATCCTGAGCCGGCTGCCTCTCGTTCTGCGCCAGCATCCCCATTGCTCAGCAAAGGCGTCTTCTCATCCACGTACTGCGCCGTGTCCCGCGCATCATCTTCGGCGGCACGCTCTGTATCTTCATCGTTCACAGGCCCTAGCTTCTCATCCAGCGATCCGAAGTCAAAGGTCGAGGTGCCGCTGTGTCCATTCTCGCTGTTGCTAGAAAGGGTATCTACGTGGGCTGACGAGCTGGTTCGGGATCGCGGGGGCGAGGGAGGAGGAGTGGTGGTCAGCCTCGAGACAATGTTGAGGCTGTTCATCGCTTTTAGCATTCCATTGGGTGTCGACACAGTGTGGGCGGATGAAGAAGAGGTTTGCGCAAGTGAGACAACGCGGTGGGGATGTTGTTGCGCTGGTTGCGACGTGATGCAGCAGGCTTCGGGGGATTGGACTGGATCTGGGTCTTCTCACGGCCGCATGCGTCGCTGTCCAACGAATCGTTTCTTGCAAACAAGATAGTAGCAGACAATACTATACAGCGAAGGGTATTGCGGCAGAGGAGAGAGGACGTCGTTGGTGATGGTGTAGGACGAGGTGGCTGGCAACAGCTGCCGTCGTCCTTTGTTGCTGCGCGAGCTCGACGTCAGCGCCGCGGTTCAACTTCGCCCATACATCTCTCCTCACATGCACAACATCTGATCTGATCACACGGCACATGACAGACTAGTCGCAATCCAAATCTCGGCTGCAAGTGAATGTCCTCCAGAGCTGCGTGTGGATCAAAAGGTCAAGTTCTGAAGACCGGCCTATAGTAGGAGATAATCTCGGAACCAGAGTCCTCGACGGAGGATACTTTTTGACTCACAAGCCAGGAGGAAATTCTGGCCACCAACAGACCTACAACGAGCAACATCAACTTCCAACACCCATACCGACTTCCCCTGCAGAACGCCCCATATTTGCCAATATGCCTGCGCCAACCGTGGGCCAGGCGCCTTCACTCAACACATTCCTCAAATCGCTCAAAGGCAGCGAAATCGACACCTCGATCGAACTCCTGATATCGCTGCTCAAACGACGCCAGATCAAGAATTCGAGACCTTGCGCCATTGCAACTGCCAAGCTGCTCCTCCAAGTCGTCGCCGAGCAGCGATGGCGCAGTGCACAAGATCTTATCAAGCGAATTCGCGATGTTGGACGACGACTGGTGGCAGCACAGCCACGTGAGATGGCAGTCGGCAACATCGTGAGGAGAGTGCTCGGCGTTGTTCGTGAGGTGGCCGAAGAGGACCAGGATCAAACCAACGGCCTCGCCACAGACAGTCTGCCTGGCAGTCCAGCCATAGTCGGCCAGTCTCTTCAACGACCGGCTCTACCCAGCAATATTTCTGGCTTCAGCCCTCTAAGCCATGGAGCAGCACTACCTCAGAACGCGCAGACTCAACTTCGAGACGGCGCATCTTCACCTTCAGTAGATGGAAGCATAGATAGTCCACAGCGAAGGCCACCCATGCCCAACGCTGCGGGCTCGTATGCTGGTGCAGCACCTCACACCTCACTTTTCGGCATCTTTCAACATCCCCAGGGAGCATCACCCATGGGCACGCCACCCATCGGCTCAGGCACTGCCTCGCCTGTTCCGAAGTCGAAGAGAGAACAGGACGAGCAAAAGGAGAAACTGGACATCAAAGCCGAGGTCATCGACGGCATCAAGGATCTGCTCGAGGAACTGGACATTGTTGACAAACAGATTGCGGAGTCTGCTCTAGATCACATCCACAGCAACGAGATCATTGTCACTCACACGTCGTCGCAGACTGTACAGGCATTCCTCACAGCCGCCGCACGAAAGCGAAAATTCACCGTGATCCATGCCGAGGCGTACCCAAACGACCACGAATCAACGCACAGCACCATCGTCAATGGTGGCCAAAAGACAGGCGATGACGCAGAAGCAGACGAGAGGTGGAAGCCGCTCACAGCAATGGGCATCAAAGTCATCGTCATTCCCGACTCTGCAGTCTTCGCTCTCATGTCCCGCATGAACAAAGTCATCCTGGCACCGCATACCGTCCTCGCCAACGGCAGTCTCATCGCCGCAGCGGGAGCCAGCACTATCGCTCAAGCAGCCAAGGTCCACCACGTTCCAGTGGTCGTACTCAGCGGTGTCTACAAGCTCAGTCCCGTCTATCCATTCGACACAGACGAGATGATCGAGTACGGGGATCCTGGCAAAGTCGTCCCATACCAAGACGGCGAATTCATGGACAAGGTCGACGTGGTCAATCCAGTCTATGACTTTGTAGACGCAGAGCTGGTCGATCTGTACATCACGAACCTGGGAGGCCATGCACCAAGTTATCTCTACAGAATCGTGGCTGATCACTATCGCACTGAGGACATCGACCTAACGTCGAAGAACTAGGAGCCTTCGATTGGACAGGCGTGTCACATCTGTCACCTAGTGCGACTAAGGGGCAAGCACCACCTCAAGAAGACTGGCTGAGCATCACTTGCGTTGGAAGAGGAGGCATCCATGAAGCTTTGCATTGATTATCATTTTAATTGTCATTGGAAGTCGACCCATACCCGATGCATCCCAAAAGTCCTCAGATATCACGACAAGAAGCTGACATAGACCTGCTGATAGCGGTCAGCAACGCAATGCAACTGCTTCACAATCATGCTCAGACTTACATCCCATAAACTTGAGCCATCTATCCAGTCAAGCCTCCTTCTCAAATCCCAATCGAACCGCCAAGATGCTGCTTCCTTCCACTCGGCTCCATGACAGCCCCAGCAGCCATCGGGTTCGCGGTGCTAGGACTATTCTTCGACTGCCCGCCGCCGAACAAACTCCCCACAATCGGCAAGCTGCCGAACAGGCCCCCAATACCAGCCTCCTCTCCGCGTCTTTCCATCAAGCCCAAGCCACCCAGCCCTCCACTGGAAGAATCACTCCTCTTCCCGCCGCCGAGCAAGGACCCCACAATCGGCAAGCTGCTGAACAGACCCCCAATACCTCCCTCTTCAGCGCGTCGTTCCTTGAAGCCCAACCCACCCAATCCCAACCCACCCTTACCACTTCCTGACGGTGAAGGCGTCTGACCCTTCGTTTGCTCTCCCATACCAACCAACGAACCCAGCAGAGGGAGGTTTCCGAGCAAACCGCCCACGCCGAGCTCGGTGCCTGCCTCTCCGCGGCGGATCAGGGCTTTGTTGCCTGCTCCGGCTCCGGCTCCAGAGGCGAAAAGGGAGGTGAAGAGGCCGGGTCCATCGTGACAGTGTTTGTGGCCGGTGAGGCACATGCCTAGCAGGGCGATGTCTTGAGGGTGGGCAATGGGAAGGGCGATGGTTGTGGACGTTGCTGCGAGGAGCGGGAGGACGGTTGTAAGACGCATGGTCGCTTTTGGTCAAGTGGTAGTTCGTGAGTGATGATGTTCCACGAGAGTGGTCGTTGTCGTTGCGACGTGAGTAATAAGTAAGCGAGTGACTTGTTCGCAAGAATCGGTCAAAGGAATGTCACGAAGTCAAGTAAAGAACGTCGATAGTTGGTGGTGGCGACTCGATCGATTGGAAAGAGGAAAGGCTGGCGAAGAAGACAAAAGGAAAAGCTGGGCATCAGCAGCAGCAAGGCTTTCTTAATTGCATTGCATTGCTCCCGCACAGGCTCGTATGCGACCCCTTTCCTACCCTGTTCTTTCCATCTTGACTTCTGGTGCACGACTGTAGGTTCAAAGTACCCCAGGCCAGGTGATATTGCGAGTTGCCTTTTTCGGAGAGTTTACTTGGAGCGTGCTGATGCTGCGCAGGGATGTCGAAGGGAGGAGCCTGACATGTCGAAAGCTTGTCCAGCAACTTGGCATGCAGGCCCCATACAGCTGCACGTGTCGTTAGTGGGAGGTGCCTGTCCAGGAGATTAGCAGCGTGGTGCTTCGTAAGAAAGGCCACGTCCGCAGCAGAGCATGCTGATGAGCCATTCGCGTGAACTACGACAGCTCGAGATGATAATGGCGATATAGTCCAGGACTTGCTTGCAATCTTGCACGCTGATCCGTATGTACCAAAGTCTGTGCAGAGATGCCGCATCGGCCGAAACCGCAGTGGTGTTCGAGGTACGCTGTCGATGAAGGGGCAAAGGCAACCTTAGCGAGAATGCTAGGACCCGTCACTCGGATTGACTCAGGACCGTCATTCCCTCGCCATGAATGCGAACCGTGCCAAATTTTGAGATATGGCGCGTGAATGAGAGACATGAAAGCCTTCAATCGGCTTGTAGCCTTGCGAAAATGGCGTGCCAGTGTCTTGTGGGATAGACTCTTCTTCCGCCCACAACATAGACCTCGTGACCGACATCTCTGAGGATGTCGTCAAATGGAACCACCTGTTTCCTGGGTCTTGCACAGTCTTCCACCGCGGAAGGAATTCCACAACATGCACGGCGCTGTTGTCATCGACGTTGAAGGTCAACATGATGTGCAGAACCGCGCGCTGAGCTGCAAAGTGGACGCCGATCTCATCGGCAAACTGAGTTGGGTCCATTCTCGCGTTGACAATGATCGAAAGGCCTTTGGGAACGTCCCTCGGTAGAGATGTTTTGATTCTCTGAATGACCAGGCGGTAACGCCGATCGCGAATGTGCTGGGGCTCTTGAAGCCAGAGACCGTCAATCTGTTCTGTGACATGGTCAATTCGCCCGATGTCCAGCGTCAGCGTGGCAAGGTTTGGCAAGTGTCGGCGAGAGGTTCGACTGAGGTCTACGTCGTCTGGTATTGTCTCAAAGTATCTCTGTCGGCTGTGAGACTGCAGAATCCTGTTGAAAGCAGAGTGCCGCCCCTCGATCCAAGCACTTGTAGATCAACTGTGCGAAGATGTCCAGTGATGTCTAGACTACGTAAAAGTTCAAAGTTGATAATTCTGATATGCCTGACAGTACAACGCATGCGATTGTCGAGAGCGGAGGTGAAATGAGTGAGAGCTTGGTACATATTGTCAACGGCAAATACGTTCTCTCTTCCATAGATGTCATGAACGTGTTCTTGGAGGTCGTTATGGATCTGGCGGCAGATGAGTGCTAGAGGAGGCGGACCGAGATGAAAGGGATATGCTTTGAAGGCCATCACGGGCATGCGACGTTTGAAATAGTGCCCGTAGACTACCAAACGGATTTCCACGGGGAGGTCCAGGAATTTGAAAGTCGAAGTCGCCATGTTCAATGTCGCGTAGATAATGGTGTGCTAGAGATTGTCTGAGATGACGTCGAGCACTGAGGGCGGTGATAAAGTATTGTCAGATGAGCCGTCCTAGACTTCAATGTTGAGGCCTGGGTCTCGATAGTGATGGATCTCTGCGATTTATAGCCGCGGCTGGCAGGCACTGGATCTGTGATTCTGCATCCGCGTTGTTTGTGTGTTCGTGTTGTTTGAGACATGTCTCGCCAGAAAATGAATCGTCTGAGGTCGGATATGCAGATGCTTGCTGTTCTCCTGCCCTTAAAGACCGTTTCAAAGGCTGAGTCCACCCATTACAAAGCGGCTATACGGGCTTGCAGCACTTTGCCATCCATCCCACAGTCTCAGATGACGAGCAGGCGAGAGACAACGCCCCCGAAAGCTCTGGCAGACGTGAGTCTCTCTCAGCTGACATTCTTATGCCATGACACCTGTGTCGGCCTTGAATGATGGAATCACAGCTTGCGGTGTTGGCTGTTGTACTGGCGGAGACGGGGCGGGAAACAGGAACGTCTTGCCTCGCCTGTATGTTCGCGAGTGAGCGGGAGTGTTGCCATAAAATGGGCCGTAGAAACAACCATCTAGCCAATCCCTCATAGATTCAGGGCACCTGGATACCAGTTCTTGCCAATTCGATCAACCTCATTGATGAACTTTGCGCTCCCAATCTGCAGATTGCTGCGAGTCTTGGCAGTCTTTGGGTCGTGGTCGTCCGGCACGTAGAACGGGTTCCTCAGAAGGCGCACATACGCGGTCTGCAGCGCTTGAAAAGCCTACACATACCATCAGTTACGTGGAACATCACTTCACTGCAGTACAGCACGTACCGGCGTCAAGTCAGTCCCCCGCAACCCCAAAATGCTTGTCTTGGCGGCTTCAGCATTGGGTGCCATACGGCCTTCCATGTCGACTACAATGACAAGCTTGACACCAGTGTTTAGCAGCCAGCCATACAAGGCTATCCGTTCGTCTAGGGCGTGCAACAGTCCGAAATCGTGGCCGACAGTTTTCGAGGGCATACGGGCTTCGAAGATGTCCAAGGAAGAGTTGAGGGTCATGTTGTATTCGAGCGGATCACGTTGTTCTTGCTTATCCTGGTATGTTGCTGGAAAGAGGGCAATATGAAGCGGGTTGTTCTGTTGGATGTCAGTCTAGGGTTGGCGGGTTGTTCCAGGAGAGAAGCAAGCATACGTGACGACCGATCACGCCAATGGCCGCGATCGAGGGTGATCTGTCGACCATGGCGTACGTGTATCTCGGTCTCTGAGCCTCAGTCTACAGGCATGAAAAAATTGTCACAATTGCCTTGACTTGGACGGAAATTGAAGTACATGTATCTCGCGAGTAAGGTGAAGTGTAGGACGGTCGAGCTTCCGTCAAAGCAGCCAATCAGAGGCTCTAGGTTCTAAGCGTCATTCAACTTCGATTGCCACCATTGGCGACGTCTGGTAACACCTCGACACGCCTCTCCCCTCCACCCTCTCATCCTCACCCCTCTTCCCCTGCAGTCATGTTCGCCTTGAAGCGGCAGACACAGGCGTTGGCGCTGCGCGGTATGCCTCGACTCCATCCCCGCGCTGGAGGCGATTCAAACTAACAAGTTCTCCTCGTAGCCAACCCGACTACCGCACTCCTCCCACTACGAGCCGCAAATGCCGCCTTCATATCGAATTCCACCAAGAAGCCCGCAGAGGCTGTCCCGAACCGAGCAATGGGCCCAGGCAATGTTCAGGGCAACCCAGGACCACCACCGAGCATGAAGGCAGTCGTGAGCAAGGAGAACGTGGAGGTGCCGCTACCGAGCCAGGAGGGCAACAAGAGCGCCGTGCAATACGCACTGTATGTGATATGTGGGCATAGGAGGATCAACGGAGCAGGCGGCTGACATGAGCGTAGGACAACTCTCGACATTATCGCCAATTGGGCACGGCAGGGCTCCCTCTGGCCCATGACTTTCGGTCTCGCCTGCTGCGCCGTCGAAATGATGCACCTCTCCACACCACGATACGATCAGGATCGCCTCGGTATC
This sequence comes from Zasmidium angulare, assembly GCA_002786045.1. Classification (NCBI taxonomy): domain Eukaryota; kingdom Fungi; phylum Ascomycota; class Dothideomycetes; order Mycosphaerellales; family Mycosphaerellaceae; genus Zasmidium; species Zasmidium angulare. The sequence continues at coordinate 312,665 of NHNX01000008.1, forward strand.
ATTTTCCGAGCCTCGCCCCGTCAGTCCGACGTCATGATCGTGGCCGGTACCCTCACGAATAAGATGGCCCCGGCTCTGCGACAAGTATACGATCAAATGCCAGACCCTAGATGGGTGATCAGCATGGGTAGCTGCGCAAACGGCGGTGGATACTACCACTACAGCTACAGCGTCACCAGAGGGTGCGACCGAATCGTGCCCGTGGATATCTATGTACCTGGGTGCCCGCCCACATCTGAGGCACTCATGTATGGCATTTTCCAGCTGCAGAAGAAGATGAGGCATACCAAGATTACGAGGATGTGGTACAGGAAGTGAGCAAGGTTTCGAGGATACATTGCCTGTTTGGGCACGCTGGCGTTGGGGAGAGGTCCCCGTTTCATATGTATGTACATATCCCCCAAAAGGACATGCGGCATTGTACACCGATTCAACTACTGCGGCGGGATCGTGCTATGTCAACGGCTTCGCCGCGTCCCGACCGTTTCCGTCCGCAGCCCAAGCCCTCGCGTTTCCCTTGTACATCTCGAAGACGTGAAGTAGCTGCGGAGTCCCGTCCCTTGGTCGGTGCTCGGGGTAGTCGCAGGCCAAAGTGTCAATGGTCAGGAACACGCGTTGTAACCGTTTATGTCGTCTGCCGAGGGCATCTGTACCGATTCTCGGCCACGATATAATCAAGGCACAGGCATGACGTTGAGTGGGGAAGGTATAGGAGGCAATGCCGACATCAAAAGTCTGAATCAAGACTGCACGAGGCCAGCGCCAAAAGTGCGACAGATATCTAGGAATGCAATCTAATTTCGATATCAAGCACCATGTGGTATATCCTAAAACAACTCTTTAGCGCCCAATGCTTTACAGACTGCTCAGACTCACTGAGCGTCAGACATGCCCATTGAACGCCTTTCCTGCTCTAGGATGCTCCCTTATGACCACTCTGAATGCCCTTCTATCGTTCCCTGTTCTCATTTATGTGCCGATGACCTAGCCCTGACCCACCAACCGTTTCAAAGACGCCGACACCTATCGAAGTGTCCTGAGCTGCACTTCTTGCAAAGGTAACCTGTCGTGGTCTTCTCCAGTCTGAACATCCCTCAAGCCTCCCAACAAGCCTCTTTGCGCCTCTTCATCTACTACCATCCGACTCCCCTCCGTGCTCTCCTTTGGCGTGGTGTCCGTGCTCTTCTGCAGTGCGACGACAATGGCAGAGCCCAGAATGAGGCCGGAACCCATGATCGATAGAACTCCGGGCGTGTGATCGAACATGATCTTATCGGCCGCAAGAGCAAACAGCATCTGAGTATATGTCATGTTTGTCACTCGAGATGACTTTTCGTATGCAAGAGCGGCCGCAAGCAGGAATTGCTGTCACCAGGTTAGAAAGTTGACACGAAAAAAAGCGCAGGAGCACCTACCATAACGAAGCCGCACACACCGAGGAAGAGGAGATAGCCCCATTCTTTCAAGTCTGTGGGCAAGACAAACCCGATATCTGGCAGAGCAAACATCATCACAGTCGAGACAACCGTGCACCAGATAGCGAAGTAGTTGACGCTGATGAGTGGATGGGCTCGCTTGCCAATCCATCGTATTGTCGTAAAGGCGGTGACAGTACCAGCAACGCCGAGAAGAGAAATCCCAACAGCGCTCAGCCGTTGAACAGGTGTGACATCTTCGTAGTTTGATGCATCCGCGGGCAACGCCATCGTATTGTTTCCAGCGCCTGGCACCATATCACCCGTGCTTCCAGCTGATTGCCCATCGCTACCAAGTCCGAGAGCCTGGAACAGGGTAGTAGGACGAGCGATGAAGATGATGCCCGCGAAAGAGATGATAGTGCCAATCCGCTCAATCTTGGTGAATGGCTCGTTGATCAGGAGAGAGCAGGCCCAGCATGCCAGTCCAGGAGCCAAGAATGTAATGACAGTTGCATCCGCCAGTGGCAGGTACAGCAAGGAATAATACATTCCGAATACACCGAAGAAGCCTCCAAATCCACGGGCTACCAGCAGCCATCGGACCTCGGGCATGCCGAAGGGAAAATGTGGGGTTTTCTTCCACCACATGTATGCCGTTGCCAACAGAAATGTAATGCCCATACGAACGAAGAGGATTTGAAAGGGATGCAGGCCCTTGCCTTGGTTTCCTTCAACTTCCAAGAGGCGCGTCGTGACGTTCATGCTAGTTCCAAACACCTGCGCGATGAGCATCAAAACCAAGCCCTTGTTGCGGATCCAGAAAGCCTGCAGCTTCCCTCGCCATCCTGGCAACGTTGGTACAGGTACGGTTCGGCTCTGCGATGGCTCTAGTGCGGCAGTCGTCTCATTGTGCATCTGCTCATATTCGTCTGCAGAGAGATTCGAAAGGGTATCTGGTGAAAGCGGCCGGATGGGACCGGAAAGAGGCGCTGAGAGAAAGCCATTGCTCTCGGAATGGGTTTTGGGAATCTCTTCTAGCTTTGGGGTGGTAGTGACACTGATAAGTCCATTGTGCGCAGAGTCTGAACGCTCGATGGATATGGTGGCGGCTTTGGTGTCCGGCTCTTCCTTAGGTACGGGCAAGCTCATAGTCAGACATCGAATCGGCCGGGGCAAAGATGGGTCGGCGATGCGCTGAAATAGGTGTCTTGTATGCTCCTTCCAGATCCAGATCTGAGCGAAAGACTAGGCAAACAGCAATATATTTACGGGCCGCCAGAGATGCGATGATCAGGTACAGAGTCGGGGTAGGTGGGAAGAAATAGATCGTCAGCAGGAATAGTAAAGAAAATGGGTGAGAAAAGGTGGTAGCGGCGGAAGAAAATGAGTAAGACAGCGTTAGGTTAGCTTGAGGATCGAGAGATGGCTGCTGCTGCTGCTTCCTCTCTGCTTCTGCTTCTGCTACTTGCCTCTGCTCTCGTTCAATCATCGGAGGACGACCCACTTTGGCGGCACCCGCGCTGTGCAGTGCTGTGCAGCGCTGTGCAGTAGCTGCTTCCCCCGCCATCGACGCCATCGCCTCTGTTGGCAGCGGGCGGGCTGTCTGCGTAGGGCGCGATCCTGCCGCCAGTCAGCTTCAATCTTCTCCAACAGAGGCGACCGTGCCAGTCGTCCGTTGTGCCGCTCTCGTGGTGGAGACATGTCGATGCTGCGACACTTCACCAGCAATCGCCAGCCACGCGGTGCAATGCATGTAGGTCGACACGACACGACGTGACGTTGCGTCGGGATTGATGTCTTGGTTTCACCGTTGAGCCTCAAAACTCACCCAACCGCCAACCTCGGCTTTCCCGAATCTCTATCCGACGTGTATCCGAGCACCGCATTTGTTGGTTTGCAACGCCCTGATAATCATCCTACAATGATCAACTCCCATCGCATCAGTCACCAGAGGAGAGTACGGCCTCGAAATGAAGGGGAGTGAGGGTCGCGGCGGTAGGCCAACTCGTGCGAAACCTCTCCCGCCCCATCCTGGCAATGTCTATCGCCCATTCGCCGAGCTGATGCAATTGGAGACCATCGATGGCGACACCTTCAGATCAATAGCACCTCCATTTGCTCCCGGTGGCCCCGTCGGTGCTGGGCGCTCGTATGGTGCTCATGTCTACGCTCAAGCTGCATATGCGGCCAGCAAGACTGTGGACAAGGGATTCCTTCTCCATGTATGTAAGCTGATGCTAAGACGAAGAACGATGCTGATGATACTTATAGCACGTATCTGGCAACTTCATTCTTGCAGGAGAGCTAGCTGTCCCATTCGTCTATAGAGTCCAGACCATTCGCGATGGCAAGTCATACTGCACACGATCAGTAAACGTCACCCAGAGTGAAGGCAAAGGCATTTGCTTCACCTGTATATGCTCTTTCAAGACTGCCGAGCCGAGTCATATCGAGTCACAGGAGAAGCTCGACTTGTGGCAACATTATAGCCCTGTCCTCGAAGGCCGCACACCCTACGACTTCCAGGAGGTGCCGGGAATGGACCTGCCTTTCTATTGGCAACGACGTCAGGAAACGGGTATAAACGACAAGTTTCCTGGATTGCAATGCCACAAAGCCGACATGACCAAATACAATAAGGACAGGCATCCGAGAGACCGACGTCAATTGATCTTCTACCGAACCATCGGAGATATGCCACCCGATCCGAATCTTCATCTGGCTGCCCATCTATACTCTTCAGACAGGAATTCCTTGTACATCGTATCCAACAACTTTGGTTTGGGAGACTACTGGACCCAGATGTCAAGTCTTTGCCACACCGTTATTTTCCACAGCCCGATGGATGCGCTGGTGTTCAGGCCCTCTTCTAGCAAGCATTCCGGACTCGATGATGCTGCCGGCAGGTGGTTCGCTTTCGAAGGCAGCGGGAACCGCTTAGGTAGTGGAAGAGCTGTCTTCAATTGCAGGCTCTGGAACAACGACGGAACCCATGTAGCCACGGCGATACAGGACGGTCTCCTTCGGTTCACGAAACGTATAGACGCATCTCCAGAAGAACGACAGGAACTAGACAGGATAAAACGAGGATGGGGAGAACGAAGTAAGCTGTAGAACCTGCATAGGGCTGATACACTTGCCGCGACCCGCACATTGGCATTGAGATCATTGAAGATTGCGAGACCAGCTTTTTTGGTGTCCGGTCGCAACGACAACCACGAGAACGGCACAGACTTCTTCATGTGCATTGCATCACTCAGCTCTCGTTTAGCTGACAAAGTGACTAGCTCGGCATACGCAGACACAGCGTATGGACACAATCAGCACGTGCTCAAGGTATGAGGCGGCTTTAAGGACGGGCTTTAAGTTCCAGCACAGTTCGAACTTTCCGTCATCGGCATCTATGAAGAGAGCTTAAATGAAGCACAAAGCAAGAATATGTCTCGGTGAAACGGTATACGCTTTCGCCTCCAATATTTCGGCACCGAAATACTGCCATATCGTCCAAACCCAGGAGCCACTGGTCGAGACGCAATTGGCTGATATCTCAGTGACTGATGCTGAACACTCAATGGAGTAGCCGCTCGCGAGATCGCCTCCTCAATATCGCCGAGATCAGGGACGACAGAAATCACAACACCATTGGAGGCCATGTTGTGACGTGATCGCAGCAACAAGTCATTTAAGAGTGGAAGAGACTCGCTCTGGATCGGACACCTCTAACGTGACAGAAACATTCAGCACCTCGCGCCATCAAACAACCATGGCCTCAACCAAAGCCGTCAGGATCGGCCTCATAATCGGCACCCAACGCGTCCACAGAATCGGCCCAGAAGTCGCGAACTTCATCCTCGATACCCTCCACCGCGACTCCCAAAAGCTAAACCCCCTATCACCCACACCCATCACCATCGACCGAATCGATCTCGTAGACCACAACCTCCCCATGTTCGACGAACCCATCATACCCATGAACATCCACTCCGCCTCGGACTACCACAACGAACACACCCGAATCTGGTCCCGCCGCATCTCCGCCTGCGACGCCTTCATCTTTCTCTCCGCCCAGCGAAACTGGAGCATCCCCGCGGAACTCAAGAACTCGATAGACTATCTGTATAATGAGTGGAAGGGGAAGCCTGCGGCAGTGTTCACGTATGGTGGGCATGGAGGCACGCAGTGTGCGGAGCATTTGAGGAACGTGGTGAGCGCTATTGGGATGAAAGTGTTGGATAGAGGTGTGAGTATGGGATTTGAAGGGGCTGAGTTCAGGGGCAAGGCGTTGAAGGGGGAGCATATTGGGTTGGATGCTGAGAAGAAGGATGGGCTGTGGTCGAAGTATCAGGGGGAATTTGTGGAGGTCTTTGAGGAGCTTGTGGAGAGGGCTGTTGCGGTCAAGAGGGAGGGTGGTGCGGAACTGTAACGGAGGCTCGACGACCTGCGCACTGGTGCAATGGCCAGGCAGTAGATGTGTGACTGCAGGAAAGAGCGATTACAGACATGTGCCGAAGATAAGTTCAAAGGTGTGTATTCTTTCTCAGCAACATTCGTCGTTGTAATTGACTCGAAAGAGTTAAAACAGACATTGACGCATCCTTCCATAAATATCACAAAGTCATCCAACGAGTGTGTAGTGGCTTCCTTAGTGTTGAAATAAGGTGGCTGTCAACCTCGGAGGAGGCTGGGCAATCTCCTAGCCTCCGAATATCGAGCTATATAGTCACTGTCTCTGCCCTTGATCTGGCTTCAATCCTCTTAATAACCTTCACTTTTAACACTTAGCATCATCATCATTCCCCTCAGAATGTCCATGTCATTGGCAAGTCAAAGCTCATTTCTTGCCTGAGTTGTTCGACTGGCCACCAGAGATCTTGCCGCTGTTGGCAGCGGCGTTTGTATTCCTGTCTCCAGCAGACTGGGCACGTGCAGCAAAACCCGGGTCGTTGCCACTTTTGGCCTGTGCCAATCCGACTTGTCAGCAAAAGTAGGTCATGATCATCGATGAAGCTCTGACCTGAGAAGATTGAATCCTCTGGGAGTCCCCTTTGGTCATTTGGTCAGGCATGTTGAAGAAATCTTGCAATCTTGAGGGTGTCAGATGGCTTTTTGTGTTCAAGTAAGTTGAGACGCAGAAGCTTGACGTTGTTGGAAAGCTCACCTGGCTTTATAGACTGCTGTCCCCGCAGTAAGTGCCTTTCTTTGATGGAGACAGATGCGTGTCCGTCCCGTGATCTGCCTCTAAGCGTTCGTACGGCTTTTTAGCGTACAGCAAATCTGATGCCCCGGGCATGATCGAGACAGATGTACCCAAACTTTCACGCACATGAGCCGTTGATCGTCGGCAGTTGGCAGACAAATCGGACTTGCCAGCTATATCAGGACAGTGTATCGCCTCAGCAGATGGTAATTCCAGACTCGAATCACGTGGACGAAAGTGTAAGTGAATGCTCATTCACTAGCGCAGCGCACGGACCAAGGTGGATCCCGGAAGCCAAAATGCCGAGGAGGACATCGAAGTCTCAAGCCGCAGGTGGCGTAGTACGCCAAATCGCAAACGGGTCGTGTCTCATCAATGAGAACCTTCATCTGGAATGAGATAAACCGAGCAGGTGGGCATACTGGACGGGTTAGGTATATTCGCCGCCCTGCTGACTCGCTACGGGATGCTTGTGCTTGGTGTCGTAGAAAAAGACAGTCCGTTCATGGCCACAAGCCAACCCAGCATGGACGTGTGCGCTTCAATTGTGTGATCTATGGCGCTCATACACATATGCTGATGTCGAGGCTCTGCTGGCTCTTCCCCACCATCCCCTTTCGGCTTCCCTGGCCTCGTCCAATCTAGACTCTCACGACTCTACATGGCTCACTGTTGGCCAGAGATAGAGTGGACTTCGAAGAAGACAGAGACCGGAGATCCACGAGGAAGAATGACTTCAGAGTTCTAGATCAGGTAGTCGTGTGCCTAAACAAGAATCGCGCCTGTCCAATCGTGAGACCCCTACACGATTCTTATACATAATCCTAACTGCCCTTAAGCACCAGATCCCGGTGACATCGGCTTAGTCAAAATCCATAGAATGGCAAGCGCCAGAGACCTGGACAAATGAAATTGACGCATGAGGCTGAAGCCGCACGAGGCTCACTAATCCTGCCTGCGCTAGCGTCGAGTTCATTTTGTCATCAACTACTAATGCGCACTATCCAGACCCATGTGATGACAACAGCGTGCTAGCCGACGCTCTCTTCGTTGGCAGCATCCGACAACAGGGATACGGTCATCGCTCACGGCTAAAGTGCTTCGAAATGCACAGGTCGTCACTTGATCAGGACATTGCCTACACCTTGTGAAGCGGGAAGTTGCCTTGTTCCGGGTATAATCCCCTGCATGGACCCTAATGCATTCGGCCAAGACGCTCTCCGCTCGGTCTGAGGCTTGTTGTGTATCAGCGCTGACGGCCATGGCTGCACCCTGCTTCTGCCGGGAAGAAAGCACGGCCGCATTGCGCAACACCAGATCTCTTTTTAGTCATACTTGGGTGTCGCAAGTGCCTGCCGATAACATGTTGCTCTTCCACTGCTCTTGACTTAGGCCAATGTAGCATAATACCTGGGTAAGCATCCCAGTATGCACACCTCAAAGAACTCCTGTCCAGAAGATACGCCTGCTCAGCCATACGCAGGTCGTAATGACGGTTGCTTCGATATGTGGGTGAGTTGACCGGTAAGGATTGATATGTGGGTCTCCTCTAAACTGCTACAGTTGACGTTTGACAAAACTGGACGACCGGAGATGCCAAGGCAAGTCGCCAGCTCTCCAGAGTCTGGTACGACACGTTCCTCGTCGCTTGCGTATTCGCCTCAAGATCAATACCCCATGATGGGTGAGATCATCTTCGAAGGCTTGGTATCGAAAGATAAGGGAGTTCGTAGGAGAGACCAGAATCGAGCATCGTGCGTCCTACGACTACACATTAGCTCTCCGGCGTCCCTGATACAATCTTACAGACAGCGAGCGTACCGCGACCGGCAGAGGAGACGTCTGGACGAACTCCAACAAGAGATTGATGACCTGAAAGCGTTGTGCCTGCAGCTAGAGCGAGAGAATAAAGTCTTGACGAGGGATTACCAAGAGCGGTGGAATCGATTGTTGGCGGACCTGAAGACGGAGCTGGAGAATCCAGAGACAAGGAGTCCGCAACAAGAGTCGATCGGCTGGATGTTGAAGCATGCATATGGTCTGGAAGAAGCGAACGACGCTCAATTTTCGGTGTACTCGCTGAGCTCAGCAGGCACACCCCAGGAGTTTGGTACTTGAGCGTTCGGCGGCTTTACAGGCGTGGCGCAACGAGGGCGGTATTGTCTCCTATATGACTTCTTTCTGCACGGCTTTGAAATGAGACCATTGATTAGTGATGTGGCGTGGGTCGTGTATTGGCACGTACTGGTTGCGTCGACCATGTGCCTAGGCTGAAGGCCGCGGTATCCTATTCCGCCAGTTTCTCATCATCGACCTGCTAAATTTGCTTGATCGATCAGGTAATCTCCATTTGCACATGGACGCAGTGGTGTGGTGGATTGATCGTGGCTGGCCAGCACGGCTGGAAGAAATCGAAGGACCGCACTCTGCCTGTGGCTCTGACAAAGTCGTTGGTTCCTGCATAATGTTACACTCAGCATGCCATAAGCAAGTACATCATTCTATCAAGGCCTCAGCTTGAAGTAGCCTGGCTGCAGGTCTTCAAATACATATTCCAGATCATAGTCCCGCTGTACCTTGAGCAGCTTCGCCTTACTCTGGGGTCCGTATCCCTCGAAGACATCTTGGGTGATGTATGCGTAGTTCTGGTAAATGTAGCGGTGGAAAAGTCCACGGCTTTTGGCAAGCGCGGTCGCCTTTTCAACGATGGTCTTCTCTATCCCAAGAACCTGCGCGTCATCGGCAGTCGAATTCCATTGGAAGTCCATGTTCAATACTGCACATGATCAGTATTCATCCATGGGCGTAAATCTTACTTGAACTCACCAGTCAATGGCCCATCCTTTGCAGTGATTCCTAGAGCATTGCCACCGTTCTTGGCGAAGTTCTCAATGATCGGTTCCGTGATAACTTGGAAGACGAGCGTGCCCAAGTAGCCTGTAACGTTGAGGAGGGGTTGCACGGCTGGGTACCAGATGTCGTTAAGGATGTCTTTCATGATTTGAGCATCATTGTGCAGAGTGATGGAGAAGAATGCTTGTCTGTTGGAGTGATTAGTCACCGCACAACGAGAAGGACTGTTTGACTTACCGATATCCATTCGGCTGCGTTGCCTTGAGCTCATTGGTGAAGTCCTGCAGTTTGCTGATACGTTGGGTTGACGTGACATTCTGCACACTTGTGAAGTTGTCAAACACGGGCGGATCGACCTTTGGCTGGATGTAGTTGTAGTTGTTGGAGAACAGACAGCTTCCAATCGCTTCGATGCAGGCCGCAGAAACGATTAACGCGGCATTCGGGTCGTCCTTGGCGTTGACATTGAACCAGTAGAAAGCATCGTACAGCGAAGAGTTCTTGTCGAGCGAGTACACCGTAGAGCCTCCCCACATTAAGCCTTGATCGAATGTCTTGAGATCCATCCGGGTGACGACTCCAAAGTTGTTGCCTCCGCCACGAAGGGCGAAGTAGAGGTCTGGGTGCGAGGTAGTGTTGGCGTTGACAATTTGTCCGTCTGCGAGCACAACCTGATAATTCTGCACATTGTCACACGCCCAGCCATGGAAGCCAGAGAAGAACGAGATGCCGCCTTTGAAAGATCAGCTTTCTGTGAACGATCAATCGCTTTAACGTACCTCCAAGTGTTAGACCCCCTACACCGATGTCTCCATTGCGACCGCCAATGACTGCAAGGTTCATAGGGTCGAGCTTCGAGTAGACGTCGTCCCATCTGTTGCCAGTGCCGGCGTAGGTGACCTTGCGGTCTGCAGAAACATTGATCTCGTTCAAATTGTGGAGATCAATGGTGATGCCTCCCGGAACGTTCGAGGCGCCCTTGAAGGACGCATGGCCACCGCTTTTGACGGCGAATGGACAGCCGTAGTCACGGATTTCTACAATCGCAGCAGACACATCCTTGGCACTAGTCGGGGTGAAACGACAGACTGGCTTGGTGTTTGCTTGCTGCTGAGACCAGTAGTCCTGTTCCAGAGTGTAGGTCGCCTGTCCTTCGTACGACACGAGGTCAGGGAATCGTGCATCGAGGCATGAGCAAAGAGCTTGACACTGGTCAACGATTAGCGTGTGTTTTTAGCTCATGTTACCTAGACATGTCGTCTCACACGCGCTGCCTGGGGTTTTCCGTGATGCTGGGGTCCCCCGTGGTGACCTGGAAAATCGTTGGCCGCCGCGGTCGATGACAACAGCGTCGCTGCCAGCAGGAAACGACGCATGGAAAGCATATTGATGTCCTCGCCGATTGTTGCAGGTCTCGCGGCGGAGAGTTCTGGAGGTCACTGATCAACAACGTGGTCGGCGCGCACGAGGTTTGACCTCCTTTTCGCGTTGCGGAAGTTGGCTTGCCGGTACCGCATCGTAAGACCGGTTGTGGCAACAACGATTGGCGATCTGAGACTGTTTGGGAGGTAGGATGCAAGTGCAAAGTGTGTGCAACCTTCTACGACACATCGGGTCTGGCGTGTTCCCACGCATCGTTCAGTGCACCCACACTAGTCTGCGGTGCCGCAACTCAACATGCGGTCCCAGCAATGAGAGCCGGCGTCACGGCTCCAGACTTTCGGGAGGATCGTTGTCTCACTGGTTGTGCCCTTAAGCGATCTTTTAAGTGTCCTGCTATCGGAGGCAGATGATCCTGCGAGACGACAACGGAGAAGTGGCACAGCAGGAGCATGACCGCCGCCCTGACACCCGTAACATCCGTAAGGAGGGCCGAGGCCATGTCTTCAAAGGCGACGGGACTCCTCCCACATCGCATGGCTGAAGACGCCCAGACTACTCGGATTCAATATCACAACAACCAAGACTGCTGTCGTGACTGGATGCTCTGAGTGCTGAGGACGCTTGCGCTTGCTAGCCATGGCGCTCTTGAAAGCGTTCGTGGACAGAGGCGTGTTGGAGGTGAGAGGTGGCCGCTGTCGTGAACTGGAAGAATATTGCTAACGGCAGCAAAAGGCCTTCTGCATCTTGGGGATAGTCGTCACCAGCGTGGTCGGCGCACTACGGGCCTATGTTCGCATCGCGAAGCAAGGCAGGCTCCACGAGGATGATCTGGCGCTTTTCCTTGGACTGGCAACATACATCACGCTCTGCGCTTTGTACCTGGCCGACATACCCTATCTATACTCCGTCATGGACTGGCTCTCTGGGAAAAAGCCGCTCACCCCGGAGGTTGCTGCCGACTACACACAGATGATGAAGTTCAACTGGGCCGTGACCATGTTCTTCTGGGCGGTGCTCTGGTTCGTCAAGATCAGCCTGCTGCTCTTCTTCCGGCGGGTCATCCTCAACACCAACTTTATCCGGACATGGTGGGTCATCTTGGTTTTCACCATATTGACCTTCGTCGGCTGCGTCATATCCCAATTTACTTCTTGCAACTCCATCTCCGACTTTACCAAGCTCGGAGCGTGTGTATCGCCTGGCGAACAGAGGGCACAGATCATTAGCTTGTACTATTCGTACGCCGTGGATGTGTTAACGGATATCTTGAGTACGTATTGCAAACCTGACTATATGTACGGCCACAACGCTGACTTTGCAGTCATGGGATTCCCTCTCCGTATCCTCATGACCTTGAAGATGTCCGTCAGAGACAAGTGGGTCTTGGCTGGTCTGTTCAGTGTCACTATCATCGCGATCTTGACCTCAACTCTTCGTGTCTTCTTCATCTATGCAAAGACTGGCAACAGTACCCCCAGCCCACCTTGGCTAGGCTTCTGGGCTGTGGTGGAGGGCATGGTTTGTAAGTGATATATGTGCTTCGAAGCAGTCTTCAAACTGACGCCTTCTGCAGCTCTCATTGTGGGATGTATTCCTGCGATCTCTCAGATCTTCAGGGCATCGGGATCGAACTCTTCACAGTACTATAAGAGCGGCAGCAGCAGCGGCGGTAGTCGATCGAATGCGCGTCAACGTAGCTATGACACCGCCGTATACTCTGGCTCAGGCTCAGCAAAGACAACTGTTGAAACCTCTGCCAAAGGTACATTGTCCTCTGAGAGCGAGAGAGAGCTGCATCCAGGTCCACATCGCATCCAATCCCGTACTGAGATCGTGAGTCCATATCGCCCCTCGTTTTCAAAGTATTGGTATTGATAATCGCAGATCATTACCGACGAGGATGCCGATGATGACCTGGAGTTGCGCGAGCTCTATCACGGCAGACGGAGAGGCACAGCGACCTGAGTTTTAACACATAACAGTAGCCATGCTTTCCATCTTTGGAGACCAAGTAGCCTTGCGGTGTAGATGCTGAGTTCAGGCTCCGTGTCGCCGCCTCTACTTCGATCCGGCAGAAGCCAGTTCTTGGCATACACACATCGTACGGTCGGCCCTTAGTCACGACTAGCGATAATCCGGACTTCGTGGAGCGTCGATAGAGGTCGATGTGGAACGACGTCGCGTGAAGTGCCGTGCTGGCCAAGGCTGTGCACAGGGTAGCTGTGCTGGCCCTGAACAACAGATCGCTTCCTGGCCGATGAAGGCTTCGGCTCCTTCGGACGATATCGATCTGGGATCAAACGTCGGCCGTCGAGGACATACCGCTTTTTGGCTGTCTATTGAACGCAAGGAGAGACCGATCCAGGCGCTTCGTCACAAGGATGGCCCGACGTTTGTCGAAAGCGCCACCGACCTCTTTCCCTATGAGTAGGAGCCAGCCCTGAGAGGAGCTGTCGCGCCTGCAGTCGGATGATTCCAGGCTATCGGTATATGAGCGGAACTGCAACGCGTCAGTTGTTCTCGCTGGCTCTCCCGTGCCTCAAAGATGGCTCTGGAAGTCGCGCTGGATGAGAATGCCAAAGAGGATGTTTGCTGGAGGACCATTTGCGCCTGGTTGGCGTCAAGGCAGTTCGTAGCAAGCGTTTAGGTTACGGATACTCGCCTCGTACGCAAAGATGCTCTCACGACGAGGAATGAGAACGAGTCGATCACGCCAAATGTAATGCGCCGACTCTCGATCGTTTAACATTCATGTCGTCCTGCATAGCCGACACTCAGAGCTTTCCAGCGTCTGTCTTGTCGGCTACTATGGCGGACAACCACGTATGGTCGATTCAGTAATCATGAGCCTACCTAGCGAGTAGCATGATGATTGAACCTGCTCATTCATGCTACACTAATTTTCAGTCTCCCAGGGTTGTGCAGCATTGCACGTTGCATCTGCCAAGAAAACAACATTCACTCCAATCCCGGACGCACATGATGTCTGACCTCCGCGTCGGCACCACCCACTGAATTTCGTGCACGCTGAAAGTTCTTCTGGGCTGCCTCGCACACTCAACAGACTCACTGCCTGAGTCTCATCGCAATCCTACCGTCAGACACAATGTCTCGCTCAGCCGCTATGACTTCAAGCACGAAACCCCCGAATACATTGGAACGTGCACGCGCACTCATCAATGACTCCACCAAGCCGCTGAGAGGCGACGACCTCCTCGATGCCGCCGAGTTCTTCACCAACGACAAGGTCGTAGAGCAATGGAGTCGCGCCAAAGGAGGGGCCACAATACTGAAAAACACCGTCGTGAGGGCTATGACCATGGCAGCCCAGAAGAAGGCGCAAAAGGACGATACACCCTATCCTCTGTGGTGGCAGGACTACCGCCACAAACGCATGCTCAATGGTGCACTCCAACCGACGACAAAAAGCCACGGCATGCAGAATGGTGATCTCATGCCACGCTCCACCCTGCCAGACGAACCTACCCTAGATGAGCTCGCAAACTCGAGCATCTGGAAGGACTCCAAGAACGTGTACCCAGGTCTCGAGTTCTACGTCAAACTGCACACTGCTGTCCTGAGATACAATTCTAAGGAAGAGGCTCTTACGGCAGTTGTGGAGGCTTTCGGCTACGAGAACGACAGGTGTGCTAGAAATCTCATAGCCAAGGCCCGAGACCAGGCTGTAAGGCAGGATGGCAGTCTCCATGACTGGAGGGCTACGCAGCCAACACGCATTCAGCCAGCACCTTCTCAGCCGGTGCCTACTCCATCGAAAGCTCTGCAGGCGACTTCACCATCCGATGACGGTACGGGGGTATCGGGCCCATTCGTTGCTTTCGTTGCTCCAGAACAACAAGTCGCGTCTGTTTCCATTTCAGGTACGCTTCAGCCGTGTGTTGAATCTCGGACAAGATTACTAAATTCGTCCCAGCGCCCGCCTCTTCTTTCCCTGCCTTCGCCTCGCCACCTATCGCCGCTATCCCACCAGATGCTCAACCGACCGAGCCTGCAGCCGCCACGATCGCCTCATCGACCCTCAAGCGTGATCGGGGTTCCTTGTCCAGCGCTCCTGCGCCCCCAAACAAGCGCTCGCGTAAGAACCCCCTACAAGCCCCAGCTCAGGCGACCCTCCTCCTCAAGAAGCTGCGCAAGAAGCCTGCCAGTTTCACTCTATTCGACTTCTACATTTCTCAGCTGCCAGCTGAGCAATATGGCGAGAGCGAGGAGGACGCGACGTTGGTACTTGGACTGTTCGATGAGACGCGTCTAGAGGAAGCGCTCGTCCAGGCGTATGGCGAGGACAAGCTGTGCTGGGCTTTCGCTACATGCGTCGAGGAGTGGGTGAAGAGAGGCGCGGTAGCGGGTACGTGGTACGGATGCATGTATCGATTCATCAAGAGCGCTAAGGAGGAGTTGAAGCGTGAACACGGTCTGCAGGTATAATGCGGTACATCCCTCGTTCTCGCTGATACCAATGAGAGTACTTCATGGGAACTTGTCCTAGTACATCTTACGAGTCGTGAGCACGCGATCGAAAAGTAGTTCTTCTTTTGTAGCATCATCACACAGCCAGTGGACATCAGGTGGCACGCACTGTTCACACGCTCCTCACACAAACAAAGCCTGTGGATCAAGAACACCTCCTGTTGTACCTCAGGCCATCTCCAAACCTAAATACAGGGTTTGCCGTATCAAACGGCACATCCTCCTTGCTGTCGTCCACGGCTTGCGTACTACGAGGCAAGTCAAACGGCAATCTGTATCATAACACGTCAGCTCGTACACGAGGATTTAGTTCAAGAAGGTATCGGCTCACTGTCCCTTAGGCTCAGCCCCATCGACTCCAAAGATTACATCCAAGAAAGCCTCAGGCGAACTCCCAAAACTCCCAAGCAAAGCCGTCACTTCTTCCGCAAGTTCAGGTACGGCGGCAGGACGATCAAGATAGATATCGACAATCGACAGAGGTACTGCGTTGAGAATAGCCTTTTGGCGAGCCTTCTCGGTGGCATTGAACTCAAGGGAGCCGGCGTGGTAATTAGCTTCGAATCCGCCTGGTCGAGGCTCGTATGGTGCTTGTAGTCGGAGGAGAGCGATATCTGCGTCTGTGGGCTTCTTGACGAGGGTCAGAGATGGGAAGGCGTCAATATAAGTTGCATTGAAGCCTTCAGTGTAGACGTTGCGCTGTGAGGTCGTGTTGAGGGGAAGAACGTCGCCTTCGTTCTTCAGAAGAGTGTAGGCAGCTCGCTGCGCTTCCTGGCCAAGGCGAACAAAGTATGGGTTGCCGACAATCTGCTCTGCCTGTTCGATATCGACGAAAGGGTCGTCGAACAGTCCTAGCTCGAACTTCTCTCGCATCAGGCGGCGGAGCGAGATGTCTAACCTTTCCTCTGGAACGAGGCCAGTCTCGACCAGCTCGACGATGAGCTCTGGTCGCTCTTCGCCACCAAATTGATCTACGCCTGCGTCGAGGACTCGCTTCGCCCGTTCCAGTTCGCTGAGATACTCAACACCCCATGCGCGAGCTGGCATTTCTTGACCGGCGATGTAGGTGTCCGTAATAAGACCCCAATCACTAACAACGATGCCGTCGAAGCCCAGCTCTCCACGGGAAAGATCAGTGACAATTCTCTTGTTGAAGCTAAACCCGACCTCCTCGTATTCTGTCCCAATGGGCCTGGAGTAGTAGGGCATCATCTGTCTCGCACCAGCAGCGATGGCGGCCTTGAATGGGATCAAATGATACTCGAGGTTATTGCCCGGGTAGGTCTGATTCTTGCCGTAAGTGAAGTGGCTATCTTCACCATTCTCCATTGGCCCTCCACCTGGAAAGTGTTTTGTCACAGTTGTGACGGAGTGTTTGCCGAAAGTCTCTCCGTGGAAGCCCTTGAGGTAAGCCACGACAAGCTCAGAGGTCAGGTTTGCGTCTTCGCCCATAGTGTTGCCGATACGGGCCCAGCGGTACTCCGTGGAAAGATCAATCTGTGGATGCAAAGCACCGCGAAGACCGATTGCCAGGTACTCCTCCCTCGCAACCTCTGCAAATTTCTGTACGAGTTCGGGGCTGCGAAGGGCCGCGAGGCCGAGACTCTCTGGCCATTGAGAGAAAGCATTGGCGGCAAAGCCCGTGCCGATGTTCTCAGTGAATGCATGTCGTGGGTCTGAGGAGAGCGTAATGGGTATGCCGAGCCTCGTGCTCAGCGCTCGTTGCTGGATCCGATTGTACCACTGTGCAGTCAAGCGAACGTCGTCCACATCACCACGAAGATTGAAATGTGTCATGAGCTTGTCGCCGATGACGTTCTCAGTTGAGTTGGATGTTGACATTCCTGGAGCCAAAGTTCCATTGGGACCTACTGCGAGACTGTTGTGGAAGAGCTGGCCAGCTTTTTCTTCGAGCGTCATTCTCGAAATCAGGTCTTCGACTCGAGCATCAGCGCAGAGCGTCGCATCTTTGTATGGTGATGTGGTGTTGGTGGTGTGGTTTTGGCATGATCCGATTGCAGCGCTTGCAGCCAGCAGGACAGTGACGAAAGTCCTGCGGTTGCTCATGTTGTTGATAGTTCAGTGCTGTGCTTGAGAGTCATCCTGTCTCCACGTCTAGGCGATGCCATGGCTTTATAACCAAACGATTGACACCCGTGTCGGCAGACGGGCCCACAAACGCCCATGGTCCCCTTCTCGCATGGCAGTGTAGCATCACCCAAGACCGTACAGGTTCCGCACATTCTACACTAAATCCAGGCTCGTCGGCATATATAGTCGGTCATTGCACGACTTGGTCGTAGTGCTGATCGAGATGCAATTGCCGTCCTGAGGTGCTACTCACACACGACCAGCTTGGCAGTCCTTGGCTATGTCCATCGAGCGGGCTATCTTGAATCGAACAGTGGAAGCCGATGTATCTCCAGGTCCACTTTTCCGCTTTCTCCAGAAGTTCTCCGCAGCGAGGTCGTCTGCCAAGAGCGACATGGGCACTTCGGCGCTATCAGGTCGGACGAGGACAGAACCTGAATTGTTTGACAACAGAATTGCTTCGGCGGATCTTTAGCACCGGCGCGGTCAGTTGTACTCGGTCAAGTGACGAGAGGACGGCTGCTCTAAGGGGGTTGAATTGTCTGGTGGCTTTGAGAACATCAGTAATACAAGATACAGGAAATCGATGCAACTTAGCATTTCATGTTCACGCCTCGCCTCTTCTCACTCGCGCGAACTTCAAACATGACCTGCACGCCAACAAACAGCGTGGCACATGCACCGAGGAGGAACGCTCGGCCGCCCCAGCTCCCAATGATACCGTCAACGAGCCCTTTGAGGCCGTCAAGACCAACAGCGAAGCCGACAAGATTCGCCACCATCATCATGAGGACATTCCCGACTGCCCCAATGCCACACAGCCACCGATATTGATTTGGGCGGTCTTTCCACTTCTTCGCGGGAAACGCAAGTGTAGCTAACACCTCGGGTAAAACGAACAAGGTGATGAGCCAACCCCACATGAGCAGTCGCAAATTGATATCGTGCCAGAGAGCCACGAATGTGAAGACGGCGAGGTAGTTGACGATGTGACGAAATCTCGACTTCTCGCTACCACCCAGTGGGACGTAGATGTAGCGGACTACGAATCGGTTGAACGAACGATGCCATCCTCGCCAGAACGCCAAAGCCGAATAGTTATCCGACATGCAGCGTACCATGTTCTCCGGCGGGTCGATTCCGTCCACGAGGGACCAAAGTCGGAAGAAGCGCCAAGGTAGAAGCAACTTCAACCAGATGATGTGAAGGTTGAAGTAGCCCAGCATGCTTAGCTGGAATGGCGTGTATACGTCCCAATCCGGATTGGACTTGGATATGGCGACTGCATACAGATAGTGCTGGCAGAGCTCCATACAGAGTAGGCAGAGGCCGAATCGAATGCCGTACGGTATGATGCGGCTTCGAGAGATGGACTGAAGAGGGTATCGACACTGCGAGATGTAATCGTTGAAGTTGACGATTGGTCCGGCAAGATACAATGGCGAATATAGGACGTAAGCAAGATAGTTACGAAAGGTGAAGTCGGATGGCTGAGCACCATAAGCAACACGATCTCGCTCGGGAAGAGATGTAGGATCGAGATTTTTCTTCTGGAACTGATTAGCCAATGTCTTACTATCAATCTGCAAGATACTAGGGCGCACTTCGATCGGGCTACTGGCTCTACGATCCAACATCCAAAGATAATCGAAGTTGAACGAGATCAGTCGTAGCACTGTAATGTTGAAGAGAATTTCCCATCGCGGCAGGAGACCGCCATAACTATCAACCCACGATCCCCAGTTGTCCTCAAGTGGCTTGTCAGCAGCTGTCGTCGTTGGCGGGAGGGCGGCAGCGGCAATGTCGGCGAACTTATAGCCGTGACAGAGCTCGTTGGCAAAGAGAAGGGCAATATTGAAAACCCAGGTGGTCGTGCCAACATATTGCCGTGGCAATGCAGTAGCGATTTGGTAGTTCAGGTACAAGATGAAGAAGACCTTCAAAGCTGAGACGCCATGCAGTGCGACCAGGAAGATGGCAGCAAACACGACATCGAAGGAGATTCGAGATTCTTTTCTGGATTCCGCCGACTGCGATGTAGCCGCAACAGAGTGGACTTTCACGCCATTCGCACCCTCCTCAAGCCTTGTGGTGAATGCCAAACCCTCGTATGCTCTTCTCAGCAATGGGTGGAGCACGAGGAGAAGGGCCATATATGGGATGTTCTCGCGGAATCCGGAGTATTGTGAGTCGGAGTTGTCGACCTTCCTTCCGGGGATCCATCCTGGATCAAGTAGGTGTTCGTAGTGCTGGTAGCTCGGATGGTCTGGTTTCGAGACATCGTATACTGCCTTGAACATCAAAATGGGAATGGAGGCAAAGCAAAGGCCGTAGAGGTAGTATTCGGGAGTATTCCATTTTGCAGGCTGGGCGTCCGGTCGAGGCTGGCCAGTCGACGAGGCAAAGCGTGTGTCGAGAGTCTCGACTTTGAACAGATCCGTAGCTTTCATCCTTCAGTCGCCTGCATGTCTGGGTGGTGTTGACGGGAAAAGGAGAACATGGAGTCGTGCAGCAACGCGTCATGGTCAGGGGCAGAATGTGATGCTAAGCGAGCCTCTGACGACGACTAATGCCCATCTCGTATTCTATCGAGCGCGGTCTCAACTTCGCGTCTTGCTGGCTGGAACGTGGTGCTCACGACCGTCTCGAATTGCGCGCGACAGACACCCTCTCATCACCCGCCGAATACCCCATCTTTGTCGCCAGTACTAAGACTGCCGCATGTGAAGTTCTCACACACACGATCCCACCATGGCGGCCACACTTCCTCCGACACAGCCTCCGGTAGCCCAAGAATATGCGGGTGGTAAGTACTGTGAATGGTCTGTGTCGCATGTGATGCTGACACATTCTGACAGACGAAATCAATGCCCTTGTTCTCGATCCTGGTACCTACACTACCCGCGCAGGCTTTGCAGGCGAAGATACTCCCAAAGCCGTCATTCCCACCAACTATGGCCTGCTCTCGTCAGGCGAGAAGCTCTTCGGCGAGAATGCGATTCACTTACCACGACCCGATATGGAGATCAAGAACCCCTTCAACTCGGACGGCATTGTGGAGGACTGGGAGACCGCAACGAAATTGTGGGAGTACAGTGTCACATCACGATTGACTGGAGGAAAGCAAACACCTCCGAACAAAAACGGGCTCAACGATGACAAGGACGAGAATGGCGACGTCAATATGGAAGAGCAGATGGAGCAGATGGAGGAGCAAGAGAAGGTCCTGGGCGAATATCCTCTGCTGATGGCCGAACCTGCATGGAACCCACAAAAGGCGAGAGAAAAGTCGATAGAGATCGCAATGGAGCAATGGGGTGTGCCTGCTTTCTTCCTGGGCAAGAATGGACAGCTGGCAGCGTACGTGGTGTTGAAGACGCATCGGGAATAAATAGCTGACACACAGACAGGTTCTCGCAGGGCAAAGCAACCGCGCTGGTCATAGACGTCGGACATTTAAACACCTCGGTGACTGCGCTATGGGAAGGCATGGTTTTGAGAAAGAGTGAGTCTTCCCTGTCACCCCCATCCACCTATCTGATATCTGCACATCTCACGAAGGTCGACATTGCACTGCTTTGATGATACGGCCTTTGACCTGGCTTCCGCATTGACTCCTCCCCACCGAACCAATGCCTTTTGATCGTGAACTGTTCGAGGTCCACATACTGACGTTCTACAGGCGTGCATCACACTCCGCTGGCTGGCAATTGGCTCAACAACCAGATCCGCCTCATGTTCAGCAACATGCAAGCTCCTCTGGTTCCACACTACATGATCAAATCGAAACAGCCCGTCGATGCGGGTGCGCCCAGCAATGCCACATACGCGAAGTTCGACAAGCCGCCCACAGACAGCTTCCGCAAATTGGAAGAAGAGCGAGTTCTCACTGCTTTCAAGGAGAGCGTCGTTCAAACCTGGCCTGGTCCCAATCGACTCGACTCCCAATCTGGCGCCGGTGCTTTCACCAACATGGATCACGTCAAGAACTACCCGCCCAAACCATTCGAGATGCCAGACGGCTGGAATCAAGTATTCGGTGCCGAGCGCTTCAAGGTTGCTGAAGGACTCTTCGACCACAATGCCGCATTCACGGACGCTGAGAACCCCGCGCCAGCCGGCGACCAGACTCTCACCAGCATTGCTCGGAATGCACTACAGGCGTGCGATGTGGACACGAGACCGCACCTGATGAACAACATCATCATCACGGGAGCGGGAAGCTTGATCGACAAGTTGCCAGAAAGACTACAATCGGATTTGCAGACCATATACCCCAATCCAAAGATCAGGGTCATCGCCAATCAAAATTCAGTCGAGAGGAAGTACGGCGGTTGGATAGGAGGAAGTGTGCTGGCCAGTTTGGGAACTTTTCACCAAATGTGGGTAAGTCGGCAGGAATACGAAGAGTTCGGTGCAAGGATTGTGGAGAAGAGGTGCAAGTGAGGTGCAACAAGCATGGCGTAGATGGAGTTCGGGAAAGGCATTAGAGCTGGGCATGAAGCACCAAGCCTGCAAGCCGCTTGAAGCTGTGCAAGGCTTGCCGGGTTACGTTTGCCAGCGACGTTGTATGTCTAGATGCCACTATTATTAACAAAAGAGCAAAAGTTCTCACGACAGCCGCTCTGGCATTTCCGTTTGTCGACGAACTGCTCCGCGGCAGCACCACAAGCAGCCCGAGCAGAATTGGACGAGTCATGTTACATCGGCACCTTGCTCCAAAATAACTTGAAACGACACGTGAGTGATCAGCAAACGGCATGCGGGCAGCCAAGCATCTGACGAGGATGTACCTGACAAGGCTCGAAGACGATGCTTGTTCAGATCCCTGTGGACCAACACCAAGAAAGCTACAATGCCTGCCGCGAGCGTGATGTCTTGCTGCCGGATCGTCGAACCACCGACGGTCTCTGACCGGACATTGCACGAAGAGAGATGGGAGCGGTCCTGATCCTCAGTTCAAGAAGACCCAATGACTACGGGCCACTATCACTATTTCGTCGCTGTCTAAGCACAGTAAGTGGAATCACAAAGCCAGCGCTGTCCTAGCAGCAGATCTACAGGGAAACAAGCTTCTACGAATGTCGCAAACCCAACATCTCAATCCCAGTACTTGCCATGCTTGGCCGCCAACTCAAAACCCAGATTTCACCTCCAACGAGGACAGCAATGTCTGGGCAGTGCTTGGAAGCCATCCCGGGGCGTCGCGGAGAGAGGAAGACACTGTCCCGTACCTGTCTCCTAAGAACTACGCAGACAGGATGGTTCATTGCTCGATCTAACACTTCTGCCCATACTCTGCTTGACTTGTACATCGTTGCCGCAGATGGAATGGGTTGTGGGTGCTTCGCCGGAGATTGACCATGTATCGAAATGGCGATCTGTTGTGGCAAAGATGCTCTCGATGACAGTGCTCATGATTCTAGTTGTACTGCTGCGGTTTTCGATCAGGAGGAAGAGTCTTTATAGAGAGGACTGGGTCACGTTGATCACAATGGTGCGTATCCGCGATTGAATGAAAGTTCGGCGACTGACCTTTAGTTGATCAGCTCTTCAGTATCACTTACAGTGCTTCCTCGGTGATCCGTAAGTTGAAGACTGATGTTACAACATGCAGCAAGGCCACCAGGGGCTGACCTTCGACAGAAACGAGATATGGGCTCGGTCTACCACTGAGGCTGAGACCTGCAGAAGACCAGAAAGACTATGCCATTGTATGTCGACATCAACAAAGCACTAGCCTGAGATTACTCTAACTGTCCTATCTCGACAGATCAACTACACGAGCCGGCCATTCTACCTCTGCGGCATTGCGGGCTTCAAACTGGCGCTCTGTCTCATGTACCTCCGGATGACGAAACGCACCCTGAGCGGCAGATATCGAAGGTTCATTACTGTAGTTGCAGTCTTCTCCACCACAGCGCAGACGGCCTTCGTGTTCGTCTTTCTCTTCTCCTGCATCCCGGTCAGCCCTCTATATGCTCTACTGGAAATGCGCCAAAGCTGACTATTCGAGGAAGTTGGCCAAGATGTTCGACCCATCCATCCACGGCCGCTGCATCTCATACGAACCGGCGATGTATATGATGAGCGCCATCACCATCTTATGCGACGTCGTGATCTTTCTCGTGCCTATTCCACTGGTCTACCGTCTTCGCCTTGAGAGAGCGGTCAAGCTTGGACTGTGCGTCGTCTTCAGCTTGGGTCTGCTGACGACTATCTGCTCGATCTTGAGGATGACCCAGATCCACCGTATTGCGCAGGGAGACGGTGACAGTACGCAGTTTGTTATCAGAAGTGGGATGGAGCTGAATGTTGGGGTATGTCTTGGCTGGTACTCAGAATGCATTGACACGCTGATTGATGAGCACAGATCATAACATCTTGCCTACCTGTTCTGCGACCTGTCCTGAAGCATGTCCCCCACAAGCTTTTCGCTCTCCTACCGTTCTCGTCAACCCGCCGAACAGACCAAGATACCAGAAGCCATCCCGCAACGGAATGCTTCAAGCTTTCCCCTTTGAAGCCAACGAGGCTCTCACGTGCAGCCTCCAAAGCTAGCCCATCCAGCAAAATTGAGCGAATCAAGCCTACGCTTCGCCAGCACTCCAGTGAGGAGCAGATCATCATCTCGCCCATAGGAATACAACGACCGCAAGAAGCATTAGTAAGGAGTGAGAGCAACGGCAGCGAGTGGAACGAATGGCGGAACTCAGGCGTGCTTCGAACAATCGAATTGGATGTTGAGAGCAGTTATGTGCTTTCACCAACGAGTCCAAGACTTGGAAACGGGGCTGGCGACAAGATGGTAACAAGGTGGGAATGGGAATGATTTGGATGGAACTGTTTGAAGGTACGTGTGACACATCTAAAGAACCGCTCACTGCTCAGTACTGTAATGGAGAAGTTTGCATGTTCAAGCTCCTTCTTCAGAGCACGGCATCATCAGCTTGTGAGTGGATGACTCAGTCCCGGCTTTGGACCAAACGAAAAAGACTGGGCATCTTCCTTCCTTTTCCAACTCCATGCCAGCGACGTAAGACCTGGGAACATCATACGCAATGCAGAGATCCAAGCCATCTTCAGGCCACGGCCAGCTTCGCTCTGCCTTGTCTCGACTCTCATCCCACGAAATCTCCATCATTCGGATCGTCATCGGGCACACCCGTTCCCACATCCTCGTCGTCTTCGTCTTCATCATCCGATTCCAGGTCGTACTTGATCTGCTCACGAACTGGCGCAGCCGAGCGACGACGTGTGGTGCTTCGGGTCGGAGTCGGGGTCGCAGGGTCTGGCGGTGGAGGTGGCAGCATTTGACTCGCTTGTGAATGGGATGCCGGCAGTTGAGGCTGCGTTGCTGGTCGCTGTTGAAAGCCTAGTGATTGTAGCGGGCGCTGCTGCTGCTGGACGGCGTCCTGCGACTGAGCAGTGTTGCCTTGATCGCCGTAAGTCTCTGCAAAGGTGGGTCGTGAAGCTTGACTTGACACATTGATGGTGTCAGGATCGCCAGTATGGAAGGGAGATGGTGGCGGACCCATTCGCGGATCGTTTTGAGAAGTTGATGCTAGGTGTGCATCTGCGTGTGACATCGCGTTATCGAAGCCGCTGGTTTGCGGTGCGGAGGCACGGCGATGGGCTTGTGCGTTGTACTGCGCGAGATGGGCTGCGAGAAGGCTTTGGTTTCTCTCTCCCTGCTGGGCGAGCGATACGGTACGTCGAGGCGCAAAGTTGCGTGGGCTGATAGGGAAGGACGTCGTTTGACCTTCTTGCTGGACTCGCTGGAGTTGGGCATGCTGCATCAGGCCTGAGCCTGGGACGGTAGAGGTATTTCTAGCGCCTTGAGTCGAGTTGAGAGCTGTAACAGGAGGCAGGACCTGGAAGGCGGATTGAGAG
This sequence comes from Zasmidium angulare, assembly GCA_002786045.1. Taxonomy (NCBI): domain Eukaryota; kingdom Fungi; phylum Ascomycota; class Dothideomycetes; order Mycosphaerellales; family Mycosphaerellaceae; genus Zasmidium; species Zasmidium angulare. The sequence continues at coordinate 337,988 of NHNX01000008.1, forward strand.
CCTAGTGCTGAGAAGATCGTGCGTTGAGTCGGGGTTTGTGTTTCTACCTGTGCCAGGTTGGCTGGCACTGGCAATGGAAGCGCTTGGTTATAGAGCTGCTGCTTCGTTGGGTCGAGGTCGATGTGGACGCCGAAGCTGGCCATCTGTTGGGCGATCGGCATGTACACTGCCCATTGCTCGACTGCGATCATGACGCTGATGAGGATGTGCTGCTGTGCTGCCGGAGCCTTGCCAAGCCACACGCCAACTGCATCGCGTACTGCGTCGTGGAACGAAGGGTGTCCGCCCCAGTTCATGACGGTCGGGCTGCTACTTGTCCAGTCTTCAAAGCCTTGGAGAACAACATCGTTCTCTGTTGTAACATTGCGGAAGACGCGCGCTAGGTCGTCCAGCATGATAGCCTCGTCTGCGATAACGCAAGCTTCGAACAAGCCGTACAGGTGATTGTATACCGCGTTGTTGGAACCACAATGTACGGGGAAGTATCCGTATCGGCGCTCGAGGCCAGTGAGCATCTGGTGAAAGCGGTTGACAAGGTCCGGGTTGATTGGGCTCGCGTTGCAGATGGTCTCGAAGACGCAGAACAGGAGGACGGCGTGAGCTGCGTGCGGTAACTGTGGAATGCCCATTTGCACCAGGCGATTGTAGATGTCCTTTACCTCCTGTTTCAAGGCGTAATCCCCAAGACTGTTGAGGATGGTGTGGAGGACAGGGACTGACTGGCTGGCACAGTACATCTGGTAGCCGGTGCGAAGCCCTTGCATACGTGAAGTCTGCTCGTAATCGATGGGCGTGAGAGAGGCCATCTTTGGGGGAGGTCTGTTCATTCGAGATCGGCGCTAAGACGGCTTCCTAGAAGATCTCGCAGGGATGCACTGCGACCTTGCTGCTGAGTTGTCAGTCTGTCCAATACTCTCTGCTGTTTATTGAGGGATGTTGTCGAGCATAGCGCAAGGAGCGCTTCGTATCACCCAGAAGTAGGATGGCTTACCTTCCACACAAAAGCCGTTGTTGTAGAGGGAAGATGGAGGCGGAAGGAGAAGTTCTTCTTAAATAATTATCTTAGAGTGCGCGCGCGGCCACTAACGGCCTATTATCTTCTTCACTCGTTTGCTATTATATTTGATAGGCTAACAATCAAGCACAAGCACGTGTCTGTTGTTTATTCTGGTGTGCCGCGAAATGCCGCTAGCCGACTTTGTTCCGTGCCGAGTAGCCGGTAAGTGAATGAATTTCCAAATCTCTAGACTGCTTCACATGTTCGGCTAAACGCGGCGACATATGCCAAAGAAAGTATGCAGGTGCTTTGTACAGCTTCGAAACCATATGATTGCTCGCAGCAAAGGTTCCCGCCGGTAAACACAGCCATACACCTGAAATGCAGTTTTTGAATGGCTTGTGCAGCTCTCAGAACATCTGAAAGCTAGACTGCTTCACGATCCTTTGTATAGTAATACATCTGACAGGTAGCTTTCATATGCCTTGTGAAAGCAAGAAATATCTGGTTGTTAGGGAAAACGGTTCCGCCGCTTTGTTTACAGATTTACAGATGCCGGAAAACTGGACCAAGTTTCACACGTCTCAAAATTTAGGAACACGGATCAAGCATGCGACTCCTGTTCTCTCTGCCTGCCTATGTCAGGATGACCTCCGGATGCCTCAAGAGGTCCCGATAGCACACAGGTCTGGTTGGGACACTATGTTCATACACATCAACGCACTGTCGTGTCCATCTATACAGACCGATGCTCTCCGCAATACCAAGGAGGCGGGCTGTCGTATTCACTTATTCGTGCCCCCACTCGCCTCTCAAGCAGCCGACGCTGGCAACCACTGCGAACGCAGCCTTGCTTAGTTGATATAGCCTAAGACTAGCTAATCGACCAGATATGTCTCATAGAGTACACTTGCAGCATCCTTTATTTTGTACGGCTACCCATAATCTCTTCTTCTCACTTCCTGTTCTCGGTTTCTGTGATTCGACATCCCACTCCTATCCACCATTCCATGAGTCAATGTAAGTCGATTGGTCCTTGTCCAATTGCCAATGATTCTGTCGACTCAGGCGACTTTGTCTTCTTGCAATAAGCTCTGTTAGGCGCGCTTCCCGAGTACTAGGGTGTGGTTGGGAGCTATCGTCTTTTGGCGACGGCTATCGTTAAGAGTCATGGGTCACGACGACCTCTTTACTCGAGACAGCCTTGCCGTGCAAGGTAATGGACCGGTCATATGTTCACAAATGGGATATGTGTCCTGCACGATCACATCTGCGAGACCAGGCGATAGCAGCATGTCTTTTGCCTCGATCATATGATGTTGACTTCGAACACCACGCTCACCGGGGCTGCGTCCATAGCCAGGGGAAGCTGCTGACGATGCCTTATGTGATCCTGATTTTGTTCACACACCTTGTGGGACTTTGCAACATGTGAAAATTTAATGAACGCAGTAGTGCTCCACGTCATAAGGTGTCTGGGGCCCATCATGGTCCTTGTGGACAAGTCCACCAAGGTACTTCGCAACTCGCTGAGCTGTAGCTTTTCAGCTCCCTCCAACTTCCGAGTTCACGATGACGTTGGCCAACAAAAAGCATATACAGTTCAACTCGACCCGGAAGAAGGAACTTACTGTGCTGCCGACGATAACAGAGACAGCTGCGGTCAAATTTCAAGACTCTTCAGTACAAATTCGATCCAAGTATGGGCGGCAAATACAAGCTTATCATCCTCCGCCATGGTCGAAGCGAGTGGAACGAGAAGAATCTATTCACTGGTTGGGTCGATGTTCCGCTGAACGAAGAGGGTCGCAATGAAGCCGTCCAAGCAGGAAAGCTGCTGAAGCAAGAAGGCTGGCTTCCCGACCTGCTCTACACATCACTGCTTCGTCGAGCCATTGTCACCGCAAACCTCGCCCTCGACGAAGCTGATCGTCTATGGATTCCAGTCAAACGCCACTGGACGTTGAATGAGCGTCACTATGGAGGACTACAAGGCCTAAACAAGGCTGAAGCTGCTGAAAAGAACGGCGAGGAGCAGGTCCATCTCTGGCGCCGCTCGTACGACGTTCAGCCGCCACCAACTTCGGAAGAGTATCGCAAGTCCGAAGACGATGGACGCTACACGTCTCAAGGAATCTCGGTGCCGCCAACGGAATGCTTGAAAGATGTCCTGGAGAGAGTGCTGCCATACTGGAAGAGCGACATCATTCCTGACCTGAAGTCGGGCAAGACGGTTCTCATTGCAGCACATGGCAACTCGCTGAGAGCTTTGATGAAGGACCTCGAGGGTATCAGCGATAAGGACATCCCAGGTGTAGAGATTCCGACTGGAGTGCCGATCTTATATGAGCTTGACGACGACTTCAAGGGGAAAGGAAGGCATCTCGGTTAGGTTCTGAACTGGCCGAAAAGGGATTGTCAGTGCCGGCCGGCGTAGTCATCAGTGCATGTGACGGTGCTTGGCAATATTTTCAACGCTTGAGCAAGATTAGTGAACACATTGCACAGCATGACAGCCACTTACCAGCTGTGTACAAATTCTTCGCACATTCACACTCGTCTTTCGATGTACGTGTCCGCATGATTACTGCATGCACACGTTGTGTAAAAAGTACGTCACCCTCACGCCCCCAATTATTAAGCCGTTGGCTGTTTGGGGGCATGAGCCTCCGGATTATGTCCGCAAGGCTGTTTGGTCAACTAATCACTTTATACCGATCACCGACTCAAGAAGTCAGAGACCTGTATAAGAGGAATAGCACGGCCGAAGCGAGAGAGGTCGTTGAGCACCATTGTTCTCGACTCCTCAGCAACAATCGTTTCTCGAATCGGAATATCCACCATGTCGGCAAAGCAGCAGAAGGCAATCGCCATTACGGAGTTGGGAAAGCCAGTCGTGAACATTCAACGCCCGATTCCTTCTCCAAAGCAGGGCGAAGTTCTCATCAAGGTCAAAGCAGCTCATCGTGAGGCTTCCTCTTCCAGACTCCGCTGCTTCACCAGCTGACACCTTGCCTAGTCCTACCCCATGACTCTTACATGAGAGATTGGGGTCTCTTCGTAGGCGACAAGCTCCCTTGGGTCCTCGCTGGCGACGTCGCTGGAACAATCGAGGAGATTGGTCCCTCAACGACCACAACATTCAAGAAGGGCGATCGAGTCACCGGTCTCTGTGTCCCGAGCGCCCAGGTTCCAGACTCGGCAGGCACGCAAGAGTATTCCATTCTTCCTCTCGACTGTCTGGCCAAGGTCCCTGATTCCTTCAAGAAAGAAGACGCCGTGACCGTACCCCTGAACCTCGTAACGACCTTCCTGGCTCTCTTCACAGACGATTTCGGCTTCAACTGGCCGCCTCCTTGGGAGAAGCAAAGCTCTGGTTTTGACTATACTTCTCAGACTCTGGTACTCCTGGGTGCCGGATCCAACTGCGGCAAGTTCGCTATCGAATTTGCCAAAATGATCGGCATAGGGCGCATCATCGTTGTAGCAGGGCCTTCCAACGAGCGGGAACTGAAGGCTCTCGGAGCAACGCACTTCATCGACCGCCACGCCTCGAACGATTCCATTAAAGAACAGGTTCACGCTATCGTCCCGCAAGAAGACCTTACGACGGTGTATGACTGTTATAGTTGGACCTTCGAGCTTGGCCTTTCCCTTCTGTCAATCAGGAAACCGAGTCGTCTGGCCGTGCTGCATAGAGTGGACGGAGACAAGATTGCTGAAGAGTACCCCAACGTGCGAGCGGCGACTGCGCGATGCTCGAACGAGAATCTCGGTCGGCACAAAGAGGAGTTTTGGAAACATTTGCCAGAGTGGTTGGAGAACAAGGAGATCCTTCCAGCGGCGTGGAAGATTATTGGAGGACTGGATGCTGTTGCGGAGGTGAATGCAGTGTTGGATGATTATCGCGATGGGAAGGGTGGACCGCAGGCTCTTGTGCTCCCTTAATTGGACCGTGTCTTCTTCCGATTAGTCGTCGCTCTTCCTCAAGAGAGGGTCGTTCCTAAGATTTGCGTGCAGTCAGTGTAGAGAGACTGAAGCAGTAGCAAGCACCCCAAAAGGAATCCACAGACCTTCGCCTGTCCCAAACAGAGTCCCCTGTCGCTCACGTCCCTCACGTGGGAACGCCTCAACACCAGCCTCGCCAATCAAAATTCTCCGCTAAGATCTAGTAGATCTTGGTTCCTGCCTCATTGCGTTAGCTCAAGCGACATTGCAGCAGACTATTGCGCTCAGCCTTGGCACGACTGGCGCTATACGACACTGAGGCCGCCTTGCTGTTCGTTGCACATGTGCTCAGCCTCCCAGAAATCTCGACTTGCCTCAAGTGCCAGGCCAGGGATTGCTTGTGTTGTCGAACGTCAGCTAATGGTCTTTACGCAATGAATACCCGTATATCATACACCTTGCTGCAACTACTCACCCTTGGTGCTCTGGGATCATGTAGTCCTCGAGCCGCGATCACGCCCTTTGCTGCGGCAAAGATCCTGCCCCGGCAAGACCTAGCCCAAACATGTGGCTTCATCGAGGCAGATATTCGTATGACCCTCTCGTCTTGCACTATTGCAGCGGTCTAACATTCGAAACGTAGTCTCGCCCCTCGGTTGTCTCGCGGGCTCCACCTGCGCGGCAGATGTGACGCAGAGCATAGCCGGAATCTGCTGCCGACTCGGTGACAGCGCCAACTGCGTAGCCGTCACCAGCTGTGTAGCATCCGCGAATCTCCAGGCGTCTTGTGATGGAGATTGCTCTTCAAATGCTGCTGTGACGAAATGGTACAGAAGAAGACACACGCAGCTGACAGTTTCCTTCGCTGATGACGGAATACAGCTCAGACGTCGCATCGCCCTATTGCTATACCCGTTATTGGGTCTCAGCAGATAGAACACCTGTTGAAATCGGCTGCACGACCACACAGGGGTATAGCGCCTATGTATACACTACGTATACGTACCTGGGTGGCACTGCCGACTTTGATCCTGCAACTACGCCGCCGCCTTCGACAACGCCTGTTGGTACTGGGTCCGAAGCGGTGGCAGGGCCCTCGAGTTCCAGCACTTCAGGTAGTGGTAGCAACGGGGGCGGAGCAGAGGCGAATACGGGTGATTCGAATGCAGGCTCAACTTCTGACGGATCCAGCGATTCTGGAAATTCCACACCAGTCGGTGCCATCGCGGGTGGCGTCGTTGGCGGAGTTGTCGGGCTGGGCCTGATTGCTGCTGTCATCGTATGGGTTGTCCTTCGCCATCGTCGACAGTCTCGTGAGGCAGCTTGGAATCAAGGTGGTGGCGCTGCAGCCGCTGCTACGACGGCTTCGCAGGTCGATGGCCATGAGAAGCCCCCGAAGTCCGCCGTATCAGCCACGTCTCCAGCGTCGCCGATTCAACCGAGGGGATCAAGAGAGGACATTGGCACGAGCCAGACTCATGAGATTGCTTCAAGTGATCGACAGTATGAGCTCCATGAGCGGGACAGGGTGCCAGAGTTGCCGTGATGAGTTGTGTGCCTGCAGGTGGGTCAATAAGGTATAGGCACAGCACGCAGCTACTATGTCAAGGCTTTTAGGACTGCTTGTGGGCATATGGACGATGCCAAGTCATTTTACCCGAGAAACACCGCCTCTATCTCCAACCCTTTTTGTATGTAGATAAGCCCAACTGTATATCATTTTCGTAAGCATCATAGGCATTCACTTCGTAGATCTGTCGTGTTGATCATAATCATCGTCTGATCCTGCTAAGGAACCCATTTCCTCGGTATCGTCCTGCTGTCGTTGTTGATGGGTCTGCACCATCTCGGGTTGAGTTTGCTCATGTTGATGGAGCTTGATATTAACGAAGAGGACCCAAAGGCCAATGTCATAAGTAAGTCGGAAAGCACCGCCGGCAACGAATGCAATCCAAAAGCGATTGCTACCAGCAAGTAGGCCCGTCACGGTTGGCCCGGCGGTAGCCGCGAGGGTACGCAGCATGGATGTGATGCCCATGACTGCAGTCCGTTCCTCTGGCTTGACAATAGCAGCAATTAGCGCTGATCGTGGTGCCTGGTCCATGTTATTAAGACCCGCGCGTACGAAGAGGAGGATTGCTGTCAACCAGAACATATTCGGCCAAGGAAACACCAGCACGGCAGCGGAAGACGGGATGTGAGTGAAGACCATGGTATTGACAAGGCCAATCTTCCTTGCGAGCGGTCCAGCGAAGACACCTCCAACGGCGCTCAGAAAGTAGCTCACGGAAGTGACATCTCCAAGTGCGGCCACGCTAGGATGGAATTTGTCGTCCATGTAGTAGTTCGTAAGCGAGTATGGGACCATACCATCGGAGAGGGAATCTACAGCGAGCAGTGCCCAGAGCTTCCACATGACGGAGAGTGTTGGTTTGGATATGTTTCCCGTCCATCTTGACAGCCACGAAAAGCGAGGTTTTCTCTCAGGCACAGGCAGCGCCGCAGCATCTGGAACTGCTGCAACTTGCCTGGCTGGGCTTTCGACCAGCTCGATGCTGTTATCTTCAGACTCATCCTGTGGTACTTCCGCATACTTCTCTTGATGAGTGTCTGATTCGCACGCCTTGGATAGCAGAAGCACAAGACCGGCGTTCAAGAAGCCAAAGACCGCGTATACCCAGAACAGTGAGTGGTACGCATTGGCAAGAGTCCATCCGTCCAGATGCTGAAGGGCGTCGATGATTCTGCCAGAAGCTTCGCTGCCAGCGGTAGACCCTAGGGCGGATAGAGTGACGTACCAGGCGAGGACGTCTGCTCTTGAAGATGGAGTAGTGATTTGGGATAATATGGATCTGAACCATTAGCGCGGAAGATGGAACGGTCACAGATAACTCACTCCTCAATAGATCGAAAGGGTCCAAAGTCTCCACCTGTGGCGGATACGACTCCCACGACAGCGGCGAATAGTAGGATCCAGAAGTTCTCGAAGTAGGCGAATATGCAGCCAGTCAGGACCATGAGAGCCGAGCCCATCAACAGGATCCTTCTTCGCCCCACTCTGTCTGCAATGAGAGTGAGAAGAGTGCCCAAGAATACATCGCCTGGCAGGCATCAGCATGTCGATATCTGTAGGCGAAGGACGAGTGTTACCGAGAAGGGTCAGTGTCATGAACAGCCCCAGCTGGGAATCTGAAAAGCCGATCTCTGCAAAGAAGAGAGCTGGACTTGGTTAGCCGGACCACGTCTCGACTGTAGCAGGGATGGGTATACCGAGGATGAGAGAGTTTGTCCTGCAGGAAGCGTGAGTACGTGTTCTGATACTGAGAGCTTCGTGATCGGTTTTCCACTTACCCATAAGCGAACATGCGCAGGGAGCGGGCGAGGATGATAAGCCAGGCATTTCCACCGGTGGCATAGACGTTCGACAAGCCGAACTCATGGTAGAACCAGACGAAGGGTCGCAAGACAAGTGCCATCCAAGAGTGACTGATACCGCCAAGCGTGTTGGGTTGATGGTCAAGAGTGACGTTAAGTGTGATGCACCGACCGGAGGAAGTCCGACATGTGAATCCCACGGCCCGATGTCGGCAGCGACGGGTGAGGTCAAATAGCCTGCCTGCCTCCTCCTTTACCACCAACATATTCACCGCATCGTCCGACCCTCATCTCGTGCTGTTCCTTCGGTCGAACTGGCAACATATCCGCATGTGACTCGGTCGACTAGTCCACGGCACGGCGTCCAGTATCCAGCCTCGAAAGACTTGCTATTCACGCTTCCGCGTCTAGACCCGGCCCCAGCTTGAGGCTAATCTTTTATCATGAGGCCATTGTATCCAGCGCGCGAAGATAGGCCGATGTGGAAGAGTCTGTCCGAGGATCCATCAGGTACTCGAGCTGGAACGCCTTTGACGCCCTGTCGACCTGATCGCGATCGAATTGTAATCATGTATGCACCGGCCCTTTAGCCCGTCATCTCAACGAAAAAGCTGAAGGCGCGGACTCGACTTAACCAGTCGTCAATCGCATCCTCTGCCGAGAGTGAGCGCCGTGGATACTTCGCCGTTGCTGCAGCGAGGACCCGAGATCCAAGACGACGCTGGTCCCAGCATAGCCTCCACCTCCACGCGACCGTATCGTGCTCATGTGCGGGGTGTGGGGACCTCCAGGTGTTCGCTCTCTTTTCCTGCATGGCTATCGCGTGCGATGGTGCCAAGTGCGATGGGTGTTCCTCGAGGCACTGCACTTAACGGTTTGCTCCGATGTCCAAGACTCGTACCACCGCCAAGGACGCCTACCCCAATATTGCGCCCCCGGATTGCTGCTTTGGTGGCGGATTTCACTCCCTCTCGAGCCTCGCTCACTCTTGGTATCTGGGGTCTGCCATGGAGTCGATCTTGGCGACGACTGTCATTCACTCTCGACTGCCTTCACTTACCGCTCGACGATGCTTTCCAACCAACGGCGAGTAGCCTTAGGTTGCGTGATTAACATCTTGGTGCATTTGGTGCATCTTCGGTACCTTGCGAGCCATCCTCCCAAGACGCGGTATACCACCTGGATACGGCTGCTTCTCGCCCAGCTCTCCATGTACTCCATGTGGCGTTCTTGGTCTTAGTTTACTGGCCTCTCATTCGACCATGGAGCAGTAGACAACAAACCCCGGCTGAAAGATGAAAGCGCAGTGCTATGGAGCAGTGTTTCACCACAGATAAGTAGGCCAGCTGAGAAGGCTTCTCTTTCAGAATCTCAGAGTCTTTTCACTACAACATCTCTCTTCCCAAGCTCACTTCAACCTTGTCTGCGAAGATGTCGGCCGAAAAGCTGGGCAACGAAAAGGCTTCTGTCACTCACCAGGAAGAGGTCCTCTCTCCAACTCAGACTTTGGACTATCCTATCAAGCCTGATCCAGATGCCACTGCTCATGTCGATTACTCGGGCGCTCACGAGAAGACGGACCCTCGAGAGATCAAGTTGGTCAAGAAACTCGACCGATGGATTATGCCGATGTAGGCGTGACTTTCATGATATAGTCGCTCACTCTGGGTGCTGATAGCATGAACAGGCTATGGGGAATGTACTGGTTGAACTACCTGGACCGCAATGCCATCGCTCTCGCGCGTCTCAACAACCTGGAAGATGATCTCGGCCTTTCAAGCTCGCAATACCAGACTTGCGTGTCCATCCTCTTCGTCGGATACATCCTCGGCCAGGTGCCCTCCAACATGCTCATCACTCGCTTGCGTCCATCCTACTACATGTCATCCTGTATGGCATTGTGGGCGGTCGTCTCAGGCCTCACCGCTTTGAGCAAGGATTTCAAGGGGTTGCTTTTGACCAGATTCTTCCTCGGTATCGTTGAAGCTCCCTACTACCCAGGAGCTTTGTATCTGTTGGGCATCTTTTACACCCGCAAGGAAATCGCTACCAGAATCTCGATCTTGTACACGGGCAACATCCTTGCCACAGCCTTTGCAGGTCTCATTGCCGCGGGTATATTCGAGATGGACGGGATGGGAGGACTGTCAGGGTGGAAGTGGTAAGTGTGATCCAGTCTTCCTAAATTCATGTCCCGTCGCTGATCAATCGATTATGTAGGCTCTTCATTATCCAGGGTGCTGCGACCTTCGTTGTTGCCGTAGCTTCAGGTTTCGTTTTGCCTGACGACCCTTTGCAAACCCGCTGGTTGACCCCAGAAGAACGTGAGCTCGCCAATGCTCGCATTGTGGCAGATACAGTCGGAGCGAAGGGCCAGACGAGTTCATTTGCAGGTCTGAAGGAGGCTGCCCGTGATCCCAAGCTCTGGCTCTTCGCCTTCATGCAGGTAAGTCGATTATGGCCACACCCACGTTTGAATTCCAGTCACTAATGCCTGGGTTTTCACAGCACATGCATCTCGCGGCGAACGGCTTCAAGAACTTTTTCCCTACCGCCGTGGAAACACTCGGCTTCAGTCGGACTATTACATTAGTTCTCACTTGCCCTCCCTACTTGATAGCTGGCGTCATCAGCATTGCGTGGAGTTGGAGCTCAGGAAGATTCAACGAGCGAACATGGCACATCACAATCGCAAAGGCCGTCGCCATATTCGGCTTCGTGCTTGGATGTGCGACACTTAACACTGGTGCACGATACTTCGCTATGGGTATGAATTGCGAACATTGAGCATCGCACAACACGTCGCTAACTACTGAACAGTTGTCTTCGCTATCGGAACGTACGCCGTCAATAGTATCATTCTTGGCTGGGTGTCCTCAACCTGCGGTCAGACGAAAGAGAAGAAAGCCTCCTCGCTCGCCATCGTCAATACAATCGCCAATGCCTCTTTCATCTGGACGCCCTATCTCTGGCCCGAGTCTGACGAACCCCGCTACGCCATTGCCATGGCTTCCAGCGCAGCATTCTCGTTGGCGTGTGCTAGTGGCGCTTGGGTGATGAGGATCTGGTTGAAGAGGTTGAACGGGAAGATCAGGCAGAGTGAAGATGAGGGTATACTCAGGTTTGCTTATTAGGATTACCACATGAAAGATGACAGACACGAAGGGGACACGTTCTCATGATACGACTTGTTATGGACAGGTGTTTCGGGCAACATTGACAAGGGGGACATTCAACGATGTACATATGGAATCGGTTCCATTACCGGCTGTACGACCGACAGCACCGCTGCTCAGTGGAGCGATGATGCTAACGATGGGTAACGGAGAAACCAGAAGACGGTAAATGGACCGTAGTGATGACGAAGGATCTCCGCAAATCTGCCGACTCGAATGTTGTCGTTGGCATACACCTATATGTATTCGTCGGTCGTTATAGGCTGCCTCACACATTGTCGTTCGGGATCGTAAACCGTTGCATCCGAGATCCTCTGCACTCCGCCCTTGAACCTCCTTTCTTTTCAACATTACGTTCCTTCTCGCTGAGCACGCAAATTCTTGCTCCGTATCCGCCAATCTACTCAACGCCTCTAGCCAAGGTAGTGGCTGAAAGAAATGGTGAAGCAGGCTCCAGGGATGCAGCTCACGACTTGAGATGCTGTGACGACTTCTCCATATGTGCTGTTGTCTTTGACTTCGGGAAAGTCGATGATGAATGCTTCCGAGGAAACTGATGCGTGACACGACACCTTGATCGTGCCCATTGAAGTGAAAAGTCTCAGTTAGCCACGGCGGTAATGAGGATTTGTACTTGTACTTGTAGGGGCCTGCGGCAGGCGTCCCCTCGATGACTTTGACGGCCATGGTGTCTGGGCTTGCAGACAAAAGTCAAGACGGAAAAAATCCAGTGGGGCAGCTGGCTCCTCGTAACCAGTAGAACAGGTGCCTCGACGAAGCAGTGTCTTCGCCATCAGGCTCGACAGTGCGCGATACTCCGACTTCAAGATGTTGCTGCCCGTGGAACGCTTTCCTCGTCCTACATGAGACCGATAAGATCCTCGTCTGGTTCACTATCGAAGCACTGGCAATCTTCGTCTGGAGCACCTATCCTCCTCCACCCACTCAACAGGTTGGGACACCTTGCCGCAACTCCAAGATCTGCGCATTGCATGATTCCATTCCACATCCTCTCCAGCGAGTATCCCAGAGACGGCGCGTTGACCGAGTCGCCGGTCATTGCCTGCGCACCTAGATACGCATCTTGATGTGCCCAGCTGTCCGGCTCAGTCATACCGTCGCGGAGATACTCATACACTTCCTTACCAGCACCTCTGGTTCTCGCGGCGGAGGAGATAAATTGTCCTTTGTAGCTCAGCAAGTACCAGCCACATGTTCGGTTGTTTGCCATCTCGTAGGTGTGGGACACGACGCCGCTGTAGTCGTACCAGAACGGGTCTGAACATTTGTGGCAATCACAGACGTCGCTGAAGCTGAGGCCGAGCATGCCTGTTTCGGGAACGTAATAGTTGTCTATGCGGTGGATTACTTCGTCGAAGTTATCAATTTCGGCTTGTGTGAAGAGTGTGTGACGGGCCAAGTCATCCCATCGATCCAGAATGTGGTGCAAGTAGGTCTGACCTTCACGGCCGACGTTGGGAAGTCGCAGGATTCGGGCGTAAGGGAACTGCTCTTGTAATGTAACAAGGTTGGCTTCCTCATCTTTGGTGTAAATAAGGACTCGATGGGTCGAGGGGATCGACGAGAGAGACAGGATTCGGGAGATGGTGTTGTTTAGTGCCGCAGGGTCTTCCTTGTACATGCTGACAACTATGTCCAGATCCACTTCAGGTTGATATGTCTTGTCGAGTCTTGCGGGTGGCCTATTGTCCATCGTAACATGGCGATCGTGGCCGAGAAATGTGTGCAGAGACCAGCACAGCACCAGGAGAATCGAGGAGACGAAGACGACAGCCAGGACTATGTTCGCCCATAACGCGTTCGCCCTCCATGTCATGGGTCGCTGTTCTGTCTGGAAGTAATCCTCCAACCCTTCATCTTTTATCATCAGTGGCACTTTCACCGCACTCTCTGTGTTGCTCGAAGCACTTGATGAAGACATGCGCCCTATCGCAACTGGTTCGTACTCATGATCTTGGGTGGCCGACATTCTCTTTTTGTACAGAGTGGGCTACATCAGTGTGGAGGTCAGCAGTATGTACGTCAAAGTAAGAGTAAGGGGCTCCAATACTGGCGCGAGTCCCGGAATGCTAATCACGAGCAGCATTCCAGACAAAGCTCAGTACACAGGTGATTGCTCACTAACAACCACAATATTCCTTCGCGCGTTGTACCGAGTGCATTGCTACAAAGCACGCCTCGCACGATCGCATTCCACAGCATGACATGCGCCGCGGTAAACGTCTGTCCTTGAAAGCTTTTTGTCAAGCATTGTGGTCAGACTATTCACAGCATTACGACAGCAGAAGAGGATCTTTGGGACGCGGATGACTGAGGACTTGAAAACAATTACGGGCAATGAAGCGTAGACGAAACATTCGACATTCAGGCGCGCCTGAGAATGAAGAACGTGCGTCAAGTAGTCTTCTCCAAAGTCGAAATAGTCGTCGTGGTACTAGTACCCTGTTTGGATTTTGCTGCATGCAGTCCTTGCAGGTATGGTATATAGCTCACGTGGAGGTGATGCCCGGAAAACAGTGACCGGTGCCAAGCCTTTCACATGTCGAAGGCCAGACTCGATCCTATTCGTCCCGGCTGCTCACTTGCCGTTCCTCCGGCTTCGGCGCTAGGAGACCACGGATACAAAACATATGGGGCTCCGGATCTGCCGTGCAACAGTGAGAGGTGCGTGCCAGCCCGGTCGTATATGCAAAGGCGACGCGTACGGCGAAAAGCCGTCGGAGGCGAACGCTGAAAGCCCGACCGACTTGGCAGGTTCTTGTCGAACATGGGTGCATGTGGCCTCTGGCGCATTGATGTTCGCGTCTTCCAGCATTTGCGCCTCACTTCGCAGTCTCCAGCTCCCGCTGTGCCTAGAAGCGAGTCGTCACAAGAAACACGACCACTTGCCATGGTGGGATATCACGGCGTATGGGCTGTTCGTGTATCGAGCGTAGGCCGCCAATTCGTCACTTCATCGCACATCCTCATCTTCAGACGCGTCCGCCATCTCCTCTTCATTCAGTCTCTTGCCATTGTCGGTAGTCAAGCCAGCTGCTGCTTCTGCCTCCTTCTGACTGTATGGCTCCTCTCTCAGCTGCCTCACTCGTCTCTTGTGGGGCTTTCCTTTGGTATGGTGGTCGAGATTGGTCTTGGACTCGAACCATTTGGCGCATTCGACACAGTAAAAGTCTCCAAATCCGGGCAGATCTTCGGGTGCATGTAGGTCCTTGAATTGTTGTAGGTGCTTCTTGGAAGCGACGTCTGCGTGGACCTGGTCCAAGTCGCGGGTGTGTCGTCTGGTCTTAGACTTGGACTTGGGGCCTCTGATAGCCGGCATGGTGGGCGCAAGGGACGGGAGAAATTGCCGAGATCGCTATGCTGTGCGCGTTCGCTGTGGTATGCCGGTAGCGAATATGGTTTCTGTCGAGGTCTGGAGACCAGTCTTGCAGCGTCTGTGCAAAGCGCTGTCGTAGTCGTCTAGCCAGCCAGCGATATCGCTAGCTGGAAAATTCGAACTGGTCTGCAGGTCTGGCCGTAGCCGAGGTGAGATACCCGCGCACGACCGCGCTACTAAGCCCGATCGTTGATTGGCCAGCCGCGGGGCCTTCTGTTTTCGCAGCTCCAACTACGTTTTGTTCTTCTGCCACTCCAACCACCGCCGATACCCCCTCAACTCCCTCTGCAGGCCTGCTGCTGGTCCTGCACGATCCGCCTATCTGCGGCTTCAACACTTCCACCTCAGCAGCTGCACGACTCTCACAATGCTGTCTGCACGAGTGGCCTCGCGCCAGCTGGTAAGCTATCGACACAGAGATAGCTCCCATTGCTATCGGGAACCACCCATTGTGAGGTCATAATCACTGACAATGCATCGTAACAGTCCCGGCTGGGACGCAGGCAGTTCGCTACCGTCAATGACACCGCCCTGACCAAGAAGGTCGAGATGACCAACTGGGAGAAGGGCCACTACATCAACTACGCCGGCATGAACGAGAACCTTAACATTGTGCGGAAACGCCTTAACCGACCTCTCACATATGCCGAGAAGATTCTATACTCCCATCTTGACGATCCACATGGTCAAGACATTGAGCGAGGCAAGAGCTACCTCAAGCTCCGACCAGACCGTGTTGCTTGCCAGGATGCCACGGCCCAGATGGCTATCCTTCAGTTCATGAGTGCTGGTATGCCCAGCGTGGCAACACCAACCACCGTCCACTGTGACCATCTTATTGAGGCTCAGGTTGGTGGTGAGAAGGACCTTGAGAGGGCATACAACATCAACAAGGAAGTCTACGACTTCTTGAGCACATCCTGCGCCAAATACAACATCGGTTTCTGGAAGCCCGGCTCTGGTATCATCCACCAGATCGTGCTCGAGAACTACGCTTTCCCCGGTGGTTTGATGATCGGTACCGACTCGCACACGCCCAATGCTGGTGGTCTTGGCATGTGCGCGGTTGGTGTCGGAGGTGCGGATGCCGTGGATGTCATGGCCAACCTGCCATGGGAGGTCAAGGCTCCTAAGATAATTGGTGTCAAGCTCACTGGCAAGCTTTCCGGCTGGACTGCACCAAAGGGTGAGTGGAATGCGAGCTTCTCGGTGGAAGTGCGTACTGACACTCCGCAGACATCATCTTGAAGGTCGCTGGTATCCTGACCGTAAAGGGAGGAACTGGTGCCATCGTCGAGGTAAGGACGCGAGCTCCGAGACTCAGAACTTGTATCTCGGCTGACTTGTGCGTAGTACCACGGTCCTGGTGTCAACAGCTTCAGCTGCACTGGAATGGCCACTATCTGTATGCTTCTCCAGCTGTATTTGGAAGACAAGTAGCATGCTTACTGACTTCTGCTAGGCAACATGGGTGCTGAAATCGGTGCCACTACCTCGCTCTTCCCGTTCAACGACCGTATGTACGACTACCTGGCTGCCACCAAGCGTCAACACATTGGCGACTTCGCTCGATCCTACGCCGCGGACTTGAGAGAAGATGAGGGCGCTGAGTACGATGAGCTCGTTGAGATCAACCTCGACGAGCTTGAGCCACATATCAACGGACCTTTCACCCCAGATCTTGCCACCCCGCTCAGCAAGTTTAAGGAGGCTGTCAAGGAGAACAAGTGGCCAGAAGAGGTCAAGGTCGGTCTTATCGGCTCTTGCACCAACTCTTCGTACGAGGACATGAGCCGTGCTGCATCGATCGCCCAGGATGCCCTCGATCACGGCCTCAAGGCCAAAGCGCTCTTCACCGTCACTCCCGGATCCGAGCAGATTCGCGCAACCATTGAGCGAGAGTGAGTTGGCTTGGTCAAGCATCAAATCGTGGGGATACATGCTGACTCTGCTATAGCGGCCAGCTGAAAACACTCGAGGAATTCGGTGGAATGGTTCTCGCCAATGCCTGTGGTCCGTGCATCGGTAAGTTCATCCCCCGAATTTCATAGTCGACCATGGCACCAATACTGATATCGGCTTCTTTTAGGACAGTGGGATAGGCAGGATGTTGTTCGTCTTACCATTTACTCCAATTTCATTTGAGCATGATCACTGACAAATTCCACAGAAGAAGGGCGAGGCCAACTCGATCGTCTGCTCGTACAACCGCAACTTTACCGGCCGCAACGACGCCAACCCTGCCACTCACTCCTTCGTGACCTCCCCCGACATTGTGCTCGCCATGACCATCGCCGGTGACTTGAAGTTCAACCCAATTACCGATACACTCAAGGACAGCAATGGCAAGGAGTTCAAGCTCAAGGCCCCGACTGGTGACGGCTTGCCAAAGGGAGGCTACGATCCAGGAATGGACACTTACCAAGCTCCTCCAGAGGACCGTTCCCAAGTCTCTGTCGCTGTCTCGCCAAGTGAGTCTATCCTCAACTCTATACAAGATCTTCACTAACATTATCCAGGCTCGGACCGCCTCCAGATCCTCGAACCATTCACTGCTTGGGACCACAAGGACGCAAACAACCTGCCCATCTTGATCAAGGCCCAAGGCAAGACCACTACCGATCACATCTCCATGGCCGGCCCTTGGTTGAAGTACCGTGGCCATCTCGACAACATCTCCAACAACATGCTTATCGGTGCCATTAACGCAGCCAACGGCGAGGCCAACAAGGTCAAGAACCAGGAGTCTGGTGAGGTCGATGCCGTGCCAGCTGTCGCCCGTGACTACAAGAAGAGGGGTATCAAGTGGGTCGTCGTCGGTGACTGGAACTACGGCGAGGGCTCTTCTCGTGAACACGCTGCGTTGGAGCCAAGACATCTTGGCGGTCTCGCTATCATCACTCGATCTTTCGCCCGTATCCACGAGACGAACTTGAAGAAGCAGGGTATGCTTCCCTTGACCTTCTCGAACCCAGAGGACTACGACAAGATCAAGCCAGACGACCGTGTGGACCTCAAGTGCACCGAACTTGCAGTTGGCAAGCCAATGACAATGGTCGTCCATCCAGCCGACGGCAGCAAGGAATTCGAAGTCCAGCTCAGCCACACCTTCAACGAGTCACAACTCGAATGGTTCGTGAACGGCAGTGCATTGAACACCATGGCTAAGAAGGCGTCGAGCTAGAGGTCCTAATGGAAGCAGCGGTTGTAAGCAGAGACAAGGGGAAATATCATCGTCACGAAATCAAGGACGGCCAGCACACGAGATCAGGAGAAGCAGGCACACTTGATGAGCATGTAGCATTGTGCATAGTTGATTCCAGTTTAGGCGCGTTCGGTAGTTCGGAGATGGGATCCCTGTATTTTGACATGAGATTGAACACCAGCCAGACTGCACGCATGGTCACGCAACGAACAGTCGCTCGATGAAACTATTAGGAGGCCGTGCGGGTCAGCCACATAGTGCAAAATATCCCCGCGACTTGTAAGCTGTTAACACAGCTCGTACTGCACTCGTAAGCATAGTCGCTTAGGAAATGGAGGAGAACGTCTAGCAGAGTAAGAGGACCATGTTGTCCGGTGTCTACTCCAACGGGCCCTTGTGCTCCCTTGGACGAACGGCTTGCGGATCTGCTGATTTGACCTTCTCCTTAACTTGTTGACCGTTGTTAGTAGCTTCTTGTCCTGGTCTAACTGTCGCTGGCGCGGTGAAGTCCGTCGGTAGTCTCCAGGCCCTCGTCGCTATGACAAGGACAACCGAGCACTGCGTGAGGTACGAAAGCCCCATTGCGGTACGACGAACGCACCCTCAGAGCAGATGCAGCAGGCCTGGCCACCCGCCAACGTATCGTCAACCAGAAACTCATACGTATCCAAAAAGTTCGTGGCGCCACCACCGACTGTCCATTTCGCCAGTCCGCAGCATTAAACATCGATGCGAACACACAGCTGCCGGCAGAGCGACTGATCAATGGCTTCCGCTCGCTGCGAGAGCGTCGCCAATTCTGGGTCGCGCGTGCATACCAGAGGGCCATCAACTCGTACTGTCGTGCCCATCTCCGCGAAGAAGTCCGTCGATAGTCTACACGCCCTCGTCGGTAGTCTGCACGCCCTCGTCGGTAGTCTTGACAGTCTTGACGCCCTCGTCGGTGGACGGCTCTGAGCTACCGAGACTCGGATCTCAAGCGGTGCAAGTGGGTGGACAATAAAGCGTTCAGTGAGCTCAGTCGTGAAGCGTTCAGTGAACTGAGAGATGAAGCATCTGGTGAACTGAGAAATGAATCGTCCAGTGAGCTGAGGAATGAAGCGTGGAGTGAGCCCAGAAATGAATCCTCCAGAGCTGGAGGTGAAGCATCTAGTGAGAATAGAATTACAGTCAGGAGTGCAGCGAAGAGTATTAGTGTTGCAAGTGATCGTCTGTTCTTTCTTTTTTCAATGTGGCCTGCTGACCAAATAGGACCTGTCATTCGAATGGAGCCTGTCGTTGTTCGGATGAGGCCTGTCGTTGTTTTGATGAGGCCTGTCGTTGTTCGAATAAGGCCTGTCGCTGCTTGCCGTTTGAGTATGGTCTGTCGTTTGTGGTCTGAGTAAGGGTCTGTTTTTCAAATAGGGTCTGTCGTCTAGATGTGGTTTGCCGTTCAAATCTGGCCTTCCATTTGCATGTGGTCCTGTCGTCTGTATGTGGTCTGTGGCTGTGTGTAGTCTATTATTTGATTGTGATCTACCGTCTGAATATGGTCTACCGTTCGGACGTTGTCCATCGTCTGTCGTCGAAACAGATTCAGTCGCTTACCACTGAGACGGTCCTGCCGCCGTTCGATTGTGATCTGACCAGCTTATGAATGTTAGGCTAGATACTAACGGGAAGTGGAATGCTTCTGCTATTCTCTGCTAGACGTTCTCCTCCATTTCCTAAGCGACTATGCTTACGAGTGCAGTACGAGCTGTGTTAACAGCTTACAAGTCGCGGGGATATCTTGCACTGTGGCTTCAGTGTATCTCACCTGCCGTTGGATGGCCAACCTTCGTACCGTCGACTATCGGAGTCCGGCTTCACAAGGTGGGAATGTATTTCACTTTCATGGCTGCCATACACTGCTTCGTCCGCCATTGCCGCTACTCCATTGCGAGTCCTCGTGGCGTAGTGCTCAACTGCGGCAGCATTCTTTATGAATGAGCACTGCCGGAGGTCGTTCGCCCTCCCATTCCCATGGAGCATGAGAGTGTAAAAGCTGTTATGAAGGCGATTGCCTTGCTCGCAAAGTAAGATGTCACCCAGGACATTGTGAGATGAGAGCCTGAGTCAGTGAGCATGGTCGCCGGTAATGGTATTGTGATGCCGACGTTGGACTCTGGAAACGACGAAGTTCGAAGTCATGCCAAGCTTTGTGTTAGCGCCGGGTAGAGCCGCTATCGCTCTTGCCCACACAAATTCGACTTGCGACCTCATCTTACCGGCTTCACCACTTTGCACGACCAGAAAACAACAACAAAGCCGTCGCAATGGCCAGTATGTCGCGATCTATCACCAGACAACTATTTGTGGATGCTGATGAAGGTTTGCGCAGAATCAAAGAACTCGTCTCAGCACAACCAGTCGAAGAAGGCCCACCGTAACGGGTACGATACCGCACATCCACCCGCACCTATCTACACATCGAGCATCGGAATCGCGGACGGAGCATGAAGCTGAATACTGACGACATACTTTTCTTGTAGTATCAAGAAGCCAAAGACTCACAGATACCCCTCGCTCAAGGGAACCGACCCCAAGTTCAGGAGAAACCACAGACATGCTCTCCACGGCACGATGAGGGCTTTGGTACGTCGAAACATGCAGGATCAGAGCTTGGAGGAGGCGGACTGACAATCGAGCAGAAGGAGGTGAAGGAAGGCAAGCGGGATGCGGCATAAACGAAGCGACCTGGAGACTCTTCCTTTTCTCGATGCATACGAACACTGGGGCGATTGACGCGAAGAAGGGATATCATGTCACGGAACCGGCGCAACATGGGGACTGCAGTTCCTTTCGATCCAGGTAGCTGGAATGCAAACCTGATCTGAGTGCTTCCCCCTTCCCATTTCACTCACCACCACTACCACCCACTTGGGACCAAAGCCCATGGCATATGTGTGTACAGCGCCCAGCAATTTCTCCATGCGAAGGTGTCTGAAGGGATTATCCAACGTGCCAAGATCAAACTCCATCACATTACCAAACACGGACGCTGAAGTCTCCATCGGCGTTTGTGCATGAAGCGGTGGTCACAGACTCGCAGACCAATGTATGCTGAAAGTGGGCATGCAAGCGTCGCCGGGTCAACAGCTGTTGAAAGACATTAGGTGCGGAATTCGTTGACTGCGGCATCATTCGCAGTCGAGATCACAGGTTGTCTGGGAAAGTTCAGTGAGTGCGCTGTATTCGTCGCGAGTTCTAGTCTCTCTTTTGTAAAAGAAAACATTCGAGTTCTTTCCCTCATTTGTGCACGGTCACTGTTTGTTCTTGCCTTCCCTTAACTTCGATTCCGCTCTTGCCTTTCGAATGCCTTCATCAGCGACAAACTTAATCTCGACCTCACGTCGACCGCTGCCCTAAGGCAACGCCACAAAAACTTCACCCACATCACACCCGAACATCATTGTACACTGACCCACGCACTCCTCACGCCGAGAGTGTTGCCTGTCCACAACATGGCCGACATCCAGCAATGGCGCAAGAAGATCCAACCAAGCAAGGTTCGCACGCCGCTGGAGCCCGACGACATAGCAGAAGCTCCACTACAGACCGCGACTCCGAAACGATGCCTGAAGAAGAAGGTATCCTCGTACTTCGACTTGGGCCAGAACTCCAAGACGTCATCGTTCCACGAAGAAGCAGCCACGTCCCATCTACCAGCATGGCCGATGGAGGAGGTTTACCCCGAACCAAACGCTGAAGATGAGATGGATTCGGTCATGTGCATCTTGATGTCCAAGCCCCATGCTGGACTCGACGTTCGCTACAATAGCTCGCTCATGCGCATCTTCGAAAGCTACTGCACACTGAAGGACGAAAAGTTGGCGCTAGAGCAGAAGATCCAAGAGGCCACAGATGCTACGCAGTCGTTGATTAGCCATCACAATATGGCGCAGAAAGATTGGGAAGACACGAGGCAGGACTACAAAGACGAGATCAAACGTCTGGAAGTGTTGCTGGCAAAATCGAGCAAGCGTGGCCTCGCTGAGGTGACATTGGCCAGGCAGGACAGCAAGCTGCGCAGCCACAAGTCCAGCAATGAGGACCACAGGGAGACAATTTTTGAGTTCCTCGAGAAGACGAACAGATACAGCGGGAGATTCTACGATAATCAGAGAGGTATGTGATCCAATTGCTGTGATGAGGCCGTCACTGACATCCGATCAGCAACAATGAAGCAGCCACCTCTCTCTCCGTCCGACAAAGATCGCAAGTGGTCACAGAAGCTGTCACAAAAGAAGTCAATGACCAACATTCACGCTGATCTACCTTTTGGCACTCCTCCTGATGGAGACACGAGGTTCTCCCTCACTCATGCGTCATTTCTTGAACAGCAAGCAGGACTCAAGAAGCGACGGCGTGCTGTGACCACATCGACTACCGAGTCCGACGACACCTTTTCGTCATTCGCTTGCGAGGGCGAGGAGCTCCCACAAGTGATCGTGAACGGTGACAGCGTACACGGACTCGCTGTAGAGGAGGATACAGCAGATGTTGGGCGCCTTGCGGATGCCTTGGATCAACCCCGAAGTATGAACCACTCTCATGCCATTCCAAAGCTCTTAGAAGTCTTCGATCCACGACCTGAGCACCAGACCAGCGGACTCTTTACCGGCTCCACCGCTCTCGGCATCCCGTCACGACAGCCGCCGCGCAACTCGTCGGCCAGAATTGTCTCCGCCGACGGTGCCATTGTGAAGCGAAAGACCGTGGCTGCGAAAGCTTCTGACCTTTTCCACAAGCTCAAGCCTCAACTTGGTGTCGATAGTGCCGCCAGCATGCGTGGGTTCCATCGTAGATTCTCGTTTGAGCCCGGAGACGACGCAGCAGCCCAGGAGTTGCCGGCAGCTGGAGGCTATGGCGATGCCGGCGGAGGGGAGAATCGTCTGCTTCGAAAGAGCGTCTCACTCGACGTGCTACGGAACTTCCCACCAACAACGGCGATTGTCGAGCCGATGCTTTCACCAGTTCCGTCCAGTCCTACCGTGTCTGTTACTCCTGCGGATGGACGACCGCCTTCACGGATCCCCACACCAGTGTACAGCTCAGGGTGTCTGGCAAGACCCAGACAGGAGCGTGAGGATTCTGCGTCTTCTCTACTCACCGCAATCCGACAGGCCGGAGATACCAGTCAGCGCAGTAACTCTGTGTCGAGCTCAGTCTACAGTGCGCCATCCCCTAAGACCAACGCATCCAACCTCGGCAGGCTGCCACAGTCTCTGGAACACGCTCATCAATCTCCCAGTATGCGCCAGGTCGACCGCACGACATCTTTGCGGAGCGTTGGCACGTCAGCTCCTTCAGTCGCTCCGAGTATCCATCAAGAGGCAGACGGCGATTCAGCAGATCTGCGGAAACGACATGCTGCTCACAAC
This sequence comes from Zasmidium angulare, assembly GCA_002786045.1. NCBI lineage: Eukaryota > Fungi > Ascomycota > Dothideomycetes > Mycosphaerellales > Mycosphaerellaceae > Zasmidium > Zasmidium angulare. The sequence continues at coordinate 361,491 of NHNX01000008.1, forward strand.
AATCACAGCCACAGCGGCTACTCTGACAAGAGTATCTCGAGGTTTGATAGTCTGCAGCCAATGACTTCCGCCGGACGCACCAAAGATCCGACTTATTGAGGGACTGCGCAGGTTCAGACGAGTCTTGATCTTGATCTTGGTCTTGCTCGCATCGAGCGCAATGCAATCTGCCTGCTTGGAGGCTCATTGCCATGTATATTAACTCGCGTGCGTTAGCTGCTCCAGCACTGGACCAACCGAAGAGCCCGGAAACGTTCATCAGCCACATTAACATCGTTCGCATGGATGTGAAGATAGTTGAGGAAGCGAGGGAAGCATTGTGGCGGGAAGGAGTGCGCACCAAGAACTGTACGGCAACATCCATCTAACTACCCTGACTACTTGTCGTTGTTGGCTTGCGGTATTGCTGCCATGCGGTGTGTCGAGAAACTCTGTTGTCGCACAGCAGCGGTGTGGCAAACTTGAACCTCAATAACTTTGACATGGATCAGTCTCATATTGACAGGGATGAGGCGGATGAGGCGTCTTGCTACAGGTACCTCGCAACGGCTCCCTGGTGAAGAAGACCGTCAAAACTTCCGATATGCCGCAGGCCCAAGCAATATGTGTCTCAGAGTGTTTTTTCTGCAATCCCGAAGCCTCGTCCTTCTGCAGCAGATGCCTGCAAAATGACGGGTGCAAGGTGGAGTCTGCAGTCATTGGAATGTCTTTGGCAAGCATCCCGATTGATGCCCAGCCGGAAACACCTCCGACGACGTGAAGGACATGGATTTCTCCAGCGTCAACTGCGCCATGATGTCGCTTGGAACGCCTCGCATTTCCACAGTGACGCACATGGTGTGGCTGGTGTCGTGGCATGGACATACAAGCTTTTGTCATGTTGGTGATCTGCGTGAGATGCTGCCGTTCTGCTTCCGGATCAGCAGCGGGTCTTCTGACCTTATGCAGGACCGCGTCAGCTTGAGCCAGCACGCGAAGTGTTCGAGGCTCGTCCATGTCGAATCCAGCACGAGCGACGAGCTCCGGATATCATCAAGGTGCCACAGTCGAGCTGCTGCGCCACACTCCCTGCGGCCGCAGAAGCACAGAAGCAGCCACCACGTTGTGTTCCATTCAGCCTTGCCCGGTATCTACCAATCCCATGGGCAAAATCCTCCGGCTCGCACGTCTGACTTGACGATGGTGGTGAGGGGTGCCTACGCTCGTGCTCCCACGGACGGTTCTGTGTCACCCAGCAGATGTCTTTCCCAACACAGGCGCACAGGCACCGCAATTGCAGAGCAGCCCCACTGGTGAACATCGATCGACGATTTTATAGGCCATCGCGAATGGCTAAACGACGAACACAACGACGACTACTCAACACTAATAAATAATGGTGTTCGGTGTGGCCGTTTCGCCTACGCTCGGGCGGCGCTTTCGTCGCTGCAGGCTCGTACAAGCTTCGCACTTGCGTGATAGGACTTTCACGGTACTTGTCGACGACGCGACACGCGTTGGGTGATGAGTCTCGAAAATTCCAAGTGCAAGACACTTGTCGGAAGTCAGCCTCTAACAACGTGCCCATCAGCCACTCACGACCGTTGACGCTGGACCGTCGCTTCGGTGCCATAGGGTCCAAAGTTCTTTCATTTCGGCTAGCTCAAGCAAGTGAGATGGAAGTAGCGCATAGACGATGTCCCTTTGATTTCGGGGTACGATGGATTCGTGGTTTGCTTCGTGCTGGAGGTATCAGAGCAGCACCAGTTCTGAACTGAAATCTTCGTCGATCCTCGCGTTGCTGCGCTGTTCGGCGGCGTGCTCCGGCCGAATGCGGTCGCTTGGACTGCTCGGCGGATGTCCACCACGCCGGCAGCCGTTTGGTGTGCGATCTGGCCGGTGGGATGTGCTGCAAGGAAGACCCCTTTTGCGGCACTGCGCAGCATCGGACAGATGATGAAAGGACAGACGACAGCACGTCACTGACACGCGCTGAGACGGTGAGAGGTATGCTGTTCTCTTCCATCACAGCAGAGACGAATGCAATTAGGTGAGAGCGGGGGCCACCACGTTCCTACCCAAGCGCGGCCATCATTCGCCCGCTGCCAAGGGAGGAGTCGGGCTGCATCGAGCTCTTGCTCTCCCAGCACTACTGAGCACTACTGTCGGGTTGGTGGCTCAGTTTGTCGAGGCCTCGAAGCTGACGCGCCGAGATGAACGCAATTCGGGGAAAGACGCAATGGCGGGCCCGTATCTCATGAGTGTCCACCGGGAAGAAGCAACCACGAGCGGCAGTTAGAGGAGAGCTCTTACGCTGGCGTACCGCATGGTGTGAGAGGAGCCCACGAAGCGGAGACGGAGCATGAGACGAAACGAGCCACAGTCAGAGGACGGGCTAGAGCTCTTCCAGCATGGCGCGCAGTGGCATGCAGCGTTAGTGCCTGCGCTGAGGCGCCGGGCCAGACGATACGTGGCACGGGTCCACAGTGAGCAGAGACGTCCACTCATCGCACCCGTCGATCGCCAACGCCACTCTGCTGTGGCTGTGCTCGTGAGGCTGCCTCATTCACCTCGCTTCCATTTGACGAGGCGGGCCAGGGGCGGGGTGTCGAGAACGAGGCCCTTCGACGAGCAGCGTTCTGCAGTGCAGCGTGCGCGGTTGTGTGGGCGTGTAGGAGTCTGCTCCGATCGATCGCGCGTGCTCTCTGCTGCTCTGCTGCTGCTGCCACAGCTGCCACAGGAAGCGAAGCAGATCTCTGGCCGCGGGACGCTGGAAGCACGCTAGCCGCCCCTTGTCTGCGTATCTGCGCTCCCCGTCCGTCTTATTCATGGCCGGGCGCTGCACGCCCACCTGTGGCTTAACATAATCTCTCGCCCAGTTTCACGGCTGGTACCTTTCGTGTCCTAACACCTGACCGCCAACCGTCGTGCTCTTTTACATGACCATCGCCCTCTATACTCGCCAGCGGCGCTGCTAGACTTCCCACGGCCGACCATGTTTCGAAACAGGTGAGTGTTCGGCCACCCGCCAGCCCCTAGGCGCGCTGGAGCTGCCACTGCCACGCTGCGCGCTCGAGAGCAGCCTCCACTGCCACAGATCGGCTTCCGCGTTGCGCAACGCTGGAACTTTAACGTTGCGGCGTGCGTATGGCTAACAATCTGCCCCCTTCGCAGGACGACGTCGCAGAAGCCCAGCGACGAGCTGTACCGCAACTTCAAGGCCAACTTCCCCAATCTCTCCGTCGCCAACCCGCCGACATCGAGCGCGCCGGACCAGACACAGCCGATGACCTCGCTCGCGGAGGCGCTGGACGTGCCGATTAACCCGCGGTAGGCCTCTCCCTGCTTTGCTGCTGGACGTCCCAGGCGGAGATCTCTGCGCCCGTCGTGGCAGCAGGCTGCGCCTGGACAGCTTCTTGTGAGGACGCGACCGCTAATTCCGTGCGACAGGTCCCTGGACAATAGTCAGCCGCACGATATCAAGGATGCAGACCCCACCCCAAGAGGCTCCAACGAGCCGTGGACCTTTGGAACTTCTGGACTCACACCCTCCCTCATGGATCCAAACAGCAACAGCTTCAACATGTTCGCAAACGGCTTGCCGGGCTACTACACGCCCACGCCCGGCGGCACTAACACCCTCTATCACAGTCAGGCCGGCGACCTGCACACGCCAGGCTTGGGCGTGGGACTGAACACGCCGTTGTCAATGCCAACCTCAGAAGGCGCCTTGCATGCTGGACAGCAGAGCGCGCAGTTCCATGGTTTCCAGGCCCAACTCCCGCAACATCTCCAGGCGCAACCTTTCCAGAACGTCAACCCATTCCAGATGCATCATCAACCGCAGGGCTTCCCACCACATTCGTTCCAGCATCAGAATTCTTTCGATGCGATGGAAGGGCCGGTGGGAGAATCGCCCGTCGACGACCTTGGAATGGACATGGGCATGAATCACCATCATTCGTCGCCTGAGATGCTCTTCCAGCCACCAAATCTTCAGACCACGATGCAACCCCCTCCTCTGCATCCTTCTGGTGAAAAGTGAGTCCAGCATGATCCACCTCTTCGCGACTGAGCTGACGTTTGCAGATTCCGATATCACGTCACACTGAATGCGCCGACCGCCATGATCAAGCACGCGGACGAAATTCCCGTCACATACTTGAACAAAGGCCAGGCATACACTCTTAACGTGGTCGACACACAGCTCCAGCAAGGCGTGCCTGCTGGAAAGTACCGGACTTTCGTGCGCGTGTCTTTCGAAGACGAGCAACAACGACAGAAGCCTGGAGCGTGCTGGCAGCTCTGGAAAGAGGGCCGTGGCACGAACGAGGCTCACCAAAGAGGCGGTCGATTGCAGGCTGTAGAGTATGTCGACTCTGGCCAGGGTGGAGGCGGAGAAGACCCCAGCAAACCGAAGATTGAGCTCGAATGTGCTTCGTTTGACGGCTTCTGCGTGGTCTGGAGTCCGTCTGCTGGCGCTTCCGAGTGCCCCATCTCCGTCCGATTCAACTTCCTCTCCACGGACTTCAGCCACTCTAAAGGAGTCAAGGGCATTCCCGTCAGACTCTGCGCGAAGACAGAAGCGGTGGAAGACCTAGCAATGGGATCAGCAACGCCAACTGGCCCAGAAGTCTGCTATTGCAAGGTGAAGCTGTTCAGAGATCATGGCGCCGAGCGCAAGCTGTCCAACGACGTCGCGCACGTCAAAAAGACCATCGACAAGCTCAATCAGCAGATCGCGCAGATCGAATGTGGTATGCGCGATCTGGGGAAGAGAAAACGCAGTGCTTCCATGGCCAAAGGACTCGACAATCGACCGGGCAAGGTCCCCAAGCATCGAAGAACATGGTCTATGACTTCTGTGGCTTCGAATGGGGGCAGAGGCAGCGCAGAGGAAGACTTACACATGCGGCTAATGACTTTACAAGATATGTTCACATCGACAAGGCCTGCGAGTGTGCTCTACTTGCGCGGCGAAGAGACTGATGACCCTGATATCCATCCTGTGAAGCTCACAGGAGAGCAAGAGCTGTTGAGGGCAGATTCCGGAGAGACGACTGGTAGCAGCTGGGAGAAGCAAAGCCAGACGGGCGCAAATTCATCCATGGTTTCGCCTACGCCTAGCTCGAATTCGCTCATTGGGAGCCGGAAAGACTCGACGATGCAACAACCAACACCTATTGGTGGACCATCGAGAGTCAACTCGAGTGAGTGGAGGAACAATCCTCAGACTGCGACGATGGACATCCAACCAACAATCTCTGAGCACTTGCAAAGTCCTCCAGACGGCAACCCAACCAAGGTCAAGACCAGATCACCCAAGGATGGATCAGTCTCAGGTTGGATCGAAGCGCTGGGCGTTGACCACACTTATCAACCGCCTCCAGAGCGGACGGTGAAACCAGTGGCCTCTTTCTTCATTCAGCCTCGCATCGCTGCCATGAACCCGCCGGATAACTTCTACCGGGCGATCTACCTCACGAAACGAACCCTCAGAGACTTCACCAATGCAATCGCCATGAAGTGCAACATCGAACCCACCGATATCATGCGAACGTACCGGATCAACAAGGACGGGCTGCACATCCTCTTCGACGACGAGTGCGTACGCGAACTGCCAGAAGGACAAGACATGACAGCTGAATTCAGCGAAATTCACGAAGACACGCCAGTGAAACCCAAGCGGGAATGGGATGCCGGCTCCACCGACATCCAGTGCGATGGCGATTTATCCACGGTCGAGAATGTCAACACCAGCGGCTACGAATTGAAGCTTCTCTTTTGATCGATATAGCGTTACGATTATGGCCGGCGTCTCGTGTTTGTTCACCACCGGTGTTCTGGCGATACGAAATGGGCCAATCCACCACCACTCTCCTTAATACATAACGAAACGGACGAGAACAACGAACACACAGCATCGAAACGCGTTTTCGAACGACGCCTTGTAATTTTTTCATCCTGCAAACTGCACTTCCAATTGAAAGACCGGAAAAAGAGGGTGCATGGAAGATCGGACTCCCAAGATATCACCCCCTGTGTCGCCTCCCCTTCTGCATTCGAGTGTGAGAAGACGGGTCTGATGGGAAGGCACACAAAATGAGATACCACAGCCTTTTGATATCGAGGCTCTTTCAACCTTTGTGATACCCACAATACGCGATTTTACTTTTTGGGAGGACGGACGGATTCTCTTTTGCGACTCGAACTTTTGGGCATCTCGGCTACCGAGGGATGGGGCGGGCAGAGCAGAGGCTATGGAGGAAAGCTATTGTCTACTATTTGGTCCTTATACGGGACTTTTTCGATTCAGAAACCTTCCGACTTTAGGGGCCAGTGGCAGCAGCAGCAGGACTCCTGCTGTCTCGAGCGGCGACTACTACATTTTTACTGAGGACTAATGGATCATCGACCATGTCGCTCACACTGGCGTTTGATATGGAGATGAGGATGGATGGCACGGGGTGCGGTAGCAGAGCGAGGAACATGCAGGCTACAGAGGCTCAGATCAGCAATAACGGAGATACCCCGATCACAATGAAACCTCAGAAACAGTCGGTCAGTCAGACATGCAATGTTGCTATACGGGACCGATCGCTTTCCATTGCTAGAATACGCATGAGTCATGGACAGACATGTTGAACTTCCCTCCCCTCTCCCATCGTAACGGTGTGACATATCCGCTCTTCGCACCGATTCCTCACTTCCCCGAGCTGCACAGCACAGAACTCTCCTCCAGGCTGCAGAATTCCGAACATGCCAATCGTCGACACCCTTTCAACGTCCCTTGTCCCTCCCACCACCAGGTTGATCGCAGCAACAGAGACAACAACGCACGCCAGAGCGGATCCGTGTGCTCGGTAAGCTCATCTGCTGTCAGTCCCCCGGCCGGGAAGGACTCCCCAAACTCAAAGACACTGCTGCTACGATTCTTCCGCTCCGACGTGGAACATCCTATTTGCTAGGGAGTCGGGGGAAGATTAGGCGATTTCCCTCATTGTTTGCAATTCAACGTGCATACAACGTGCGTTCCGCGGAGGCCACTGAAGCCCTGTGATTGCTTCGGGCGGGTGCGATTGTGAAACGTTGTGGAGGGATTGCTAGAGGAGGGCTTTTGACGCCCTAGGATATTGACATGTCTGCTATAGCTTTGCGAGGGCATGGTAGATGGTGTCATTTGGACGGATACTATTCTTGCTCCTGAAAGATTTCTGTGCTTCAGTCTAGCAGGTGGTCGTCTTGTGAAGAAGAGACAAGAACGATTTTGCGAACTCATTGTTGCTATTCTCATCAACGCCTCACTTCTCAGAACACAAGCGATGCTGGTCTGACGTGGCCGCAATATCGTTCTCGCTCCATCGACTATAGTTTGGCTTGTTCGATGCAACGGGGGCCCGCGATAAGCTGCAATCAATCGCGAAGCAGTGGCAAATTGCAGATGTATTCGCTACCCATGTGCCATCACACGCGTCTTGCATGGAGCTGAATTGATGATGGAACAGTCATAGTAGCTGCTATGCGAGGACGAGCGAAACGAGACGAGACGACGTGCCGTTGCGGTGTGCTGTCGCAGGACCGAGACACGTTTTCCCCGCCATTGGACACGGCTCGAAGTTCACCAGGGTCGATCATTTACCGACGGCGGCAGTGATCTTCTTTGCACAGCCACTCTTGAGGCGCGGCGTTTTTCTCGAAGATGTGGGATCCATGGAAGGATTCGAGGCGAGTGGCGTTCGTGAAGGGTCTAGACAACCACGGATTCCCTTGCTGCTATCTGGGTTTACCCCCGTTGATAGGGTTGAGGCTGCATTTCCCGACGCTGCAGATGCATTGCTGCGCCTGACCCCACATATTGTATGCGTGGCAAGCGATAAGGCGACGAAGAGGGTCGGGTCGATCGGCTGGGACCTGGTGAAGTGCCTGAGGTGCCTGGTGTGCCTTGCAATGACACAGGCCAGTACCATGGAAGGTCGGCCCCGTTACCCGGATGACGGTCGGGCTCATGCGTTGGCTCTGATTGACCAGGTTGTCGTCACATGATTGCCAGCACAGCAGTGTAACGAGGCATCTGAAGTACATGATGGCATGTGAGTGACCAAGCGTGCTCTGATGACAACCCAAACGCAAATTCCCAACGTTGAATTGAATCACGCGGTCATTCGTGAGCTGCTGTTCACTATGACGATTCTCTAGGCACGGTATTGCTTGCCGGTCACAAGTGGAGTAGTACTAGTGTTCTCTAGACTCTGTTCACCACTGGTAACCTCTCCTTCGTTCGAACACGAAAGCATAGGTGTTGTATCCGTTGTCATCTTCCTGGGTACATCCAGTAAGGGTCGTCTGGGCCTATGAGCCACTCATGGTCGAGAAACAATTTTCGCAGACCACCAACATCATCATCAGCAACGGCGAATTGCGCGCGTTCAGTAGCCGTGAGCACCAGCTCGAGCAGAAAATCTTTCGGCAGCAAATCCCTTGCTACTACCTGCTCTGGACTATCACCACTAGGCCTCCAGTATGTTGCGAAGGTATGGATCAGCCATATACGAAGTGACGACGGCCTCGAGCTATTATCGAGAGCCCTGGCTACGGTCTGGAACGTGGGTAATGGCCGACCATGAAGCGTTTCCGAATTGGGAGACGCGCTCGATATCCAGCAGATGAATGGTCCTGTTACGCAATGGCTTCGAATCGAAGCGGTCGGCGAGAATGTAGAGGTCGAAAAGGCACTGGTATGTATCCGGTTCGGAGGCCTCGTCTTCTTCAGGTTGGAGTCTCTCGTACATCTGCTCCAGAGCCAGCTTCCACTTGAGTACATAGTGTGTGTCTGGTGTAGGGCCGTAGTCCGTCTCCGTACTGTGAAGCTGTATGAGTACGCCGAGCTGATATGCGTCGAGCTTAGACAGTTCGGCGTCGGGAAAGATCTGCTTGACTAGGTGTTCTTCCGAACCCTCTTCGACCTGTATTGGAAGCAGTACCTGGGGATCGTCCCTATCGTCATCGTGTTCAGAACCTGAGTCATACTCATAGTCCATCTCATCTTCCTCGCCATCGGTGGCGTCGTTCGTCTTTTCGTTCGTACCAGTGTTCTCAGGCTTGATGGAAGCCTCATAGTCACGGTCGTCGCATGCGGGTACTTGATCGTTGGTCCAGATGATAGACCGTTCCTCGTCAAGCGGATCTGTGTTTCCTGGATCAAGGCAGATCTTGTCTGTGTAGAGCCATGAAATCAGTGTCCTCATAGCCAGTTCTGGAACGTCGTGGATCTCGAAGACATTACTGGTGGCCTCAATCATTGGAGTATTATAGGCTGCTTTGAAGTATCTCAGCTTCTGACACAGTAACTCCTTATCGACAACGAACTTGGCGTTGTCCTGACCCACGATTAGAGTGGTCATAATGGGATCCTTCAAGGCTGGTGCCTCCGCAGTCATCCTGGTTTTTCCCGCGCTGTAGCGTTGTATGTGAGACGGGCTTCGCAGACTGTTTGGGTAAGTAATTGTGTGGTTAATGTCAAGTGTCAGTGCCAATAGGTCTTTGCGGTCTGCAAGTATACTTCGCTGTACGATATTGGTAAGGATATCTTAGGTCCCCGGCGATGTCCCCTGAGACACCTCTTGTACAGTCGTTGAATGCTTTCGTCACTCGCATTGATTAGAGGCAGAAGCAAGCGAAACTGCTGCAGCGTTGACTTGCAGTTAAATGTCTCAGCGGCTTTCGATCTTCGATGCGTGAGGAAAGGGGAGTGTTAATTACATTTGTAGTCGCGAGATTCGAGATGCCAAGAGATCGAGCTCCGCTGAGCGAATACACTAGCTGCTATTGGTTAGTGCGTGGCCCGTGCGTTACGCGAGACGAACTTCATGTCAGTATCTTGCCTCCAGTCTTCTTGCTTTCCACTGCCATACCTATCGTGGACGTTCATACAAAGATGATATATGTCCTTTACTTCCATCCCAACGTCGTGCTGCTATGTTGGTGCGGCCGAACAGGCTACCAGAGGAGCCACTGTTGGAAGTACTCGATATTCGAGAAAAGGCAAGTATAGTATCTGAGACAACAAGCTGATCGAAACGTAGCGCACCAGCGTTATTGCGAACTTGTGACAGCCATCACTTGATAACAATCCGACATCTGTCCGTTGTGGCCTCTACAGTGAGCTAGGGAGTGAAGCATACGCTGAGCTAGGAAGTGAGGCAGACGCTGAGCTGGGAAGTGAGGCAGACGCTGAACTAGGCAGTGAGGCAGACGCTGAGCTGGGCAGTGAATCAGACGATGAGCTAGGGTGGGAGGCAGCACTTAACGACGGCTACACCATCACCCACAGGGGTTTCATCGCCTGGATGCCTACACCTACCCTCGATCACCTGATTCCCAAGTGTCGCGTCCTGGTCCTTAGAATGGAAGGTGTGCTTAGCTTTGTCTTCTGGGCCATGCGCAACACCAAAGAGATGTCCAAGATGTCGTTTCTCTGTCCATGGAACGTTGACCAGCTTGAATGGGATGGCCTCTGCTCACACACCTCCATCGGCGAGAAAGGACTGGGCGACCACGAGCTGACGGACGAGCAACTGGACCATATGAACAACGTCCGCAAGGAACGAGAGCTCGAACGCAAGTACAACCATGCCCAGCTGCCACAGTCGCGTGACATTGCAGCTGCCTACCGAGCGAGCGAACCATACCGAGCGAAGCTTCAAGCCCAAGCCGACGAGGCGAGAAGCATTCGCGAGCAACTCACCGCCGAAGCGCCCGTCAAGCAACCGACAGGCTCAGAGGCCTACCGAGCTCGCAAGCGCAAGACACAGGCGAAATTCGCCCAGCGGCATCCGAAGAAGGTCAAGGCGTCCAACGACGCAGCTGTGTCAAAGTACCGATCAAAGGCTGTGAGCCGAGGAGTGATGGTATTGATGAGCGAGAGAGTGAGCGAGAGAGTCAGCGAGAGAGTCAGCGAGAGAGTAACGGTATCAACGAGCCAGAGAGTGACAGTATTAACGAGCTAGAGAGTGACGGTATTGATGATCCAAAGAGTGACGGTAGACACTAAGAGCATCAATGAAGATACACACGAGCCGGAGAGGGAATACAGTTGTTCGTCGCAGATCAGGCATACCGATGGATCCTACCTCTTAGTAGCCAAAGTGTCCCACTTCCATTGCGACTCAGCCTGGGGGCTGGGATGGTTGCTCAAGGTGTAACTTCGACGTTCATCGACTAAGGGCAGCAACCGCGGTGGCTTACAGCTTGCACCAAGGGTATCATGATAACACATTCGCGTTACTCGCATTCTTCCTGACCTCGTCGTCGGCCAAGGCTCTTCACTTTGCGCAAAACCACCTTTCCCTCACTTTCGACCATCCTGATATTCGCCGCCGACCTCCCAGGACCTCTCATTCGCCTTGATGGCCTTCCTATCGAGACCTCATCCTTAAACCTCGCGGCTCCATCAAATGTCATCTGTATGATCCGCCTCAAGGCCGTGGCATGCTCCAATTTACCCTCCCGCTCGTACCGTACGGACAGAATCCTGGCCTTGGACAGCTTGATCCACTGATGTTGCCAGTATACGAAGAGACGTTGGCGGCCGCTGGCATCCTCCTGCCATAAGAGGCAATCATGCGTTATGGGTGGAAGACTGTTTGGGGACGGGCGAGTTGTGTTTCGCCAGCATTGAATCTCAACCGTCTTTGCGAAGAGGTGCCCTTCGAGGGTTCTTGGGGATCCCGTATCGTGCGCGTGTGCCATGGGTGACGGGTCTGCATGCTCGCTCGTTTGCTCGAAGAGATGCTGTATTGCATGCGATATATCTGATGCCGACGTAGCCTCCTCTCGAAGCGGCCTTGCCAGATGGGATGGTGTCAAGCGACTTCGCTATCGGACCGTCCGATCCATGGTCAGCCCTCGGACTATTTCCAAGATCAAGGGGCACGTGTCTCCAGCTCAACCTCCCTCGCGTTGGATCTGGCTCAATCTTCGGCTTCGAGCAGGTCGCTGCCGCATGAGAATTACAACCGTTAAAGTGAGTGAGATTGGACGCAGTCCCTGTCTCCGAGAAAGCTGGTACGGTTCTGACGTTTTCGATTGAGCTGGGTTCTCGGGGTGAGATGCTGTCCATGAATTCCAGATTCAGGACCTCTGTCTCCTTTCTTGCCACAACATCAAGGGACACACGTCTCCGCATCGATGGAGGGGCTCGAAGACTCAATCTCTTGTTTGTCTGATGCTGCTCGAATTTGAGTGGTCTCCACTTAGTGCTCGGATCCGAGAGAATCTTCTCCGAGATCGAATGCGCCATTTCCGAGGCCTCTTCCCGCGGCCAGAGCGATAGTAGTTCCCCATCTTGTCTGGCTCTTGGCGATGAGTCCGATACTCGTTGCTCCTCATGCCCAGTCTTCGAAGCATAAAGGGTTTGAGCTAAGAGCTGGTGCTGATCTGAAGGCGTAGCTGATTCGTCTTTTGATGTCCTGGGCAAAGGAATTGTAGACTTCCTGACTGGGGGCTCTTCCTCGTTCGATGTTGCAACCGCAAAAGGCGTATATGAGCTCCCAGGATCCCAGCCCACAGTATATTCTTGAAACTCGGATGGTGTCAAATTTTCTGCACAGCGACTCACCCCATCGTCGGCGACTACAGATTGTGCGCTGACATAGCCCAGACCAAACCGTGAAACATCTGCAGATAAGACAGCAGTATCAGTAGAGCTGCCGTCTGCAGGCTTTTCTCGTGAGATGCTCAGTTGTTGGAATTTGTCCAAGCTCTCTGGCGCCCCAGCAGCCTCTTCGATGTCAGATTCCATCGACTGAATAAACCACTGACTCATGGAGATCGTGCCCTGCTGGGTGTGCTCGGCTATATCCTCGTCGGAGGCCATATGTGCAAGTGCAAATGGCGACCATCGAGCAGTCTGGTACTCGGCTTCTTCGACATTGTCTGCACCAGCAAGGCCAGGAAATGGATGGTAATGCGCAGGCTCAGTCCGCTTCCGCATCCTTTCAGGTTGCAACCACATTCTTGTCTCTCGGAAGGATCTTGTCGCTGCAAGCAGCCTTGCCCTATCAGTGCTTGAGCGTTCTTGTGCGGCGTTCGATGAGCGTGCGGTTTGGCCCGCATCCGTGGACGCATCTCTCGAGCGAATGCTGGGCAATACGTGCTCGGTCCACATCTTCCATGCCAATCGATCAAGCTCTTCCGCAACCTGGCGACCTTCGTACTTCTTGACAAGCATGAGAGTATAGCGAAACTTCATCGCACTGACTTTCTGAGACGCTTTCAGAGGGCGGATGATGCCAGCCATCACGAAAGCCCGCGTCAGCATGGGTTTGACGATGGCCTTGCGATCACGCAAGAAAGTGTAGCACTCCCATATGCGACGATAAGCAGACCGTGGGTTCATGTGCGATGATCGAGCTATGTAGAATGCCACCAAGTGTATAAGATCAACGTGTTCCGGGGGCATACGATTTCGGTGATGGTCTCTCAATTCGTTTGGGACGGCGTCTTCTGATGTCAGGCGTTGTAACATGCCCCAGAGTCGACTGGAGCTGCAAGATTCGTCTCTTGCAATGACAAGTGGAAGCTCGTAACAAGCACTAAGGGGCAGGGCTGGAGTCGCAACGAAGACGTCCTCTGCAAGATCAGGACGCTTCTTGGCCAGGAAGTAAGCTATCAGCTTTTGGGCGCAAGCATTGTCCATGCCGATACTTGCGTGATGTGTGATGCCATAGAAGACGCGATGCACGCTGCGCACAGAGGACGAGTGCATCAAGACGTCGAACAGTCCCTCACACAACTTGGCGTAGGAAATCCGATGGTGGTGAAGGACGGCAATCAGCTGTGCAACAGAAGCGAACCCACTGCACCTCTCGCGTCGTGTCATATACTTCAATTTCAGACACTCGAAATCTGCCAATAGGTTTTGGACGTGAGGTCGGTCTTCTCGCGGTCGGATCAACCACTTGGCGTCTCCTAGGCTGCTTGCGAACATCTCTTTATTTTCGCTCGCTCCGTCACCCGAAATGAGCGGTACCCAATGTGTGAGTATGACACGACTCATGTCCAGGCGCTTCAGCGTCGAAAGGTGTACTTTCAGGGGACTTATTGCTGGGAAGCGTGGGGCAAGGATCTCGTAGACGCGACGCCAAGCTGAGTTGTAGAAGTGGTCTCCCTGTAGTCGTCGACTCTTCCGAAGCACTCCCAGCCAGATCTCAAGCTCAGAAGGCAGGTCTTGCTCTGATCCGATAGTTTCCAGCAATTTACGGGTGACAATAGTGCACGTGTGGACTAAGTCTGCCTCAGAGGGTAGGGCATCCAGCAGACTAGCGGTCTCATCCACACGCTCTGCAGCGTTGGTTGAGTTCAGTAACAGTGACAGCACCGACGCGAGCTCTCGATCCCCCAACGTTTGAAGTCGCGCTTTGGCAAGTAAAAGCTCGTGGAAGGCCGAGAAGTTGGTTTCTAGCAAGTCCTGCGATTTCAACCATTCGGTACATCGAAGAGTGTTGCACGCTCCAGATTCGTTCTCTGCGCCTTGCAAGAAGTCAAAGACTGCCTCCAGGTCTCCGGATGGTGTGTGCAGTGACTGTCCTTTCTCTCGAAGCAATTCCTCAAAAGCCTGTTTGCTCTTCTGTACAAGATCTTCTGGTGAGGACTGCTCAGGTACCTGTAAGAAAGTCTCCCACTTCTCTTTCTTTCGAGTGCCAACTCCCATATGCCAACGTGTCGGTTGCGGCTTCTCTTTCAATCCAGGTGGCTGCCACCTCCAGTCATCAATCTTCCTCTCTGGCGCAAAGCCACCTAAGCCGAACAGCGCTCCCAAATCGATCCCAGGAGGCGGCATAGAGCTCGCTACTGCAGCGAAGCCCATCCGCCTCTTCGCAGACCGCCTGTGAGCCTCCAATGGCCCCGGGACGTTGCTGCCATATCGTCTCCCTTCGGCTCGTTGTCGATGGGTATTGGACACGCGAGCAAATCGATCGAAGGCTTCGGCGAGGACATCATCGGTGATCCAGAGACCTTGGGGGCCCTGGCGGCATATGCCAGCAGCGCGACATGGCATGAAGAGTGGTAGTATGGCCGGTGTGAAAGCATTGGGGTGCGAGTCTAGACGTGAGGTTGGTGAACGGGAGCTTTGCGGGCTGCCTCGGGAATGCCAAGCTTTGGAGATGAAAGTCGACGGCGAGACTTCAGTGCCTCTATTGAAACAGACCACATCATGATAATACGAGCGCTGCGGCTACGGCACGGTAAGGTATCCCAGACAGCATTGTCACACAAATGCTAATGAATCCAGGCCGAATCGCCCTCCCAAGACCCTCCACTCCCTTCTCCTCATCAAGACGTCTCTACTCCCTAGAGACCGAGTCCAACGAACGCACATCACAGCCCGCCTTCGTAGACACCTCATCGATCGCGCAAAGACAACTTGACTCGATCCCCAACATTCGCAGTGTACACATCAACGACCCAAACGACCCCGTCGCGCAGGACTACGCCTTTAAACAGCATCAGAAAGCAAAGACTGGCCACCTAGGATCGACCGTCGCGCCGCATTATAAGCCCCACGAACTACTCTCGAATCCACCGTCGCCTAAGGATATCACGCTCGAGTTGCTGCTTGCTTCGCAGGCACATATTGGACACGCGACATCGCTGTGGCACCCCGCTAATGCGAGATACATTTTCGGTGTAAGAGGGCGGAAGGTTGATGGCGAGTCGCCGATCCATATCATCTCGCTCGAGACAACGGCAGCGCATCTGCGACGAGCATGCAAGATCGTCAGCGGCGTGACGGAAAGAGGTGGACTTGTGCTGTTCGTAGGCACACGCGAGGGACAAGCACGCGCAGTGGTACGAGCCGCACAGCTTGCGAAAGGATGTCATCTGTTCACCAAGTGGATCCCTGGAAGCATTACCAATGGGCAGCAGATCCTCGGCAAATGCGAGAAGAAAGTGGTGGATGAGCACGATCAGGAAGTGCCTGGTTTCGAAGACCAGCTGGGGGTGAAAGCCGCACTCAAACCTGACTTGGTCGTCTGCTTGAACCCCATGGAGAACTATGTCTTGCTGCACGAATGCGGTTTGAACAATATTCCGACCATCGGGATCGTGGATACAGACTGCAACCCCACATGGGTGACCTACCCAATTCCGGCCAACGATGACAGTCTGCGGTGCGTGCAAGTCATTGCAGGAGTACTGGGACGTGCAGGAGAGGAAGGGCAGCAGAAGAGACTCCAGCTCGCGCAGCAGAAAATCGTTACGTATCCTGCGACTCATGACCTCAATCCGCCGAAGAAGTCCAGAACCTCACAGCGAGCAAAACCTCAAAAACGCCAAACACCGCTAGCCTTGCCAGCCGAAGAGCCAAACTTCCCTGACGAACTGGAGGGAGTGGAAGTCAAACAACATCTCGAAGATCAAAAGATCCTCGACGCTGCAGAGCACGTCATGAGGGAGCAGGGAGGGGTCGACAACGTGGCGACATCAGATCAAGCCACGCTTGACGGGGAACAAGCCGTTGCGATGGACGAGGCGGCAGAAGAGCTGGCAGAAGAAGAAGAATTTGAAGACGACGTCTACTCGTCTTCCGCAACAGAAACTCTTGACCAATCTCTCACAGACGAGAACTACAGCCCTCAAGAATCTATAGAAGGTCTCGACGCGGAAGACCTCGCGCAATTTGGAGGCATCGAGCAACTGCAGCAACACTCGCCTCCTGAGACAGTTCCTGTATCAGAACCTGATCTTCAAGCCACACAAGCTCCAACGGCAGAAAGCGAGGGCCAAGGCGAATCCACGCTCGACCAGGTCGACGAGGTCGCCAAAGAACTCGGCGAAGAACAGCCTGAACCCGACTTCCCAGTTGAAGAAGGCGATGCAGCGAAGGAGGAAGCACCTGTGACCGATGAAGGTGCGGCGCCAACTGAGGCGACAACGGAGAGCGTGGAGAAGGAGGAAAGCGGAAAGGAAGGAGGCGATGAGAAGAGGTAGCGGGTTTATGGATGGCGTGGCGATTGTACAGATATATACCACCAGTCGTGTCAGCTGTTGTAAACAAGATATGAGAAGCATCTTCACTGCACGGTATAAGCGGCTCCCAAGGTGAACTGTACTTTTCCTCGTCTTCCCATCAGGCTAGGAATTAGTCCGAAATCCACACCCCTGGCTACCAGGACGTCGGTATGCCTAGACTACAATGAACAAGCTGAACTCACTTTCAGGCTGGCGTCAGGTAGGGTAGCAGAAGAAGCGAGATGCTTCGGCTAGTGGGCCGTCGGTATGTCTGGACTGCGGCGAACAGCGACTCAAAATGCAAGATATCCCCGTGGCTCATCAAATGCCCATGGGGCTGTTGTTGCAATCGTGAGCGTGGTCGACTCTAAGCAAAACGAGGGAGAAGGGGAAGATTGCAAGTCTTCACTTCTTCTGCTACCCTGTCTGGCGTGTGTCCTCGCTATATTGCCGTCACTCTCTGGCTCATTGACACCATCACTCTCTGGCTCATTGATACCATCACTCTCTAGCTCATTGATCCTGTCACTCCCCAGCTCATTCGTGCTGTGACTCTCTAGCTCAGCAATGCCGACTCAAAGTCCAAGATATACCCGCGACTCCACAGGTATCTATGCGGCTGATACTGCGATCGTCAGCGTGGTCATCGAAGGAAACAGAGAGAGAGAGGTACTGGATAGCAAGTGTCCCATTTACAGCGAATCTAGTATTTACACGTTTCTCTACACGCAATCATGCTCTCGCTCGAAACCCAGAAAGCTTAGCCCCATCGTCCTCGAGCCACATCAAGTCAAGAAGACTCTCCCACTGCGCGAACAACAGGAGAAATGCAGGCATATATGAGCTGCTCTTTCCGCCCAGAGCGCCGGTCCGGATTGAGTAGCGAAGGTCTGCATATGTCTCAAAGCTCCTGCGGCCAAGGCGTATCGGGTAATAGCTCTGTACGACCTGTTTGATGCGAATCTTGGCTGCAATGAGCAAGTCGGCTCGGCGTATTCTGCCCCATCCTCCAACGTAATGAACCCGTTTCATGGCGTCGTCGAGTTCTTTCCGAGTTGGGTTTGGCTTCTCCCAAGCGTTCGCATTCACAGGGGTCGTCGCAGTGAGCCACTCGTGGAGCGGATCATCGATGTCTCCCGAGTCATCCTAATCCTGGAGACCATGTTTCCAGCCAACAAAGACTTCCTCGCTCTTCGTAGCTGTGCTCATGTTGATGATGTGGGTTTGGTCGTTGAGGTGTATGTGGTACCTATACAGATACACCTTGACCTGGTGGAGCGGGACCAGCTGGATGACCGTTCGAATAAATGTGTGGGTTTGGTTGTTGTTGGACAACAAGCGTAGGAGTGGCTCCCATCGCAGGTGTACTGCCCGTGGACGGATTGGCAGGACCCATCGTCCCACCAGCAGCGGCTCGCTCCCGCTCTGCTTTTTCAGCTTCCATCCGCTCTCGATCAGCTTTGGTGATGCGCGGCTTCCTAGGCATACCAGTCCCGCGGCCTCGGCCACGACCTCTGCCGGTAGGAGCGTTCGGATCCTTGTTCTTGTCGGCGACCTGTGCGTGCGTTGTACCTGCTGATGCGGCAGCGCGACCACGACCTCGTCCCCTGCCTCTGCCCCGAGTTGGTGCGTTAGATTCTATCTGTGCCGCTGAACCTTCGGGGATGAGTGGGCCAGAGTAGACGAAGAATCCATCCTTGGCCACAGCGGCCTTTTCTTGCCAAGCGAGCTCGGTGTCATCAATGAAGTCGTCTTCTTTGTCGTACTCCTCGACCTTCTTCTTTCGCTTGCGAACGGGCTTGTCGTCGGCGCCAGTGTTGCTCTTGTCTTCGTCCATGCCGCCCATCTCGACATTACTGTCACCGTCAATCTCTGACATAAGATCGACCGAAGCATCATCTGCGAGGGCGCCATCTATCTTGATCGCTGCGGCTTGCACCCGCAGTAGAGCTTCGCGATGAGCAGCAGCACGAGGGTTGAGGGCGTCGCGGCCGTACTTCTTGGCGATTTCTTGCGCGATGTTGATTTGATTGCCGCCTTTGGGGTTAAGTGAGATGCGGATCTCAATGTCGACACCCTTGCGATCGGTGCCTTGGTTCGATGATGTTCCGCCGAACAAGTCAGTGCTCGATAGCAGACCGCTACCAGTGGCCTTGGGTGGGGAGTTGGCCTTGACGGCGACAGGCTTGGGTGTAGGAGCGGATGACGACGATTTAGACTGAATCTTGATGTCTGGCTTGGCCGCAGGAGCACATGCCGGGCCATCAATATCCATAGCGCCATCCATGGTCGTTCCGATGAGTTTGACCGATGCAGTGGGCTGAGGTGGGGGTGCGGTAGAAGGCAGCTGTGCTGGAGCAGCTCGCGGCGGTGTTGGCGATTGCTGTTGAGAGGGCACAAAGGGAGGTGCTGGTTGATGCTGTTGCGGTTGCATTGTTGATGTTTGCGAAGAGTAGGATACAATGGGCGCAGACGTGGTCTTGGCAGGGTGCGGGTCAATGAGGCTCGTTATGGATGGAGATGCGGAAGCGCGGTTGACATGTGGTGATGCTTGTGCTGAATGTGCGCCGTTTGCTGCAACAGAGGAGCGCGGGGGTGCCGAGTCGATGGTGGAACCTCGAATCGGATCGTAATTCTGTCCGCTGGAATATGGCCGCGGCGTTGGCGGGTTGGAGGTGTGGAGTTGCGTGTGTGGTGGTAGACTGCTTCGCGGCATGCCGTCGGATGGAGTTGGTTGCTGTGAGCGAGAGGGTGGAGGTGGATATTGTTGCTGCGACGGCAACTGAGGCGGCGGAGGTTGATGTGCGTGTTGCTGCTGCGGCGGCGGCGCGCTCGCGGGCGGAGCGGGAGGGTGGAAGTGAGAGACCATTTCGGTGAGGGTGGATTGGCGCGGGCCGGTAGCAGCAGCAGTAGCAGCGGCAGGCGCGTCGACAGTGACGGCAGGCGTCGACTTGTCTTCAGTCTTCTGCCTCTTTCGCGGCGCCGTCGTCCCTTCACCATCCTTCTTGGCCTTGGGCTCGCGCGGCTTGCGCGTCTTCTTCTCTTTGACGGGCTTGTCATCATTGCCGTCGACCTTGGAAGCAGGCGCCTTTCTTTGTCGCTTGGGCTTTGTAGCAACAGCATCGGAAGTGCTGGGGATGGTGGCATTTGTGCCGTGAGCTACAGCATTGTGTGCGAGAGCAGGCTGTGCGGGAGGTGCCGAAGCGGATTCATGAACAACACCTTCACCAAGCTGCGAAGTTGGGGCATAGCGACGGGAAACGGTAATTTCGTCGCCGATGGGCTGCTGCGGGGGCGACTGCGGCGGGCTGGAGATGCTCGAGCTCTCGCTTGCCGCGTCGTTGTGCATCAGGGGCGGCGGCATGCTCATCGCCGCCGAATACCGCAGTAACAAACACTCGCCAAGAACACAGTCGCCAGCGATGCCAGAGGTCCGACCAGCAGGGTGCAATGGTATGGTATGGTAGGGCGGGCGACTATGGGCGATCGAGTATCGTCGAGGCGGACGGGCAATGTGGTCCAGGGCAGCAGCTATAGCTCGGCCAATCAGGCCGAAGCTTCAAGTGTCTCGCAACGTCGCAGAATGCTCGCAGCGACGACAACAATCCGTTTTGCGATATACACCTCGACAGTATGCTTGCGGATGGGCGATGATAGCGGCGATGGCTGCGGCGTGGTGGTAGCGAGTGTTTTGCGTGGTGGGCGAAAGGGTATGCGATGCCGACGATGCAGAAATTGATGAAGAACAGCACGACGAGGGCAGCGTACAGGCAGAAGAAGCGTGTAAAAGAAAAGGAGGAAGGGAGATGGGCGTTGTGGGTGATAAAGGCAGAAAGCCAACGCCAGCAGCGAGCGAGCCAGCAGACCAGCAGAATTGGCGGGATTGCGAAACAGGCATGCACGGGACTGCTGGAGCGAGCGGGCGAGCGACGACACGACACGGCCCTCCCCAGCAAAGGGAAGGGAAGGGTCAGAGAGGGAAGGGGAGCCAAAAGACATCGGCCTCACGAGCAGCGCCCAAGGCAAAGCGACCAGACTCGACTGTCGACCTCGACCTCCCTGGCCCGGAAACGTCCAACCAGCCAGACAGCAGTCATGAACTCGCGGGTGCTCCCCAAGCCTCCGGCGCACTTGAGCCGAGCCCTATTCCGATCGTGCATGGTAAAACTAAGGCAAACTAAAGCTAAGGTATTGTTGTCTCCTTCGTGGTGCATGTCTTATGACTGCCACATATTATCCCCGTTGGAGAGTCTGTACGGTCTGAAAATGCAATCTAGACCGAGCATGGATTGTCGTGAAGGTGCAGTATCAGGGCATCGTGGAGACCGGTAGAAGTCAGGTTTGTGGTTGTCATAGCCTAGATCATCCCTTATTGGCCGACTCGGCTGGCTCTTTTGACGGGTACTGTGATCAGGTCTGACAGTCACAAAGCCGCGCCCACATAGCAGATCACGACCACAGGTATCCAATGTCAAGTCCTTCTCCTTTACTCCAGTCTCATATCCACATATCAAGATCTATTTCCACTGCTCCTGCATCATCGCGTCTTCACAAACGCCACTTTTGGCCTAGCTTACCGACAGAGTGGAACTGCAGAGCCACAACCTTAAATTAGCCCTCCACGCTAGAAGGCTGATCATCCCGCCGCGACAGGTGTGGCTCATGCGCAAACCTTCGTGCAAACAAAGCACGTCTCCATGAAGAGCAACAACCACAAATTATATTCAACATGATCAGGGGCGAGAGATTCGAGCTGAATCTGGACTCGGACGATGAGCATGATGAACAGCAGTCGGCGACTCTACCCGCTGCGTTTGTCGGAGATGTCCTGGAGCGCAAACCCGCTGCGCCCAAACCGCCCAGTCTACCCTCACTGAAGAACAACACCGGCTTTCCTGAGCATAAGAAAAGGCCAGTGCAGAGCAGATTCAAGCAACAAAAAGCAAAACCAGACACTCGGAAAGTGAACGATGCCGCCACCGATGCACGACCCCAGGACGTATCTGGCAGTCATACGAGTGGCAAAGCGAAAACTTGGGAGGAAGAAGAAAAAGAGCGGATAGACCAGGAGAATCGCCAGAGGATCGCTGACATGTCACCCGAAGAAATTGAGGAGGAGAGGAGAGAGCTGATGAACAGTCTGGGGCCTGAGTTCCTGCAGAGACTGCTACTGAGGTCGAATGTTCAGAGTGGGAGCGAGGAGACGGATTTGTCGCGGCCGATGGGGGCGGCCACAAATGTCGAGGAAACGAAGCCCAGAGCGAAGGTCGAAAAGACTGTCACGTTCGAGGAGCCCGTCAAAGAAGATGTCGAAGAACAAGAAGATCCTATCGAAGAAACAGAAGAATCCAACGGGGACTCGACAGCCCCACAAACCGAGCCACTTCCCCACGACAGCGTGCACTTCCCTAGACCACCCCAACCGCCATCTCTTGATCCCTCATCAGAGACCTTCCTCACCGACCTACACGAGAAATACTTCCCCTCCCTCCCCTCGGACCCCTCCAAACTCGAATGGATGCAACCCACTACCGACGAGACCTCCTCCTATGACCCCTCCTCATCGGCATTCGATGCAGCCTCCATCCGCTTCAACTTCAAAGGCGAGTTACTGCCACCGCGACTCGCCTCCGAGATTCCCGTCACCGCCGGTCTGCACCACCACGGTGATGCGCCAGACGCCGCAGGCTACACCATTGCTGAACTTGCGCACCTCGCGCGTTCGTCCTACCCTGCACAGAGATGCATTGCGTTCCAAACTCTCGGCCGCGTGTTGTATCGTCTTGGCCAAGGCGAGTTTGGAAATGCTGGGGAGGCGGATACAACAGAGACGTTGGATTCGCAGGATAGTATGCGCGAGCTGGCGAGGGGCTTGTGGCATGAAGTCGAGCGGTTGAAAGTGATTCAGATCTTAGTGGAGGAGAGTGGAGGAAAGGGGGTTGATGGCGGGAGACATTTGAGTGCGAAGGCGTACGCTACGGAGGCAGTTTGGTTGTGGAGGAAAGGGGGTGGGATGAGGTGGAAAGCGGCATAAAGATCTTGAGCGATGAAGTTATGAGTAAGGCTGGTCAGAATGGCAAGGCTGAACTACTCACTGTGTCTTGTGTTCGCTGGCTACCTTACATGCATATCAATTGCTGCAGAGCTTCCTAGATCGGCCATCGTTCGGTCCTCGGCTCAAGATGCCGATTGAGCTTCCATCTACATGTACCTAGCGATGAGGTGCTTGCAGTACATGTACCTTAGGCTGCTTAAGGTACCTGCGATATACTCTTCGGATACCGACCGACATTAGACCTCACCTCTTCTCCAACTACATCAACTTTATACCGCTTTTACCTCACTCGAATCACCTGTCTGGAAACATATGATCATCGCCACGTCACGCCCCGCCATTACCACCTTTGCCAGCTTCATCAGGAGAACAAGAAACGCGAAACTCCCCTCGCCCAAATCAAGGACAACCCAGAGCTCACATCACCTTCTCCAACGACGACCCCTCTACCACAAGCCGCTCCAAAACAACGACCCCCCAATGGAGTCCCTCCCGAAACTCGACCCCATAACCCCCCTCTCCCCCATCGTAACCCGCATCCTCGGCCACAACCCCTCGAAATTCACCCTCCAAGGAACAAACACCTACCTCATAGGCACCGGTCCCACGCGTCTCCTCCTCGACACAGGCGAAGGCCGTCCAGAATGGAAAGCCTCCCTGCAGCAAGCCCTCGCGGATCAAGGACCCGATGTACGCATATCGGATGTTATACTGACGCACTGGCACGGCGACCATGTTGGCGGCGTCAAGGATGTGCTAAGTCTACCTGGACATGAAAATGCGAGGGTTTGGAAGCATTCTCCAGATGAAGGGCAACACCCCATCCCCGCCAATAAAGTCTTTCATACTGAAGGCGCGACTTTCACGGCACATCATACTCCAGGCCACACAACAGATCACATGTGTTTCCTTCTCCACGAGGAAAACGCCCTCTTCACCGGCGATAACGTCCTCGGCCATGGGACCGCCGTCTTCGAAGACCTCGCCACATACGTCTCCTCGCTAGAGAAGATGTCCGCGATCGAGGGGTTCGAGGGTCGCGCGTATCCAGCGCATGGGGATGTCATTGGGGATGGGAGAGCGAAGGTGAGGGAGTACATCAGTCATCGGAGGGAGAGGGAGGTGCAGGTTCTCAAAATTCTGGAAGGTGAGGGTAACGATGGTGGGTGGGGCAGTATGGACATCGTGAAAGTGGTGTATAAGGATTATCCGGAGAGTTTGTGGGCGCCGGCGGAAGGGGGTGTGAAGCAAGTTTTGAAGAAGTTGGAGGGCGATGGGAAGATTGTAGAAGCGCAAGGAGGACGGTGGAGATTGAGTGGGAAGGCGGCATTGTGAGCGACAATGGAGGACCAGGGAATTATGAAGGGAGATGCTTATGTCTTGAATGAGCTGCGATGCCGAGTTTTGTGCATTTCGTTGATTCTTGCATGGTCCCAGTTCTCTGTCGAGGCGGGCCATCATATCTACAGCTGTCTCGAGATGCCACATACCCAAAAACCCCAAAGTGTTAACAAGTTGGTCTACGGTCTGGGAGGTGACACTCGTCATGTCATCTTGTAGAGTCGGTGCTCGAGATCATTCATGTCGTCTCGCTTAGTCTCTGTGCTTTTTTTTCGGCCGGAACGTGGTGTCAGAGTCACTATCTCTGTCCTCCATAAGTGCCCAGCCGAGCAAGGATATCCTGCATGTTGGGTGGAACTGATGGTCCTCCAGCAGAAGGCTGTCTGTGTGGTTGTGGCGGCTGACCATTTGGGGTCGCACCGGGCCCTGCGAAGCCTGCGTTGTTGTGCATGGCCGCATATGGATCTGGCTGGTACTGTTGACCTGGCTGTGGCGGATAGCCAACTGGCTGGACGTGCGCAGGCGTGCCATATGGCATGGTCGCGCTTTGAGGGGTTTGCGGTGGAGCCTGGTTCAAGGTGGAGAGAATGTTCTGCAAGTTGTTGGGATCCAGGTTCGGTGGAAGTGGTGGACGGCCAGGTGGCGGCTGTGCGGGCTGTGCTGCTCCATATGGTCCTGGCGGCTGACCATATCCAGGAGGGTAGCCAGTCGGCGGCACAAAGGGAGGAGGCGCTGCGTGCTGTTGATATCCATACGGAGCTTGTGCTGGCTGAGCTCCACCGTAGCCATATTGCTGCTGTGGAGGAGGACCGCCCTTCATCGACTTCTCCCTAAGCACGAGTTCACAGCAGATGCTCGGGTCTTGGTTGTCATACTCCTCAAATTGCACATCGCGGCTGCCGTGACTGCGCTTGAAGATGGTGAGGTTGATCTTTGATGTGTCCTGGTTGCGTCTTCTCAACTTCGATACTGCCAAGACGCCTTCGACAATCTGCCGCCTTACCACCGCCTCCTCACTAAGGCGTGCCGAAAGGTAGATGACGTCGATGCGAACACCACGAGCTATGAATGCCTGCTCGACCCAAGATAGGAAGTCGCGATCAAGCTGCTCAAGCGCAATGATCTGGACATCTGGCACATCACGCGGTTGACGGCGAGGGAGTGGGAGGTCGTCCTCGGGCTCGCGCCGTGGGCTCGCACCTCTGTATCTGTCTCTTCCGTGGTTTGGCGATCTTGACCTGGACCTTCGATGGTATCTGTCATCGTAGCGCTCTCTATACCGAGGAGGCGATGGCGAGCGGTATCCTTGTCTGTATCCTTCTCTTCCACGTCCGTTTACTCCTCTATCACCCACGTAGCGATCCACATTGTTTCCTGACTTGCCGCGGCGGTGATCGTTGGGTGAACGGGAACGGCGATTTCCTTGCTGCTGTTGCTGCTGCTGGCGGTTGCTGGGCTTCTGGGGCTTGCTAATCTCAAGGTCTTTTCTGGTCAGCAAATCGTCACAAGTTCAGCTCACGCTCCGCAATACGTACGAATGCGCTTATCGCGAATCTGCCTGCCCTGCTCCGCCTGCAACGCTCTCTGGCAATCATCTGCTCGAAGGAATTGGACGAAGCCGTACGCCTGCTTGATGGAGATCTGGGCAAGCTCGCCGTAGTTGTGGAAGACGTGGAAAATGTCGCGCTTCGTAACCTTTTCCGAAGACAGGTTGCCTGCAGACTCAATAAGTAGCTGCTCCCTGGGGTAGCGATTGCCATGCAGGTCGCGCGTACCGACAAACAAGCGCGAGCCTGGGGGAAACTGGTCCCACTTCGCCTCATTCACATATCTCCTCTCCTCCTCCATGAAGTGGTCGTACTTGCGCTGGATGTCCTGCGTCCATGGTTGATCTTCCGTGGTTGGAGTTTCGCCCGCAGCGAGTTTGTATTCTCGTCGGCTCTCTATGGGCGTCGCCGTGGTGGAGTATTGCTGATGTGTGGACGGACTTGCCGTGGATGACTGTCCGTTGTGAAGGACTTGTGCTCCTGCGGTTGGGGGCTGTTGCGTTGGCACTCCTGGCACATACGCTGCCCCTCCGCTTGCATCAACAGCATGTCCTGAGCTGTTGCTACGATTGTGGGAGACCGCTGGATGTACCGCGTGGGGATGGTAATCCCGAATGTGTTGCGAATGGACATAGTTGGAGTTTATGAGTGGCTGCTCTTGGGGTGGTGGGCGAGCTGGGAGTCCACTGGGCGGCGCACCAAGAGCTGGTGCTGAGAGAGGGGATGAATCGTCTACGCCGGGGATGGGCGGCTGGCTTTGAGACTGAGAGGAAGAGTGGGTGGTGGCAACGGTCAAGCCTTCTGCAGAAGGTGCGACATTGGCCTCTGCAGCTGGCGCAATGGACGTCTGCAAGGTGTCCAGGAGGGCTTGGACATCAACTGCACCTTGGGCTGGCGCTGATTGCGACTGGTCTAAGGCAACCTCATTGAACTGGGCTTGAGTGGGCTCTGAGCTGGGCGCAGGTTCAGCGACATTCGCGCTGAGGTCTGGAGAGTTCTGCGACACGTCCGCTGAGATGGGCTCTGGTGCGGCGTCTGTTGGAGGATGAGAGTCGGCTGGATAGGAGATGGTGTTTGAAGAATCATGTGCTTCTGTGGCAGAGCTGTCGTTGCTATTTGCGGCGACTTCTGTCTGGGTTGACACGGCAGTTCGGGGTGCATCCACTGCCTGAGTCTGGTCGAGATTGTCCCCTCCAGTTGAGAATGGGGATGCGTGATCGGTGACGGCGGTGGATTTGTTCTGGTCCTGGTCGTTGGGGTCGCGCCATGCGTCCGGTCTGAGGTCCGTGTTGTGCATGGCTGGATCACCCATGTGGGCTTCGGTTTGGTTAAAGCCTACGTCCATCATGTTCTCCAGCACGGGGATATTGGTAGGCTGAGGGAATTGCAAGGGCTTTGGCGACGCTGGTGAGAGGACGCTGGGGGCGCTTGTGAGGTATGGTTCGTCCGGGGGTTCTGAGTCTCTGGCTGGGTCATTCATCGAATCGATCAACAGCGCATTATCAGCGCAACAGGAGCGACAGTCTGGATGTTCTCGGATGGCTCATGCATAATTCGAGCGAGTCCCAGGGCAGCGCTCACTGCAGATCGTTAGGAGAGGTCTGAGTATGGGCTGGTGGGTGGTATACAAGGGCAGATCACAGAAGGGAAGAACGGATAACGGTCGAGGGTTTGCTGGGCGAAAGGTCGAAGAGACACAGAACAAACAACACGACGCTGCCTCCTCCACGCCTCTCTGCTCTGGTCGTGCTCTGTCGTCCTGCTTGCCGCTGCCGCTGATGCTCCGGTCCGCGCTCGGGGATCTGTGTTTACCTTGAATCAAATTTTTTCCTGATGGCGCTGGAACGTGCGATATGGAGGCGCCAGTTGTTGATGCGCACGAATGTGACGATGACGATGGGTGCGACGGGCGCAACAAGGAGAAGGAGACGCGAAGCGCCTGCGAGGGCGAATGGGTTGGTTTCAGTGTGGTGATGGATGGCGATGACTGTCTGATGATGCACGAAGCAGCAGCAGCCGCGACAACATGGACGAAGCGACGACGGAACTCGAAGTGAGAGAGCCCGACGCGCTGCGCTGCAAGCTTTAGCCGAAACTCTAACGCCGTTGCTGCTGCTCGATTCGGATAAATCATCCAGAGACCTCATCGCACCTTCCCACACCCTCCGTTTGCGCCTGCTGTGATGCTTCTCCGCAGCAATGGGGTACTGTCGATGCAGCACGCCTTCACACATGGCCGACCTCTCTTGTTCATTACGAGATCGTTTGCTACCAAGCCAACAGACGCGGAGGACGAAGCCGAGCTTGCCGCCGCCAGACGCTGGCTTTCACAACTCGACCCAGACACCATTCCGCGCGACATCTGCGAAGTGAGCTTTAGCAGATCGTCAGGTCCCGGCGGGCAGAATGTGAACAAGTGAGCTCGGCATCACTTGAGCACTGTCACGTGGAGCTGAATTTGACACTTCCTTGTAGGGTGTCCTCAAAAGCGACATTGCGCATTCCAATCTCCTCACTTCTACCGCGAATCCCAAAGCTACTCCATTCATCCATTGTCAGCAGTCGCTACCATGCGGCCAAGTCCAGCGACATAGTCATCCAAGCTGATGACTCGCGGAAGCAAAATGACAACGTCAATGCCTGCTTTCGCAAGCTGAATGAGCTCATTCAACAAGCTGGACGAGACAATGTTCCTGGCGAGACCAGCCAAGAGCAGATCAAGCGCGTGGAGCAGCTGCAGAAGGCTGAAGCGGCGGGCAGGCGAAAGATGAAGGAGTTTCACAGCAAGAAGAAGAGCGCACGCCGTGGAGGTGGCCGTGGCGAGGACTGAGGAACGAGCTGAAGGGCACGACCAACACTGAGCGCAGCTGCGATAGTCACTTCCCAGGCTGGAACGACCATTCTGAGAGGAATGCAGACAAGCACTGTCCTTCTCTTGGAACACTTAGCGGCTTTGCTGGCGATTGCAGTCAGTGCCGGACATGCACCTTGCGAGCGACGGGGATACTTCCGACAGGAGCTCAACAGATGCCTCCCAGAGCCAAAGAGAGCAGGATAACATGCCTGACACCACGAGACCTGGCAGCCCAACGGTCACCCACGAGGCAAAATGTGCCAGCCAGGACTGCACTGCGGCCGCCCTTACCTCCTCCTTTGGCTAGGAATGCTATCATTTGGGACTCCACCAATCGCACACCAGCTGAGGCTACTCATCGGCGTCATTCCGCCAGAGCAGTATCTGCAGACTTGTGAGAGCAGCTGAGACCGTCACAGGATGGCGATGATGAGAACATGCCGCAGATCACGCACCTCTTCACCCCAGACCTCGATGTCTTCCCTGAGTGATTTTGAGTGTGGTATATTCAATCTTGTCGATATGCACAAGCTCTGTATCTGCCACTGGTTCTCTTCAATCTGCACGACACTGCAATCTGGCTATTCAAAGGCCGTTCTTTCTGAGTGGTGGGCTTTCCCATTTCTCCAAACTCCGCGCCATTATCCGAGCCTTCACAGACTAATCCTCCAACTTGGGCACATAACGCTCGATGAAACTGCACATATCTCGCAGCACCGGCCCGCTTAGATTGTGTCCGAGACCTTCATACTCATGCACTTCCATGTGGTCCTTGCCAACACCTAGCGCCTCGAGCTTTTTCAGAGTCTGCTGCCAGATTCGTCCGGGTATCATTTGGTCTGCCTTGCCTCTTGCAAGGAAGATCGGAACATCACCGTGGCCTACTGGGAGACTAGCATGGGCTCGCATGTTCTCAATTTTGCTACCCCCCGCCAATGGAAGATAACCCATCAGCCCGACAATGCCACCCAGTCTGCCAGCGTATTTGGTGCTAGTCAGATCCAGAAGCAGACTCAGAGCGCTGCCCTGGCTGAAGCCACCAAGTACAATGCGCTGTGGAGGGATGCCCTTGTTCGTGCAGGCGTCGATAAGCGTTTCGAGGTAGGCGATGGACTTTCTCATACCGGCCTCATCTTCCTCTGGTGCGAGTTCTGGACGATCGGGCGGGTACGAGGAGAATGAGTTGGGCGTGTACCAAGCAGTCGTCTGGGCATCGAGGGATTCCTGGGCGTTGGGAATGATCCAATTGACATAGGAGAGCTTGTGGTTTTTCTGGAACTGGTCTGCCACATCTACACATCAAATTGCGGTCAGTGGAGGCGGTTTTGGCGATGTAGGAAAAAGGCGCAGCTGCTCACTCACCTTCCAGTCCTTCCGCGGTATCGCCCAAGCCATGGACCAGGATGACAGCGGCGCCGTGACCAGGATCTGAGCATTGCTTTTCGGCTGGCTTGAAGATTGGGTCTTCGCGTTTTGGGTCGGTGGGCAAAGTCATGCGTCTTTGTCTCGTGGCCATCTTGCTGGTAGTTTCGCGGTGTCGCGTGCGCAGTGGGAGGGGGCTAAAGAGCTCTGGGCGGGGTCGTTGTTGCGGTGAAGTGCTCGAGGCCACGGCGAGAAGAGCCAATACCAGGAGGAATAATCAATCAGATCCAACAAATGTGGTCTTGAATATGGTAGAGGTGACAAGTGAGAGTGTTCAGTGAAGAGAGGAAGAAGAAGGAAAACAGTCCAACAAGAAGGTTTGCTTCTACCCAAGGCTTTCCTCCCATGCCACCCGTAAAGTTCTGGAGCTTGCATGAATTGCCGCATGCTTCTTCTGCGTCCTATCTGCCTTACGTATCGAGCCCAATCTTTTGCCCCACTAGACGCTGTCTACGAGACAACAAGCGGCTACATTCGGGTGCTGGCTGCTGAGGAGGTGGTGGCAGAATGGCGGCCGTCGAGGCCGGTGACGTTATGTTCCTGTCCTCGGCTGTGCTTCCCGTGGGTTGATCTCCAGGGACCAAGGGAATTCACGGCCTGACTGTGGCTCTTCACATGCTTAGGTTCGCCATCACCACGCACGCGTCTCGTTCCCCGCGGCGCCTCTCCTTCAGCACACTCGCCGATATCTCGGCTGCATCTCTCCCACGAGAACGCACATTTGAAGTCACGATAAACCTCCCTCAACAGATCCCAAGCAGCCATCATGGCCCTGCGTTTTCGCACCCCTCACATCGAAGAACTCCCCACCACACAGACAAAACAAGCCCCAGGATTCGCCTGGGTCGCAGTCTCGGGCGCCGACCCCTCTAAGAACTGGGGCACTACGAACCGCAAACGCCAACGTGCCTCGGGTCTCGGTGCAGGACAGAGCGAGAGCCAACGGGAGGCGTTGAGCGCGAGGCAGCAGAGGGAGGTAGAGCGGAAGATCAAAGAGCTGAACGGGGAAAGCGCTTTAGGAAGAGATGTCGTGATCCCCAAGAGTAAGGTGGGAGGAAGTGGAGGCTCTGGAGGAGGGGCTACAAAAGTCGGCAAGACGAGTAATACGAAGAAAATCTTGAGCAGTGGAAAGGTGTTTGCGCATTATCTGGACGACGAAGAGGCAGAGATTGCGAGGACGGGTGGGAGGGGAGATGATGTTGTGGTGGGAGGAGGAGGAGGAGGAAATGTGGTGCCTCCGGGGAGTACGCAGAGGGCGAGCAAGACGCCGATCGCAAGGCGGAAGGCCTCACAGTTGATCAAGGAAGAGAGTACTGGCGGCGGAAGTCCTGCTCCTACTCTCGCGAAAGAAACGTCCACAATTTCACAGACTACTCTGGTGCCGGAAGTTATGGACATCACCGACAACCAAGACGAAGCAGACGAATCCATCCCGCCGCTGCCCACCCAGGCTGAGATGGACGCCCTACTCAATGCACCACCACTCACATACAATCAGGCTCGATCTGCCCCTCCACCAGCCAGCGCCCCGCCGCCAAGGAGGTTCTGCGAGATCTGTGGGTACTGGGGACGAGTTAGGTGTATGAAGTGCGGGAACATGACGTGTAGTGTCGTCTGCAAAGATGCACACGACGAGAATAAATGCTTGAAGTTCTATGCTTGAAGGAAGAGTAAAGAGCGCGAAACACACAATTGAAGACGCGGGTTGTGAGGGATCGTGTTGACCCTAGGTGCGTTGCTATTTGAGATACCCCATAGTGCATGTCTATTCTGCTCCTCTTCTGCCTGCCCTCACGACGCACTTTGCCTTCATTCACCTCTCCAGCATGAACCGTTTAGGAGACCCACATCTAAGGTCTTCATTGGCTTCTTGGTCCATGAGGCTAACCTTCTTCTTAGATCCCTGGCCCCTGCTCAACTCCAATCTCCCTTCTCAGAATTCCGCCGACCTCGACTCCAGCACCAACGTCCACTCCCTACATCGAGATGAAGATGACTCCAGCAGACTACAAGCGCGCCCGCGGCAAACTTGTCCGCTATGGCGAGCGCTTTGACACAAATGTCGACACCCACCTCCCCAAGGACTTGGTCAGAATCAAAAGCGGAGCCATTGCCAAACGCCAAACCAAGTATCCAGCTCGCACTCAGGCATACTACAAAGCACGGTGTTCCTTCCGCGGCCTGAGGTCATCCGGCAAAACCGACGAGTTGCAGCAACTTCTCAAGGCGCGGGATCCCACACACGACGCTCGTGTAAAGGCTGAGCTGGATGCCGTGCAAGTACAGGTGGATGCGTACGAAGAAGAAGAGAGGAAGGCGGAGGCGGAGCGCTGGTGGAAGGATCCTATCAGGACTCTCGACGAGAAAGCCTTGAGGAATGCTTCCCGCGCGATCGAGGAGAGCCTGGCGTCGGAGGATGTTTTGAAGACGGGCTGCCACGTCTTCAAGGTATGGTCGGGTTACCTCGAGGAAGCCGCGCTCAAGTTCGGTTTAGCGCACGAGTCCATCGACTTCGCGCCAGGCAGCTTTCTCGTGAAGGGGTGCCAGGTCGTCGGCCAGGAGGCTGCCGTCAAAGCTACCGCGCAGAGGATCAGAGACCAAGTCGATCAGCAGCGCCGTGAAGCTGAGGCGAGGAAGCAGGCGGAGGCCGCCAGACAGCGTGCCGCTGCGAGGGTGCAGATGGAACAATTTGTGACCGAAGCAAAGCAGGCGCCGGACTGGGACATCACGGGCAAGTGGGTGGTCGAGTGTGATGAGCTGGCCGAGTACAGCGAAGGACCGGATAGGAAGGCCAAGCTCAGCATGCAGATTTGGCGGGACGACTTCAGTCTTGAGAATGTCCGTGAGGAGCAGCTGTCCGACGATGAAGAAGAAGATGGCTACGGCTACAGCTACGGTCATGAACCACCATCACGACCTGCAGCACGATTACCTCCACGACACAACGACACCCACATTCCCCGCTTCCAAGCGTCGTTCGACTTCGGCCCCGTAGAGGGCACCATGCGCATATATCCCCCCGCTTCAAACAGGCCCTCACAAGCACCTTTCATCGTCAAGGAGAATTCTACATTTCAGTACGTCTGGCGCGGCCGGGAGACGGGCGAAGGCGAGATTCAGCTCGAGACTAATGACTACACCCCGAGCGAGATCAAGTTCGCGAACTTCGGCATGACATTTGAGGGGACGTTCAGATGTCCGTTCATTTCGGGACTGATGACGATTAAGGGCAGCAAGACGAGTCATGGAAGGGGAGAAAAGAGGAGTAGTGAGGCGGCTTGGGCGGAGTGCTCGGAGAGAGCTTACGATAGAGCCTCTCGCGGGAGATGGGGAGGAGGATGGTGATGCTGTGTGCGAGGTAAGATTTTGGTTTGTGAAGCATGGAGAAGTCTTGGATACGTTCAAGGTCACAACTGATCCGCTGTTGAAGCACAAACGGCCCTCCGTACGGACTCTGGCTGCGCTTGAGCCCAAGAAGAGCATTCTCTCGGCAGCGACGCTTGTTCTTCTAGGCCTTCAGTCCAAGGGGTCGACAATAGGGCGGAATCGATCAGCAACGTCGTCATCCTGGAGTCCATACAAGACGACTCTTGAGGAAGACAATTCAAAAGACACTTAAACCTAGAAAGATGCATGAGCTCCCATACTCGACAGGAGAACATAGGGTCAAAGACAAGTCCAGTAGTACGGTGTAGGTCTCCGCCCCAGCACGGTCGCCAAGCACGCCATACACGCATAACGCACACGATCAGACTCAACCACCATCTCAGGCCCTGCCTTAACTTAGGCACCGCCCGCCACTGATGATACGCGTGCTTGCCCTGCCGGACATGCGTACCGCATGTGGAGCCCAATGGTAGTCACAAACCTATCAGAAACTGCCTGCATGTCGATTCCTCCAATGTCGAGCCAGAGTGGGTTCATGGCGACAGCGAATATCGTTGCTTGTACATATGCTTTGTTGTGCCACCTTCTGTGCTTGGTTCGAAGTGAAATTGAGCACTTTCTACGACGCTTTTACTTTTCTTGTACTGGACCATGGCTGTCGACGAGATGCAGGCCAGCGAGGCTGAGAAACCTTCGGCGAAGAGGAAGTTGGGTGTTTTGGGGCTCGTGAAAGAGATCTTCAACTGGTATCCTTCGGAGTATCCTAAGGAAGAGAAGAAGTATGGTGGCGTCACATGGCTTGGATGATGTTGTCGAAGCTTACTGAGTTTAGGCTTCTTTTCAAGCTGGATGTGTCTATTCTGGTGTTTGCTTGTCTTTGCTGTAAGCACGCGCGGTCCATCGTCTAATCTTGGACGTGCTAACATCTTCCAGTTTTCGTCAAGTACCTAGGTCAGCAACCATCGCACATAAAACTAGTGTCAACAGGCTACTGACGACACATGAGCCCGACAGACCAAACCAACATCAGCAATGCATACGTCTCTGGTCTCAAAGAAGAGTTCGACCTCTATGGCAACCAGCTCAACTATCTCAACATATGCTACTTCACCGCGTATGTCGTCTTCCAGATCCCAGGCATGCTGCTTATATCGCGGCCCAAACTCTCTCGATGGTTGCTCCCAAGCCTCGAGATCCTTTGGGGTATCGTGACTTTTGCCCAGAGCCGAGCGACCAGCATCGAGCAGCTCTACGCCATGAGGTTCCTTGTGGGAATGTTGGAAGCACCAGTCTTCGCGTCGACGCACTTCATCCTAGGGTCTTGGTACAGCGGCCCTGAGCTATTCAAGCGAGCGGGAACATGGTTCATCTGTAATCCACTCGGCAGTATGGTATCTGGGTACCTACAAGCAGCGGCCTACAAGAATCTCTCTGGCGTTGCTGGAATGCCTGGCTGGCGATGGCTTTTCATCATAGATGGTATCTTCACGATCCCCGTCGCTTTACTGGGCTTCATCATCTTTCCAGGAGTGCCAGACTCTCCACGACCATTCTTCCTGAGTGAAGACGACATCTCACTGGCGCGAGAGCGTCTGGCTCGGTACAAGATCCGGCGACCGGGACCGCTGAACCTGGATGTCTTCAAGATAAGTCTCGAAAGGTGGCACATCTGGATCTTCGTGTTCTGCTACATGTTCGTCGACTTCTGGTATATTCATCCTGGCGACTTGACCGCTGACGTTCCATGACAGATGCATGATCATCTCCAACTATCCCTCCCAATACATGAACCTCTGGCTCAAGGCCGAGGGCTATTCGGTCGAACAAGTCAATCAACTACCAACCGTGATCAACGCTGTCACCATTGTGGCATCTTGGCTGGGATCCTCGCTCGCATCGATATGGCCAGCGTGGACGCTCTACACTTTTGCAACGGCGTGTTGTCTTTTCTCGACCCTATGCATGATCATCTGGACAATCCCGACGGGACTGAAGTGAGCACGTGAAGAGTCGACCTTACCGAATGCTCTTTGCTGATTGCTTCCTACAGATTCTTCGCGTGGTACCTCTTTGGTGTGTCAGGTTGCCTTAGTCCAATCCTCTACTCGACCGTCAACACGATCGTTAAGGACGATTCAGAAGAGCGTGCGCTGATCATGGTGAGACCACCATTTGTTCCATAAGTTACTCTACTGACTTTTCAATACAGGGAGCAATGATGACCTTCGGCTATAGCTTCAACATCTGGGTTCCGTTGCTTGCATTCCCAACGGCGGGCTACGATGGAGCGCCAAGATGGCGCAAAGGCTATCCCATGACTTTCGTCTTCTATTTCTTTCTCTGGGCTGGGTTCATCACTGCTATCCTGCTATATAGACGAAGGTTCGACTTCACATGCCACATTGTAACTGCAAATGACTGATACTTCATAGGCAGAGATCGACAGAGGTTGCGGCGGAGGTCGTGAGCACGAGCGAGGCAAGTGAGGTTGAGGCGGTGACTTTTGAAGAGCCGCAGCAGGTGAAGGCCAAGTTGTGATCGTGGTGAAGTGGTTATTGTCACATGTTTGAGGATGTCCCTGATATTACTTCATCATTTGAAACAAACATCTCAACTCAGTTGTCCGCTCCAGTCTGGGTCGCACGCCATCAGAGTTTATACCGTCGCTCGATCAACATGGTCCGTGCGCGCAGGCGTGTGCGACTAAGAGCAATCCTAAAAAGGAAGGAGCGGATGACTGTAGTGAAATGGCAAACAAGATATGTTTATGCTACGAACATACCCAACATAGAAATTCCTTAAAGGTTTCACCCTCAAATGGAAGGTCACGAAAAGCCTACATGAGCGACTGCAGAAGCAAATGTCTCTTGGAGACTGTGGGCACGCCAAGACGTTGGAGCGATTGTTGACGGTCGTATCGCGAAGAATGCCTTGGAGACGGGTACAGCGCAGTGCGCAATAAGAGCTTCAAAACCAATGGAGTGATGGATATCGACAAGAGTATTTGCAAGAGGTTGCACGTGGGAAATGGCCAAAAGGTAAGGAAAGTAAAGACAAAGCAAAAAACCAAGGAATCTTGAACTTAACACTGGGATTCGAACCAACGACCAAACGCAAAAAGATGGGGCCCACAGTGACCCAAGGTTCCCCGTTCGGCTGCAATGCCTACTAATAGGGTCTCGGAAAGCCTGCGTAATTTGGGCTAAATCGCTTACTCAATGCGCACCCAGTGTGGTTGAGGTTGAGGCCTCTACCACTGGGCCACTGTGAACTTGTGAGAAGCAAACTTCAGACTAAATATATAGCTCAATTTGTGAGCAGCCGAGCTTAAGCCGCGCTTGACTTTGGTGAAGCAGGAGCAAGTGAACGCCAAGACTCACATGTGAAAGCCGGCCCGTGCACGACGCATGTCTTGCACCGTTTCCAAAAGTCGTAATCTTTTGACACGCCGTCGCATACATCGCTCTCTTGACTCGCACGTGCTTTGCTCTCTCACTACACACGCATAATCACGAGCCAGCAACCTCCCGCGCGATCACAGCAATGGCACACGACAATCACGAGGTCAAAATGAGTAAGAATCAGAAGCGGAAGTCGTTTCAAAAGCACAAGCGCGCTCAACAGGAATACGTGGTAGCCGCGAAGAAAGACGCTGCGGCGTCAAGGAAGGAGCTCAAGAACGAGGCCAGAAGGGAGAAGATGGAGAAGAGGAGGAAGGAGCGCGAAGATCGAGTGTCGTCCCATGAGGACAGCGACGAAGATATGCAGGTCGCGCCTGCCACTGAGATGGCTGCACCTGCCCTTTCCGCGACCGTCGCTCGCACTCCTGCGCCGCCGCCGCGACAGCAGAAGACGATGGCACCAGCCATCGCAATCACCACCGCCATGACGACCGCGCAGCAAGGCCGGTCCGCTCCCGCTCCTCGCCCTGGCTGTATCGTGGCACCAGTGCAGGTGCACATGACAGAGGCGGAGAAGGAGTTGGCGACGCACCGTGTGAGTCTACACCCATAAACCCAGTGAAGCAGACAGCAAGAGTACTGGTGAAGCGGCAAGTGAAGCCAGCAATGAAGCCAGCGGTGATGGAAACGGTTTGGAGACAATGAGCTGACAAGTGATCCTCACAGGCCTGGGTCGACCGCATGTGCGCGCCTCCACCAGAGGCAGAGGAAGAAGAAATGCCAGGCGAGCACTTCCCACCGCCACCAGAAGGCACCGACTCCAGTTATGTCATCGAACTCCTCGAGGACTTTGACAACGGCTTCGAAATGCCTTTCTAGACGTCAAGGTAAGTCATGTACTGTGCATTACAATTACATACAATTCCTTGGCTAACATATACATCCAGCACGAGGCGTCGAGCGGTCGGTCGAGTCGTCAGCGCAGGTCACAGCGCACAGCAATCCCCACAACTACGAGCAGACGGACTACCGCTGCCATTTCTTTCCCTTCATCACGGTAGTAATTGCATGCCGGATGACGATACCAGCCTTCTCAGTCTCTTTCTTGGACAAGCCAGTCGTGACGCAGACCTTGAGTGCAGGCCGAGGCTGCCACTCCTTCTCCTGTTCCTTCGGTGAGCTGCCAAGTGCTGGCGGCATCGACTTCAAACGTGTGATGAGCACGCCATTGGCGAGGCACTATTTGTGAGTCAGCAAACGAATGACGAAGAATGGAAGCGGCGTTTCTGACCTCGTCCACACAGTCCTGCAGCAAGAACTCTTGATCCTGCCGACTCAAACCCCTATCCTTGATATGTTGATCCTTCAGCACCAAGAGCATAACCGGGTTCTCGGGCGCACTCGCACACCGCACCCAGTCACTTCTCGGATCAAGCTGCGCTCGCATAGCACGAATGTTTTCTCGCAGGTTCTGAATAATGCTCGGTTCTTCTTGCAGAATTGTGACGGTTTCGGATGCAGTGGTGGCAAGCAGTGCAGGCAGAGCAGCAGAGAAGGTGTATGCCGCAGCAGATAGCCGCTGATGTTCAACGATTTCTTCATTGCTCGCACAGAAGCCTCCTCCACTTGACATGCAGCCTGCAAGTCCACCAATGATCATGTCCACATTGTTAGGGTCGACGTTCTGGTGTTCTGTCACGCCTCTGCCGGTGCGGCCCAGAATTCCGTACGACCAGGTCTCGTCCAGAATGACGCGGAACTTGTACTTGAACTTCAGCTCAATAAGCTTAGGCAGATCCACCACATCTCCGGCATTCTCGAATAGTCCCTCGGTCACGATAAACCTCCTCGTCAAGGGCTTGCCTTGGCCCTCCTTCACCACCTTGGCCAGCACTCTCTCCAAATCCTCCATGTCGTTATGCTCATACCATCTCACTGTACTCCTCGAAATTTGCAGACCCTTACGGATCGGGTAGTTGACCGCCTTGTCTGCAACAATGATGTCTCCTCTCTTACTGAAAGCCGGAATGACACTGCTAATGGTCGAAAAACTCTGCGCATAAATGATGCATGCCGGCATGCCCAGGTGCGCCGCGATATCTGCCTCGCTCTTCATATGTACGTCCTGTGTTCCATAGAAACCCGGAGGCGAGCAAGGACCGACACCGTAGGTGCGAACGGTGTTGACTGCCTTCGCCGTGAGCTCAGGATTGCTCGCAAAGTTGTAGTGATTGTAGCTCGCCAGATTCGTCACGGTCCTTCCATTTTGCAACTTTGTTTTGGGCGCCGCAGGGCCAATGATGACCGGGATGCGATCATTCTCCAACTTCTCCCATTCTGTTTGCTCACCTGCCAACGGCTCAGGTGTCCAATCCTCCACCAGCTCATCGATCTCGTCCTCCGTCAAAGGAACATTCTTCGTCTTCTTGGTACTGTACGCCGGCGCGAGGAGGTATCGTACGGCGAATATGAAGAGGAAGAGTTCGACCAGACTGCGGATCGGATCGTTTTGGTACGAGGAGCGGATGTAGCGGATGACAATGGCGGAACCCGGTATCTTCTGAAATGAAGCAGCGGCGCTCTCAATGAAGGCGACGGCGGTGGGTGGCAGCTCGGTGCTGATTGAGGAGGAGTTCATGATGGGGGACTGGGTCGAGCGTGCAGGGGATGAGGCGGGTTCGGGATCAACGCTGACTGTCGCGTCCATACATCGGCGTTCCAAGGCGATCGCGTATATTCAAGTGAGTGATTTGAAGTGTCAAGAACCGTTCATGTGAAGGAAAGAGTGCACAAATGACGCGAAAGACTTGCGACTGCCGACTGCATCTCGATGTGAGGTCAATGTTTCCTGGAGAAGCCGGTCGTGCGCCTTCTCCCGCACACCCTGCATTAGCTCCCGTAGTTAGCGTCAAAGTCACATGCCTGTGAAAACGAGCTGGAGAGACTGATGAGGTGACATTCAGATGGTCTATAGTCTACTGATACTGTCGCCTTGTCACTTCATGTCTTCACAGCAAAACCCTTCCACCCGTCGAACCTTTCCCGACACTGGGCTTCGTAATTGTCGATTCCCTGCAAATAGGTCAGCTACCGTCGATTTCACGCAATGAGCTTCACTGTGAATGGCCTACCGCAATGTAGGTCATGTTCTCAGCCTTCTTTCCTGGGATGTTGGAGCCGTTCCACCAGGAGTCAGTGTGAGGGAAGAGCGTATAAGGCAGCATGGAATCGCAGGTATTCTTCCACTCAACCTCCGCCTCTTTTGTGGGCTCAATGGACTTGGCCCCTTCGTCTTCCAGTTTCTTGATCATGTCAACTGCGGTCTCGACTTGGGCTTCGATGATTGTCGGACCGTTCGAAAGCGCAGTTGGCGCCTGGGGAGTGTACGACATAAACAAGTTCGGAAAGCCTGCCATGGTGATGCCCAAATACGTTCGGACTCCTTGCTCCCACAGCTCTTTAATATCCACACCATCCTTGTTCTTGAGACCCATGCTTGTCAACGACCCAGTAAATGAGTCAAATCCGGTGGCGAGAATGACTGCATCGAACTCATACTCCTTGTCTTCCATGACGACGCCTTTCTCAGAGAACTTCTTGAGTGGTGAGGTGGCCATGTCGTGCAGGTGTACATTCGGTTGATCCAGGACTTCGTAGTAGTCTTGCTCCAGCGGCGATCGCTTGGTGCCAAAATAGTATGGCATTTTCTCAGGAGCCATGATCTTTTGCTTTTCAGGATCCTTGAGCCTTTCACATACACGCTTACGCCAGTAATCGTATATGATCTTGTTCGACTCCGGATTGACACTAGAAGAAAAGATCATCTTGTCAGTGTATGAACTCGTGCCACAGTCCTCTGGGTCTTGCCAGGCTTACACTCCGTCAGCATATCCACTCATCTGGAAGTTGAAACCTCCAAGTTCCCAGTTCTCCGTGAAGTGTCGTTCTCGCTCCTCTGGTGTTACCTCCTGGACACCTTTCGGATTCTTCGCCGCTGGGAACCCAGCTGCTGATTTTCGCCCTGCATCGAAAAGCACTGGATAGTATTGCTTGACATATCTTGTCTCGTCAGGAGTCATCGATCGTTGTTTCATGGCTAGGCAGTAACTTGGCCGTCGAAGGAACACAGTGAGCTCATCTGCCTGCTTTCCTAACTCCTGGGTAATCTGAACGGCTGTGGCTCCCGCACCGATGAGTCCAATCTTCTTGCCTTTTGCATTCCAATTCTCTGGCCACGCTCCAGAGTGGTAGACCTCTCCTTTGTAGTCACTCAGACCTGGAAAGTCGGGAGTGTAGGTGCGATGTAGGAGACCAGTACACAAGAGCAAGTATTTGGCCGTGGCAACATGCCCCTGGAGGGTCTTAATCGTCCATCTTCCCGTGCTATCATCCCAAGTTGCGCTGTTTACGCGAGCGTTGAAGTAGGTGTCTTTTCGGAGGTCGAGTGTTTTGTCGATGTGCGCCATATACCTTCGCAACTCATTGTGGTCCGGGAATCGTTCAGAGAAGTCCCACGTCTTGTAGACTTCCTTGATGTTGAGTTGGTAGTAGGGCGCTTCAGAATCAACCCTTGCCCCTAGTAAGAGAAGTAGAATGTCAGCGAGTTTGTCGGCGCAAGTTTGCATGGTATTGAGTCTTCGAAGATACCAGGATATCTGTTCCAGAACCTAACAACGCCACTCATTAGCATGACAAAGCCGCGCAGATTGCTGAATTAACCCACCATACACCGCCGAAATCCTCTCCAGATTCGAAGCATTTCACATTGAAACCAATGTTACGTAGTCTATGGATCGCCGTGATGCCAGAGAAGCCAGCACCAATCACCAATGCATCGGTCTCGATTGTGCCATGTCCATTGGCGGTCGGTGCCTCTTTTGTGTACTCTTGGACTGCTGGAGCTGGTCCATTGGGCTTTGATGCTGTTTCTGCACTGACTGGGACCTCGTCATTGAGGAACGGAACAGCTTCGCCTTTTGCCATGCTTGTAGACTTTGTGGGAGAATATCAATTCAGATATGCGGTATTCACGCCAGGTCCTCTCGTCAGAAGAAAGACAACTAGAAGACGATGTCAGGAAGCGGTGCAGAGCTCGGTGGCCAGCGCGATCGAGCACACGTGGAAAAGGCGACCAATATGTCTTGTGTCCACTATGTCGGCTGTCGGCTGGCTGGAAGGTATCCCGTCGGTAGAGATTCCTCCCGGCGACGATTTCGTACTGACGCAAGGCGTTAAGATAGTCCAACCTTGTACGCTAAGATAGCCGATGGATTATGCGAGCACTCGCGAGCGAACGCGAGCTCCCAAGTCCCTAAGCGGGCCATTGCGAAGTAGCGCGCACTCCGCGCAATCCACAGATGGCGTGCCACTTGGTACTGTAGTGTGGAGAGAAGACCCCGCACGAGGAGTGTGTCAGTTGAGGGCGACCCGTGGTGGGGACGTCGTCTACGCAACAGCGCGTCTCGCACTTGGCGAGTCGTCCGCGGTCTTCTGCGGAATCGTATCGCGTGAGCTAGAGTCTTGGGAAGTTCATCCGGCGGAACGCCAGCTAAGTGCAAGGCTGGTGGGTGGTGGAGAATTGGAGAGGGCAGGTGAGGTTGCACGTTCACGTGATACTCCAAGAAATGCCGAGGCTGGAAGGCCAATCACGACCTGTTCATTTCCCAGCACTGCATCCCAACATCAATTCTTCATCAGAGCTCGAGCAGGACGCGATCCGTCTGCCAGCCGAATTGACACCGCTCGAAGTCATGCGGCTGAGGGTGAAGATGATCGCCAGCCCTCTACTGCGCCGGTCCCTACGGAGCCGCGTGCTGACGTGCACGCTTGATGCTTTGAGGGATGTCAACTGCTTACACGACCTATAAAAGCTCGCCGGCCTTGAGGACGAACAGGTAGGGACTGTCTCGTGGCGACGTTCAACTAATATGGTCGACCCTTCTCACCTCATTGAGCTCGCCAGCTCCATCCAGACGCAGGTAACAGAGTTCCACCATCTCCTCGCAGCGTCTGGACAACCTGAGCCATCATTCAACCTCGATGCTCCGTCGCCGGACTTCGCAGCTGCTGGCGCGCAAGCGCAGGATCTACGAACCAAGTTGTTGGAACAAGTCGAAGAGTTACACGATCTGCTTTTGACGCCGAAGGAGTTGCTGCTTGGCACTGCAGCCACCGATTTTGTCAGCCGCCATGCACTGGATCGTTTCCAAGTCTATCAGAAGATACCTGTTGGTGAAACTCGCTCGTATGCTCAACTTGCGGATGCTACAGGCTTGCCGATCACCACCCTCCGGCGGCTCGTCCGCCATGCCATGACCCAACGAATC
This sequence comes from Zasmidium angulare, assembly GCA_002786045.1. NCBI lineage: Eukaryota > Fungi > Ascomycota > Dothideomycetes > Mycosphaerellales > Mycosphaerellaceae > Zasmidium > Zasmidium angulare. The sequence goes on from NHNX01000008.1 coordinate 404,816, forward strand.
TTTACAGAGCCCTCTCCTGGAGTCGTGGCACATACGCCCGCAAGTAGGCTTCTAACGGAAAATAACAATGTAAGAGACTACTGGGGTGTCATATCTCAGACCGTGTTCCCAGCTGCAGGCTGTGTCGCAGACACATTGGAGAAGTGGCCGAAAGAGTCGGGAAAGCAGAACAGCGAGGCATCCAGTTTCTTCTTCCGAAATGGAAAGACCCTCCATCAGGCACTGGACGACGAGCCAGAGAAGCACAAGAGATATGACTCGGCGATGAGCGCCAATCGAGACAACATGATGTTCTCTGTCGATCACATTGCCAATGGGTTCGACTGGGCATCGTTTGGGAAAGGGAAAGTCATAGACGTCGCTGGAGGCATAGGCACTGTGTCCAGGCTACTTGCCAAGCACTTCCCGGAGTTGACTTTCGTCGTGCAAGATCAGCCAGAGGTCATAGCCGAGGCACCACCCGTAGAAGATGATATGAGTAGGAGCAGGATAACCTTCATGGAGCACAACATATTCACCCCACAACCGGTCAAGGGTGCTGACATATACTTCTTCCGGCGGGTCTTCATGGAGTGGAACGACGACAACGCCATCGAGATCTTGAGGAACTTGAAGCCTGGCATGACGCCTGGCAAATCGCGAGTGGTGATCGCGGACTTCTATGTGCCTGAACCGGGTACAACTCCGTTGTGGATCGAGCGGCAGTTCCGCAGTTCGGATATGTTGACTCTAGTCCTTGCGAATGGTGGTTCACGGGATAAGGAGGACTGGCTGGATTTGTTCGAACGGGCTGGACCAGGCTTCGTCGTGAAAAGTGTCAAGCCTCTGAAAGATTCAGACATGATGATCACAGAGGTGCTATGGGAAGGCGAATAGGTGAGTTGGTTTCAGTTCGCGGGTGAGATGGTGATCATGACAGTGTATGTAGTCACGCTGCCCGTTTAGCTCGCGCTCGTTTCACCGTAGGACAATCTCGCGACAATCTCGCGCACTGGCTCGCATCTTGGAGTCTCGTGAAACATCCAGGGCCCTTTGCTGAGTCTGCTCGTGGTGGAGGACGTGCGCGAGTGACGTCACCTCGCCCTTGCTACAACATTGAACTGACGCGCGAGCATTGGACGAGGTGGCTCTCAAACAAGCACAATAGAAGCGACCATGGCAGCAGAAACAGCAGCAGGACTTTGGGCGGCAGAAGAGGTCGTCAGTACAGGCGTGCAGGCCGGTGTTGGCGCATATATGGTACGTGTCCACCTGCTCATTACCTTATTGGGGGCACCTCTGACCTGGTGCATTAGGTTGCCAAACCGACGATGCCATTGCATGCCACGTTCAATCAAATAGCAGCGGCCAAGGACGACGACACAAACCTCTCACTGGCCCGCGCAAACCACACCCTCACCATCGTCAAAGGCAAGGCGTATATCTTTGGTGGCGAGACCGCGAGTGACAAGCTTGCTGGCAACGAGGTCCACGCCATTACACTCGAGCATACCGACGAGATACCCGAATTTGACTACTCGCTTCTCCCAGCAGTAGCAGACGACGTCGACGATGGGAGCGCTCGAGTGCCGGCCGCGCGCACCAAGCATGCAGCTTGTCAATTGAATGTCTGTGTTGCTGTATTTGGTGGTGTCGATGAGAGCGGTAAGCTGGTCGACAGAGATCCAATCATTTGGTTGTTCGTCACCGCCAAGTCATGCTGGCAGGCCCTTGAGGACTCCAACGGCGGCATCGCTCCTGTTCAACGAAGCAATGCGAAGCTGTTCGACGCAGGCAACAACCTCATCCTTTACGGCGGCACCGACGAGAATGGCCAAGAGCTGAAAGACGTCTGGCACTTTCACTACGCGTCAAAAGCGTGGACGCCACTGCCATCTGCACCGGTGGCAACATACAACGCTGCCATGTCAGGGAATACACTCTACCTCATCTCGTCTTCCGACAGCATGAGCAGTGATGCTCACGAGCTCAACATCAGCAACTTCGAGAATGCAGAATGGAAGTCTACCTCCTTTCCCACCAACCCGCTCACTCCAGGGCCACGGCCAAGAACTGGCGGCGGACTTCTTCCAGTGTCGACAGGCTTTGGTCGCAACTTCCTCCTGTACTTCTTCGGTGCTCGACAGAATCCACATACCTCAGAGACTACTTCACCAACAGACACCGAAGATCCCACTCAATGGGCCGATATGTGGACCTATCAAGTGGAGTCCAGCCAGCCAGAAGTCAAAGCCACCACGAACATCACTGAAGCTCTGAAGCCGTCCAAGATCAAGGATGCCATACGTTCAAAGCTTGGCTATGATACAGGCAATCACAGCTGGGCTGAGGTTGAGGTACAGCCTCCAGGTGATCTTACAAGTGGCGAGGGCAAAGTACATCCCGGACCACGTGCATACTTTGGCTGTGACGTGACCGGCGATGGGAAGAAGATTGTCATCTGGGGAGGTCTAAATGCGAAGGGCGAGAGAGAGGGCGACGGGTGGCTGATCACTCTCTCGTGATTTTACACTTCCAGAAGGAATGACACGACAGGGCAGAAGCATAGTAAAAGCAAAGGCATTGAGGGCAGCATTGGGATGGTGAAGTATGCATCAAACAGCGGCTAATAGTCTAAGCTTGCATTGATACCCAACAAAGCGAACAGAAACAAAAGCGATCAAACACTTCAACCTCAACGAGTCGCAAGGATTTAGACAGATTCCTGGCTCCCACTATAGCAGTTACGCTTCCTCAGCACAACTACTAATCATACGGCCTGCTATCCGCAAACCCCAGCCAGATCGAGACACCAAAGAGCAGCAAGTTCGTTGTATCAACGATCAGTAATCTTCTGTCACACTGTGTGCCAGATTCGCTGCATGTCCTCCCAAGTGAGCAAATGTCGCGCCGTCGGACGGCTTTGACACTCCAACGAGAGCGGCCTATATATACTGCGAGGCTTCAACATGCTGGATGTTTCCAAGGCCATCCCGTACGTGCCCGCTTCGAACTCACGACCATGGACAAGCTCCTCGAGAAGACAACCACGTCTTCACGGGGCATCAAGTATCGTTATTTCACATCCGAGGCCACCAAGGCGAACAGCTCCAAACCGGCCCTCCTCTTTCTTCACGGGTGGCCGGACAGTTCAGCACTCTGGCAGTTCATCGCTCCTGTTTTCCACGATCTGGGATATCGCGTGGTCGTGCCAGATCTGCTAGGATACGGTGGAACTTCGAAGCCTACAGACGTGAAGCTATATACCTTTGGCTACCAAGCACAAGACCTCATCGAGCTTCTCGACAGTCTGGGCATCAACCAAGTCATTCCGGTGGGCCATGATTGGGGCAGCGGGTTAGCACAGCGAGTCTATCACTTCTTTCCAGAACGTGTAGCAGCACTCGTCCTGCTCTCGGTAGCCTACTTCCCACCTGGCACAGACGACAACCCCCGGGATCCAGTCGCCGGTAATGATCACTTCGAGAAAATGGACGGCTACCGTCGCTTCCAATACCAGGAACACTTCATCGAAGACGACGCCCCAAAGCTCTGGGACGACCATGTTGAGAGCGCATGGACAGCAATACACGCTAGCGATCGAGATATGGCGATGAAGCTCTTCTGCCAGCCCGGCAACTTCAGAGAATACATCTCTCAGGATCGAAGGGACAATGCCAACTATGACTTTGCGAAGAGTCCAGCGATAAGAGACCCCTGGATCCAATCGATGCGTGAGGGCGGGTTCGCGGCGCCCTTTAATTGGTACCGTGCATTCTGGGAGAATGTGCACTCGACACCAGAGAAGGATCTACCAGCTGAGCGTGCGAAGGTGAACGTACCGGTGCTTTACATGTATTGCGAGTACGATATCGTGTGCTTGGGAAGTGACATCCTGCCTTACGCGAAGCAGGGCTTGTTGCCAGACTTGACGATGCACGAGATTGCTGATACTGGCCATTGGGTGCCATATCAGAGACCTGAGGAGGTGAATCGCTTGATGAAGGAGTGGCTCACGAAGAAGGGGCTGTCACCCCGGCTGTGAGAGCTCGCTTGGACCATGGCTTCCTCGATTGGGACACCGCACGTCGGGGTCAACACGGATTCCATGTCGTTGTTGCAGTGTTTATATTCTTCTTTTCATTGCTGGCCACTCAGGGAAGTAGCTACATCGATTAGCAGGAGAAATGGTCCTTCGGTTACCCCTCCGACGGTATGCTACCACCGACAACGGATCTTCCCTTCTTGCGGCGTAGGAGGTAGGTGAGTTCGACTCCGGCTCGTTGCCTTTTCGCAGCCATCTCCCAGTGAACGTTCTTCACATTTTACTGCGTGCATTCAAGTATAAGCATTGGAAATTCGTGGCACGCAAGGCATATATATGCTGCCCCGACGAGCCTCGGCACGCCGTTGATCTCTCACCCGTTCGGTGGCTGGAAGGTCCCTCCACGCGCCAACCGGAGCTTAGTGCAAATGTTGTGCCCACCTGCATTCGAACCTCCTGCAGAGCACAGTCCAGACTGTAACACGACATTCATCGAGAACCAATATCAACATCGCCCGTCGCCCGAGGAATAGCCATCCTATGCTCCACAGCCTGTCCAACCCTGCCGCTTGATGAGGCTGCGATCATGGCACCCTGGGCGAGTGGGCGGAACGAAGAACCCGACAGCGAGGAGCGCCATCGCCTCTTGAAAGACGAGGAAGAACTCAACGGCGACCATGCTCCCGTGCACCAATTCGAAATTGAAGATGCTATCGACGAGGAACCCGCCCAAAATGGCCGCATCCATCTCAGAGCTGATAAGGTCGAACCCAAAAGGATCAGCAACAGAGACAGACTGCGCTTCCTTCTTCTCCTTCCCCTCGCCTACGCCACGCAGGCATTGCAGTCATTAGCATCAAGCATTCGCCGTCTCCCATCGACAGCCTTCCGACTGGGCTTCTTCGGCACTTTCAGAGCGCTCTTCAACTATCCCGAACCTGGCATCGAACTACGCAGTACCGCCTGGCTTGACGGTCTTCGCGGCCTCGCAGCGTTCGAGGTCTTCATCTTCCACTACATCGACGGCTGGATCAACCGCTCACACGGCTGGGGTGAAGACCACAACCTCCGTCCGGAGTGGTACTATGCGCCTTTTATCCGCACCATCTACGCCAGTGGTGATGCGGCTGTATGTTTGTTCTTTGGAATCTCTGGGTACGTCCTGTCGTACCGGATGCTGAGTCTCATGCGACAACAGAGGAAGGAGGAACTCCTCACGAGCCTATCGTCGGCGGTGTTTCGCAGAGGGATCCGATTGTACATGCCTGTGGTCGTCGAGACGTTCATCTTGATGATCGCCTGTCGATATCTGGGCCTGCCGAAACCAGCGGCCTACGAATCAGCCCCGACGTTATATCTAGAGCTGAGGACGTGGTATATCAGCTTTCTGCACTTGTTGCTACCACTGCGATATCCCGATCGTTTCGACGCCATAATAGATCGCTACGACGGCGGCATCTCCTGGACGATTCCACTGGAATACTATGGCTCGCTGTACATATACATGTCCATCGTTTTCCTCGCACAAGTGCGAAGCATCAAAGTCAGGAGAATGCTCTGCGTTGCTATGGCGGCTCAATGTTTCGCCAAAGACGACTGGATCGCCGCGCAATTCGTCATGGGCATGGCGTTCGCCGACTATCAGCTCGAGCGACAAGCAAACCAGAGCAAAGACGCTCGCACTACCCCTCGCCGCCCCTGGTTGCGCCCATTGGTCGTCTTCCTCATCTTTCTGTGGGGCTTCTACGTCTCTGGCCTTCCAGGCGGTATACTCAAGAAGATCGACGACGAAGGCACTCAAATCCTCGAATCCCGCCCAGCCTTCGACTGGGTCACGCAGCCAGTCTTTTGGCTTGGGCTCTACAAAGACCGCCAGGCAGATCGCTACATCCTCTGCTTCGCGTCCATGGCCTCCCTGATTGGCATGGGCGAGACGAGATTCTTACGAAGACTCCTCGAGACCCGACCCGTGCAATACCTCGGACGCATATCCTTCGGCCTCTATCTCTGCCATATCTTCTGGCGCGCGTGGCTGGACCCCTTACGTGTGGGCATCCTAGAGATGGTGGGACTCGATACTAATCTCACCTACTTTGAGTGGACGGATACGGGCAAGATGTTCACGGCATATATTCTGTTCATGATCCCTGCGACGCTGGTCAACTTCTGCTTTGCGGGTGTGTTTGAGAGGTATCTGGATCGGCCGAGTGTGTCGATGGGGAGGCGGTTTGAGAAGTGGTGCTTGTCGTTTAGAGAGAAGGGGACGGAAGCGCCGCCCTTGCAGATGCATGAGGTTGTGGGAAGGGAGAGGAGTGCGCCAGAGTAGATATACGTATATATTGTACATTGAACGCTTTTTCACCGCGAGAAAACACGCTCTCTGTCGTCCGTTGTCTTCTGCCCATTGACGTGCTGCTATGTCGACACGAAGGACACAGCATGTCGCGTGGAAGATACATCAATAGATACACAGCCACAGCACACGAAGACCAGGTACCTCAGATTCGTTAGTACGATGAAGAAGGGTCTGGAAAGGTCGTGAGAGTCGATTGGTGAAAATTCAGGCATTATTACAGTCTGTAGTCATTAAAGCTATCCAGAGCCTCTATCCCAAAAGACACTAATAGTCCACCAACGCACACGCTATTCAAACAGCAAATCCTGGCAACCTCTCATCTATACAATGGCCGCATTGGCCCGGTTCGTCTGACTCCTCTTCAGATTCCGGTTCAAATACCCATTCGCATACTGCTGCGCGGAATTCCAGCCAGTTTGCGCGGCGTTACTCCGCTTGGGGGTCAACTCGCCTCCGTCGCTCTCATCCTTCTCCTCATCAGAGGCAGAAACACCAGCAGCGATGGGTTCCCTCGGCTGGTTCTGGTTCTCCTCGTGGCCCTGCTTCTTGGACTTCTTCGACTTGCCTCCGCCACTCCTCTTCTTGCCCGAGCGGACTCGGAAGAAGTAGTAAAGAAGGACGGCGGCGGCGGTGTTGAATGCAACGTATGCCCACATGATGCCGAAGTTCCTCCATCGCTGACTCCAGTAGATCTCGGAGCCTGCGAGGAACGTGTCCGCGTTGGAGATCTGGCAGTAGTTGCATTGCGTCGTAGCGCTTGGGTTGAGTAAGTAGCCTGCGTTGTTGGTGGCAACTAGATAGGGTTGCATGTACGTCTGGCAGGTCTCTCCAGAGGGTGGGTTGAAGATCGAGACTTCGTCTGCAGCACATTCGACGCGGCGACCCGCAAGCATGGTGGCTGCCATGCCAGCGACCCAGTAGGTCATGGGGCTGACGCGGTACATGAAGATCCAGAAGCCGGGCAGCGCCTGGGGCGGTTGCATGACGCCGTTGAAGATAAGAGACATTGCGAAGAGCAAGGTGACGATGGCACCCGCAGTTTGGGCGTCCGGAAGAGCGGCGATGCACATGTGTGCGAAGGTGGAGGCATAGATGAAGAAGACGACGCAGAAGAGCAGTACCAGACCTTGGCGTTCGGAGCTCTGAATGCCCACCACAGGGTAGTAAAAGGAGGCGTAGACGATCAGGCCAGCGATGATCTGGTAGGGGATCTCGACAACGATGTTGGCGATCAAAAAGGCGCGCCAACTGTATGCTTTGCTGGGTCGCTCGCGGACTTCGTAGAGCGCTCGTTGCGTGACGAAGAGCGGCATGATTTGCTGAACCAGCGTCGAGAAGATCGTCGTGACCATGAAGAGGGAGTAGATGACGTTCTGCATGCCCTGCAGACTGCTGTCCGCCTGGTAGAAGGAGAAGCCGATAAAGATACCAGATGCCGCCGAGAGGATCATCTTCGCCATGACGTACGACGGCATACGCCAGTACTGCTGGAAGACTCGGTATGTCACCTCGTTCAATTGGGCAGTGAACGGCATAGCGAATTCAGAGTGAGCCGTTGGGTCGTCGTCGTTCTCAGACTGGCCAGATTGTTTCTTGTGAATGTCATCGATCTCACGCTGGACGTCAGCGGCTTCTGGACTGTCCTTCCATGTTCCCACCCAGTCGGCGCTCTCGTCGCCGACAATCTCCAGCATGTACTCGGCAGGGTTCTCGGAATCGTCGCACTTCCTTGCACCGTTGCCTTCGAAGTAGTCCAACAGTGTTCGCGATTGCTCGCCGATGTTGCCAAAGTACACGGTCTTTCCGCCCTTCCGCAAGAATAACAGTCTGTCGAATTGCTGGAACAGGATTGCGCTAGGTTGATGAATAGTGCACAGCACAGCCTGACCAGCGTCTGCCAGCTTGCGAAGGAAAGCGCAGATAGCCCACGAGCTTTGCGAGTCGAGACCGGAAGTAGGTTCGTCCAAGAACAAGAGCAATTTTGGTTTGGCAGCCAGCTCGACACCAATCGTAAGCAGTTTCCGTTGTTCCACGTTGAGACCATCGCCGGGAACACCGACAACGGCTTCGGCAAAATCTTCCATGTTGAGCATCTTGATGACATCTTCCACATAGTCGTATTTCTCTTGCTTGCTCACACTCTTGGGTTGACGAAGCATTGCGGAGAAACGAAGCGACTCGCGAACCGTGGCTGTCTCGAGATGAAGATCTTGCTGTTGCACGTACCCGGTCTTTCGTTGAAAGCTTGAGTCGAGCGGAGCACCATTGACGAACATGTTGCCGGTCACGACTCCCATTGTCGTGCGCTGAGCGAGGACCTGGAAGACATCAGTCAAAGTAGCCCACATCCGAAGAGAAGTATACTCACATCAAGCAGGGTCGTCTTTCCTGCTCCACTAGTGCCCATCAAGGCTGTTAGAGTACCTGCAAAGCGAAGGGTCAATGAACGTTCAGAGAAGGTACGAGCAAGAGACACGTACCAGGCTTAACAAAGCCAGAAACATGGTCCAGCAGACGCCTCGGCTCGCCCTTGATTTCAATGTCATAGTCGACATCGCGCCAGGTGAAAATGTCTTTCTGTGGAGGGATGGCATTGACATCAGCCTCCTCCTCGTCCTTCCTATCCGTCTCGGCAACTTTCTCATCGGCGGCACCAAGCTCTTCGTCGTTGCCTTTGCCCTTGGTCATTTCCTCCATGTACTTTGGCACGTGTCCGCGTCGGAAGACGAGCACTTCGGCGCTGGAAGAGGTCTCTGAGTTGATCTCAACGGCAATGAAGTACATGGCCAGGAAGCCGAAAAGGAAGCCCAGGAGGATACCAAAGTTTCTGTGAAAGTGCAAGTCAGCAAGTGTCGTGAAGGGAAACGGTTAGGGTACGGTACCTCCAAACATGGCTGTAGTAGTAGCTGTACGATACACCAATGTAGGAGTCGCCGTTAACGTAGCGTTCGCCGGGGAATGCACCCTTGGAGCTACAGATGAACTGGTCGCCCTGCAAGTTGTTGTACGCAGGAATGTAGCCGGAGCAAGTGAAGTTCCTGCCATGGAATTCGTTGGCGATAAGGATCTCGAAGGCGTAGAAGACTGGATTGATCCAGCGAATCCAACCTGTGGCAACGTGTTAGCAAGCTCTTAATACAAGTAGATTCTGTCTAGAACTCACCAAACCAATCACCCATATATTTGACTGGGACAACGAAACCAGTGTAAATGACGATCGCGAGGACAAGAACACCAGAGAGAGCCATAGCCTGGCTCACTGTCTTTGTGATTGCGGCCATCGTGCGGAAAACTGCCGACATGACGAAGATGGCAATGTAGTTGATCAGGAAGAAGATGAAGAACTGCGAAGGCTCTCTCCTCAGGTTGGACAAAAAGTACAGGATGACGTTAAATGCCACGGCTTGCAGGAACTTGATTGGTATATCCAGCATAATGCCAGCAATGGCCTCTGTTGCAGGATGATAGAAAGCGTAGGACTTGTGCTTCTCGACAATAGGCCGCTGGTCGTATAAGCTGTTGATCTCGCTAATGGCAGTCAAGGCGTTGAGCAGGACGGCGAAGAACAGGACGGCGCCCTTGGCAGTGAAGCCCACGGTCGCGTTTGGCGTGTTGTAGAAGACAGATCCGATGATGAGGGCCATAATGATGTTGCTAATGAACGGCGTGAAAGTCGAAGCTTTGTCGTTCCAGACACGCTGCCACGCTCGTCTCGTGTTCAGCCGGATCTGCATGGGTACGCTGACCATGTACGAAGACTTTGGTCGAGTGTGCTTAGAGTGCTGATCGCCCTTGTAATCGCGGAAGGCTTGCAATTCTCCTGCGTCGCCGTGAGGGTACTCCTTCTCGTAGTCTTCGATCTCGCGCTGAAGGTCGGCGTATTCTGAGCTCTTCTTCCAGTACTCTGCAAACTCATTAGGAGTGCGAGGAACCTTGTTCTCGAAGCCTTCCTTGGCCTGGCGTTCGACAGGGTTGGTAACTGAAGTGAGGAAATCGCCGGTGGTTTGACGTGGGGGGCAGTACCAGCCCATCTCCTCGAAGTACTTTTGTGCTCGGTCGGCCTTGCCAAAGAAGATCTCACGACCTTCGTATAGGACAACAGCCTTGTCGAAGAGGTCGTAGATGGCTTGACTGGCCTGATAAATGGCAACAGCGTGGGATGTGCCGATCAAGTCGGCCGTCTGACGAAGGGACTTGACAAAGGTCAATGCAGTCGCGCTGTCCAGACCTCGTGTCGAGTTGTCCCACGCGCCTAGTAGAGATCCTGCCAGAGCCATCTCTGCAATTGAAACACGCTTCCTCTCACCACCAGAGACACCACGCACAAAGTCGTTTCCAACCTTGGTGTTGTAGGTGTGCGAAAGACCGTAGACAGCCATACACACCTGCGTGACATGCTTGGAAAGCTCTTGACGAGAGACCTTCAGCGGCCGATGTTGTGGTGTGCGAAGAGCTGCTGCGTGCTCGAGCGTTTCGCCGACTGTCAGATGTGGAAAGTGCTTGTCGACCTCTTGATTGTAGATGACTTCTCCCTTGAACTCTTTCATCATCTGCTTTTGCGGGATACCATTGTAGTGAATAGTCGATCCTTCATCCAGATTAAGACCATGCATTTGACCGGTGAGCGACTTGAGCAGAGTGCTACATCCCGAGCCAGGTCTCCCCAGAACAATGAGCAACTCGCCACTCTTCATGACACCATTGAACTCTCTCAGAATATGTCGAGGAGTCTTTTTGCCAAAGTTGAAGAGCTCGCCAATGCGCAATGGCGCCATGAAGTAGCTGCCGACGTTGCTTTGAATGTTCAATGCCGATCCAGTACCGCTGACATTGAGATCCTTAAAGACCACACCGGCACGCTTCTGCTTCACGCCTTCCTCGTCCATCATTTTAAGCGTCATGCGGATCCATTTGTAGAGGTCGAATTTTTGGCTTTGTGGGTTGAACACATCATCTGTCAATTCCAGTCCAGCGATAGTGTCCTTTCGCTCGAGGGCTTCAGCGTCGCCGTTCGCGTCTGAGACGCTGCTACGTCGACCGGAATAGTAGGACTGTGTTCGTGAGGCGAGTCTCCTCAGTTCATCGCGAGTGGTGGCGTTGATGGGCTCGTAGGCGTCGTCGCTGTCTGAGCCGGAATCGCCCTTCTTCTCAATCGTCTCCATTGGGTCCTCGGCGGCCTCTTTCCCATCTTCAGTGAGGTATTTGGCATTGTTCATAGGCGTGGGCGTGTCGTCGCTCTGGTTGGCGTTGCTCGACATCCTCTCCGCCAGTGCCTCGTCCAGAGGCAGTTTCTCCTCGTCTTGGTGTTGTGTGGAGATGTCCAGATCGAGTCTGCCAGCGTCATAGTCCGGGACGGGCTTGCTTATATCTTTTGCGTCCGCCATGCCTGTCGAGAACAAGAGTCAAGGTACTCAGCCTCAACCAAAAGTCAGTCCCGCAGTCCCACGCGATATAGAGTAAACACCAATCGTCATGAGCAGTCAGCTGGAAGGCCAGAAGGTGTGCGCGCGCGAAGTGCAGTCCGTTCAGCTTCCGTACCCGAACGAGAGAATGCCTCAGTCAGGGACTGTCCCGGTCACGAACGCGTGCAGGCCTTAAGGTTGAGTCCGATGCAAGCGATCTTGGACCAGGAAGTCGGAGTCGCGACAGCCGTGCAGTCGGACAGATGCTGATAATCAAGGGGAAGATCACAACGGAAAGGCCACGAGCCTTACCTTTCATATCTGTCCCACAATAGTGCGGGCGCAAGCAGCCGTCTCTTCTCGGTCGACGTCGTTGGCCTACGAACTGACTTCATCTCCCCCGCCTAGAGCTACGCCTGCCCTACCATACAAGCTCTACACGGAGCAAATTTGCCAGCAAAAGCTGTGGGAGAGCCAACGCTGTCGCAAACTCAAAGCCGAACAAGTGAAAACGGGCCTCTGCGGTCGCGCCGCGGATCGAAGCACGAGAGGCGTTAGTGCCAAGGCGCGTTAGTATCATAGTCAGCCTACTGTGGATGTTCCAGAAAAGGCAGACCCGGCCACTTATGCGAGGTGCATCACTTGCACGAGCTGCCGAGCCCGATTGACAACCCTTTGCAGCAAGAGACTGATGAGATCAGACCCAGGATGGCAGCTTGACTAAGCTGACCAAACACCTGTGCATCCATGGATGTAGGGCCAATAATCTGGCCGGTCTTCGAATGACGTTGTTGAGTGTTTCGCTGGTGCCAGACCACTCTCTTTCCCCAGGCCCTACTCTCGCATGTTGTGCGAGCATAAGATGCATAAGATGCATAACAGACCGGTATCATCTGTGCCGTTCTCGAGACAAAGTGTCGAATGGGAAGAGCACATGGCTGTGGCAAACAGCGTGTTGTGATACAGTAGCCTCTTTTCTCATGCAAGCCATGCCGCGCACCCATTTGCTTGGCCGTCGCCGCTGTCGTCACCGCCGAGCACAACACATCCAGGTCGTCGGTGTTGTATGCACGATCCCGGCGTTAGACAGACTTTCCATGAGATTTCGTTGAGGGTGTTGAGTGAGTGAAAAGAGGTTGGGTGGATGTTCATGGAACTCGGATGGCTACATTCCCGACTTCCGACCAGGGTCAGCAGCGGCAGGTTTGACTTCACTTCACCTTTATTCGAAGGTATTAGTGCTACCTGACTCCACTTGCGAATCTCATGCTCGTTCAGTCTCATCTTTCACCTCAGGACCATCTTGCGGATTCCTGTGCCGTACGAAAAGCCACACAGCCTGTATTGGGCATCCAATTCGCAGCCCTACAGACCGAGCGACGAGGGATTCAGCCCCAAGGCATGCATGCCTGCTACAACACATCAATGCTCCAACGTGCATATGAATCAAAAGCAGGGGTCTGATGACTACGCGACCCCTCGAGGCTAAGAAATATCGATAAGCGAAGATACACGGCAGACAGGCTTCCAAAGCCTGCCGTTCAAAACTGCTCAAACGTGTGGTAGCCGTGATTTGGGATGACTGAGAAAAAGCCAAGCCTAGCTCGTGACTTACAAAGAAGTCTACACGTCTTAAGTAACATTAAGTTCCCCGACATGTCGCTCGACTAGGTATGTGGTGGTTCTGAAGATGTCCCACCGTCCCACGGGAGCTGGCGCAAGCATCGGCGACGTTGAGGAGGGTTTATATTTCATGTTGGTTGATCAGCAAGTCGCGATCTTTAGATGCTTGCCCGCGTTCTTGCCAATGCATATAAAGCCAAGTCGCGACTTCTTGTGGAGCTCACGCTCTGTAACAAGGTCGACAACGGATATTTTACGCCGCCCTGGGGTCGGCTCATCTTGCGCTGGTGCTATCGAGTCTGGTTTGCGGCTCTATCTGAGCGGCCAATGCGTTTCGGACCCACATCCACCATCGGCTTTCTCACAATGCCGTTGGTTTCCAGCTAAGGTTTATGGTCTGCTTCGCAAAGGAGAGATGGGGTTTCTGCGTCTTCGCCGACGTCCTCTGCGACCTGTCGTGTGCAAGATTTGGCGGTGGCAGTTGCGGCGACTTGCAAAGATCACGCAATCTGTCCAGTGCCCAAATTCGACGTGGCAAGGCAGCCGTATACCTGCAGGACACTCCCTGGTGTTTAGGGTGTAACGTGAAGGCACGCCATGGGCCTCCAACGTGTTCTCCTTGCGAGAGCGGTGGTTGTCGAGCACATTCGTGCGCATCGCGTGCCATCTGTGTAGGCTCTCAAACGATATCTCGTTGTACTCATCCGCCTAATCTGCCCTCCATCCCCTTTGCAACATCCGCCAAACTCCTCAGCATCTCCCTTTGCCTCCTTATCCTCTCCTCCAACTCCGCAATCTCCTCTTCTTGCTCCTCCACTCCCCTCTCCACATCCGGCAACTTCTCCACCTCTCTCAGCGCATTCCGAATCAAGCCCTTGACCTCCAACGCGGCAGTTGGTAAGTCCTTGGGATTCAGCGGCAATTGATGCTCGAGGTTCCCATGCTCGCTATACGCGGCGCCGATGTCGCCTGACGCGCCCTCGATGTTGTGGTAACCGACCCTTGGTTCGCCAGGCAGTGAGCTGCTATTTTGGTGCTTGTCGACGCGGGCGAGGAGTTCGTAAAGCGGTGGGAGAATGTCGAATGTTTGAGGGGGTGGCAGGTGCAGCGCAGCGGCAGTGTCGGTGGATTGTGCGGCAGCGTTGGTGGTGGTTTTGATGGGTTGTTTGAGGGCCATGGTGGTGTTGCCCAGGCCGGCAGCGATTCGGGCGACGTTGTGTGGTTGTTGGGGGTGCGAGGAGAGGGGCATTACATTGTTGTGAGGAAGTAGAGTGGCATGTGAAGGTGCAAGGTAAAGGAAGCTCTGGACCTGCAGCTCTGATCCCTGTTGGCGCGAGCGGCGATGATGTCGGGCGTCGAGTTTGGTGGGATGAGATCAAGCGGTGGGGTCCGTCGTCCAATTTTCCGTCTCAACCACCGCGGTTGCTTTTGTTTTACTAAAGGTACTCTCACGATTGATCGAGACAGTACGTGTTTCAATCGCCAATTCAAGGTGCTTCAGTTGAAGATTAACTAACCCGAGCCGCAGTCAATCGATACCAATCAAAGTTACGGTAAAGCCATCATTGTGCTCCATCATGGTCCAAGTCAAACAAAAAGTTGCCCTCATCTGCATTGACGGCTGGGGAATCCCTTCCGACCACTCTCCAGCAGATGGCAATGCCATTCTCAACGCCGATACACCATGGATGGACGAGTTCGCCAAGCCCGACAGCAAAATCACCCAGGGCTACACCGAGCTCGAAGCCTCATCCCTCGCCGTCGGTCTGCCGGAGGGTTTGATGGGCAACAGTGAGGTCGGACATCTGAACATTGGCGCCGGAAGAGTCGTGTGGCAGGATGTGGTCCGCATCGATCAGACAATCAAGAAGGGGGAGATGAACAAGGTCGAGAACATTGTCAAGAGCTTCCAGCGGGCCAAGGACGGCAATGGCAGACTACACCTGTGCGGTCTTGTCAGTGATGGTGGTGTGCACTCGCACATCAACCACCTCAAGTCGCTACTGGGTGTTGCCAAGGAGATGGGTATCCCAAAGGTCTACATCCACTTCTTCGGGGATGGTCGGGACACTGACCCGCACAGCGGTAAAGGCCATTTGGAGGGTCTGTTGGCCTTTACTGAGAAGGAGAAGATTGGAAAACTTGGAACGATTGTCGGCCGCTACTACATCATGGACCGTGACAAGCGCTGGGACCGTGTCGAGGTCGGCATGAAGGGCCTCGTTACAGGCGAGGGTGAGGAGAGCTCCGATCCAGTCAAGACTGTCCAAGCCCGCTATGATGCTGGTGAGACCGACGAGTTCCTGAAGCCAATTATCGTCAATGGCAAGGAAGGCCGCATCCAAGACGACGACACCGTCTTCTTCTTTAACTACCGCTCTGATCGTGTCCGCGAAATCACCCAGCTGCTCGGTGACCAGGATCGCTCGCCAAAGCCAGACTTCCCCTACCCCAAGGACATCGCCATTACCACTATGACTCGCTACAAGACCGACTTCAACCTCCCCATCGCTTTTGCGCCACAAGTCATGGACAACGTCCTCGCAGATTGGCTCTCTCAACAAGGCGTAAAGCAGTCCCACATCGCCGAGACGGAGAAGTACGCCCACGTTACTTTCTTCTTCAACGGTGGCCAAGAGATTCAGTATGATGGCGAAGACCGCGAGCTCATCCCTTCGCCAAGAGGCGTCGCGACCTACGACCAAGCTCCCAAGATGAGCGCCATGGGTGTTGCAGAGCGCATGGCGGAACGAATCGCAGACGGCAAGTACGAATTCGTCATGAACAACTTCGCTCCTCCCGACATGGTCGGCCACACAGGTGTCTACAAAGCCGCCGTCGAGGGCTGCACCGAGACCGACAAGGCCATCGGCGTGGTTTACGAAGCGTGCAAGAAGCACGGCTACACGCTCTTCATCACGGCGGACCACGGCAACGCCGAGGAGATGTTGACGGAGGAGAAGACACCGAAGACCAGCCACACCACCAACAAGGTGCCTTTTGTCATGGCGAACGCACCTGAGGGTTACACGCTGAAGAAGCAGGATGGTGTTCTCGGAGATGTCGCGCCTACTTGTTTGGCTTTGATGGGGCTCGAGCAGCCCAAGGAGATGACCGGGACTAGCTTGTTGGTGAAGAACTAGAGCCGTCACTTATGTCAGGTCGATGGTTGATGTAGATGAGCGTGGCGTTGGCATGGGTATGGCATAGGACCACAGGCAACACTCGAGTAGAGTCTGAGTAGATAGATATATCATGAGCGATGAACGTCATGCCTTGAAGGGACTGTTCAGGAATATGCATTGTCAATCACGCACGCCGGGTGCACACAAGCGTACCTCCTCATTCATGTTTTTCGTCTTCACCACTACTGCGCCTCACCCTCCCTTCTCACCAACTCCTCAACCCTCTCTCCCACTTCGCCCGCCTCATCGAAAACATGCCACATCCCCCTGTCCAGCCCCTTGAAGGCCTCCTCGAACCTTTCATCTGCATTCTTCCTCTCATCCATGCCCTCCACCCCCGTCACCCTCCTGATGAAGATCCCCTTGACCCACCCCGGAAACTTCCTCGCCACCTCTCCATAGCTCTCAGGGTCTCGCTGCGTGCTGTCTCCAACACAGATGAACCTGCGATGCGGGAACCACGCGTGGATCTTCACCATTCGGTCGACCTTGTACTCCTGCGTGTTTTCCTGCAGGGAGGCGATCAGGCCGCCGAGGTTCTGCCAAGATGCGTCGCGGAGGATGATGGTGCCGTCGGGGTAGTGCGATGAGCGGAAGCGGCGCAGGAAGGGGTAGAGGTTGTATGGGGAGGCAGAAAGGTAAAAGATTGGTGGGGTGCGAAGGAGTTGGTTGAGGTGGGCGTAGAGGGCCGGCATGCCGGGAACGGGTTCAGGAGTTTCGGCTATAAAAGTTGCGTGAAGGACAGCGAGCGCATTTGGTGTGTTTGTGATTTTGATGGTGTCGTCAATGTCGGAGATCATGGCCCAGCCGCGCTCTTCGGCAGGGATTGTGGTGCTGGGAATGGAGAAAGGTGGTGGAAGGGTTAGGGTGTTCGAGGTGAAGGGCGTGAGGTTGGGTTCGAAGTGCAGCTGGTGGAGGCCGCTGCTGATACCGGAGTAGGATGATGGACCGAGGGTCTGTTGTTCCTTGCCGTCGATGGCGATCCGGACGGTGCGTTTGGGGAGAATAGTGTCGACGAAGGGCTGCACTCGCTCGGCGATGCGTTTCTTGGTGGCGATGTCGCTGTCATCGATTTGCAGTTCGTGTGCGATGTGGCCAACGACGCGAGAGAGATCTCGACCACTGTTCTTCACGAAGTAACAGGCGACGAATTCGACCTCCCATCCTGAACCAGCCCTTACTGGCTGCGGCTTGCTCCCATCCTCACTGATCCTGGCGGGCTGCGCATCCTTTTCCTTGACAAGATGCGCTAGATCAGACCTCTTGTCTCCAGGCTGTGGCGTGCGGAAAGCAGTGTTGTCCAGAAGCCAGACGGTATGTAAAGCCGGGTCTACTGGCTCTGGCCTCGTCCATGGAAAGACCAGAGGGAAGCGGTCAAATAGATCAGGCATAAAGGATCGGAGCTCCTCAGGCACTTCAGGTGAGAAGGGAGAGTCCTTGTCGATCTGATGGCTTTGAACGGCATCGACAGTGGCTCGCCTGCCGACGTCCATCACTTCTTTTAAGAAATCCATGCTGCTGGTCGTCGCCTGTCCACAAGCTCGTGATGGTGGGCGATGAGGCTTTGTCGCGGATGACTGGAGCTGCGCAAGGAGTGGCGAGTGCTTGGAGGTGTTCAGGTGTTGCTCCTCAGGGTTCAAGTGGATGAATCGATGTGGCTGGGCAGTATCCCCAGGAGCTGGTCAGGCCTGTGTTCGCGTCAACAAAGCCAACACGCTGTGGACAAACGCATTAACAGGCTCCAAGCAGCAAGAATAAACACAGTCGTCTGGTGTGCATATCACGAGGCTGTCTTGCTCTCTCGGCCTCGAAGATGTTGGTGGTGCCATTTGGTCTCTCCCCCAGAGCACGAGGTGAGGTGCACGCGATCGGCAGCTCCAGTGGCGGCGGCTGCATGCGACTTGTTGACGTGCATCTCAGGTTGCATCATGCTGCATCCTAACCCCTTGGCAACTTCTATACCGTTACTTCTCTCTTCTGACTCGGCTTGATATAAGCAGATTCGAAGTCGATGGATTACGTGCGAGGAAGCGTGAAAGATGTACTAATAGCAGCGATCGATCCATGGATCCTGCAGCGAACGACTCCAGCATCTTGCCTGCCAAAAGTCCAAGGACACAATGGCCAAGCCAAAACATGAGTCTGGACGACGACTTCACCTCCTTCTTCCTTCTCCATCAACATCCACTTCCTCCTTCTAGCATTCATCAGCCTGAAGAAACACAACATTGGCGCAGCAGCAATTGAATCTTCACGATACCATGCATGTGCCTTGACAGCATCCTCGGCATCACTTCGCCCGAACATCTCATCGACTACAGCAAATCCGATCTGCTCCCCTGCTCTACCCCATCTTCTCCAGATCGACATTGCCGTAGTCGCATATTCCATGCATCAACTACCCATTGATGCCCATCTGGTTGGTGGAAGATTCGGGCTGATGCCGACGACAGGTGAGATGAAAAGACATGTCGAGCTCGTGTATCTACATGCTCTGCCCTTGAACTTCTTCAATGCTTGTGTGGAACAGTCCTGCAGCGCGCAACTATGCTCATCTCTTTCTTTTTGTTTTGCGTCGCATCTCTCCTTTCACGAGCAGCTTGCAGTGACCCAACTTTAACAGCAAAGCTTGATTATGGCACCTTCGAAGGAGCCTACTCGGCGGACTACAACATCTCATACTGGATGAAGATACCATTCGCAGCCCCACCAACAGGAGAGAACCGCTTTCGAGCGCCACAGCCACCCACCCAAATACCAGAAGATGTATACAACAGCACCCAGCCATACGACTTCTGCCCCCAGCGGACCGTCAATGGCACAGAGGACTGTCTCTATCTAGGCTTATACGGCCGTCCCTGGACACAAGGCCATGTCTTGAAACCAGTCGTCGTAGTGTTCTATGGTGGCGCATTCATCGAAGGTGGCGGCAGCTTCACGATCCCGCCAGCAGGCTATCCTGTGTTGAACGTCAGCACGAAGAACGATTTCATTTTCGTCTATCCCAACTACCGCGTCAATGCCTTTGGCTTTCTGCCGGGTCGTGAGATTGCGGATGATCCATACAGCGACTTGAATCCCGGGCTACTTGATCAACAAGCTACTCTGCAATGGACGCACAAGTATATCTCCCAATTTGGCGGCGACCCCAAGAACGTATCCATTTGGGGTCAATCGGCCGGTGCTGGCTCGGTAGTTGCGCAAGTCATCGCTAATGGTGGCAACACTCGACCCCGTCTATTCACCAAAGCATTGGCTTCGAGTCCATTCTGGCCCAAGACGTATCACTATGACAGCCCCGAAGCCCAAGCAATCTATGACAGATTCGCGAAACTTGCTGGCTGCGCTGGACCCAACTCTCTCAAATGTCTCAAATCTGCCGACGTACAGACCCTCCGCGACGCCTCTCTACAAATTAGTGCGAGCCACATTTACAATACCTCGTCATACACCTGGGCACCGGTCATCGATGACCACTTCCTCCGCGAACCCCTTTCCAAAGCCACGAGCCAAGGCGCTGTAAACATCGACTACGGTTTCGGCATGTACAACCTTCACGAAGGCGAGAACTTCATCCCACCAGGACTCAAAAACAGCACCGGCGCTGGGTCGCCCAGCTTCAACTCTTCCCAGGCCTCGTTTGACAGTTGGCTCAGGGGCTACCTTCCCGGCTTGTCCAATCGAGACCTCCAAGAAGTCCAGCACCTCTACCCAGCCTCTGGCACAGCCGAAGAGATAAGCTACAACACAACGTACGTTCGAGCAGGTCTCATTTACCGCGATACAGTCCTCGCCTGCCCAGCGTTGTGGATGGCACGAGCCAGTCGAAAGCATGCGTATCTAGGAGAGTATGTCATCGAGCCAGCAACGCACGGTGACGATACAAAATACGTGAGACCTAGAAACCGTTCCTCATAGTCAGCAGAAGTCTTTGCTAACATGGGATCTACAGTGGAACCGCGTCAATACGATTCAGCAAACCGACCCGTTGATATATCAAGGCTATACGGGCGCTTTTGCGTCATTCTTCCAGACGGGTGATCCGAATGCGCACAAGTTGACGAATACCTCACAACCTGGTGTTCCACAGCTGAGGCAGACAAGCAAGGAATTCGTGATTGAAGCAGACGGATTTGAGAATGTACCGATTGGGATGTTGGACAGGAGATGTGGGTTTTGGAGAAGTGTGGCTGACAAGATACCCATCTGAGTTTCCTGGAAGCTTTCCAATCTCGTTAGACCACTCTCTCGCCTCAGACCACTTTTACATCTGCTTGCAGTGTTCCGAGACGACCGTAAGCACTCTTGTCGATTCTGTGACCCTGGCGCCGATGATCTTGGCTGGTGAGTCTGATCAGCAGCGGTCTAGGGTCAAAGACGGACGAAACCACTCACAGATGTCACTGTTGTGTATTCCAGCAAACTTCTGGCTTCCTCTCCTTTCCGTGCCACGCCAGACCCCAGCTTGATCGCATTCTTTGGGCGCTTCGTCCCCTTCGCAGCGTTCACTCCCGTCTTCTTGCTGCCTCTGTGCTGAACGCGAGACCAGCTCATACGAGATCCTGCCATCCTCGACTGCGGTGTTCGGGGTGGCAGGATTGAAGTTGACGTCGAACAGACCAACCGAAAGTCTTGATAAGAGGAAGATCACGAAGGCGTTCCTTGAGCGCTTCGTCGTAATCTCGGCACCTCTTACTGGACGGACAGTCTGGCTCGCGGTCGTCACGCGCAAACAGGATGAGGCCCCAGCTTCCATCGTCTTCGACTGCGACGCTCAAGTGGCGGCAAGCTCTCGAACCGCGACGTCGAACAGGCTGGCTGGATCGAAGGTGGTGTCGTACGGGTCCTCGGCGCCAACCACCTGCAGGCCGAAGGCGACCTACTCGCTCGAGGGAAAGTGGGAGCTCAGCATCACGCACCGCCGCCCGGACGGTGGTGGCTCCCGTACGATGTTGAGCTTGTACAAGGTGAAGGGTGATGTCAGGGACGGAAGCGTTGGGTCAGTGAGATCCAGGGCATTGACTCTGCAGGTCCTGTCCGCGCTCTCTGGATATCGTAGGTGCTCCAGGTGTCGTAGCTCATGTAGAGCCACCTCAAGTACATCAGAGTGGATGGTACTGTCTGTAGTCACTTGCTTGTAGTGCAATGTGAAGGGTCGCGCCTCGGTGGGGGATGTGCCTGAGGCGACAGCCGCCGGGGGCTCGACGACGTTGCCGCGCTCGTCAAAAGAATGGCCGCGCCGTACTGCCTGCACAATGGGTCGGTCTCGTCTGGCAGGTAGTTTGTGAGACTCTCGTTGTAAAGGCGCTGGTTCTGAACTTCCGCCGTATTTTCAGCCCATGCTGTCGATACCCCTGGGCTTTCTCCAAGCTGAGTCGACGCAAGTGAAGCGGTTGAACTGAATTGGAGCGTGATTGAGGAGCATAGTGCGCTTCTGAACAGTAGCGATCCTGCGACGGTCACCTCTGGCGTTGCTTGGGTTGTATTTCGAGTCGCAGTGTCGACGAGACATCCTGCACTTGACAGTCCACAGCTCTATCTTCATCTCGATGCTCTTCAACTCATTGATGAGCGATGCGAAGTAGTGATCATCGCTGACGATAACGTCGCCGGAGCTCTTGCTCTCAGCTGTCGTTGTCAGTCACGTCCACGCTTAAAAGAGACGCGGTGTACTAACAGATAGTGCGACCAGGGTCACCACGGATGATGATGTGCTCGCTGCGAGCATCCTCGAGGTTGCTGATCGTGGGTGCCCCTGAGGACAGCTGCACCTCTGGAATGTCGATAGGATACAGTAGTGTCTGAACATTCTTTCTCTTGGTGCAGGCCTTGAGTCGAAGATCTTGTCTGGAGTCGAGCCTCACTGGAACTCTTCGAGTGAAGGTGACAGCAGTTTATATTCTCTTGCATCAGGACGCTGGCGCTTGCTTGATCCGTTTGAAGGCCTTCGACACGCATAAGCTTGTAGTGGAGTCGAGGGAATGCAGTCGACGTGGACTGTCTCGAGGCGAGCAGCAGAGGTCGATGTCACTGTTGACGTGGTATCAACACTCATGTTCAGGCCATTAGCACGATCGGGAGCCTCCTTCGCCGCGTGCTGGAGTGGTCCGGTGATGGCCTGCGTCAGCATCAGTCGAAGGCTTTCCTTTCTTCACGTGTGATCAGGACTCTTGTCGCAACTATCTCACGGGTGGCATCGTCTGGAGGTACCTGCCACTGCCGCAGGCAAGCAAGTTGAATGCTTGTCAAACTATCACATGTTGACAAGGATGTCTGCTGGCACCAAATTCCATGTCCATGTTGTTGCTACGAACATGAGTTCACCGAAAGGAGCGCACAATTGTCAGTGCGTAGTTCCTTCCCCTCAAATGAAGTGAGTCTAGTGAGAACGTTGTCGGTGACCCCATCGCCCCTGCCGTCTCACACAAGCTTACAGCCACGTGAATTGACAGCTGAAGTCGTGGAAACCACGAAACGTGCGCGCCATGTGAAACCCATAGATCGTTCATGGAACTGCCGAGTCTTTCGTATCGACCTCACGAAACCCACCCGTCCTCCTCGAAGGAACAGCGCCTGTGATTCCACACTCAACGCCGATCTTCGCGCGAGTTCAACATCGTCCGCGTGCATCTAGCCGTTACCACATCAACTTCACATGGAAACAACGCATCCGCGTGGCATTCCATTCTTCCCCGGCTTCCCTCCACGGATCTGCACCGTCGGTGTGCAGTCGATGAGGGCGGTTCCTCGTCTTCCGTCAAGATAACCAGCTCACCAGCGGGTTACTCCGGCAAGTGCCTGCAGGCGGGAAGTACGAAGAATTGCTGAGCAAGACGGAGGGGACCGCTTGACTTGCGCAACGCGTCCTGGTGCTTCGATGAATCTGGAACTTCCTGACTATGATGATGAAGCTTTCTTCCGCTTTGATAATGGATGCCCAAGGGATTAAACTTTCGGCGGCTTCGAAGAGAACACGAGGATCCTGGATCCTTCCAGTTGAGCTGAGAGCACGCAGAGGATTCGTGATGGATCAACGGGAGTAATAGGCGTTGCGTGTGGCTACTCATGGCAGCACGAATCAATACCGCTCGATCCTGCTTCACCTATTGGTTACCTCGCCAAATCGCACTCGTTATTGTCGTCGATAGTAAAGGTTGAGAGGCAAGTGCCGATGCTTCTTAAGCAGGCTATCTTATGAATGTACACATACGCCGAATATCGCCGTTCGTCTGCACGGTTTGGGCCGCTTGGTACAGGAGCCATCGGCACTAAGGGCTGTGATGGCGTACGGTATTGCAGCTGCTAACACCACAGCGGGCGGAGGTGTCGGTCTAAGAGGGCGTCTTGACTGGATCGGGCATTCGGCTTTCCGCATTACAAGTGCACGCATTGCTTTGTAACGAAGAAATCTCGATGCCGAGAATTCGGTGAAGCACCCGAAGCTGTCGGGGCATTGCCTGTGACTTTCGGCCGAGTCTGTGATGCTGTATCAACGTTCCCGCTGATGGTCAGGCTGGCCGTGCACCGTCAAGCAGTATAGCGCCTTGGTATTATGCTTCGCTGCCCTGTGCCGCGTTCCTTTCATTGCAGCGAGGATGTGAACTCTCTCCCTTTTGGCTCCCGAATTCGAAAACGACTCTCCATGATCGTGGGCTACCAGCATCTTGTACTTTGTCATCAAGACTCCGGTGTTCAGTGGGTTTCAAGGTTGGTGCGAATGCAGGATAGGCGACGCATTGGCAGTGGAGCCACAGTAATTGACGTTCTGTTGATGCGGTCTTCGAGCTCTCGGCCAACTAAGAACCTCGACTAGTCTCGATGACATGATACAGGTTGCGCTGATCGATGTGGAGGTCTGCCGTCTCGTGGCCAGGAAGAAGTGGCAGGAAACAAGTTTCTTTCGAACGGTCCTATGGTAGCGCTATGCAGCAACGTGTCGAAGCGACCCCATCTCTCTCGGTGTCCGATGAGCTTGTTCAATTGCATTTCCGTTGCGGCTGGAGACGAGGTCGCTATTTGGAGGAGCCATCCAGGTACGCCCCGTTCGTAACGACGAGTTGATGCAGTCCTAATGTGGGCGCTATCCAAGCGGTTGATGGCGACATGGTGGATCGTCATATCTGCCTCAGGAGGACTGTCCGTGGCCACAGTCAGGGCCAAGATCTGCAGTCAAGATTCGGATGCGTGGAGGATTGCGGCGCAATGGACTTAGCGCCTGGACTCGAAGTAGGGTGGAAAGACGAGAGCAAGCCATCCCGCGCGTCGAACGCCAGACTGTGTCTGCTGCGAGCAATACCGCGTACTGCAAAGATCGACCCTGGGAGTCACCGTGGCACAAGCCCGCAATGCCCGTAATGCCGTCCCAGCCATGGACGACCACTGGGATCTCCAGGATTCAAGGGATTGCTTGCCTCGTGTTCTTCACACGCCACGCCACATGACTGATCATGCATCGTCGGCCCCAGTCTCCCTTAATAACGTTCTGCCTAGCCGCTGCATGCCTGTAAGCGTTCCACGTAACCTACATTGGTGGATCACCAGCCCCTTCGTGCAGAAGACATCGTGGAGGACACGCAGATAGATTGTAGTCCAGGATAGGCCAGCCACATCTCCCGGCCCACATGGGTGATGTATATTCGACGACTGCAGTAGCGTCCAGATGTTGGTTCACGGACCTTTGATTGGTATCCAGAGCACGAGAGTAATGGCCTCTCATGCTATGCCTCAGCGAGAGGTGACAACGGAGGCTGCTCGTTAGCATCGCGGTCCTACTATGTGGAGCCGTCCATTGATGGCGACGTGGCGTTGATGAGATCGTCTTGATTCGTCTCGCCCAGCCAACTTCCAGCTCGTCAGCGTGATTGGCAATACCAACACCATAGCCGAAGACCATAGCCGAGTCTAGAAATACTTCGCTCTCCGTGGCGGTACCGAGTCGGTTGGTGTGCACTATCGGGAATACTCCTCTGACCACAAGGCCAACGTGCCAAAACAGCCTTCAAACGCATAGTGAGCCTTGAGGAAGCAACGGTTGCGAGTTGTTCGTTTCCCCTCGCGACCATCCTTCCACCTTTTCCAATCGTTCCCGCGTAGGGCTTACGCTGAGGGTCCACGCTGCAGGTGATTCTCATTGCGCTCGAGTCAGTGCCGATTCAGAGGGTTCGGATGGTATCCGACAATTTCGCATCTCTAAACTGTTTTGTCTTGGTGGGTCTCGGTCTCCCGACATTTTGCACGCATCTTCATCTTGTGGACTCCGTTTGGCCGCGAGCCCATCGCAGGTCAACAGGCCATCCTTCTGCCACTGAGTTAGTCTATGGCGGAGCACAACAGCATCTGTGCGAAAAAGTTGACTCCGGCCAAGCAGTAACGTCCAGGGCGAACCAAACCAATGCCGAGAGCATCACGAAGCGGCCTTCGAATGCTGGGGTCTATCAGCAATGCGTTGATACTCAAAGATCCGCGGATCTATAGCAGTCTATAGGTCGTGGGAACGAGGTTAGTGAGACGTTGCGTGAGCAGACGAGGGTGATGCAGAATCCCTCATTCTCGACGCCAAATGCTGCCAACAAGTAGGACCTCAAGATCTCTCGCCTACTTGGTGAGATGAGGAAGCGCTCCAGTCGATCACAGCCGCTCCTAATGCAAGTAGGGCATCAAGTTGCGAGGCGAAACTCTGAGGTAAGACTGCATGGCGTTTGATGTTCTCGATTGGAGGACAGCTCACTGCTCGCAACATGTCTTACGGCCTCTGCCATCACTTGGACATAGTTGCACAGTCGCGATTTTGACCACATGCGACCACCAGTGCGCAAGGTGTTTACTAGTATAGCGTTGCCCTAAGCAAGCAGTCACGTCGACGCCAATTGGAGGTGGTTGCTCGTGTGTGTGGGCTCGTAAGAAGCTGCCTGTCAGGAGGTGGCGAGGATGTCGTTCGGTGTGTGGGTATCATGATCTTGTTGATCAAACAGGAGGTTGTTGAGAAGTGCTGAGGGCTTCCCAGACTTGAGCCACATGTCCCCGGTGTCCAAAGTTTGGTCGTGCTATTCTTGCCAGCGTTGCAGCGCGTGTCTCCAAAAATCGCGAGAGTTGACGAGATCGTCGCAGTCAAAGCTGCCTCACCGGTCTCGAAATAATGCGCTGCATGCGTTTACGAGATCTTCAGCGATGCCAGCTTCTGCCAACTGGAAAAGCGCAATCAATCATTGGCCTTCACGCACATACGGACTTACGCGCTCAAGTTTGCGAAGTCCGAAGCGTTGATCAACGACGTGAGAATGCGGCAAGGTAGCATCTCGTTGACCGTGTTGAGCCCAGTCCCCGAGCTCGTATGCGGCGCAGCACTTCAATACCCTCGGCATGCTTATGAGGGCTCGTCGTACGCAACAGTCGCGCGAGAGCTGGCGAACGCTGGCGGCAAAGCGACTGCGTCTTTATGTGTGCACGAAGGCTGAGGCATGCACACTTCTTGACCGGTCAGCGTCGTTTGCGGTGAAGGACACCGCTCGAGGGAGAAGGCTTGCTCGAATGTGGTCGCTAGAACGAGGGCAATGATATGCTGTCGAGGGCGGTGTGTGGAGTCGCACAGCCATGGCATGGCCCTGGCATTTCCTAAAGGGGATTGCAGTCTGTTTCGCTGCGCCAGCACTGAAGCAGTATGCCAGACTGCCGATCATTCGGCAAACGGTGTGTGAGTGGAATCAAGATTGCGGGGGCTAACAACGTGCCATGAGCCACGCCGTCGGAAGGCTAACAACCCTGTCGAACAGAGTTCGATTGAGGAAAGCCTCGTGGATGACGGGATGAGGGCGGTTGAGCTTGTTAGGTCAGCGACAAGTCGTCCAAAGCTACCCAGCCCGGCCTTTGTAAAGAGCAGACCGCTGAGGTAGGGCTGCTTTCGCAGGTGCAGAGGAAGATTCGCGCCAAGGTCGCAAGCACTTCGCGTTCTGTCGAGGACATACACGGTGACATAGGGCGGTTTTCAGCCTCAGCGCAGTGCGAGCGGGAGCCGTGACAAGCGGCAGACAGGGCTGTCTTCCTCACGCATGCCTCGCAGCACCGGCTCCTGTGCGAGGGAAGCAAGGAGCATGAAGCTTCAATCGCACCGCATTCCTTTACCGGTGAAGATAGCGAGAGGACCCGACCAGCGTACCGTGTGGCTCGGTAGCTACCGACATGGATTGGGCGCAGAGAGCGCGCACAGCGTGCACTGTGTACGCGGACAGGACGCACAGCTGCGGCACTCGGCGAATCGGCGCCAGGTGTCAGTACGCTGGCGGGGGTGCGAGAGTAATCGAGAGCGCCACACGCAGGTCTGGTCGAATGGACGAGAGCGAATACGCGCGATGGCCAGTAGCAGGTGTAGGGCAAGCTCTCGCGTGGCCAGTGGGTGTCACGTATCAGACCCAGATACTGTGATGATGATGACTCGACCAACGTGTTGAAAGCTCAGATGCTGCTCGGACTCGCGGCAGACGACCGAGGAGCATGTCCTGTGGAGAGTTCAGCAAGAGCAGTGTCTCGTCTCCACCGCACGCCGGTGCCGTTGCTTGTCAATTTCACTCACTGACTTTGGCTTGGCGTACGGCCATCGTCCGCCGACCGTGTGTCTTGTCACGCGGTTTGCTATAGTTAGGACGAGGGCTTAGCGCAGATCGTGGGCCAAATCGCATGACGTCCTGCTCGCCTGTGCAGCGAGATTGCTGTCGTGCCACAACGGGCCCGAAAAGGGACTGAGGGCTGGATTTCTCGTGCACAATTCTTGCTGGGGTGCGCACGTCTGAGGCCAGGGTCAGGGAGCGGAGGGCAGACCGCTGGTGGCTGCGGTGGAGCGCCGACATGCCTGATGCCAGCACCCACCCTGCCACACACGGGCAGCCTGACCGGAGGTGAAATGTGCGAAATGGTGCTACTGGACTGCTGTCGCTTGCTGCTTCAGGCCCTACTGACGCTACCGATGCCATCCAGCAGCAGCAGATGGCACAGTGACGAATGGCCCCCAGCCAGTGCCAGCCGCACCCGTCCCAGCCAGCATATTCCCGACTCCAAGCACGCCTGGCAGGCCAATCTCCACGCCGCACCGCCGCGGGCTGATAACCACCCCTCTTGACCTCGCAGTCATTAGCAAGCACGCAGCACACGCGGTGGTGGTAGCTGCCGTCGTGTGCGTACTCGGATTGAGATGCTGCGACAGGCGGAGCGGCGGCCTAGGACAGCGATGCGCTTGGGGGCCACTGCGGTCGTCCACTCGAGTCGGAGGGGATCGCGATCAGCGCTGTGCCGCCAGTAGTCGCTCACTCACTGACGTTGGTGCGCAGCAGCCCCCATCCGCAGTGGGGTGGAGGGCAGGCCGGGCCAAGGCGAGTTGTGAGTCCCTCCCCATCATCGTCGCCGTCGCCAGCACGGCAGCGCACAGACGCCCGCACCGCACAGGCTGGTGTCCACTGTCTGGCGTCGGTGCGGGCTGCGAGGTCGCGCGGGCCACGAGTCTAAAGACCAACGGCTCGCGGAATCCCTGGAAGGCACGCTGAGAGATGGGCACAGATGGCGGCCGGGGTGCGCATCCTTGGTGCAAACTAAGCTTCAGCGCGCTATGCCCTCCCTGGCGGCACGCTGTTGGTTGCAGGTGTACCTTTATAACGCTTCTACAGCCCCAGCACAGGGCGCAGGCGAGCATCTGGTGCTAAAAACGACCAGGACTCTCTAACGCGGGCCCTAGCAGCATGCTTCAGAGCGTCTGCCTCCCGTGTATATCACTTCTCTAATCCCCGGCCAGCGCTGCTGCCTTTAAAGAAGAGCTTCCTTCCGGTTGGCCTGCCTTGATCCCGCACTCCTCATTGATCATGGACTCACCTCTTCTGCAGTCCGCTGTCCAACAGCCTGCCCGCCTGCGCGCCTCCTCCTCCTACAACCACGCCGCAGTCGACAAGCACGGTGCCATCCACAAGCGCTCCAACACCCTCGACCGCAGCCGATCTATCTCGACCTCGCAAGCTGAGCGCCTGTACCGCCTCGCCGCCGAGCAACACAACCTCGCCCAGCCAGACCTCGTCCAAGACTCCATCGCGCCCTCTGCCTTGGGCTTGCACCAGTGGATCACCCCCCAGCATTCGCCAGAACCGCAAGGCTTCGCAACAGAGCAATCGCTTCAAGCCTTCCCTCAGTGGACCGCGCCAACTCCTCCACGTTCAGACTCGGGCATTCCAAACGTGCCCATTGATTCCAACGAGGAGCCTGTGACTTGCGCTCCAGACTTGTCCTTTGACCAGCCAGCTTCATCGGCGGAAATGAGGTATGTGTGCTGTTTACTAAACGAGATGGTGCTTACGGCTTACTTTGCCCTCGCAGCTCGTTAGGCTTCCTCCTCCCTTCGCAATACGGAACAGAACCCTACAGCTCGGAACCGAACAGTGCGTTTCACTCTTCAGCCTCCATCTCTGTTCCTTACACTAACATCCTGCAGACTACACGATGGATCAAAACTACATCCCACCCATGCGCATGACGCAACCTTCCACCACCGCCGGCACAGCTGCCTATGCGCAGACCGTTTCCTCAAGCCCAGCTCTTTACCAAAGTCGCGGTTCCGAATCGTCTGCAAGCCGACGTCAGTCTGAGATGCCCGCGACAACGAGCGCTGGAACTCCTTCGGGTCAAAGCTACGACCAGAGCTACCGCCGGGTGAGCAACCCATACGACACAATGGCTGGCGGCAACTACTCTGTCGCGCCTAGCCAGACAATACCTTCCATCAGCGGCCTCACACAATCTCCATTGCCTTCCCCACACATGGGCCAGACTTCTGGAGGGCAGCAGATGATGCCACAGTACAGCAATTCAAGGTTCGTTCCTTTGAAGCCTACAGATCCTGCGGCTCGTTAAGCTAACACAATGACAGATCGCCAAACATGTACGATCCCAACGCTTATGGACAAGCCTATACCACCGCACCTGGCGCGACTCAGCTATACCCCACCAGCCAGAACATGTCATACCCACCACCTTACCCCAACGCAGGCGCTGGCAACGATGCGATGGCGAAGCAGCCCATTGGCGATTCATCAATACGAGTACTGAACCAACGACCCAAGCCTCAATGTTGGGAGCACGGATGCAACGGACGGCAGTTCTCCACCTTCAGCAACCTGTTACGACACCAGAGAGAGAAATCAGGGACGGCAGCAAAATCATACTGCCCCAAGTGCGGCGCAGAATTCACCAGAACGACCGCCAGGAACGGACATCTGGCGCACGACAAGTGCACAAAACAACGTCGTCAATCAGACGGCAAGTAATGAATGTTTTAACAACTGTTGATAGAGACACGACATGAACGTATTTGATGGCATAAATTTACTTGATATGGGAGGGGCGCACTTGCTAGAAGCAATTGATGCACCACGAAGGGAAAATCATGGAGGGAGGCTGGCACAATGACACAATGACACAATGACGGCACGCATCTCACGATACCCTCGCTGGTCGTCTGTTTATTAGATTCATCTGCATATCATCGTTCACGTGGGCGAACAAGGAAACTGGGCCCGCAGCGCGCAGCGGTGCAGTGCGGTCGGCTCAGCGTTTGGAGCGGTGTTGCGGACCAGGGAGATGCTAGTCAGGCAACATCGAATCAGCGACAGCGCTTTCCGACTGTCATTCCTCGCCTATTTCCACGCATGCGGCGCGGGCAACTAAAGTCTAAATGGCGAGTGAGGGCTCAGAGCAGGCGATCATGTCCCGAGCTGGCAAAACCACGATTCTTGGGTCTCTAGCGTGATGATGGAGCGTGAGACAGACATGCCCCCCATGCCACCGAACCGGAAGTAAAAGCGATGACAAAGCCCTTAAGCTAGAGCCAGGCGAAGTCGCGCAGCCGGGCGAAGTACATAATCCTGACATCCCGGTCGCACAAGCTAAGGTACAGTATGTCGTTCGACTCGTGTCGCTCCATTGCTGCTTGATGAGACCAACGCACACGGTAATGGAAAAGCCGTGGGAATTGAGGTGATTGGAAGTCCACTGCGAGTTTCCGCGCCGCATTCGCCATGATGATTCCTCGTGCTAGCGTCACTGATTGGCTGTGTCGTCTGCTGAGCAATGAGTTAGTTTCTTTCGTGATGATGGGCGGGGCTGCCTAGAAGGGTGCAAATGCTGCGCAATCAGAGCCCCCAAGATATGCAGTCCTCTGACAGGCTGCCGCCACCGGCATACTACTGGTTATGATGCCTTGCATTGTGACGAGCAGCCACTATCGTACCGACCGCGGACCTGCCCTGCGAGCGCGCGAGCCCGGTTGCAGGCGACGTCGCGCTGCAGGAACCTTGAACGATGGAATGTGTCGTTCAACGCCTTGTTCTGGAAGCAGCTCCTCAGCTCCTCCTCCACGTTCCCGGGATCTGCAGGATGGCAAGGCATGGCCGGCATGGATGCGATAGATGGATGGCTACGTATCTGCTGCTGGAGTGCTTGGACGGCACGCATCCTGCCGCGGGCGGATTTGCTGGACTGCGACTCGTGCGGTGCGCATCAGCACCACACTTTGGCCATGTGCTGCGCGGATCAGTAAGAAATGCGGGAGCCGCATGTGCCGTTCGCGCCGAGCAACTGCTTCGGCTCCTGCAGGACTGATGGAATCCTCGGTGGAGCAACAAGGTACATTCGACAATGTCTCTGATATGGTCTTCGTCTTCGTGTCGCGGTCGTGATGGGACATGCCCAGGCGCATCGCCACGGCCGCTCAACCAGGGCGCATTGCGCGGCGGGGCATTGATCGGGCATTATACCGCGGAGCGACACCGACGGTCCGTTGGCGGTGCACAGCTGCGGTTAGCAAAGCAGTGTGGGACCAAGCCAGAGGGAAAGGCTCAAACGGGCATGCAATGCGAGGTCAAGGTCGCTAGACGTTCAGTCAGGTAGAGTGTGCGAGCGCCGGTCCACTTCGCTCGCCGCGCCGCAAGGTCCACCGGTGAGGCTCATCACAAGGGAGTGCCCTGGCTCAAGAGTTGCGCGAAGAACTTAGGGTTGGAGGTGATGCCTGACGGTGGCCTGAGATGCTGTGGAGCCGCCGTCTGGTAGCTGGGCTGGGCGAGATTTGGGTGGAGATGGGACAGAACCGCCGGGACAAGGGCTTGATCAAATATTTGATGGCCTTTTCATTGAATGGCAAGCGGGCCTTGCCGCGCCTGACTAGAATTCCGACGTCACCTGCTGTCCTTCGCGCTGGATGAGTGCAGTGTCACCAAATGACTCGACATCAAGACCAAGCAATATGAACGCCGCCACCATCTCGTAGTAGCAGGCAAGCGACTCAACCCTCACCAACCACACCAACCGCACCTACAACGACAGACCACGATGTACATACCCATGGCTCGCATGTTCCAGATCCACCAGGCCCATACCAATACGCTGCCTTTAGGGATAGCCACACGAATAAAAAGCACAGGACTTTTAAGCAGCACATGAGTGGATGCGCTTTGTTCACCGGCAAGAGTTGGTTGATTCTAGATTGATCGTTCAAGCGTGTTTGCGCCTGCGACACTAAGCGAACATCTGAGATCACAGCATCGAGATAGCGGGGCGGGCTTTTGTGAACTAAGGATAAATCGTCTTTTAGAGGCTTTCGTACAGGAGCGGACCCGGCCGAAACACTCGACATGGCATCCATATTTACGTATGACCCAGATCCTCCACGAGTAGCCTCGCCCTGGTTACAGAACGGGGAGGATGGCGCGGCTACAGCCGATCAAGATCTCAATTTGTCCGCATTGTCACTACGGGAGGCAACACAGAACAGCAAGCGAGTTACAAGACTCCAAGCAGAGCCTCAAGAAGGACCAGTCGAGTACAAGCTGCACTTACTGCTTCGTCCGCGTCGAAAGTTCAGGTCCACGAGCACTGGTAGTCACATATCCGGTTCGAAACATTCGAGATTGCCCAGCACCCAGACGTCACGCAGTGTCTCCGACTTCAACTTCGAACCTACGCCGGCTCTGGGGACAACCACTCCAGCTGCGCTGCCGCTTCAGACAAGGCAACACAGGCTAGAGCAGCTGACCACTCAACTCCTATGGCGCTTGCAGCAATCTTCGCCACATCACACTTCTTCGGCGACCAACATCATCTTACCTTCCTTGCCAGAAGCTCTTCCTGAGCTACAAGCTCCACATCAAACCGCCAAGCTCCTACATGGACTGGAAGAAAGTCAAGGGGCGTTGTATGAGATCGGTGTTTCTGATGATGGCACTTTGGCGGGTCTAGCTGAAGACGAAATGGCCGAAAGTCTGAACAACCTTCGCGCCATGGCTGCGTGTTTAGGATGCACTGTCGAGGTGCTGCGTAGGGAGACTGTTGGCGAATGCGAGTGGTTGGAAGATTCTGTCGTTGGCCGCAAGGAGCGCAAGATTCGTCGTTCTGGGAAGCTCGTCGTTGCCGAGGCTCTCATCAAGCCCTATTTGCAGACGAAAAGTCCACCGCTTCATGGAACGGACGTATCTGGAGCTGGCAGTAGGCTAACGGCGTTGCCCACTGCGGCAGAGCTTGCGCCTCTTGCTACCGAACAGCTTCGTGTTACATTGACAGGACCAACCATGTCTGGCAAGTCCACGCTGCTGGGTACGCTGACTACGGCAACACTCGATAATGGTCGGGGTAAGAGTCGACTAAGCATGCTCAGACATCGGCACGAGATTACCTCAGGTATCACAAGCTCGGTCACTCAAGAACTTCTAGGGTATCAGGACACTAGCGATGGCGACGTTGAAGTTGTCAACTATGCGACTGAAGACATTGCCTCATGGATTGACATTCATGCAGCCGCAGCAGGTAGTCGGTTGGTGTTCGTCTCAGATTCTGCAGGCCACCCGCGGTATAGACGTACCACACTACGGGGGCTTGTGGGATGGGCACCCCACTGGACGCTGCTTTGCATACCTGCAGACGACAGTGAAGATACACATGGCAAGAGCGGCAGCACTCATGCATCTCAGCAGTCACTGGGCACCGCCGTGCCTGAGATGGATCTCACCAGCGCGCAATTAGGTCTCTGCCTGCGCCTTGGTTTGCCACTTGTTGTAGTCATTACGAAGCTCGATCTCGCTTCTCGGAATGGCCTTCGACAAAGTCTGACCAAGGTCCTGGACGCCCTCAAGGCAGCAGGAAAGAAGCCAGCGATCTTGCCGAACAAGCCTGGCGGAGTCGCAGAGCATGAGTTGCAATTGGTTGGAGCGGCATTGCTCGAGACAGCTTACAACACAGCAGTCCCTCTCCTGAATGACGCTCGGGAAACAGTGCCAATCGTCCTCACCAGCGCTGTTGATGGGACCGGCATCAGCAATCTGCATGGGTTACTGCATGAACTTCCAGTTCCAGATACGGCAAACAACGGGTTGGCTCACGAGTCGCTCGCAATCTTTGACGTAGAAGATGTTTACAGCAAACCGGCAGAAGTGGCAGGAGTAATCGTATCGGGCCATCTTCGCTTAGGGTCGATCGCCGTCGGAGACAGCGTGGTCGTCGGTCCATTTTCGTCTCACGATCATAATGAGGACTCTGAGGATTCGGACGAGCGGCCACGGCGAAAGACAGCTACACAACTGCCCACTTCTCGCTCGTTCCCCGGCGCATTGCGAGGCTCGCACATTCCCTCTCCATTCTTCCACTTGCCGAATCAAGAGTGGAGACGTGTCACTGTCACGAGCATCAGGAATCTGAGGCTGCCTGTTCACGCCCTTCGTGCTGATCAGGTGGGCACCGTTGCGATCTCGATGGAGGACGACAACGCCAAGACATCTCTCCTTTCTCGCATCAGGAGAGGAATGGTTCTGGCTGCCGTCCAGCCTGTCTCGACACGAACGTTTACTGCCAAGTTCAAGCGAGAAGATCTAGAGTCTCTTGCTGTGGGTAATCATGTGGTTGTCTACGTATCGAGCGTTCGTGCGTCCGCTAAAGTGGTATCCGCGAGAGCACCGGATTCTCCAGAGGTTTCTTACCAAGATCGCCGACACTCGGACGGTACCGATCCGTTCACTTTCGATGACCTCGACAGCAATTTTGATGGTCAGAGCGTCAAAGTTGCCGGCATAGTCACCGCACCGGAGTTGCTCGTCACGATGTCGTTCGACTCATCAAGAGAGTACGTGATGAATGGCGACAAGGTTCTCGTGATGCCCGGTGGTGGACCAGGTCTGTATGGTGGTACAGAACGGGGCGAGAAAGGCTTGGCAGGGCTCGAGGGCTTTGTGGGAGAAATCACAGAGGTGCGTCCGTAAGCATGTCAGACTCGTTCATGGGTGAAACAGCTTGTCTCATCTCATCATACCACTTGCTCGACAGTCGGACTTAGTGGTCGGTCATGCTTTGGCGACGATGCAAGAATGAGCACATGCCACGCATTCGGGCGAGCTGGCTAAACGTGAGCTCGACAATCGAGAATCGAAAATGTTGGTTTCTCGCTTTTACTATCCAACGTCACCCCTGTTGCATGCCAAGTGGAACTGGCGCAAGCCGCGAGATAAGTATTGCTCTCGTCAGATCGTGACGAGCGGCTGACGAGACGGCCGGCCTTACGAGCTCGCCATACGGGTCAAGTGTTGCGTGAAGACTTCGCACTTCGGTAAGAAGCCGACCCCCCTTCTCAGTTCTCACCAGGAAAGCGTCGCACAACTCCAGATTATGGAGTAATAAGCGCTTTGCCAAGCACTCGCACGATGCGCTCCTTCGATAGCACGCTTGGCCTTTGACCACAACACGTCCCACATGCTGTTTGAAACGTAGGCTGACAGATGTGAGCCCCATCGCCATTTGGTATCCGCTCGTCGTTTGTTGTTGGTAACGGCTGATGAACACGAGCACACTGTGCTCTCCATCTCACTGCATGCGTCTCGTTTCTGCTGCCACTGCTTCTCAGTCGGCATACCACTACTGGGAGGGGGGTACTACCACAATTAGCATTAGCTGTGACAGCCCTCCAACGCCGAGCGACTCGCATGACTTCCCGCATGAAAGCAAGCGAGCGGCACTGCGGACGCCACTACTCATGCTTTGAGACGATTGAACGACATTGAACGAGCTAACTATCCACTCTCGAGATAGGGTAAGAAAGCACCGCCAAGGTTGGTCAGAAACGCACTCCGTTACAAACCTCGGACAACCTCCGAGAAGTGTGCTTGCGGAAAGAAGGCGGTTTCTTGTTGATCTCTTTTTCGGAGAAGCCGACGACCTGCCAAAGTCAAAATGGATGGCAAAGGAAGAAGAAGAGTATACCACGTTTTCCACGCACCACGCCGTCGCTGGGCTCAAATGCTCCTCCCTGAAGCCTCGGCCACGCACCTATGAATCCTCCCACAGTATCGATAGTAGCAGCATTATCAGGAAGTCCTTCGCTCGTGGAGCGCTCACGTATTCCAAACTCCGATGGATAAGTATGCTTACCTTCGGCTTTGCTGAGAAGCCCGTCGAGCCGTAGCACACCACACCAGACTGGGAAGAAAGGCGAAGGTGGCACCAAGTTTCCAACACCCGCAACGTGGAGACGAAGGTGAGCCTCCCGAAGCACATGCAACATACCCGCCGATCCTTCCTTCCAGCCGCGCCTTCTTCGATGCCAACTCTGTTCATCCTTTGCCGCTTTGCCTCAACAAGGGCTGCTGCATGTTCTGGTCTGCCGATTATCTCGACACGCGAGAACAGGTGTATGTAAGCACGGAAGCTTTCGCGCGGATTCCTGGTGCTTTCGTACCAAGTTGGCTCCCGTCGACGTGCTTGGTCTTATGACGGACGCGAACTCTCCTTGCCCGGAGGTGTGATGACTTATCATCGAACACGAGCACAGAGTCACCGGCGCAGACTACCTGCTTTAGGCGGATTATACGAGCGGGGTGTTAGTGCGGATGCGCGGACCAGACGACGAGTGAGTGATGCTGAGTCCCTCGGAAAGAGCTATCGTGTCCGAAGGTTACGGTTGGTCAGTCTGGGCGACTACTCTTTTTGGTAATGACTTCGTCGGTGGCTAGTCGTCCGCGCCGCGATGTACAATGCTGACATCGATTGCTTGACGGCATTTTCGGGCAAAGGCGAATCGTACTTCGAGCCTCGAACAGGGAAACGGTGCCATTGCGGTCGGAGGTCTGATTGATTATCAAGCAATCGCACAGTCGATCCAGTGGTGACGAGGGAATAAAGCTGTATCGTACTTGGACGCGTGTTTTCGGCCGGCTTGGCCGCAGAATGGCCATCAAGGTGCTCGACAACCTGCAGATGGCGTCGCTTAACACAGTGGACGGCTGAGACACGGGATGATGACTGCGTGATTGGTTGGTGTTGATACGATACTGTACAGAGCATGCTATGCTGTTATGCTGTTGCCTCCGGCACGGAGGGTCTATGCGAACGCCCATGCGACCTACCCACTCCCTCTGAATCTGCTCTCCATGTCCCCTCCTGATGGTTCGAACGACCATTGTACTGGCGCAGATGTCTGGAATCCGTCTACTTGTAGAAGTCGAACTTGTCCGCCTCGCTTGCGCCCTTGACTTGGCTTGTGTATGCATCCTCAAGATCTTGCTGGATGATGTTGTAGCGATTCTTCCTCACTGCTCGAAGACCTGCCTCCTGCATGACCGCTGCAATGACAGCACCGGAGAGCGGGTCGTTACGGACGATAAGCGAGTCGAGGTCGACTTCCGGGGACAAACTCATCTTGGACGCAATGGTGCTGAAGATCAATCGTCGCTCACGGCGATCACGCAGAGACGGGAATTCAATCTTTCGGTCGAGACGTCCAGGACGCAGTAGGGCCGGATCCAAGGTATCGGCTCTGTTGGTAGCCATGATGACCTTGACGTTGGACGTTTGGTCGAAGCCATCCATTTGGTTCAGCAGCTCGAGCAGGATACGCTGGACTTCTCTGTCTGCGCCAGTCTGTGCATCGAAGCGCTTTGTCGCAATGGCGTCGATCTCGTCGATGAAGATGATGGCCGGGCTGTTCTCTCTGGCCATTCTGAAGACGTCACGCACCATGCGAGGACCTTCACCTAAGTATTTTTGGACGAACTCGGAGCCCACAACACGGATGAACGAAGCGGTTGTGCTGTTCGCCACAGCCTTCACCAGCATCGTCTTTCCTGTTCCGGGAGGTCCGTAGAGTAGCACACCTCGAGGTGGGTCGATACCGATTTGCTTGTAGAGGTCAAACTGGGTCAGTGGCAGCTCGACAGCCTCTCGAATCTCCTGCTTTTGCATGTCCAGACCACCAACATCGGCGTAAGTGACATCTGGCTTCTCGTCTGCACCCAACATAGCAATGCTGCTGTCCGCCTCAGGTGGGAGGATATCCACCAAACTGTTGGAATGGCGGTGCAACGCCACACTCGAACTGGGCTTCAACAGCTCGCGATCTAATGTGCTCAGTATCCGCACCACGTAGTTGCTCCCAGTCGATGACTGCACAATGCCCGTGTTCTGATCGATAGCCTCCATGAATTGCCCAATGACCAGGGGCACACTCTGTATCCGCTTGATCTCTTCCTGTGCACGCACCAACTCTCGCTTCAGACTCCGCTGCTCATCCTTGATGTACTCCTCTTGCAGCTTGATATACTCCAGCTGCCTTTGAAGCTTCTTATATGTCGCATACTGGTCATCGGAGTCTGCCAGTCCTTCAATAGTGTCGATGTTGGCGATGGCGGAGGATGGGATCTGGCGCTTCTGATGTGGTGCTTCGGTGTTCACGGGGTTGAGGACGTCGGCGGACGCCATGCTGGGCGTAAAGTGAGGGTGACTTCGAAATTAGATACGGGCGTCTCGCTCGATGAGTGATGTTGATGGTTTCGGCGGTTGAGATGGAGCTGTTGGATGCGGTGTTTGTAGGCAGTTGGCGATGATGTTGCTGCTGGACGCGCTCGCTCGCTGTTCGAGAGCGGCCTACCCGACCCGCGAGCTAGGGCTAATTAGGCAACGCTAAATTCAACGTCACATGCTCGCAGTTGGGCTGTCGACTGAAAACATCGGCAACTACAACTACTCTCCCGCAATGCCACGACGACCGCATTGACACTCCTATCGCACTACATCAAAGCATCCATCCACGCTTCCATCACCTGCACTCATGCTTGGTGCACAGGGCACTTCTGAAGGACCTCCGCCGATTTCGAAATCCCTGATCAACACCATCCAAGCCAGGGCATGCATCAAACATGGCAAGAAGCACGATAGCATACAGCAAGGGATTCAAACATCGACATCGCTTCCAGGCGAAATTCAAAAGTGCGAGATTGTGTGAAGGATCCGGATTAAGTATTCTTCCAGTCGCCTGTTTCTCTTGGCGCTTCTCAGCTATTTAAGAGCGCCCTTTCATTTGGTCTCTTTTTCGTTCTCAGCTCCAGTCAAAAGCCTCATACTTCTGAAAAAGAATCACAGCAGAGTATTCCATCTCTCTTTTCATCACAATGGAACTTCAAGGAAAGGTGGCGCTTGTGACAGGAGCATCCAGGGGTATTGGTGCTCAGATCGCTGAGGAGTTGGCGAAAAGGGGTGCTGCTGTCAGTGTTGCCGTCCTCTGAGAAGTCTCCAACAAGCCGTTGACAATCTCTGGCAGCTCTTCCTCACCTGGACGCCGACCCCAGCCGGTGAAGAACGCGGAGCAAAAGTCATCCAGAACATCAAAAGCCACCACCCAGGCACCATCATCCATGGCATGCCCGTCGACCTCAGCCTCCCAGAGTCCCCAGCACAAGTCGTTCAAACGCTGCTGCAGCACTACCCTCACATCGACATCCTCATCAACAACGCTGGCACAGACCTTCTCGGGCCCATCGCCGACACCACTCTCGCAGACTATACCCGCGTCATGGACCTCAACCTTCGCGCTCCTTTCTTCCTGACGCAAGCCGCCCATCCACATCTCCGTGCCCCAGCCCGCATCATCAACATCTCCTCGATCGCCGCCCGAAGCGGCTTTCCAATTGGGTGCGTGTACTCCATGTCCAAAGCGGGCTTGGAGGGCATGACGCGGTCGATGGCGAAGGCTTACGGTAAAGATGGTACGACGGTGAATGCTGTCGCGCCGGGAATTGTGCAGACAGACATGCTTGCGAAGTGGGAGAAGGAGTGGATTGCAGAGGATGCGGCTGTGACGCCTGTACAGAGGCGGACAGGCCAACCGGACGATGTTGCGCAGGTCGTTGCTTGGCTAGCCGAGGAGGGAAGTCGATGGGTCAGCGGGCAGACGATTAGTGCTTGTGGCGCAGTTGTGATGATTTGAGGTCAGTGGAGATGAGGTAGGAGAGCTGTTGGCAGATGGTATCGAAAGAATTCTGGTTGTTACAGGAGTCCATGATCCTACATCCCGATCGTCTTGAGCCCTCGCCCAAAACACCAAGCAAACATCATCAAAGCCGCTGGGATAGCTGCTTCGCCGCCCACCGTCACCATACCCGCCTCAATCAAGCTCGGCCATTCTCTAGACCAATTCACCATCATCGTCGTCCTCCTCAGTGTCCATCTCCATCTTGACAACTCCGTTCGTCTTCTTCGCCTTCTTGCTCGGACTGGCCCTCATCTCCTCGTCCTCGTCACCATTCATGTCCATCTCCGCCGCGGCTTTCTTGCCCACTGGACGACCGCGCTTAGCACCGGGCGTGCTGCGTGGGGTCGAGGTGCTGGACTTCTTGACCGGAGAGCTGTACAGACACAAGGTAATCAGCACACATGCCCAATATCTGAGGAAGAGATGGGTGAGAGGTGAGGATGAGAGGTGAGGGTAAGAGGTGAGGATAAGAGGCACAAGTGTGAACGTGAATGAAAGAACAACTCACCTCGAGCCATCCAAAGCCCCATACTCCTCCTTGAGCTTCTTCTTCGTGACGCGCATGAGTTCACGCGCCGAGTTGGCCGATGCGAGACCGGCGACGTCCTTGAACTTGTTGTAGTCGATCTAAGATATCCAAAGATGTCAGTAAACCGCCAGGTACACAGGTGAGATCTGCTGCGATACGTACCTTCGGCTCCGACTCGAAGCACTGCCATGCGAGCGCGAGGTACTCCATCTGCTTCTGGGAGAGAGGCATGGTTGTTGTTGAGGGGTCTTTGGTGTTGACTTGTGGAGGTCTTGGATCGAGGAGTTAGTCTTGTCGGGATTGTGGGTTGTTTGTAGTTGGTTGTGGTGGACCAAGTCGGTTCTGAACAGTGCTTGTGATCTTGGGGAACCAGATCTGTGGGGAAGGTTTGTATAACGGTGGAGGTGATGTGGAGGCTTGAGAGTGCTGCAGTGGAGGTTGCGCCATGTACTTACTATTCAGGTGTCGAGGTTAAGCGGTGATATGTTATCTGTTGGAGTGTTTCTGGGGTGGTCGTTGCTATGCGAGAGGTAGCAGATGTGCAGACCAAGTACAGAGCAAAACTAAAGCAAAAGTCACAAGCCAGAAAAAAGTGAATGCATACAAACACAGCACAAGTGAAGTCCAAGTCTAGCAAGAAACGGCAGGCACGAAGTAAGACCAGAATTTATACGCCGCAGACTCCATGCTAAGTCCCAGCCTCTCCGCTAAGAATCGACCTGTTCATTGGCTGTTGTATGCTGTGATCGCTGTGTGAAACTTTACAGTCTCTCACAATGTTGTCGTGAAGTTGCAGAGGAGTTGACGTTGGCTTTCACGCTCTTGGCGTGTGAAGTTGGCAATCGCCACGATCTTGACGACGCTCCTCCACCACTCATCCCCATCCCTGCAACAGCACTCAGCAATTATTTACCCATCGGCGCTGGCACTTGCGCGAAGGCTGTAAGAAACATCGATGAAAAGTGGTAAAAGTATGCTATACAGGTCTCGTCTGCCTTCGCATCACGCAACAAACAGGCTCGATTACTCGTGCGGTGGCGTCGTTACTTTTCGCTCCATACATGCACATGTATTCGTCGCAGTGGCTCTATCCTTCGGCGCTATTGCGCCATATCGTTGTGTCTTCATAATACAGGCAGCTATCCAATGCTGCTAGTGCACTCTCGTCAGGTCGTCTGCATCGCCATCTCATGCAAGCCGCAGAGCAAACCCAATGCAACCTTATCCGTGTTTGGCATCATTAGAGCACCAAGGATTGCGTGCCCTTGAGGTATGCCCTCCCACTTGGGCTGGCCATGAAGTGGATCAGCATCATCGTCGTCGTGATGCACACCATTCGTTCCACCATTGACGTTGCTAGTCGTCGTCAAAGCGTGCTGCAGATTCTGGACGCTTCCTTTCCCGGCTTTCTCCGCCAGACGCTTCATCATCGTCAAAGCCCGGTAGGTGATGAGTTTGAAGCTTTCGGTGTCCATGCCGATCTCGCGCCCCTTTTGGCCTGTGGTTTGGTTGCGGTCAACCGATAGCAGCGCGGCGAGATTGAGAAGACCGACGGCCCAGCCATCTTCACTCTCGATCCAGGCACGTGCAAGCTTGGTGTCGTTGCTCGGCGCGAGGGTTGTCAAGATGTCCGCGGCAAGCATGCCTTGGGTGAGATATGCCTTGCGCGCTTCGACAATGCGAAGTTGAGTGTTGTTGCCGAGGGACCCTTTCGTGCGATCTGGCAGGACAGAGATGGCAAGCGCAAAAGCTCGCGTGAGCAGATCGAGTGGTGACTCCGACACTGCAAGCGATGAGCTGGCAGCTGTGAATATGCTCTTATAGAGCTGTCGATTCGGGTCTTGACGAGCGAGGAGTTTGGCTAGACAGTCGATGGCCGGGGGAAGATATTTGTGGTTTGCAGGTACAAAGCTTGGAATTCGCACCTTGCCGCCGCTCTCGGAATATGAAGGAGCTGGTTGCGGCGCAAATGATAGCAAGAAGTGCAGTATGTGCAAGGCGTCGTCGCGTGAAGGAAGCTCCAGGCTCTGTGTCACGTTCGACAAGAAGATGATGATGTCCTTGTAAAAGTCCTGCGTGTTGTAATACGTCCTCAGGAGCATGTTGCGCGTGCCAAGGAGCCGTATGGTGTTGCTGAGCCATTTGATGACACCAGCCGAAGTCAGCAACTGGTGATTGAACTCGTAGAACGAGAAGTTGCGCAATGTCGTTGTGATGGCGATTACTCTGTCCG
The DNA here is from genome assembly GCA_002786045.1 of Zasmidium angulare. Lineage (NCBI taxonomy): Eukaryota > Fungi > Ascomycota > Dothideomycetes > Mycosphaerellales > Mycosphaerellaceae > Zasmidium > Zasmidium angulare. The sequence continues at coordinate 448,472 of NHNX01000008.1, forward strand.
CCGCTTGATCTAGATCGTACGCACGCGTGCCAAATTCGGGAACATCCTGCAAAGTGTCGGCTTCCAACTTGGCTGAGCGCATCACGTCCTCGTACGTTGGCAAATCCAGTGCATCTGACACTTCTACTGCATCGTCGGAAAGAGCTTCGGCCTGGTCCTCGGCACAGTCCACAATCACATCCAGGAGATCTTCGCAGTTGTTCAGGTTCAAAGCGACTCGTGTGTCATGCGAGATGGTCACAAGCGTATCCAGGGCGTACCGCACTTCCCCATGGATCCCTGATGCAAGGCTTAATGTGATGGCCTTGGTATCGATCACGCCCATTTCGTCCACGCTGGGGTGATTGGGAATCGCTCGAGATATTTGCGACCCAAGATCGTACAAGGCAGCAAGGTCGTATCCGCCGTCAGCTTCGATAGATCGCGCGTGAGGCACGTAGTTGGTGCTTTGTGGCTCTTCACTTTTCATCACCGGACCTGGGGCTTCTTGCTTAGCAGACGGCGGTCTTTGCTGTTTATTGGCCAGAGGAGAAGCGGTCGTGCTAATCTGCGATGCAGCTTGCGGCGTCATCTGTTCAGGTTTCCTGAGACTGCTGTTTCGCCGGTGATGCATTGCAGCAGCAGCTCCCATCATTTGCTGAGGGGTCGATGTGCCGTTTTGTGGTAACGATGCGTTTGCCTGGACGGGTGTGCTTTGCGGTTGTTGCTGACTCTGTTGTCCTTGTCGCATTTGCTGGGCGTATTGATTTTGCTGTCCTGGCTGCATCGTCTTGGTCGGTGATTGCTGCTGGCCTCCTGGGAAGCCGGCCATCTGCTGGGCATGCATTCTCGCTTGTTGCTGCTTTTGCTGAATCTTCATCTGAAACCAGAGCCGTTCATACTGTCCAATGTCTCTCGCATGCATCATCTTAATCTCTTCTGGTGCCGTAGGAAATTGTGGCTGTGGGAAGCCCATCTTAGCTGCGACCGCCTGCCATTGACCACTCTGTTCCACCGTTTGTGAGCCACCTATTGAGGTGACGACCGTCCAGAGCGTGTAGAGATCCACCGGCTTGCCCCCTATTGTCGGCGTTGGGTTGAACTGTCGGCCTTGTTGCTGTGCGTGGTTGTGTAGTTGTTTGAGAAATTGACTTTTCTTCAGCTGCGCCATTTGGTGGGCTTGCATATTCCCAGCTTGGCCGTTAGCCATCTGCGCGCCTTGCTGTTGTCCACTCTGACCAAAGTTGTTCATTTGATTTGGCTGACCGCCGACAGCCCGAGGTCCCATCATTCCACTTGCGCGCAGCTGTTGTTGATGTTGCATAAGCTTCAGCTGGTACTGTCTTTGCGCGTCTGGCTGCAAGTTGCTCATGTTGTTCATCTGCGCAGGCATTGAACTTGGCATACCAGCCATCGACATGGCCGGGTTCATACCGCCAAACTGCTGACCAAATTGACCCAAGTTTCCCTGCTGCTGCATATTACTCGGCTGCGGGGTGCCTGTAGGTGACATCTGGTTGTTGAAGTTGGCCTGCTGTTGACCGGGGAAGGGACTCGGCGACGCATTGTTCATTCGCTGTTGGGGCGGCGGGCGGAAAGGCTGGTTCTGCATCGTAGGCGAGGGGGTAGCATTATTCGAGCCGGGCTGCTGTTGAAGATGCTGGTAGGGCGTAGGCGCATTGGGGAATTGGCCTTGCTGGTTGAAGTTGGGGTATTGCGATGGGGTCTGAGAGCGCGACTGCTGAGGATTTTGTTGCGGCGAGCCGGACATGCCATCGTGCGGTCGTTTGGCGGGCACGACAGAGCCTGGGTTGAAGGTCTGGGAGGGGTTGGCGAACTGTTGACCAGGTTGAGGCGTGCCGGTGTGAGAAGGGGTGCCGTTGGTGAATTGGGAGACGTCGAAGCCGGCGTGGTACATGGACTGCGGGTTAAGGTGGGAAGGCTGGCCGGGAAACATGTTGGGCTGCCCGTTCTGCCATGCTTGGTTCATGGTGGCATGCGTGTGCTAGGGACGGCATGGTTAGCTCATGGCATCGCATCGCCGCAGCATGGCACAGGCGACGAGGAGTGCCAATGGGGCGCGCGGGCGCGGTGGAGGGCGACGCGGCGGGGAGGTAAACAAAGGTGATGGGGGGTCTCGTGACGCGTGAGGCGACGCGGTGGTGTGGCCCAGGTTGGATGGGATGGAGGTGAGGTGCTGCGATAACGCTCCACTCGCGGATGGGCGGCGGGGATTTCAGTGCAGCGGGCGCGACTGAGGGCACCAGCAGCAACAACAGCAGGCGTGATGGGCGGTGGCGCGAGCGAGGGTTGGACGAATGGCGGGCGCGGGCATCAGCAGGCTGCGGGAGACTGTCACTCACCTTATCCGATGGTTACGCTGCCGAAAGGTGCGCCGCTCTGCTCCCGATCGAGGATGCCAATGACTGCGATGACTGTCTGCCTGCGCATGGGCAGAGGAGAAGTAGAGAAGCTGAGCCCTCGCTCGCCTGCGCGGCGCTAAAGTCCGCTGACTAACGCCTGGCTGCCGCTGGGCGTCCATGGCAGAGATGTGGCAGCAGAGGACAGAATGGAAGACAATATACACTCTCTAGAGTAGTTGGAGCAGAGAGCAGACGACAGAAGAGACACACCGCACAGGTATGCATTCCCGAGAGCAGTAGTGGAAAGAACCGAGATCCAGAAGGCCAATTTAGGCGGCGGTGGGCCCGTGCTCATGGCAAGAGTAGGAAAGGGCTGCAGCAGCAGCAACAGCGAGAAGCAAGCAGTGAGCCCGCACCCAATTACCTGCGTCGCACCACCAACGTTATCACTCTGACGCCCTTGTCCCAATCATGCTCGCCGTCGTCGTCCCTCTCTGTGAGCCCAAAGCCATGGCACCGTGCCTCTGTCTGCCCTCGTGGCACTAGAAGGTACTGCTGAGGCAGCGTAATGAGACAAGACCTCATCCGAAGAAACCTCCCTACTGGACATCCCAGCCCCTCCGACGAACTGCCCCCACCCCTACGCACCCCTCGCACCTATCTCTCTGCCTCGTCATAAGCTCTCCTTTACACCCACACGAGCTCAGAGTGCGACGGCGACTGCGACTGCGTCTCAGACGTGGCATTCCGCCCGCCCAGCACAAGCGATCCCCGACCGACCGTCCTCGTGCCTTGGGCAAGGTTTCGCCGTGAAGGCATCGCACATGCATAAGCGCCTCTTGTGCGCCAGGTTGGTCTCTGACGGGTAGCGGCGGCAGCTATTGTGAATAAGAGATGGGTCCCTGCCCTCTTCATCGTGCCTTTTGCACCACTTCTCTGACTGCCAGCCGCGGTCTGAAGTGAGGACGGCCACGACCTCTGCCCTACACCCCTGATCACGTGGGCCAATTACAACTGCAGTAGTTGCTGGTGGTGATGCAACACACACACCATGTCAACGCAAGTCCCGATTACGATCTCTGCTAAGTCAAAGAGAAGGCATTGCAATATCTCGACCATTTCTCATCTCCCTTTCTACCACAACCCTTGGTTCCCACCGTCCCCATCTCCACGACTATTGCACATCAGTCGGGAAGTCTCGGGATGCCGACCCGTACCTATTCCATCACCTCATTGAATCATTGAAACTTCGAACCAGCATTCTGTAACACGCCCCTTTCATCCACCATCGATCGGTACCGGATTGTCACGACCTGGACTCGAATAGCAGGTGGGGTCGTGATCGAACCTTCAGGTCTACCGTTCCTGGTCCATAATTCCTGGCCTCATCCTCCACATCATCAACGACAACCTCGCCGCTATGGGCTGGTTGTCTTCTAACAAGACCGAATCTCCCGCGATGGAGCCCTCGAAAGATGGCGGATATATCGCACCCGACCGAACTGCTAGAGCGCAATGCTGGGAAGGAAGAGACAAGTTCTTCAAGTGTTTGGACCAACACGGCATCATTGACTCCGTAAAAGAGGACGAACAAGCACGGAAGCTATGCGCGCCGGAATTGAAAGAGTTTGAGAAAGTTTGTCAGGGCAGTTGGGTGAGTCAATACATACTCCCAAGGACCTCGAAGAGGAAGCCTCCGGCTTGTAATGAGTCCAGAGAGGGCTGGAATGTTTCTGTGCGACTGGCGCTGACGGTGGTTTGATGCAGGTTACATATTTCAAGAAGAGAAGGGTCATGGAGTATCAGAGAGATCAGACAATCAAGAAACTCAACGCAGAGGGTGCCCAGCCAATGCAAATGACAGGAAGGTGAACAAAGCACAATTGCATGCTTGAGGGCATAACTCCACTCTGAGGACACATGTACATCGCCGCCGACTGGAACTCCACGTGCCGTGGGAAGGTAAACCATGGCTCAGTCGTGGTAGCTGTTTAGTTGGAACACTCCCGCTCGAGACTGCGGTCCCAAACTGGCAGTCCACCACGGCTGTCGCAAGAGAGCTTTGGGAAGACCAGGACAAATGCGTCTGCAGTCCTATAGTTGCCAGAGGTACAGTGGAAAGCAGCGGGAAAGCAGTCTATCGATGTACTGAGGCGATCACGTGTAACGTGTGCTGCAATTACGGGACAGCAGAGCAATGGGGACATGCGACGACTATGTAGCATAAATGTAGTGTATATATTTGTTCGTATAGTCGGGTAGACTTCTTTCGCTCACTGTGACAATTTATATCTACATCGTTCCCGTCATGTTGCAGCTCAATCACGTGTAAAATGCATGCATGACTCAGGCCGCTCTCAAAAGACCCGAACTTCGAGTCAATTTCGAGCACACTTCGCTCTTCACCATCAACCTTCGCATGTCGGCGATCTCGCATGGTGACAGTCCCATCAACATCCGGACTCATGATTCTGTGGCGACGAAAACTCTCACGTCTGGATTATAGTGGAGAATAGCGATGCGATGGAGGACTCGCGGCAGCAAAGCGGCTCCACCAGTCGAGTCAACTATCCAGAGCCAGGCGAGACCTCGAGTAACCCATACCCGGCAACACTGACCGGCTCGAATGGGACTGTCTCTGAGACTCCGTCGCTTTATACTCCCACCCCTGCAGCGACCTTCCATACTTCACCGTTCGCGCCGTTTCCCGGCCCAACAGCATCTGCATATGGGGCGTTCTCTGGATCTCAAGCCGAAGCACCAGAAGTCGGACATCATGTCACGGACTTTCAAAACTTTATGCACACAGGGCCCCCAGGCAATTTGCCGCAATTGGCACCTCGCCCAGCCACTGCCACTACTGCGGAACAAGCAGACGCACCGCGTACAGAAGTTCAGAGATTGGCACAGCAATTCCAGATACGGCACGGTGATCCAGGCTCTCGCTATCCGGAGTATACGTCGACTCATTCCAGCCTCGCAGGACAATGGGGCGAGGACGAGATAGGTAGGGCTGCTGCGTCAAGAGCCTATCGCGCTGCTATGCTCGGTACTCAACGGGCTATTGATCCAAACTTCGATAAGCGCGATCTCAATAACCCTGAGATCTTTGCCGATGCAGACCTCATTGCTCTGGGTTTCAATCCGCCGCCTCCTTCACAGGATGCGTCAAGTACCCCTTCTGTCCGTCGAAGAGGCAGAGGTGGTTGGAAGAGACTTCTCAAGGACACTGAGCACGAGAGTCTGACCAGTGCTGTCAAAAAGCCTGGTCGTGGTCGAGGTGGTCCACGAGGTTCGCGGGGTGGACGTGGTCGTGGAAGGCGCCGTAAGGCACAGGACCCTGGCCCAGAGTTCAGGACATACATGGCCACAGCGAACCGCGCGAAGCTGGATGGAGATCTTGACAAAGCACTCGACTTCGCTAGGCAAGCTGTTGGCGCCAACCCCGAGATCTATCAAGCTCACGTACTAGTATCCGAGATTCTCAGAGAGCAAGGCGAGGACGAATTGAGCGTTCACACACTCTGGGTCGGAGCTCAGTCTGCTCGTACAGTCGAGGCATGGTCTCTGACCGCCGACCGCATCCTCGAACTCGCTGGTGAAAAGAGAGACTGGGCTCGCTTGAAAAGTGCGGTGGATTGTCTATCTGAGGGACTCAAGCTGACCACTCTGCTCAAGTACGACAAAGATCTGGAGCTCGAAGTCCGAACAAAGAAGTTCGAACTTTACAAAGAACTGAACGACAGCAAAAGCGCGCGTCTTGATTGCAAGAACATTTTGAAGCAATGGCCCAAGAAAACGTACTACCTGCATGAATACGCTCGTTTGTGCGCTGCTTGGGGAGATGTGTCGGAGCTGATCAAGGCTAAAGAAGCTTACGATCATGCCTTCAACTTGTACAAGGACGAGTATCAGTTTGGTGAAATGGGGGTCGATCCGCTGGACCAGTGGAGTCATTTGAACATCTACCTTGAAGTGGTGCACGATCTGGACGCACCCTGGGAGGGTATTGCGACAGCGAAGCGTCTGGCGCGCTGGTTCCTAGGCCGTAAAGAAGAGACTTTCTGGGACAAATACAGGGACGACGATCGCGAATTCGACGAAGGCAACGAACGTCGCAACCTTGTGAGCGAGGTCCAGATGGGCAGAGCCAGTCGAGACATGGATAGATATGGACTTGGTCTGCCCATCGAGATCAAGGTGCGGCTGGGCTTGCTTCGGATCAAGTGTGGCATGCACTGCTACGAAGAGGGACTGAGGCACTTCAGACCATTATTGACATACGCTGAGTGGATTAGAGACTACATCGACCCGTTCCAACAAGTGGCTGCATGTCTTCGAAAAGTCGGCTTTCTGGAAGAATCTGCCGAGTACTACGACTGTCTTCGCAGGATTGGAGATGATGATGACGATCGAGACGAGGTTCTGGACGACAACAGCTGGATCACTATCGCCACCTGTTATCAAGCACTCAAGCGAACGGAAGACGCGATTGCCTGCTACGAACTGGTACGCTTACGCAAAGGGGATGGTTACACGAAAGTGTGCGCGAAGTTGGCAAAGCTGTACGAAGATGGCGGCCAGACCGATAAGGCTCGATTCCTTTGCAATGAGTTGATATTTCTCAATCGGCGCGATCTTCTGACTGATGCTGGGGTGAAGATGGTGCCTCCATCAACCAAGCTTGGGCCGCCAGTCAAGATCATAAGGGCAGACATGTCCAGGCCGACGCCGCTCCTTCGACCTAAGCCCATTGCACCTTTGCGAGAGCTCAGACCCAACGGTGTTCCAAACGTCATGCCTGGCAGCCAAGGCACATTCTCAGATTTCAATCTCAACGGGCCTATATCAGCTCCGGTCACTCTACCCCAAGTACCTGATATACCGGATTCACCACCTGACGAGTCGTCGAAGAAGCGCAAGCGTGGTGCGCGGAGCAAGAAGAGCATATTGCGAAGCATCATTGGCGATCAAGATTTGCAAGCCGCTGGAGAGGCTGAGCCTTTGATCAAGAGACCGAAGTTGCAGAAACCTATAACGCCGAAAGAACCAACCAAAAAAGAGCTGCGGTTGGCCGAGATTCAGGATGCGGAGGCAAGAGTCCATGGGTACTACGATATCGTGAAAGCGCACTGGAATTCCCTCAGAGAGGGCAGAGACGAAGAGGCAGTCGAACAATGGGTCGGAGCTGCCAACCGTATGCTTGATGACTTCAGCTCGATGAGGGTATTCTTCCCCGAGCGAGACAAGTTCGTGAAGTTGAAAGGTGGCCCGGACGCTGACAAGCCGTTCATGAAGGAGTCGAGACGATCGACCTCTAGTACGCCCGATGCTTTCCTGGGCATAGCCTTCGCCGAATGGCACCATGTCTTCGCGGACCTCGCGCTCATATACGCCAAAAGTGGCGAGCAGGAACGGTGCTATCGGATCGTTAAGGACGTTCTGTTTAACGCCAATGTCTTCTTCCAAAACGACAGCATCAATTGGACGACTTATGCTGTTGGGCTGTATTGTGGGTTCGTGTTTAACGACAGCGAGTATCTGATTTCACAGGCACGTCAAATCCTCACCAAGAATAACTTTCGAGGAGGCATGGCGTTCCAGCTGTTGGCGGCTGTCAATCGCTTCGCTTACGGCAATAACTGGTTCTCTGCAGGTCCTACGCAGAAGTTCACGCTCCGTATGGTCAAGCAATTCGACTTCATGGTGATGCCGGAGGAGGTCCGCCAGAAGATAGACTGGTCTATCCATAAATCCAGCTTGACCGACCGCGCCAAGAAACTGTCTCATGAGAAGCCCGAACTTGATGCAGGCATATTGCTCATGTATGGTCACATGGTGGCTGTGGCGAATCACTCGCACAGCGCGCTGCCGTACTACTACCGGGCGTTGGCACTCCAGCCGGAGAACATCTGCATCAATCTCAGCATTGCATGCATGTGGATTCAGAACTCGATGAAGAGGCAGACTGAAAATCGGCAATTCGGCATCACCCAGGGACTTTCCTTCCTCTATCGCTACTACGACCTGCGAGTTGCGAGCGGCAAGGTCTGTCACCGACAAGAAGCCGATTACAACGTCGCGAGAACCTGGCATCAGCTCGGCCTCACGCACCTAGCCCTTCCAGCTTACGAGAAAGTTCTCATGCTCAGTGCTGCGGTGCGCGAGGAGAGGATGGAGAGTATCAAGAACGGCGAAGAGCCGATGGAGGTAGACGCGGAGGATTATGCTGTCGAGGCGGCTTACGCGTTGCAGAACATCTATGCCGTGACGGGCAATCAAGAGGCTGCGAGGAGAGTCACAGAGGAGTGGTTGGTGATTTGAGAACCAGGCGATTGAAGCTGGGCCTTTGGAGGTGGTTTGGGATCGTGCTGTTTATCGAGATACCCCATATTGCGCATAACATTCAAGACGGCCCCTTCCCTGCATTCTTTCCTCATGTCCGATAACACCATTGATGCAGCCCTTTCAGAAACGTCTCCAACTCTTCGACCTCCCTGTAGTTCCACCCAAACCCGCCACTCCTCCCTCTTCCTCTGACAGGCCTCTCGAAATACCTTCTCACAGCATCTCGACTCCATACCCTCAACCGCAAATACTCCTCCCTCCTCTCCCTGCCCACTACCCTCCTCAAAGTGTCCCTCTCCCTCTCCCCATCCTCCCGAAACTCCACCCTCTGCCACCCATCCCGCCCCTTCCCCAACACAAACCCCGGCACCATCAAACTCGCATACCTCACCTCCACCTCCCTGATCCTTCTCAAAGCGACCGCGCAAACACACCAAGCTCTGCGATGGCTACCCCCACGGATCGGAGAAAGATTGCAGAAGGTCAGAGCAAATTTCTGTCGTTGGAAGTAGAATTGCTGGAGCTCGGCATGGAGTTGACGGCTGGTGTTTGAGAGTGCTAGGGCGGTGAGAAGGGTTGTGGTTTGCGTGTAGGAGCAGGGTCCTAGAGGGCCGTGGAGGGTTTGGCGTGGCGTGCGGTGGTCGTTGGAGAGGCAGAGGTTGATTGGGGTGCGGGGATTTGGGAAGAGGAATGTGTAGATTTGGAGGCGGAGTTCGAGGGGGAGGAGGAGGAGCCAAGGGCGGCGAGGGCGGATCGAATATTGGTGGGTTCGTGAGTGGGTGTTGTTGAGGCGACGACGCTTAGTAGACGGAGGCGGCGAGGGATCGTGCAAGTTGTGGGATTTGTGTTTGCGGCGGAGGGGCATGCTTTTTCGTCCTTCTAGCCTTCCAGCATGGAATTGGAAGTATCTTGTCACAGCTCAAGTCTTTCACAATAGATTCATTCAGCTATTTAAACGTCTTCCGTGGAGTCATGTGGGTACTGCCTAATTGGGACTAGCCCGGTTTCGCAAGTGAATCAATGCATCAGTTGCATGTGCGGATGACAATATCATCCAGTCGATGATCAGATCTATCCAGGATAGTGTATGCAGTACAACCATGGTGTGTCGATGCTCGTGAGAGGATATATCATGGGTTTCGAGTCTCAAGTTTAAGATGTTGTGGTGTCGTGATAAAGCACATGAGCTTTCACGTGCTGGCGGAGAAACGACTAAGATTGTCTGGTATCGATGCACTCAAACCATGAAAGACAACCGCTTGAGTTCTCAGGACTCATCGCGGTTGTGAAATCCTCGAGGTCCACTGCCTCCAGGCTTGCAGGTCGACTTAGATGCTTCGTCAGATAATAAACCCTTTCGCTGCTCCCAGTTCGATAAATCCTAGCACAGTACGAAGCTGCAGCCACATGGTTGTTTAATGGATATGAAGAGCTTGGATTTCGGTCGAACTTGGTGTCGAGGGTTATTCCGCGATTGGCACAGTCCACCAATGCCGTTGGTTGAACTTCACAATCTCAATTGGAATACCTACGTCCACTCGTCATGTTCTGCAGACCCGGCCAAGTCACATGAGATGTGTTGGAGCGAAGTAGCATCGGTCGCAGTCATGAAGATATTCGGATGTCTTGAAATATGATGGAGGTCATGGCGTTGCCGCAAGGCGAGAGCAGGACGCGAGGGTTGAAGGGCCGCAAGACTGCTGGATTTGTCAATCATCCTCGCAACACTTGCAATATCGCCGATCCAACAACCTAACAAGCGTGGAATAGCTGTACCCTACCTCCTCACCATCGTGCCCTTAAATCATTAAGTCACATCGTTCCAAGCGGCCCACTTTCGCAACTTCCTGCTTGGGCGTAGCTTCACTCATAGCAAATTGTCAGCCAGGATGTAACTCGCTTACATAGGGTCCAGCAACTCACAGCAGCCACCCTAGCAGTATTACGTACCAGATATCATTGCTCCTTTCTTTTGTGATCAACTCTGAGTGTTCCCGTCGTGGTTTCATTTGCTCCCACGAGTCTCGCAGTGTCGATCACTTGAACCCCGCAACGAGGCTCTAGGAAGCGGCAATGACATCGATTTGCAGCGCGGTGTTTTCCTCGGGCGCTTGCAATGCCAATGCCCATTTGAGTTGTTTGGTACCCACTTCGTGCGGCTCACGTTCTTGGGCCATCTCAATGTTGTTCTCACTTCACGTCTTGGACAACGTCAACAATCGCAGAACACAGCCGAAGAATGGGTCACGAAGTTTAAAAGGGCCTTTCTCGCATCATCGCAGGGCGTCTGCCTCACGCGGCTCCAAAGACTGCATCTGCATGGCGTCTGCACTCCATCATGGCGCTCTTGGCAATGGCTTGCCAATTCGCGATCTTCAAGAGCGCCACGCGATGCTCGTTGGCCAAGCGTTTGCCCTAGCGTGAGGCTCTCGAAGATCATCCCCGACTGTGGTGCTTTTTCGAACGTCAAACGTACATGTTTGTGTGAACGCTTGGGGAGAGCCAAGGACGGAGAAGGCGTGCATGCGCCGACACTCGAAATTGGCATGCTGCCTCTCGAAGATGGCACTGTGACGTCGCGGCCTTTGGTCCGGCACGGCTTCTTGCAGTTGCGTATAAAGCACTGTGAGAAGACGCAATTCTTCATGCCGCAAAGGCTTTCTGTTTCCAATACCCGGCCTCGCTCGCACAAGTCATCGCCAAGATGCGTTTCGCTGAGATTACCTCGCTCCTGTTGAGCATCGTTCCGGTCGCGTTATCTGCTCCATTGGAGGAGCGCCAAACTTGTGGCTCTGGCATCAGTGCCACAGACGCAAACAGAGTGCGGGCTTCTTTCACCTCTGCTGGCATTGTCCCAACCCTCATTCCCACCATCGACCCGAAGGTCAAGCTGTCCATCAATTACCCGTCAAAGAACATCGACCTAGGCACACAGACGTCAAGTCTCGGTGGGTTTGCACCACAACACGGCCGCTTCTAGCTCATACTGATGACCTTACAGAGACCGTATCGCCACCTAAATTCCAATTCACCGCTGAACCAGGTGCACCTGCGGATGCAACGTACTCGTTCTTCATGGTCGACCCAGACGTTCCAGGTCCCAACGGCGCTCCAGTCCTGGGAGTGCGTGTCAATTTCCTCCACTGGTACATCTCAGGCGTGAAGCCATGCAGCGGCAGCGGCAACACCGTGACCTTCTACGAGCTCCCGACGCCCGCCAGTCCCTTTGAACAGCATCGATACACTTGGCTCGTCTATCGCGAGCCTGCTGGCTACAAGCCGAATCCGATCCAAGCTCAAGTACGGCCGGCGTTTGACTTGCTAGGATATACCAGCCGAGGTGGGTTGGGCAATCCGATCGGAGGCAATTACATGCTTCAGAGTATCACCAATCTTCCATCGAAGGAGTGATGGCCGCAGCCGAAGGTGGAGATGTAGTGTCTAGATATGCTTATTAGTCGCACACTGTACGTATGTCAATATACGGGATCATTCTCTTCGCCAGACCTCGCTGCTGTCAGATCGACTTTCGCTTTGTTCCTTACAGCTCTCGAGCACATTGCCAGGCTTTGCAGAAAACGAGGAAGCAAGGCAGGCAACGCCTGTTCATGTCGATGTCGGTGCGAATGATCGATGTCATTGGTGCTTTACGACGTCGACTCGGTCTTGATGGTCGTAAGGAGGTCATAGATGCGCACGTACGAATTCATTGCTGTGACCATCGCGCTTAGACATGATTCTTGAAGCAGGAAGAAGCTGCTCAGCGTTCTGCTCCTGTGTATCGTGTATCGAAGGAAGAGTGGACTTGGCGACAGAGAAAGAGAGTTGCGCTAGCACGCTAGCGTCCGGTAACGGTCCGGGAGCCAGATTGAATGCGGTCAAGCGCCACAACTTCTTAGAGCTCTCAACTTCGTGTCGTACCATCCAGAGTCTTCCAACGCGTCAAGTTTCTTTGCCATCACGGTGAACAGTAACGTCCAAGTCCAAACCCGGTTGCGTACATGAGCTATACGCAGCCCAAATGGCAAGCTCTACTGAGCGATACATGTATCGATGCGATGAGCAGGCGCAATACGCACTGGTCACGTTTCCGAGAATAACAGTCAGGAACGGCTTCGACGCCAGCATGAAAGTAGTAGGAACAATGCTTGCGGGCGCCTGCAAGAGTTGAGTGGTCGTGGTTTGTCTGTTCTCCTCTCCTTGACATTCCGCCTCATTCAACACTCCAGTGCATCCCGTCGACAACATCATTCCACAACATCATGCTCGCCAATATCGTCGTCATCAATATCGTGGCAGTGATCCTGTGCGGCACCGTCAGTGCGTACCCGAGCTGGCCACGACCTTGGAACCATGGAGATGGAGAGAAGTATTGGCCTGGATCGTAGGAGAATGCGCTTCGATTGTACTGATCCCACCAGGCTGAATCCCGCCATATATACGCCCCCGGCACACGAGACTACATCGTGGCATAGTCACAAGCCCACGAAAACCAAGCACGCTCGAGCAACAACGAGCTCTTCGACCGACGTCTCGGTCGACAATGCCTGCAACCGAGTGCGGACGCTTCAGTCGTCCTTGACCAAGGGCAGTCCCCGAGCCGCCGCGACAATACCTGCACAGCTTGCGTACGAATGTATCACCAGCGTTCCGTTCAATAGCTCTGCAGCAGGTGAGACTCCGGAAGAAGAGATCAAAAAGAAGCTGAGCTGATGTAGTACTGCGCAGTTGCATTGCTGGACTCGATACGTCCGTTCTTGGATTGGCAGACTACTTTGCAATACGTAAGAGTGAAGGGCAACCCCTCCAAACCACACGCTCATGCACCTGCGCAGGTCAAAGATCCCCCTGTGGAGTATGCCAAGAACGTCCAGCCGCCGTATGACTTCTGGGCCGCGTGGGACCTGATTTACGACGCGGCCAAAATCAACGGCTACGATCATGAATATCAGTTTGGCCAGGATCTCTACACCGCATTCGCAAAAGTACACGATGGTCACTTTGCGGTAATTCCGGACAGCTTGAACGTGTTTCAGTGGGTTCGCCACACACCACTTGTCTCGGTTTCTACCGACGGCACCAGCATCCCCGAGGTCTACGCCTACAAAGATGTGCGAGATGCGATGGTAGGCAATGCAAGCTATACGCCGAGCCCACTGGCATTCATCGATGGTCTGAACAGCACCGAGTTCCTGCTTGACTGGTCACAGAATGATCTTCTCCATGACCCTGATGCCTTATGGAACTACATGTTCTACCAACTCCCGCAAGTGGCGCTTGGTTATGGTTCTACTGGTACTTTCAGTACCGGGTCTTCGATGTATCCAGGCCCGAACACAACACTGACGTTCGCCAATGGAACATCGTCGACGCAAGAGAACTTTGCTTTGACCGACAAATCCTTTGAGAATATCATGAGCGGTGCGGACCTCTACAGAGAGTTCTTCATCCCGTCTTCTGAGGTGTTGGAGCCCGCAGATACCCTGAGGTATTGGTTCGGGATCGGCTCGAATTCATCGACACCAAAGTCATCAGCCACGCCCACGCCCTCGACATCGACAATCGCTGCCCCCGGGTATCCGTCCCCTGTCATTCGTCAGGCAGACAACTGGAACTCTGGCTATTTTCTCGATGGCGAAGGATACGACGATGTCGCTGTATTGAGCGTGCAAGCGTTCGCTGACTTCCCCGGTGATCCGGCCTCCTTCCAAGAAGTAAACACCTACTTTTTGGAACACGCCGTTGCCAGTAAGGGTACATCGAGTCACCATTCTGAAAGCATGCTGATTTCGTACAGGCAACAAAACCAAGCTCATCATCGACCTCCAGGCCAACCCCGGAGGTTTTAGCTTACAAGGCGATGATTTGTTCAAGCAACTTTTCCCTCATATGGAGTATCATGTTGCCGATCGTTTCAGAGCCCACGAGGCTTTTGACTATATCGGTCAAGAGATCAGTCACCATGTCAGCAACCTCACTCGGAGTACTGATGTAAGTTCCAACGTCAAGGCGGTCAAAAGGACACTGACACGTATTTTGTAGCTCAACAGTGACGACCGGGCCCTGGTGCGATCATGGTTCAACTATCGCAGTGACCTCGATGCTGATGGGCACACCTTCCGATCTTGGGGACAGAAACTGGGACCGCAATTGCTTGGACCACAATCAGATACCTACACGCCTATCATACGGATGAACCTTGCGGACGCACTAACCCGCTCTTACGCTGGCACCCAAATCACTGGCTATGACAACCGGACCAATATCACAGAACAAAAATTCAAGCCTGAAAATATCATCCTGGTCACCGATGGCCATTGCGCCTCAACTTGCGCCGGCTTCACCGAGTACATGCGACAGCACGCCGGCGTCAAAACCATCGCCCTCGGAGGCCGGCCCAACAAGGATATCAGTCAAGCTGTCGGCGGAGTGAAGGGATCGCAGGTATTGGAATGCGAGAGTATTCTGGAGCTTGCTCAGCTTCCTTTTCAGTACGAACATATCCATACGGCCGAGTTCTACAACAAAACAGTCTTGGCGGACTACAATGAGCTGTTCTCTCATCGCACCAAGGCTTGTTCCATCAATGTCAGGAATGCCTACCGGCAAGATGACACTTCCAACATCCCGCTGCAGTTCAAGTACGAGCCTGCCGACTGCAGAATGTTCTACACGCCTGAGATGACTGTTAACATGACAACGACTTGGAAGAGGGTAGCGGACACCGCTTTCAATGGGGTTGATCACTGTGTTGCTGGAGGTATTGGATTGGGCAATGGGTACAAGAAGGCTACAGAAGCCGAGCGAACGGATGTGTGAAGAGCTGACACGAGCTAGCATCGCGATGATACTGGTGAGGTGTGACCAAGCAAGGGCAGAATTGGTGGGAACGGCATTATGATACAATGCGAAGTCAGGTTATACGCTATCGGGCCTAGAGTTAGCCCACCATGAGTAGCAGTCACTGAATGATAAGCGTTTCGCTTTCTTTTGACGATGTTCAGGCTGCCTGTTCGAAATGCGGCAGTGGTCGAGCGTTTGCCTGTGGTATAACCATACGTGTCTTCTCCCTTCCCATTGGGTGTAGATCTGGTTCTTCAGCTCGACTCGCCTACACGGCGTGCATAACTTCACCGGTTCAAACCACATGCAGACGCGAATCCGGGCTGAGAATTGCATTGAGCGGCGTTGTCGGGCCTAAGAACATGCAAACAGGGTTAGTTGGTAAGCTGTATTTAATTTATATCAAATAGCTTCTGGGCTGATATATATATGGCCAAGAAGTCACTTCACACATCAAGCCTTTGCACAACACCCTTCGACAAAGTCGAGACATCAAGATAATATGGCCGCACAAAACCAGCCCGAAATCGTTCTCTATGATCTCGCCTGCACGAAGGGTGTCTGCTTCAGCCCGGCGGTCTGGCCCATCCGTATGATGCTCAACTATAAGGAAGTTCCCTACAAGACGGTTTTCTTGGAGTTTCCAGATATCGAACCTACGCTGAAAGGATTGTAAGCTCACTTATGTGTCCCTCCCAATGCGTGTAACCACTAACATGTGCCCAGCGGCCTTGGACCCAATGCTGACGGTAGGCCGTACACCGTCCCAGCGATCCACCACCTCGCAACCAATAAGTACGTTATGGACTCGCCCGTCATTGCAAAGTTCGTGGAAGAGACCTACCCCAGCCCTACCGTCCCGCTAGAAGTCCCCTTCGACGAGGCAATGGCCAAAAACTTCTCAGCAGCCTCCCAAGTCCTCCGCAACTCCCTCACAGCTCGCGAGGTGCAGATCCTCGCGCCTCGTGCAGCTGAGTATTTCCGCTCGACCCGCGAGCCAAAGCTAGGCTGTCGCCTCGAAGACCTTCTCCTGTCGCCGGAGGAGGAGGACAAGGCGTGGGCGGGAGTGGAAGAGAACCTGGCGGCGACTTCGGAGCTGATGAGGTCGAAGAGCGACAAAGGCCCTTTTAGCGAAGGCGCGAAACCCGGCTACGGGGACTTTTCAACTGTGGCGATTATGCAGTGTACGAGAGTGGTCGATGAGGGGATTTGGCGGCGGTTGTATAAGTTCCCAGGCTTCAAGGAGGTATATGATGCTTGTGGGCCGTGGTTAGAGGGGCAAAATTGAAGGGCAAGGAGTGGATGAACGGGAGAGATTGATCACGGAGGACGAAGGGAGGCAGAATCTTTGACGTCTAATGTCGCTCAGTTCAAGCGGATGTTGAGTTCAAAGAGCCGATACTTGCCATAATAGAATTTGATGCGTGACTAATGTAGACCGAGTGAAGATGGAAGCGTATATGACAAGGTAAAAGCTGGATGATTGATTTGATTGATGCATTGATTGACTTCTGGCCCAAGCTTTATTAGCTTGGCCTATCTCACTCCTCGTCCGCCGGAAAGTTGCTGGAGCTTCAGTCTCAACTCCCACAGAAGCTTGCTCGCAGGTCGAGCAAGACGATTACAATGCCCTCAGCATGGCGCAAACCATGACAGAATCGCTGGACGAGCTACGCAGAATCGTCAGAACATGCCCGATCATCGACAACCACGCCCATAACCTGCTCAAACCACAAGGCCTCAAGACCCAAGAATTCCTGAGTGCCACGTCAGAAGCTGAAGACGAAGCTCTCGAGGATCATGTCAAGGCTCTGCCGCATTTCAGAGCACAACGACAGCTCCGCACGCTGTACGACCTGCCTCCCGATGCAGATTGGTCGGCGATCTTGAAGAGACGACGAGAGCTGCTGGAGACTGATCCCAATGGTTTGATTGCAACATGTTTAGAGGGGACACACACAATCCTTGTGGACGATGGCCTATATGGGGACTTCGAGAATTATTCTTGGCATGACCAATTCGTGGCATCGCCGTGCAAGCGAATCGTCCGAATCGAAGCTGTTGCAGCCGAGATTCTGCAGTCCTTACACCAGCAGGGCAAGCTGCCTGTCGGCGTGGCCATTGCTGACGAGGAGGCATGTTCCATTGCGTGGGCGGATTTCGTTGCTACATTCGAGGAAACTATCGCCGCCAGTCTCCAAGACTCCGCAGTCGTGGGCTTGAAGTCAGTCATCTGCTACCGCACGGGTTTGGATATTATCGTTGGTCGAGACGCCGAGGTTTCAGATACTGGTCTTAGAAGCTTTCGTCGACACTTCTTGCCCAACTGTGTACGAGACAAATTCCGTGTCGACAGTAAGGGCATGTGCGATGCCCTTGTCATCAGCGCCTGTAAGCTGGTTGATGCCGCTCGGAAGGCGACTGGTATTGCGAAGCCGATCCAGTTCCACACTGGCCTCGGAGACAACGATATCTCGCTGCTCGAGTCAAATCCGGCGTGTATGCAGCCACTGATGAAACATTTCCCAAGCGTGCCCATCGTTATGCTGCACTCGTCCTACCCATTCACTCGTGAAGCTGGGTATCTCGCCACTGTTCACAAGAACGTCTACCTCGACATCGGCCTCGTATTCCCCATGGTCTCCAGAGATGGCCAGGAAAAGATTGTTCGGCAGGCTCTGGAGATAACGCCCACCTCTAAGATCTTGTGGAGCACTGATGGCCATCATCATCCGGAAACATACTACCTCGCCAATCTCCAAGGTCGTGTGGCCTTGGAGAAGGTTTTGTGCGAGTATGTCACACGTGAAGACCTGACGGTAGCTCAGGCTGTCCAGGCGGTGAAAGACATCCTGTTCGTCAACTCGAATCTCCTATATAACCTCGACTTGGTGCTGCCTGCTACAAGCGGCCGCAGCGTCTCAATACACTCCAAGTCAAACTCAAGAGACGTAAGTGCATTGTCTGAGCGAGCTGCTTAGCCTTCCAAGTAGAACAGTTCGAGAGTGCGAGATCTTCCCATCTGTATCTGCCCCTGCCGTCCCATTTCTGATCTGACGCTGATGCGAAAGTAGATCAACGCCAGTACCACGCCAAGCTCGACAATCGTGGCCTCTCGGGGCGTTCCTAGCGCCTTGAGCAAATATCGCCAAATCGTCCGACAAGGCAGTGTGCAGTATGTGTTCGTGCAATGGCTTGACTATAACGCGCAGATGCGCACTCGCTGGATACCCATCGTCGAGTTTGACAAGATGATGAGCGCCGGGCCTGCACGATTATCTATCTCAACAGGAAACCTAGGCACCACTCAAAACGATCACATGTCGTCGGTCTGCGACCCTGTGGGAAGCATATATGTTGAACCAGACCTGAAGAGCTTCCGTCTGCTACAACCAACCGGACCCGTCAAGAATGCCGCATCAGTCATGGCTAAGTTCACTGACGAGCAAGGTGCTGGGCATTTGGCCTGTCCACGGCACACCCTACAACACCTTGTCGAGACTTTTGCCGAAGAGTTTGACATCAACTTCTTGGTCGGCTTCGAGATTGAGATCACGTTCTGTAGACGCAATCCGCCAGGTAGCGACGATGCATTCTCACCGCTTGACACGAACCACGCATGGGGAACGTTCTCCGATGAACAATACTTGACTTCTGTCGCGTTGATGACTTCGATTGGGACGGTTCTGCAGAACATCGGAATACCAATACAGCAACTCCACTCGGAAGCCGGCGCAGGCCAATACGAGTTCGTCCTTCCGCCATTGCCCCCGGTTCAAGCAGTAGACACCTTGATCCAGGCGAAACAATGCATACAACAGATCGCCGCGCAGAACAGCCTCCGAGCAACCTGCCACCCTATGCCCTTCCCTGGAATCGGCACCGCCGCACACGCCCACATCTCACTGAACAGCTCCAATCTGCAAACCTCTCGACTCGGTCAAATCGAACAATCGTTCATCGCTAGCATTCTGTCGCATTTGCCCGCCATTGCAGCTATCACTATGCCACAGGCCGTCAGCTACAACCGTGTCGCAGACGACAGCTGGTCGGGCGGCACGTGGGTGGCGTGGGGCACGAACAACCGTGAAGTACCCCTTCGCCGCGTCACAACCGGCAGATGGGAGATCCGGTGTCTCGACGGCATGGCGAATATGTACCTTGCGCTTGCTGTGCTCCTTGGCGTAGGACTCGACGGCGTGCGCCGACAGGTACCATTGCAGATGCTCGATTGTACGGTCAACCCGTCGAAGCTTTCGACCGACGAGAAAGTGGAGCTGGGGATTGGTCAGAGGCTGCCGAGATCCTATGAGGAGGCTTTGGAGATTCTGGAACGGGATGGGGAGCTGATGCGGTGGGCGAGCGCTGATGGAGAAGGGGAGCTGGTGCGGAATTGGGTGGAGGTGAAGAAAGCGGAGCAGGCGATGTTGAACGAGATGGGCGAGGAGGAGAGGAGGGTGTGGTTGATCGAGAGGTACTAAGACGCACTGCTTGCTGGATGTGAATGACTGCCAAGCTGTCACTGACGACTTGTATTTGGGAGACTGTTCCTCTCGCTGTATACTCAAATTGTAGTCTTGACATGCTCACGACATCTTCGGCCTCACCATCCATCCCCATAGCTTCTAACCCTGCTCCAGTAGAATGCCCGATCATTCCTCAACGTGAACTCTCCCCAGTCATCCGTCAATTTATTATGGCTACCGAACCACTTCCACGCCAACTTGTTGTTCCTCGTACTCTTCCCCGCATGCGCAAGTGCTAAATGCATCTTGTACGTGTATCTTGGCACGGCTCCCTCAGTTTCCACGAACAAGTCGCCTTCGTGTTCTTCCTCGCCGGTGAGCGGGTCGGGAGAGGACGAGGATGAAGGGCCGGACAGTCTCCATCTCCCGCGCAGAGCGTCCTTCATGACCGAAGAGGGAAGGAAGGAACCATGGTGGGAGTGGAGGTTTGCCTTGGTGAGATGGTGCACGACATCCGATGGTTCGGCGGTCGTAAGCAGGGAGATTGCCGAGCCGTCACGGAAGAAGCGTAGGTAGCGAAAGTATGTCACCACGTGGATGGGAGCGCCCCATGTCAGTGTATTGGTAGCCGTAGCACCAGCACGGGTGTAGTTTACAGTAGAGATGTAGCAGCCATTGAAGCGGATCCGTGGACGTGTGCGAAAGAGGTGGCGGTATGAAGAGGCATAGGTGGTTTGAAGAAGGGTTTCCGTCAGGTCGTCGAAGGCACGGGCGCGTTCGGCGGGCAGAGGGACGAGGTTAGGCTGTTGTGTGTCTTCGTCGAGATAGCGAGCGATGTTGTCGCTGGCGGAGATGGGGAAGCCTTCGATGTCTACGGTGTAGTCGTAGAGCATGGCGCCGAAGCCGAATTCCGAGCCTTGGGCTACACGTTTCCAGATCGACTCTTCGGTCAGAACGAGGTAAGCGAGACGTTTGCAAACCTGGGAAAGACGGGCGAAGGATGAGACATCTCGTACGGCAAGGTCGGTCAGGATCTGGGTAAGAATCTCTTCTGGCATCTCGGCGAGAATGCAGCGTTCTGGTGGAGAGGCATCTGTTGGAGGAGGTGGTGGCTCGATTCGAAGTGAAGAAAAGTCGTCGACTAGCTGTCTGAACATTGCTGGGAGTGCATCGGAGGAACTACCATGTAGGGAGTGGTGGTCGGTTCGGGGCACTGTAACAGCGGTATTGGATGGGTTGGGGTTGGCCGGTTTGGGCTTCACGAACGATGAAGGAGGGAAGTGTTTGCGTTTATAGGCTTCGTGAACGCCGTCATCGAGCTGTGACTTACCTCAGCATATGCGTTCTGTAGGAAAGATGTAGTGGGAAGGCGTACTTTGAATGCCTTGCGGTAATGTCTGATGCTCTCTCCCAGGTTTCCCTGAGTCTCCCTCTCTACGGCTCGCTCGTAATGCTCCAGCGCAGAGCTGGGCTCTTTGTATATGTCTCTATCGTGATCCTGTCCATCTTGCCCAAGAACCAGCGGCTCTTCTTTGTTCGGTAGATCGTGATACGCCTTGGGTTCTATCTCTTCATTATAGGTTCTACTTGATGAGGGCACGGCACCAGTAGCGTGTGCAGGAGGAGGAGCGCCCCTTTGCCTCTCAATCTTCTCGTAGGCTTTCTTCGTCGCCGGTGTAGCTGACTTCCTGTTCCGGGCCTCTACTTCTTCTCGCCATCGCTGCCGAAATGCTTCAAGTTCTGCCTCAGTCTCCGGTGCCGCGGTCTCTGGAGCCAGATGAGGTACCTTCTCCTGTTCCGCGCTCATCTTCAATGGGAGTATGATTTCGTAGGTTAGGGAAGAGTAGACGGCGGCCGAGGTGGTTGATGGATAGATTGACCCAAGGACGAGGTGACGTCCGGGTGCCTTTGGCAGCTCGGCTTTAGTTGCCGGCGCGGTCGAACGACTCGGACCAAGCGAGATCGGAGAACTTTATCTCAACCCGCATCCGCATCATCGAATCATCACTGGCGCCACGCCCTTCGCCGACATCTTCTGCTCGTTGTTCTGTTTCTTGGATTCGACAAGCACCTGGTACATCGCACCAACCTACGTTCAGTATACAGCGCAACACCTTGGCCTGAGTGGCGATCACAATCCGGCTCTCGGCGCCCTGGAGCGTCAAAGCGAGGAGCAAAGAGTAGACGGCATGGCGGCGCTTCATACACAAGGCCAGAGGCACGACAGAATATTGTCTGGTAATGGCGATGATGGTTCAGACACGAACGAGCTCCATCTCACCTCACCGCCGTCGACAGTACGGACGGCGACTGATCCGGAGACGTCCATCGCCCAGAAAATGCTGTCCGCTGTCAGTGGCAGCATATTGACTTCACTACTCGGTACAATCAATCAACGGCAGTAGCCTCGACCATGTACCTATGCTGACATTCATTGATAGTAACACCTCTCGACGTAGTTCGCGTCCGCCTCCAATCCCAATCAAGTCCGTCCCCCTCCTCTGCCCGCCTGCCCTCCTTCGTCCAACTGCCCCCAAACCTCGGCGTCACAGCTTGCTGCCGTGAGGTCTTCTGGGTACAAAACCAATCACAATTCTGCGTCGCCTCTCCCTCCCATGCCGCCGTCATTGATGAGGCGATCATCTCTGACTGTGCGGCAGAAGAGACCCAGCGACGGACGTTCAACTCCACCCTCGATGGCATCCGCAAGATCGCGCGAAACGAGGGCATCTGGACACTATGGCGGGGCTTAAGTCCGACGTTGCTGATGGCTATACCGGCGAATGTCATATACTTTGCGGGATACGACTGGTTAAGGCAGAGCTCGCACAGCCCTATAAGAGCAAGGGTCAGCGATACGTACGCGCCACTGGCAGCGGGTAGCGTGGCAAGAATTCTGTCGGCAGTAGCTGTTGGACCCATCGAGATGCTGAGGACGAGGATGCAGGCTGTGCATTCTTCGGAGAAAGGCGTGCTACGATCAACAATGGTGGGCTTGCAGGAGATGGTGGCTTCTTCAGGCTACTCGTCTCTATGGCGTGGTCTGTCTTTGACGTTGTGGAGAGACGTGCCTTTCTCGGCATTATACTGGTGGGGTTACGAGTTCGGGCGCAAAGAGCTCGAGCTGGTACGAGCACGAGCGGGATCGTTATCGGGCGAGCCGAAGCAGGAGCACAACACCACGACGCTACTAACGGACTCATTCATCGCCGGAGCCAGCTCAGGTGCCATTGCGGCATTAGTGACGACTCCTTTCGACGTAGGAAAGACTCGCCAACAAACAGTGATCCAATCCAATATGTCGGCTGAGGTACGTCGGAACCTGCCCGAAGGAAAGACCATGCCGCGCTTCCTCCTCCACATCTATCAGCACGAAGGCCTGGCAGGCCTATTCAAAGGCTGGGGTGCGCGGTGTCTCAAGGTAGCACCGGCGTGTGCTATCATGATTTCCAGCTACGAGATCGGGAAGAGGATGGCCACCACTGCGAACAATAAAAAGGAACTCCGCGAGAAGTGAGACCCACGTTACGAATTCGAGCACTCGAGGAGAAAGGTAGAAGTTTTTGCATTGTCCCAGTACTTGCAGCATTTGCGAGCGTTCCGTAGCAAGGGACGCAGGAAAGGAGTTCTTGGTGGAGATACCCACGTCTTGTAACAGTATGCAGAGAGAAGGGAAGCAGATATGCGGCTTTGTCTGCTTCCAGATAGACACGTCAATGTAACGATAGTACCGCTCAAATCGATTTCAAGGGAAGGAACTCATTAGGTGGAAGACTTCTGACCCGCCTCTCAGTTTGCACGAGTGCATGTCGTTCGGCGTCAACAATCAACACTCTCCTGCACCTAGCGAATCGCCAAGAGGACAGATGAGCTTCACATGAGAACCACTGCGGGATCGCCAACAGGTTTTCGATCTTATGTGGGGACGGAGCTACCTGTTTGTTAGCACCTATCAATGTGTATGGCGAGCTGCTCGCGACACATCAGTATCCCGGTCCATACTTACTTGCCGCGAGATTGTCTCATAATTTGAGCATTTCAAACAACGGACGGCTCGTGGCATGCTGTTGCACGGTGCCGTGGTCGAATGTCATGTCCCGCGTGGCCTGTTGTCTGATGTGGTCACAACAGTGAGTATGCCCACGTGCGTGATTTGATTGCCTCGTTTATGATTCCAGTCACATCACAAGACTTATGAAACTCGCGTCTGTGCTGTTTGTGCGTCGCTGTCGTCGTATTCGACACTGTCGTTGGCAGGCAACGTGTATAAAGTTCTCGGCTGCGATTTCTTGCTTCCACTAGGTCAGCCATGACACTGTGTACACAGACTTGCCTGTTGTCGTTCAGGGTAGTGCCTCTGACGTGCCGAACAGCCCTCGTTGTTTACACGCAGCGAGGAGAATTGAAGTCGCCGCGGTGTACCATTGCCCCAAGTCGAAATGTTGGTCGCCGGCGCCGCCATGCCGCGACAACATCTGCAGGTGATGTATCCAATATGAGAAGATCTGCCATCTGAACACTCTCCGTCCACGTACTAGTCTAACGGGATGTGATGTTACGGTCCACGGTGTAGATTGATGTATTGAGCTCGTCATCGATCGCATGTTCTCCAGGAAGGTTTGGTCCATGGTTTGTTCATCCCTCACATGATCTTATCTTCCGTTGACCGAGTTCTGTCGGGTAGGAGTTGAGCTTATACTATCATGTCTTGCTCGCTTCGTACTATCATATCGACGTCGGTCTTCCAGGGTCTCGCTCGTCCGTGGGCCGGTACCTGCTTGCGTGCCTGCTGTAGCTGTGCTATTGAACGACATGCATCATATCTGGCGAAGAACTGCCTCGCTGCTCTGAGGGCGGAACTGCAGACGCTGTGAGTGTCGTCATGCGGCACTTTGTGCAACGGCCGTCGACGTATGACGCAGTCCGTGGAGACGCGGTTTGAATCGTAGAATCCTCAAGCGTCATGCCTGGAGATAAGTCGGCATACCATCGACATCACAAATGTCTTGTTTGCGTTACAACCCCAAGTCGACCCTTCTTTGATCGTCATAGGTGGTGTGGAGACGTGTAGTCTCTGATCTTATGATGCGTTTCCACGGGGAGAAGAAGCTCAACTCGGACTTCACCCCAAGGATGAGCGCGTGTAGGTGCTGGCATGAGCATCGCCAGATCCGATCAGCCGCTGTGCCGCAATCAGCGGCATTGCTTCTCTCGATGATGTCGATCGAATGAGCCAGGGTCACAGATTCGTACTCGACGCACCCACCATAATGCTCAGTGAGGAGTGCCTGGAGCAGTAAGCTATATCACTCCAGATCGCAGAGCCTCACAACCATCATCCCACAATCGACACAGCGAGATCCAATCGGTCTTTTTTGCTTCCAGCCACAACCGCCAAGCAGACTTCATGAATGCAGGACGGCGGAGAGTCTCGGTGACTAGCTTGAAAGTTTCGATAGCAAGGGCTGGACACCTTGCTGTGTTCGGTACGCAAAACATGAGGTTCATTTCGTCCGGCCGGTCTCTTAGCAGCGTGATCGGAGGACTACTGGAAATCCGTCGAGGGCCTGCAGATTATGTCTCGAAAGTGGTGGCGATTGGCAGGCTGATGGTGGTAGTGAGAAATCTATGAGCCGGACGGAGTAGCCAAGCGTCGAGAAATGCTGTCTATCTCGAGCACGTGTCAAGCCGGTCTCAGCGAAGTTTAGATCCAGGCTTGGCTGTTGTTTGTTTTTGGGCCGCCACGTATAGAGGCCAATGTTCTTTTTCCTTGTCTCTTTGCGAACGTCGGCGTGCCATGTAATAGGTCTGATTGACGTGAAAGCCGAGATAGATGCGACATGTGAGTATTGCAGCAGAGACATATGCGGACTGGCACATAGCAATGTACGTAGTCTTATGGCAGTCAACACATAGGCGTTCACCGGCCGTTCTCCCTCGAGCTGCCAGACCAAGAGGTATTTGCCGAATTCCCGGGCATACACGGGGACGCTGCGTGGAAGCAAGAGATTCTGCAGGGTGGCAGGGTCTGGACAGATCTTTGTGAGCCAGTTTTGGCTTTTGCCCTTCGATGGTGGAGCTGTAGCTTTGCAGACAGACCTGGAGAATCTTGCCGCGAGATGTGGTCACAGTGGAGCATGTACGCCTTCAGATCAACATCACTTGATGTTCTTGATCGCGTTCGACCATTTGAAGAGGTGGAGTCATGTCCCTGTTGACGATCTTCTACTGTTATGCACAGTACGTACGCTCTCGATCTCAGGCAAGGTCTCAGATAGGTGTCGCTCGTGCAGGCTACCCGTTCCTATACATCTCGACCTCAGGCAGTTGTTCCAGTGCTCCCTCAGGATCGAATGCGGTCTTCCCACGGAGTGTGATGGGTCGTGTGACTGCAGCCTCTAACTCCAAAGCCTCGCAGGCCGCCGACGCAGCGCCATTGTGACAGTTGTCTGACGCCTCGTGCGGCGCAGAGTGCAGACTTTTCACGCCAAGGTGCAAAGCACTGCGCGTCGGCCTCAAGCAACGACAAGATGGGAACGAGGTGTTGGCGGAATCTCGTGAACGCGTGGGATGTCCGATCCACGCTAATGCAGAGCGGATCCTTCCCCTTCTCTCCACAGATGTCCGGCAACAAGAGCACGTTTAGTTTTCGGCAGTCGTGATTGGTGCTTGTTTGACTTCACCTGTTCGAAATTCTGCTGAGAATAGGCGGATTCGCCCACACCATCGCGCAATCTCGGTGTTGAGCGCTGATTTGTATGCTACCGTTACTCTGCACCAGGCCCCACTGCCCGTTCGAGCTGTCGCGTGGCTCGCCTGGGTTTGTGTGCATTCGCCGCGCGAAGATGCTGCTGACAGGCGAAAGGCAGTCGGTAGAAGCGCACATGTGTCGCAGGGATGGAGACTTTTGCTGTGGCTGGCGGGTAAAGAAGGATTGGGAGAGCAATGCCCAGGCGTATCAGAGGCGCTCCGAAGGTGGGAGTGCTGCAGAAGCCATGCGAGGCCTTGCAAAAGGCCGTAACGAACGGCATGCACTGTCTTGGCTGCTGTAGCTCCAGTGGTGGCACACAGATGCAGTCCAGCTCAAAGAGGCTGATGCGAGAGTGATTGTGTCGCCCATCCCGATCTCACAGGGTTGGCATGACAGCAGGACGATATCATACCAGAAAGCTAGTCGCGGTTGGGACACGCAGGGCAGCCATATGGCCCTGTAGGCGATTCCAATTGGCATGCAGACAGGCGCGAGGAGGGCGAGACTGGTGCGCATCGAGTGGTGATTCGACGGTTGGTGTAATGCGGCCTCGGCTGATGTGGCCAGGGATTGTGCTGCTGGCGAAGATGATGGCGATCCGATTTTGGCAGCACAGCCGGCGGCGAGCAACGAGGCTCTGCTGGGCGGGCGTGGGCATCGCTGGCCTGCGCAATAGAGCAGCAGGTGCTCGAGTTGGCGGTTTTAATTGGGTGTTTGTGATAGGGTCGAGGCGCTAAAGCAGGACCCATCCTCCCAAATTCCAGCGCGGGCGGCGGAGCTAGTAAGGTCAAAGTCCCGCGCGCGCATTAGCCCGCCGTCTGGAAGCTCGACAGAAGGCGAAAACACTCACCACACACCACAAGAAGCACCACCCTAGCACCGGCCGCGCCCACGGTCTAGGGTCGCGCTTGGCACCCGCTGCCTCATAAGACCTCCTCGCGCTGCTGCCAACGACTCCAAGCTCTCCAAGCCCATTCACTCTCTTGGCCCACGCACGGCAGTCCTCTTGACCTCGACAAGACACAGCGCCATCTACCACCATGGCCGCCAGGACTGCGGGAGGCAACTCTGCCTTCCACAACTTCCACAACGACTACGCCCACATCGCCGACCCCAACGAGCGTCGACGTCTCGCCCTCGCTGAGATCGACAAGGCACCATTCGGTTGGTACCATGTCCGCGCCATTGCCGTCGCCGGTATTGGTTTCTTCACCGATGCCTACGACATCTTCGCCATTGGTATCGTGGCCACCCTGTTGGGTGTCGTCTACTTCCAGCAGAATGCCGGTGTCCTGCCCGTGTCCGCCGACACTGCGATCAAGGTCTCTACTTCCGGCGGTACTGTCATCGGACAGCTTGGTTTCGGTTTCCTCGCCGACGTTGTTGGCCGCAAGCGCATGTACGGTCTCGAACTGATCATCATCATCTTCGCTACGCTCGCTCAGTCCCTCACCTCGGACTCCCCAGCCATCTCCATCGTTGGTGTCCTCATCTTCTGGCGTGTGCTCATGGGTATCGGTATCGGTGGTGGTAAGTCGAGAATGAAGAGCTGAGCGCGAGACGATGAAGCTAACAACGACTCCTCCAGACTACCCCCTGTCCTCCATCATCACCTCCGAGTTCGCGACCACCAAGTGGAGAGGCGCCATGATGGGTGCTGTGTTCGCCATGCAGGGTCTTGGCCAGTTCGGCGCTGGCATCATCGCCCTTATCGCCATTGCTGGTTTCCAGGGCTCGCTGTCTTCTGCCCACGCTGTTGGAAAGACCGTCACTGCTCTGCAGGCTTGTGACGGTACCTGCCAGCTCGCCGCAGACAAGATCTGGCGTATCATCATCGGAATGGGCGCCGTTCCAGGCTGCATTGCCCTCTACTTCCGTCTCACTATCCCAGAGACTCCTCGCTACACTTTCGATGTCTCCCGCGATATTGTCAAGGGTGGCTCGGACGTCAAGGCTTACCTCAGCGGTACCGCCGAGGGTGTTCCAGACGAGATCACCCGTGTCACCACCATGCGTGAGTCTGCTCCTCAGATGGAGATCCCCAAGGCCTCGTGGAAGGACTTCTTCCACCACATCGGCAAGTGGAAGTACGGCAAGGTTCTCCTCGGCACGGCTGGCTCTTGGTTCCTCCTCGATGTTGCTTTCTATGGTGTCGGTTTGAACAACTCGACTATCCTGCAGCAAATTGGCTACGGTACTGGTACGACTGCCTACGAGACCCTCTACAACATTGCCGTTGGCAACATCATTCTCGTCTGCGCTGGTGCTATTCCTGGATACTGGGTCACTGTTGCCCTCTGCGACACCATTGGACGTAAGCCAATCCAGCTTATGGGCTTCACCATCCTCACCATCCTCTTCTGCATCATGGGTTTCGCCTACCACCAGATTGGTGAGAGCGGTCTTCTTGCCTGCTACGTCTTGGCCCAGTTCTTCTTCAACTTCGGCCCCAACTCTACCACCTTCATTGTTCCAGGCGAGTGCTTCCCAACCCGCTACCGATCTACTTGTCACGGTATCTCTGCCGCGTCTGGCAAGGTCGGCTCCATCATCGCCCAGGCCGGTATCGCTCCTCTCCGCACCCGTGGTGCCACCAAGACCAACAAGTCGCCATGGCTCAACCACGTCCTCGAGATCTTCGCTCTTTTCATGCTTCTCGGTATCCCAACCACTCTTCTGATCCCAGAGACCAAGCGCAAGACCCTCGAGCAGCTCGCTGGCGAGGTTCCAGGCACCCCAGAGTACGACCCAGAGCTCGCCGGCCTCTCCAACGCACACGCTCGCCAAGAGTCCGACCCAGAGTCGACCGAGCACATTGCCAACGAGAAGGGTGACCAGAGCGTCTAAGAGCATTTGTTGTATATGGTTGTTGATGTTGAGTTGTACTTTAAGACAAAGTTGATACCACTTGAAGACGAGGCTTTCGCTAGACATGATATGAGCTTAGGCATGCATTATGAACTCACAAGGCAATGATGCGTGGTTTGACTTTAGCGATATCCCCGTTGTACAGTCTAATAGAACTCTCGTTGGATGTCAAAAGTTATCGCCACTCATCGTTTCATGATTCCCGTTGTGAGGTGAAGTTACGTATCTTACCTTTATGGTTGCTCTAGACAACGTGAAGCTTGGTTCTTGGTGGTACTTGGTAACTTGGAA
Organism: Zasmidium angulare; assembly: GCA_002786045.1. Classification (NCBI taxonomy): domain Eukaryota; kingdom Fungi; phylum Ascomycota; class Dothideomycetes; order Mycosphaerellales; family Mycosphaerellaceae; genus Zasmidium; species Zasmidium angulare. Next base: position 478,381 of record NHNX01000008.1, read on the forward strand.
CTTGCTGCTAGCGAGATTATTGTAGGATGGCAAGTGACACGGGTGTCTGCATCGTCATTGCTCGACATTCAATGGACCTTTGCAGTAAGATGGCCTCTTTCACGAATACACGGGCTCATTTATGACAGATAGAAACCTCCGACGAACTACATCTGTTCTTCATTCACGAGCACTCGACAAGGAATTGAGCCCTCGAAGTTGACAGCCTGTGCAAGACAGAACTTGCACGTGTCGTGCAATACAACCTCCCAACCATTTTGTTGCAATCTCTTGAGCATACCTCCGAACAGTAGCTCAAAAACAAGAAGCCCATCACCAGTGTTTCATCAAGATACTGTTGAGGCAGAGCAACACAGCCCTCGGCGAGACTCTCCTCTACCCGAGGCGATAAAGTTGCATAGATTAGGCAGCTTGCGATGCCGGGAGCATACAGCATACATATGCAATGCATGTAGCTAGCTCCCACCTACATATGACTTGAAGAAAGGCAAGGATCAACGTGAAGAAACCGTGGATCAGACGATCGATCGAGTGATCTGTCTCCGGACCGACAGTGAAAGCGGATCACCATATATGATTGAATTCTGCAGTTTGCGACTTATTCGGGGTGCGAATCGGGTTATTCTTTCACATTGATTAGCGATTTATAGACGCCTTTCACTCTGCACTTTGTTTAAGTGTGTCTAGGTGCCTAAGCAAGGTGTGGTTGTGGTTAAGAAGCGCGTTGTCGTGGGGGTGTGATCCGCTTTCACTGTAGGTCCGGAGTCTGTTCATTTCATTCGCATGTCTAGCTGCCACGTCGCTCTGTGCTGCTGCTTCTGCTGTAGAGTGTACTCTCATATCCCTGGCCCTCGTAGCTCATCGCTTTGTACGGATCCGAATTCCGGTCTGTAGTACCAATTTTCCCTTCCCATCGCCATCAAAATTTCACCTGGTATCATCAATCCCTCGCGCCCTTTTCCAATCTCACTTGTGGTATCATCGCTGCAATCATAACCCCCAGTCTGTGTCGTGACGAGGTAAAGCAAAGCCCGAAACTCCCAAAGCGCCATTGCCGCATCCGCACCGTCCACCCACCGCAATAGCCGGACCGTCAACCGAAAGCCGGAACCCCTGCAAAACCCGCGCGTCGCATGTGAAAAAGTCTCTGATCGACAGCGCCAAAACTCCGCAACCCTCTCCATACGCCTTGGCATGCATCGCATACCACCACGGACCCGATGTCGCTCCGCAGGTTCGCTGTCGCCCTCTTCATGCTGCGACTGATACTGCTTTGGTGCAACTCACTGGCGGCGCGCTCTTCTCGTTGTCATCCCTCACTTGCGCGATTGCTCTCGTGACGCCTGGTTTGGCGTTGGCTTTGTCGGGTGGTAGTTCCCACATGCGCGAGAACGGAGGTGCATCTGTCTTGCCGTGACAGACGCATTTCCGCACGCCTTCGTACATGGTCGCCATGAGTTCGTCACCGTCGCCCTTGACACATTCAGCCAAGGTCTCCTCGTCGGGTGACACGGGCTCGTCAAATTCATCGTCTTCGTCTTCGTCCGAATTGTCGGGTTCCAGTTCGGGTGGTGGAGGTTGTGATTGCCGTGCAGCGCCTGATGGGAAGCGTGAGAGTGAAAGACCTTCGTCTTCTTCCTCGTCGTCGAGGAAGTCGTCTAGATCGTCTTCATCGTCATCGTAGTCGGGTGGCGGAGGCGGCGGTGACTTTCGTCCTAATTGGCCTGTTGATGGCTTGTGCTGTAATCGGTGGTCGACGTGGCCAGTGCCCTTGAACTGCACAGTGCTCGCTCGTGCACTCCTGGAGATGTCGTGCTCGATCTCAACAATGCGGAGGCGTAGAGATTCGTAGTGCATCAGGTGTCCGACCAGGAACCTCATATTCCTGTCCTTGCGTCCAGCTTCGATGTTCAGTCGACATTGTGCAGTGTGGGCCAGAGTATAGGCCTCTCGTAGTGAGTTCATTTTGTTGTTGTTGCAATCGTTTGGACTTGTTGTAGAGTGTATGTTGTTCAGAAAGGTCTGTAAAGGAAAAGAAGAAGGCGAATGTGACCAAGATGCTAAAGCCGATGGATACGGCGTTTCAGCGGCGCCAGCGACCCACAGGTACGGAGCTCGTACACCGCCCTTCAACCTTGAGAGTACAGCTTTGGTTGGCTGCTTCTGCGAGGCGCCCACTCCGGTCTCTCTCCAGTACCCACTGTCTTGCCGAGAAGTGTCGTGTTGCTTGCGCAGACAAACGCGTGGAGTGTTCTGGAGCAGATTCAGGATGAAGAAGTGTAGAAGGTGGAAAAGAAGAAGAAGCAACCATTACGATTCCTCAGCAACAAGTGGTCACGCCTTGCGGTAATCACTGGATTGGTACTCCGCCCTTTGAACTTGCCGCATCGGTAGCTGCGGGTTGGTAATCCAGCTCCGCGTTCGCCAGTTTGACTCACTCTCGCTCTCCCCATGCTTGCAGCAGTCACGCTGTGATGAGTGGCTTGCTGCGAATGCGATGCGATGCAACGCGACCTCCTGCGGATGGAACACGATGAATACCTGAATGGATGGAGCTCACCATCAAGAGCGATGATCGAGAGCCCGACTGATGAGGATATTGAAAGTGCTCGACGATGGCTAGATAGTCACACGAATAGCAAAGGACCATAAGTCATGAGCATCTCATCCTGCTCGTTCGCTTTGAACGCTTCGTGATACGTGACTACCAACCTCCAACGCCCTCGCTTCTATGCATAGAACGCCCACACCAGCCCATGCACGCAATCATGTCTTCCTGACTTCTACAGTACAGTCTCACGCGATGCCTTCGTTCAATGCTGCTCTCCGTCCACGACTGAGTCCTATCTCCGTCCGCTCATGGAAGATTTGCTGGAGCTCCTTCCAAGCTGCTCAATGCTCCTCGACAGCTCAGTCTGACTCTTAGACAGATCTTGGCTGATACGCAAGCTCTCCATGCTGGGACGACCACCGTCAATGCTCGGTCGTACGCTTGAGCTACTGCTCTGTCGCCGCCGCCGACGAGTCTCTTCAGGATCGCCTGGATGTAGACCGCTCGCCCGTGCGAAGAGGTTGAGTATATCGGTCAGTGATACAACACCCGACAGTCTGCCGCTCATGATTGCGCCTGGGAGTTGGCCAGCTGAAATTGAGACTCCGTGATTGACACTGGTATAGGGTGGGCCGGGCGTCATTTGGTCACTCGTCGAGCCTTGCCGTACAGGCGTCGTGATAGGAGTGCTGTGTTGAATGTTGGGATTGCTGTTGTGCATGCTGGGAGAGGCATGATGTGGGCCTGGAGATGGTGGTACACTGGTGTTTGGTGAAGGGGCGTCCACGATCCACATTCGATGCGATCGAGTTGCGCATAGCTTGGCTACTGTATGAGCGAGGGTACTCCAGTGAGTGACATGGAAGACAGGATACGAGTCCTTGCCGTCCATCATACCACGCTCAGATAAGATGACGCCGATGAAGTGGATGCATGTGCCTGATAGGAGGGGAATGGCTGAAGTATCTGTGAGGAGCTAGAATGTGGTTAGCATATCTTCACAGCATTGAGGTCAACAGCATTACTTACCCGCACGTCAACGTGGCTGATGTTGCCCACGACATTGCGTTGTTGATCAAGAACTGGCAAAGACGTGATGCCTTCGCTGTGCATGAGTCTTAGAGCGTCGGCCAGTGGTTTGTCACCACTAATGGCAAGCACCTCCTTCGCTCCAAGTTGTAGCTCTTTCAACGTCAACTGATATAGTTGCTCTGTCGCAGCAAAGTTTTGATGGTTGTCCCAAAAGAACCTGACGAGTCGTAATTGACTCAAAACACCCACCGCCTCGCTCGTACCTTCCTTGTTGATTACAACTCTGTGATGTCCACCACCCAACACTTCCATTGCCTGACTCAACGTGGCGTTGGTAGGTATGAATGCAGGCTCTTCATGTCCTCCAAGATGGTGCTGAATATCCTTGAGCGGGATGGCATCTCCACTTCGAGCTTTCTCGGCGATCTGGACAGCTTCATCATCCGGCTGGGTGATACCAAGCACGAGCAATAGATAGGCATTGAGGTCTGAGAAGTCAAAGGTGCCAATAGCAGTCTTCGTCTTTCTCGACTCTCGCACCAGAACTACGTTCGGTGCGCCTGATCTGATGAGCAGCTTGGTCGTATCCTCAATACTAGTATCCAACTCGACAAAGCGTGTCTCGTTTGGGTCTATGATCTCGTGGACTTGGATTGTCCGCCAATCTCTACCCTTGAACTTCTCGTCTGCGCCATTGAGTTTGTTCGAAGGATGCATGAGGAGCTCTGTCAAAGCTTGGCCAGAGAACGAGTGGGTGCGCTGCGCTCGGGGCGACCCAGGGTAGGGTCGCGTGTTCAGGTTCTCGGCGAAGCTGGACCGTTTAGAGACGGAAGGCGAAGGGTTCAGAGAGGTCGTCTCTTTGCGCGGTGTGGGAAGTGGGGTGGTGGATGCGGAGGATAAGGCGGAAGTGCTGATAGAGGACGCTTTGATCACAGGGGACTGTCTCTGCTGCTGCGAGGTGAGAGGATTGCCGGCGTGGCCCGGTTGGGATGATGCGTTCGCAGACGAAGGCGCTTGCGAGGAAGGCTGCGCCATGTTGAAGTGGAGTTCGTGCGTGCTGGCAGTGGAGGGGAAGAGCGGCCAAACGATTGCTCTATCTCCACTGCGTTGCGCGGAATGGGATCGACGGTGCGTTTCGTTCTGCGGGTACCTGGTTTGATTTTGACGCTGGAACAACGACGTCAATGAGGATCAGTCAGTCGTTGGACGAGATTCGAGACGTGGAAAGCAGCATCCGCAAACCAGGCAAACAAACAGACGGCGGCGAGATAAAAACAGGGTCATGGAAGTTGTCACATGTCGCTGGACGTCCGGCGATGGCTTGGCACCCCCGCCAGCGAGTCAAGCGAGCGACATGTATTCAAGTTGAAGCAGAAGCGAGGAGTGTCTGTACAAGGTTCGTAGGAAAGCAGGACTAGGAAAAAGAAGACATAGATGAATGAGCTCCAAGCCCCCCTCGAGAGGAAGACATTGATGCCCCTTCACGGACGTGCCGTAGCCAGATGACTGGCCGGGTTCGTGCAGTGCACGAAAGTAGCTGATAAGCTAGAGCAGATTGCTCGAATGTCTCAATTAGAGACGCCACATTCATCCAGCCGCGGGGGCTGCGTGTGTGTGTGTGTGTGTGTGTGTGTGTGATTTAGGAGTACAGAACGTGCTTCTGTGTGACCATGTCCGGCAAGGACTGGACCCCGCATGCATCGCGACATGCCTGAGCATCTTTGGGGTTTTTCCTGCCCCTGAGGGCAAGGTGCTGTTCCAATTGGGACTTGGCCTTGGCGAAGAACGAGCAACCCGGGCGTATACAGTGCTATTGCTTCCCGCTTGCCTGTCTCGCTTTTGCCGCCGCTTAGGCTGCATCGGCTTGCGCGAGCTTAAGAGAGTCCCTCTTACTCTCGGCTTCTTACTCTATTGAGACACTGTATGCTTTCTAGTAGAGCGCGAGTCCGTTTACCTTTTCTAAGTAGTATAGAAGGTGCCGCCTAATACTGTTCTAGTCTATAAATGTGTTTAAGTATTCTAGGTACTAATACATTACATTAGGATTAATAAACTAATTATTTACGAATATAGGGTTACTCTCGATATCCTAGATCTTCTCGCCTTAATCCTTTAGTAGTATATTAAGATTAATACGTTTTCGACTGAAATTAGAGCTTCTATCTACTAGTAGAAGAAGGCCTTAAGAATACTCGAGAAGGCTTATAGCTATCCCTATATAATAACGCGCGCTTCTATAAGACATACCGCTAGTAGCGCTATAGATATTAAATAACACTATAGTACTATCCTTAGTTATAAAAGATATTATTACTAAGACTCTATAGGCTAATTTATAGTTATTATACTACTCGACTTACGCCTAGTTTTCTAGATATATATTATTACCCTCGTAAAGCGTAATAGCTAGCTAAACGAAGGGGCTCTCGATATTAAGACTAGTTACCTTAATTTACTCTAATTAAGCTACTAATAAGTAAAATAAGTAGTCGGAGAGCTTATATCTAAACTAGTCTACTTTTTAATTTTAGCTATTTAATACTAGCCTAGTATAGATAGGCCCCTAAAAGAGTCTCTATATAGTACTTATACCTTATATAGGGCTATTTAAAAGTAGCTCCTCTATTAGGAAGCTTTAATTAGTACTTTTAACCTGCTTTCCCGAAGCTTTCGTTAACGCTACGTAAATAATAAGATATAGCGAGATAGAAGGAGACGTATTAGTATACGAGCCCTAGATATTAAGTAGTATATATAGAGTAATATCTCGAGACTCTACGTAACTAGAGTATAATATACCTAGTATAGCCTAGAAGGAGCTTTCTATATATAATAGAGTAAGCTACTAATAACTTATAATAATCCGCGGATCGATAAGGTACGTAATACTAATAATTATATTAGGCGCTTTTATATCCGGGTATTTAAGATTTAGATCCTACACGTTATAGAAGAGTTTCTTCTTTTTTTATAAACGCCTTTATAAAGTACTTTCGTATTCTTTAACTTAGTCGAATATACTAAGCCTCGAGAACCTACTAGATATACTATAATAGTTATCGAGGTAGGAGGGATAATCGAGTAGAATTAGATATCTACTCTACTTATATTTAGCCTTCTCTTTTAGCTAATACTTACTAACGACTTACTTTATATCGGGTACTACGCCTTTTATAAGGCACGTATTAAGATACTATATAAGATTAGGAGTAATACTTATACTAGTAAAGAGCTTCTTAGGAGTTATATTACTAAGGAACTTATCGGCGTCTTCGACGTACTTATATACCTACTTAAGATAGAAGCTAATAGCGTAAAGTAATAAGGTATAGAGGGTTATAGAGCTCTTTAACTCGGATAGACTATCTACTACTATAGGAATAGTACTAGCTAGCGGCTATACTAGGCTGTCTAACGATAGTATATTAGTATTAGTAATACTAACGTCGAGGAACTTGTCCTCTTCGTCGTTAGTTAGGCTAATAGCTCTACTAACGGACGGATTAGAGGGACGACTAGTCGTACTAGCGCCTTTACTACTCGTAGTAGGATAAGCTATACTAGGGGTTATAGCGGAGTTTAGCGTAGTTAAGCTAGCTTTCTCCTTAGTCTTATAGACCTTACTATCCGACTTAGAGTCTTTAAGCGTACTATTAAACTTAGGGTTCGCTAGCGGATATATAGTAGAGGTAGTAGTAGTAGTAGTAGTAGGAGTTAGTAGCTTATTAAAGAAGCTATCTAGTATACGTATTAGCTACGTTATAGCTTTCTTCGCCTAGTTACTACTAGCCTCGGATACAGAACGCTTTACTATTTTAATTCTTACTCTTTAAATAAAGTCTAGATAGTAGCGTACGTAGAGATATCGATTAAGGAGCGTAAGACTTTCGAGAGAGCTTATAAAGAGTAGTATATATAATAGTAGAGGATATTAAAGTCTATATAAAGGATATAGGCGTAACTTAGTCGATTAATAATAGGAAGAGGAAAGAAGATTAGGAGCGTTACTAAAGCCTTTATATATAACGTAATATAGTAGTATATACTCTAACTAGTAGTAACTAGGGTGTCTATTATAATAACATTTAGTATAATAACGATACTATAATCGCGAAGTATATCGTAATCTATAAGGTATATAACGGCGTATAGATTACTTAGTCTTCTATTATACTTTATGTAGGCTAGTTACTATACTAGTACCTACGTATCCTTTTACTATACTTACTAAAAAGGTCGACTATACTCGCGGAGCGTCGGCTTCTACGAATCTAACCTCTATACGGAGTCTACTATTCCTAACCTATAATCGAGTACGTAAACAGTAGGTATAATATATCTATAAATATACTCTCTATAAGTAGGTCCTTACTTATAGCTAACGTCTCTATCTATAGTCTTCGGGCGTTATTACTTATTACTACGGATCCTATATATATATATCTACGTATGTTTAGCTATATTCCTATAATAGAGCCCTAGTTATCTAAATATTAAGTATATTATTATACTACTACTAGAACGCTTTTAATCTTTCGGTATACCTATAGTACTTTTTAGAAAGGCTAGTATATATTAGACCTCTCTCTAATAGCTTTAATCGTAATAAATGCACATATTAGATAAAATAGTATAAGAGGTAAAGTTATACTATTAGTTAGTTTAATATATAAGAACCCTAGTCGGGGCCGCTAAAGCGTTACGCTAGTAAGAGCCGGCTACTTACTTACTAATCGAACGTAGTAGGTACGCTAGATTAGCTTATACTGCGGAAGATACAAGGTTAGCGCCTACTACGTCGAGATAATCTATATCTTTATTTCGACGTTATCTCTATAACTACGAAGCCTATATCTTTAATAACGACATATAAATAATAGAAACCGAACGTTTAGTTATTAAGTATATATATACTAATCGTAAAAGCTATATATTCGTAACGTTATTAGATCCTACGTTAAGAGAGGGCTAGGCTAGGCTAGATCGCGTAGTAGATAAATTATAGTAGAGTCGAAAGTAGAGGAGTCTCTACTATAAAATAACGTTCTAATAAATAGTAGAACATAATTTTAATATAGTCCCTTCCTTATAATCCGACGAGGTTATTCGCTATCTAAAAGTAACGTTCTATACTATAGCGAAGGGACGCGACTCGCGTATAGTAGATAAAGATATAGTACTATGTAGCGTTAGAATAATTAAAGCTATACTAGGTCCTATATACGAACTGTCGATAGTTTAGACTCCGCCTCTACTTATAGTTATTATATCTATCTTATAGTAGTCTATTAGGCTAAGTAGCCGAAAGTATAGCTAGGAGAAGCTCTCGAAGATTAATAATAGAGACTCTTTCGAGACTAGGAATATACGAGTAGGAAGTTATATAGCCGAGCGTTATAGCTCGTTTTATAGCGAGTACTATTATATTACGGGTTCTTAGATTCGTTTATACTATATAGCTATAATATCTCTCGGAGTCGGGGAATAGTGTACTCGCGTTATATTTTAGTTACTCTCGATAATAAAGATTACTACTAGATCCTACGAGGTATTAGGCTATATACTATTCGTCTAGTATAAATAAGACTTATCTATAGTCTATAGATATTAAAGAGAGGCGGCGTCTAGGAGTTTAAAAGATCCCGCTAAAGTCTAGAATCTTCCGGCCTCTATAGGTCTATTCTAATATTCTTCTACTATTAGCTCTACTAGATACTTTTACGTAGAGTATAGTACTACTAATTAGACTTAGTACGTTAGCGTTAGTTAAAGTAGCTCTAGAGCTACTCTTTAAGTATCTCTACGTCTTTCTCCTACTCTTTTTTCTTCTTCTTCTTTATATATTATTCTAATATCTATAAGTTTATATACTCCTTTACCTTCTTACGAATATACTAGTTATAGTAGCTACTATAGTTATAATCTACGTATATCTTATAGCCTCGCGTTTAAGCTCGACGTACTTACTATAAAGTTTATCTAGTAGTCGATTACACCTCCTATATACCTACACCTCCTATAATACTACTTTATACTATATACTATAATATCCTACTAACCTCTATTAAGGTATATAATTAATAATATATCTATTACTAATAGTTTATTACAGTCGCCGTAGTTTAGTTATAAAGCGTATTAATTTAATTCGATTTAACTATATTCTCGTTAAAATAGCTACTAAAAAGGATATAGTTATATATAAGCGCGATAAGTCTTAATAGGCTCCTAATAGCCTTCTTTACTAGTATAAGTTTATTATTTTTTGTACTCGTTTACCTTACTAATTTTTTTTAGGCGATATTTATTAATTTAATAGAACATACAAGACTAGCGCCTATAGTATCCTTAATCCCTAGAAGAAAAAGGGTCTTAGTACTAAGTAGATAAAGCTAGCTATCTACTATTAGCGTAATAAGCTCGAGTAGACGAGACTTAAGAGTCTTACTATTATAAGTTTTCTAATCTTTAGCTATTCGCTCTTTACTAACTTTTTATAGTACGCTCGTAGCTTTACTAGTAAAAAGAAGATTACTAAATCCTCTAACTCTCGACGTAACAATAAGCGTAAAATAGCTAATATTACTAAGAAATTCGATAAGGTAAAACTCGATAATAAGGTTAAGAAAGGTAAAAGTAAGTAGAAGTAGTCGAAGGGTTAGGAAGAGAATAAGGAGAGCGGTAAGAAGGACGTTAAGGAGCTTCTAAACGCTCTAGAAGAAGAAGAACATATTCGATGATATAGTGCTCTAATAATTAGCATCTAGCTTACACACCTTGCTCAAATACGATTATTCTTTTGCAGTTCTTTTGCCAGTTTCCACCGTCAGCCTTCTTGTGCCATAATTCCCTCGCAGTCTATAAGACAGCTTGTCTACGACTACCTCGCCTTCTCGCTCATCGCGCTCGAATATCCCTCCGGCAAAACGCGCACGTCCAGAACAACGACCTTTCTGTTCTCTCGCACCTCCCTCGCCGCGTCCGCCATCGCCGCCATCAACTCGCTCTTCTCGCGCACTTGTCTCTGCCTCACCACTGTGCAGCCCAAGCCTTCAGCAATCTTCTGCAAATCCGGTTGCGGGTCCTCCAAGCGCATGCCAATCCACTTGTTGTCCACCTCTCTGCCTCGATGCTTCGCAACCCGTTCCTGATGGACTTCATCGTTGAAATAGCTGCCGTTGTTCGCTACAATCACCAATAGAGGGAGTCTATACCGCGCGGCGGTCCATAATGCTGAGGATCCCATGAGATACTCGCCATCGCCGAGGATGGCGACAGCTGTGAGAGGAGACTGCTGAGAGTGCAGAGCAAGAGAGGTTCCAACGACTTGGCCGGGCCCGGACGCGATGCCTGCGCCGCCGTCCATGCCCATGAACGCTAGAGGATGCGTTGCCTGGAGATCTGCGCCTCGCCAACCAAGAGGCACGCGGACTAAAGAGATGGAGGAGGAGGGAAGTGTTGAGTACAGAGCTGCCGCCAGGTCAGGCATGAAGATGTCGTTAGAAGACGACGGCTGGCTTGCGGGTGGATGTCCAACATCTTGTGCCTCTGGCCAGTGAGACCTTTCAGAGGATATCGCTTCAGCGGCAGCGAGCAAGGCCGTGACAGTCTTGTCGACATCAGCAAAGATAGAGATATCTGCTGGCGGTACTGCGAAATGATCCTTGCTCCAGCCGTTGTGCAGCGCGCTGTCCATCGAGATGGATATCACGTTGGCCTCGGGCTCTGCAGAACCACATGCGGCTTTCAAGTTCCCGGCGAGGTCGACCCAGTCGAAGGAGATGATCAGGTCTGCGTCCTGGATCATCTCGGACGTCTGCGGCGTGAGGAACACTGCTGGAGCGGATGGCTGGAGAGGATGAGGGTAGGGGAAGGGTGCTGTCTGCTTGAGATCTGTCACGACTCTCCCGTCGAACTTCTCTACTAGCTGAATCCTCTCGTCCCAGTGTCGTGCCTTGGGAGCCATTCGACCGAACAGAAAAAGAGGTCTCTTCGACTCGCTCAGCGCCGCAATCGTCTTTAGAAGGTCTTCCACCGATGGTGCCGCAGGCTCGATGGCGTCAAGGTATCTCTTCGTCTTTGGAAACTTCAATGACTCTTCATCTACCGCATCTTCCTGCAGGCCAAGGTCCAAACAGACGTAACTCGGTGCGCACGGCTTGCTTGCCGTTGCGACTGTTGCATGCAATAAGCTCTCTACCGCCGCATTCGCACCTTGTGGCTGATCGTCGAACTTCACGTACGGCCTCACCAACGCCCCCTGATCCTGCGCCGTATGGATCCAATCAATCCAGGGCCTTCTTCGCTGAGCATCTAGCGGTCCTGTGGCTCCCAGGATGAGGATGGGCACACGATCACAGAAAGCATTATAGATGGCCATCGTGGCATGCATCAGTCCCACATTAGCGTGGACAGCCGCTGCCATGGGCTTGCCCGTGACTTTAGCATAGCCGTGTGCAATGGAGACTGCGTGCTCCTCGTGGAGAGTCACAAGCATCTCCGGGTCTGCATTGTTGGAGAAGTTCACGATGCTGTCGTGGAGACCACGGTAAGAAGAACCTGGAACGAGAGCAATGTATTTGAGATCGAGATGGGAGAGCTGATATGCGATGGCGTCGCTGCCGTACCCGATCTTTGGACGGGCGTCGGAAGAGGAAGGCTTGGGCTTGTCTGAGAGATGAGGCTCTCGGTCGTGGTGGTGATGATGGTGGGGATGGTAAGAAGCCATGATGTCCGATTTGGAAGGTGAGATCGCCTCTCTTGTTGACGATGATGAAGAATCTACGACTGACACAGTCTACAAGAAGCGGTCAGACTACGACCAAGTTCTCGACGGCTTCTACACGGTACCTGCGTCGAAGCCACCAGGTCAACCCCGTTCTACGTGGTCGCTGTTCAATGAGTCGAAGGACGATCTGCTGGGGTTCGCTCTATCGACGCGGTACACGTGGTCTCGCAGGTGTCGTATGCTCACAGCACAAAGCGGAGTTGCCCCAATCGCTACTCGCCTCGACGTCGTCCAGACAAGCTCACCAGTTCGGAGAGGTCGGCAGACGATTCGCGGTCCAGCCACCCCGGCGGGGTAGTTCTGAGGCCAGCTACTCGAGCTCAGCTGCTGCAGGTACACAACTGTGTTTCCGCCGAGCATCGCCAGCTGTTCAAGCTCCTCTTCATATTACGAGCCAGGATGAGAGGCATGAAGTCAATAAAGCAGAGATGACGGACGGAGTTCCGACTTCCTTTCCCAGAAGACGTGATTGCCTCATCTGGCGTAGCCTCGCGTCGTCTGCCAGCGGCAATACCATCTTTTCCACCCACACGGGTCTGTGCTCCGCCGAGGTCCAGTCGCAATTTTGGCCACGTCATTGGCTTTCGTTCGCTTGCGTCTGGGCTTCTCCAACTCCATCGCCACGCAGAGGAAGTCTGGTCGGAGGTGTGTACGAACAGAGATGGACCTCGGACGGCGCGGTGGTTCTGGGAAGGTTGGTCTCGAATGCAACCCTAGACGAGATCCGTCTGCTGTAATATGTAGGTCGCCTCGTCTGCACTTCTCTTCTTTCGACTGGAATCTCTACTTTACTTGAAAGACTGCCAATATGCTTCAAACGCCTGTACGACTCCTTGCGACTGCCGCGCTCTGCAGCGTGGCGCTAGCTCAGTTCGCTCCTCCAGCTGGCGTGAGCAATGCCTCGAGCTCTGCCTGCCCGGCGAACGGTGGAGCACACATCATTGTTGCAAGAGCAAGTCTGGAACATCCTGGATACGGGTGAGTGTTTCAAGAGAATGCGGTGCGGCATATGCAAGGGTAGTCGCTGACAGCTTTGCTTGAACAGCATCATCGGATCCGTCAAAGATGCGGTACTCAAGGCGGTGCCTGGTTCGACTGCCGAGTTCGTCACGTATCCCGCGACATTGGACAACTATGTCCAATCCGAGAGCGATGGCGTTGTCGGCATGAGGAAGTTGATCAACACCTACATTGCCAAATGCAGCGGCAACCTCCCACTCGTGATCATGGGATACTCGCAAGGCGCCCAGGTCTCAGCAGACGCACTCGCCGGTCAACAAGTTGGAGGTTTCCCAGACAACTCTTCCATCAGCCAGCCCCTGCCAGCGAGCACGCTCGCCCGTGTCGCTGCGGTGACCATCATGGGCGATCCTTCCTTTGTCACGAACGAGACCTTCCACGTTGGAAACGCATCGATGCACGGCTTCTTTCCTCGTAGCGATGTCTCAAACTTCAACACCGCCGGCCTCGCAGCCAGGACCCAGAGCTACTGTGACTTCAACGACCCATACTGTGCGTTTGGCAACTTCTCCACTGGTCTTCCCGTGCATCTGGGTTATGTCCAGGAGTATGGTACCCAAGCGGCGGACTTCATCGTGAAGCAAATCAAGGCTTACTACAACAATGAGACGAGCACTTCTACTTCGAATGGTACTACTGCAACAGGCACTTCTGCAGCCGGCTCCTCGTCGACCGGCACTTCCAGCGGTGGCAGTGGATCTCCCAGCTCGACTTCCGCGACCCCAGTCGCGTACACTGGTGCTGCTTCGCCTATTGGCGCCTTAGGAATGGCTGCACCTGTCGCAGTCATTGCAGGTCTTGTGGCTTTGATGATATAACGACAGAAGATCTCTGCTAATGAGACAAACGGCCGTACAGGTGGCCGAAATGTACATATGAGAACGACGTAATGTAATCATGAATATTGGAGATAGCCTGGCTAATCTGAATGCCAACGATCAGTCATGAGAAGCATTATCGCACTCGAAGCGGCTCACCTCACAACGGCTCTCTGAGCATGTACCTGAATACATATTTACCCCACTTCGACCTCTTTCCTTCGCTCAAACCATCGTTGTTCTGATCCTCGGGCGGAACATCACCTTGCCAGTTCCAGTCGTCCAACTCCAAATCCAACCTTCTGACCTCCTCGAAGCCACACTTTTCGAACACCGCAGCCCCAGCATCGCTAGCATGAACCCAGCAACATAGGCCTTCGATATCCGCACGATCCGTTCCTTTTCGAGTCAAAGCAGTTCCGACGCCCTTGCCTTGATGGTCAGGATGCACGACGATACTGACCACGAACATGCATCTCGCGCCTGCAGGCACGAGGATCTTCATGAATGTCTCGAGGTCGGTAGACGCATACGCATCTAGCTGCTCTCTCGGAGACTTCGACTTGTCGAAAAGGACAGGATCTGGAGATGGTGCATCTCCTCTCACCCCGTCAACATTCAGCTCTACGATCCGTGAGCCCTGCCTTGGATCCTTGTCCTGACCTGCCCATGCTACCCATCCGATGACCTCTCCCGTGGCATCGTCAATCGCACAAGTCAGCTCGATGGATCCTGGTGGTCTGTCCAACCAGTACTTTAGCGCAGCCTCCATGCCTGCGGCATGGTCGTACGGGTTCGTGGGGTCGGCCGCTTTGAATTGTGTCTGGCGGTCGGTCGAGAAAGCTTGACCGGCTATTGCAGCGCAGACGGTGATGTCTGCTGGTGTGAGAGGCCGCAGCGAGAAGGAGAGGTTCGATGGGGAAGTCATGGCTCGAGTGAGTGAGACGGTTGAGTGGAGTCAAGTCTTTGATGTTATCTCTTTATTTGAGAGGTTGATATCTGATGCCCTGCCGCTAGCTGCTTTGGACGAGCGGTGTCGATGCTGCCATGTGCGTTTGCTCTATAATAAGCATTGACGAGATCGGCATTGCAACAATGAGATCAATGTTTTCAGGGTGGAAAGAGATCAGTACGATGTTGTCGTCGAAAGATCCCTGTCAACTGCTGAACATCAATGTTCGATCGAGACTCATGAAAGCGCTGCTTGTATGACCATTGGACGAACTGCGGCACTTCTTGTCTATGTTCTGAGGTGTGGTGAGGCTGTTGGACTCGTTGTCCACTTGCACGGCGTGAGAATGTTATTGTTTTCGTGTTGCTGTGGGACAAAGACCGCCGTACTTCAGTCGATCGTCCATCCGAATCGAAGATCAGAGCTTTGAGTTCGATCCGACAGACCGAGCCATTAAAGGGTTGTGCAACCATCCAAAGGGGTGATGATATGCACTCCGCTTCGCTGCATCTGAGGAACGTGCTCCATTTCGAAATGAGCGATAGATTTTGCCCTGTTCATCTACATCGCCATGATGTGCTAGGACACAAGAAATTATCATGGGTCTCAACCCTCTCGCCCATATCAATGGCAAGCCTCTCAACATCCTCATCACCATAGCCTCGACCTGCGGCTTCGTACTCTTTGGCTACGACAATGCTCTATTTTCTGGGCTCATCATATCGCCTTGGTTCCTCCGAACATTTGACGACCCCAATGCCAGTCTCTTGGGCACCATCTCAGCAACCTACAATCTAGGCGGGTTTGCTGGTGCTGTGATAGCTTTCTTCATCGGGGACATACTCGGACGGAGAAGAACTATCCTCACTGGCATTGCAATCACCACTATTGGTGCGATCCCTTTCGCGGCCGCAACAAACATTGCGCAATTGACCGCGGGGAGGACAGTATGTGGTGTCGGCGTAGGCATCATGTCCTCGACCGTGGGTCTGTGGCAGGCGGAGACTGTACCTGCTCGGGCCAGAGGTGCGTACCTCGTTGGACAGCTGCTGTACGGGGCAACCCTGGGTCTATTCCTAGCGCAGTGGATCAACTATGGGTTCTACGCCGTCGAAACAAGAGTCGCCTTTGCCTTTCCGGTGGCATTCCAGGTTTTCTTCCTACTTGTATCGACCACACTGGTCTTGGGGCTGCCAGAATCTCCCAGATGGCTTGTCAAGAAAGACCGAGGCGATGAGGCGATGGAAGTGTTGACGCGATTAGTCGGCGCGAACGACGCTCGAGACAGGCTGAAGCAGATCGTGGAAGTCGATGCCATGGAGAAGAGTGTCAGTAGAAATCGTTATAAGGCCTTATTGACGAATGGGCCAACGCAGAATTTCCGACGACTCTGCCTTGCTGTTGGTGTCATGATCATGCGTGAGTAACATGACTCTCTGCATGCCAAAGAGCCACAAATTGACAAGAGTCTACGTTGCAGATCAGCTCGCAGGACCCAACACTGTGACATACTACTTACCGCGACTGCTGACCACTTTCATCGGGGCCTCACGTAAGGAAGCCCTCTGGATTGCTGGGCTTAGCTCTGTGGATTCGGCCTCTGCAACCTTGGTCGCCATCTTCACAGTCGATCGCTTCGGCAGGAGGCCATACATGCTCTGGGGAGCGGTGGCACAAGCGATCATGTTTGTCACTATCGCTTCGCTGCTTGGGACCGCACCGCCAGGTAACAGATCGTTCGGGATAGCCGCAGTGGTAATGCTGTTCGTGTACTACTGGATCAACTCGCTGTGTTGGCTCGGACAGTCCTGGGCTTAGTATGCTGTCCCTCGACGATAAAACGACAAGCCAATTTGCTGACTTGCAACAGTCCTGCTGAAGTATTGCCGCTCCAGATTCGAGAGCAGGGTCTGGCGATTGGGAACATGTTCTACTGGCTGTTCCAGTTCATGATGGTCGAGATCACGCCGATTGCCATCAAGAACATCTACTACAAGTTTTATATCATCCTGGCAGTCTTCAATATCAGTATGGCCGTCATCGTCTGGCTGTTTTATCCAGAAGTGGCTCGCATGGAATTGGAGGAAGTGGATCTGTTCTTCGTGAAGAAATATGGTAAAGATGAACACAATGAAATTGGTCGACTTGACTTGGAGCATGAAGAAAAAGCCGGTGCTTTGAAGGGACAGCAGTGTTGAAGAAGGGATGATTGCTATCATCGATCTCGAATGTAGGTAGATGTAGGTCGAAGGATCAAGATGCAAGGGAGCAAGTTGGAAAGGACGGTTGTGAGGCGGCAGGACTTCGGAAATTGGCTTGCAGCACTCCTGCACTCCAACCTCACACTCTTCTTCTCTCGAATGTCCGATGATGCTACGTCTATGTCGATTATGTTGTCGTCTCTATGTCGGCCGAGAGTGCTGAACGGTGTAACAGGATCGTCTCACATCTCACCCCGCCCATGCGTGCAGTGGAGCCAGCTCACCGACCTCCAATAACTTCGCAGCTAAGTACCCTCAGCTCTGTACCTCATATATTGTCCTTCATGAACTGAAGACACATCAAATCGACACTTCCACGAATGTCAGCATGTCCGCTAATCTTCCGTCCATTGAGTCTTCCCTTCCCAAACACAACGAGCTCTTCTACGGCGGCAATTGGCAAACGCCAGCCTCAGCCCACTACCAGGAGACCTACAACCCAGGCAACGGCAAAGTCATCACTGAAATCGCCCAAGCCGGTGAAGAAGATGTGAACGCCGCTGTTCTGGCCGCCGATGAGGCTTTCCAGACGTACAAGCTCATGCCTGGCATGCAGCGTGCTAGCCTCCTCAAGAAAGCAGCCAATGTGTTGCGAGAACACGCCGCCGAGCTGGCACTGCTTGATGCTTTGGACACCGGCAATCCTATCGCTGAGATGCTTTCTGATGCGAACGTAGCAGCTGCTTCCATGGACTACTTTGCCGGTCTCATCCCGATGCTCAAAGGCGAGACGATCCCTCAGACCGATGATACCTTCCACTATACTCTACGTGAACCACTGGGAGTCGTGGGACGAATAGTAGCGTTCAACCACCCTGTGATGTTTGCTGGCGCAAAGATGGCCGCTCCTCTGGCAGCTGGCAATACCGTTGTCATCAAACCGCCGGATCAGGCCCCGCTCTCATGCCTGCGACTAGCAGAGCTCATCGGCAATATATTTCCTCCGGGAGTTGTGAATGTACTGCCTGGCGGCGTGGAGTGCGGCAAAGCTCTGTCTACACATAGACTTGTCCGCAAAATCACTCTTATCGGGAGTATACCAACGGGCAAGGCGATTGCTCGAGCTGCGGCCGATACCTTGAAGCAAACGCTCTTTGAACTTGGAGGCAAGAATGCACTCATCGCATACCCGGATGCAGACCTCGACAAACTTGTAATAGGAATCGGTCGAGGCATGAACTTCACCTGGGCAGGTCAATCGTGCGGATCGACATCACGAGTCTTTCTGCACGAGTCCATACACGACCAGGTCCTTGACAAAGTCGTTGACTACGTGAAGAAAGAGTTCGCCCCGGGCATCCCAACAGAAATGTCCACCACCATGGGCCCTGTTATATCCCAAGCAGCCCAAGAGCGTATTCTTAAGTACATCGAATCCGGCAAGCAGGAAGGTGCCAAATTGCTCATGGGCGGCAAAGCTCCAACCGGTATCAAGGACATCGAAGGCGGCTACTTCATCGAACCTACAATCTTCGCCAACGTCAACTCAGACATGAAGATTGCACGAGAAGAGATCTTCGGACCGGTCATGTCCGTGTTCAAGTGGAAAGACGAAGAAGATCTCTTCCGCATAGTCAACGCGACCGAGTATGGACTGACGGCTTCGATCTTCACCAAGGACATCACTACCGCTCAAAAGGCTGTGAAGCGGGTTGAATCTGGGTTTGTTTGGGTCAACCACGTAGGCCGGCATTACCTGGGAGTTCCGTTTGGAGGTTTCAAAGAAAGCGGTGGGGGCCGTGAGGAGTCCTTGGAGGAGCTGATGTCTTTCACGCAGACGAAGAGTGTGAACATTAGTCTTGCGTAATATCGACGGTACAAGGTTTCTTTGACTCGTCACATTCATAGTGTTGCTTCTTTCCACCTGGAATTTTGCTGACCTCGCCGTGTAGTAAACGCATAACGCACCAGGCCACAGTCAGGCGGTCTACTGACCCAACACTGACTGCAGACCAGTGCTATAGTCATGCCTCTCAAATTGCGACTTGATGACATCCTTTTCCGCCCCCTGAATGGCCTTTGCAAACTTCGCCGCCCCTTCTGGATCATCCTTGAACAGATGATCCTTCACATTCCTCTGCGGCGTCTGGCCTAACCACTCGAATAGTGAGAAGTCCAAGAACTCGTTCGCTCTGAAAATCTCCAAGACTTCTACCGGCTCTGGCCCGATTGCTTCAATGAAATGACCCATGTTCTTAGGCACTATCCCTACATCACCGGCAGTGTAGTCGAACGTTCGAGCATTCCCTTGAGCGCCAAAGATCGTCACGCGAGCACGGCCTTTGATGAAGAACGACCACTCGTCTGCGTTGGGATGCCAGTGCATCTCGCGCATAGCGCCGGGTTCGATATCGAGGTGGGCAGCGGCAACAGTCTTCGAGATGGGGAAGTTCTTGCTGTCCGTGATTCGAACTTGGCCGCCTGTGGCGTTGACAGGTTCCTGGGCGAGCATCTTGTGGGTGAAGTTGAGCTTGGATTTCTTGAAGGCTTTGGGCTTCTCTTTGTCGATCGAGTCTGGCAGCGAGCCCTGGAAGATATACTTCTCCTTGTCGGGGATGGTGTCGAAGACTTCAGGAGCCACTCTGAAGTTCTCTCCGGCGACGGCTTGTGGAGTCTTGAAGTAGCAGTCAGTACAGCTCTTGATGAACACTGGCGGCCTAGGATCTTACATGTTTCAACCAGTCCGTCAACAGGAATGTCGACTCCTCGGAGAAGTGTCCATCGTCGAAGATCAGCAGGAACTCTGTCCCATTGGGACTGAGACCTTGAAGAGAGTGAGGATGACCGGCAGGAAAGTACCAAAGATCACCCTTTTCAACGTCGTCGATGAAGCTACCACCTTCGGTGTCGAGTGCTGTGACTCTGACCTTGCCCTCGAGAACATACGCCCACTCAGCCTCTTTGTGCCAATGCAGCTCGCGGATGACGCCCTCATCCAGTCGCATGTTGACACCAGCGAGCTCGATGGAGGTTGGCAACTCCTTGATTGTCGTCTGTCTCGTCCAGCCACCTTCTTCGATACGTACATGAGAGTCTGCAAAGCTCCTACATAACGTCAACTTGAGCAGATCGACCGAGAACTCACACATACCATCTCATGTTCTTGAAGTCTCCATGATCAGTCGTTGGCGGCCTGATCATATCCGGATTCTGCCTCTCTCGATCTCGATTGCGAGGGCCCAACACAGTCGACCCTTTGCCATTGCCCTACGATGAATATATCGATCAGTAAATCCATTCGAGCTGTTCAAACCACAGAACATGCACGCACTAACTCACCATAGGCTCGGGCTGTAGATGCCTCCCAATAGCGTCAATTTTGTGATCATACGGATCGCGAAAGTCCTTCCTATACGGACTCTTCGCATGGACCAGCGGATGTTGTTGCACTGGCGCTGCCCAGCACGAAGCCGAGAGCAACAACGTCGACAACAAGCCTAGCGAATGCATTCTTCCCTGCAAATCACTCGTCTTACCAAACAAAACCGAGTAGGACCAAGAGATATACCTCATGCACTCATGCACCCCAGAAATGTACTCCTCATTGCAACAATCAAACTTCTCCGCTAGCCGATATATCCGCCAACATCACCCAGCGCCCGGTTTGGACGACGTCATGGGCGACAGCGAGGCGGCATTTCTTACGCGATCGCTCCTCATCCTTACGCGTTGAAAACTAATCGACTGTTCCTGCAGATGAGATCTGGTTGGAGTGCCAAACGGCGAGCCCTGGTCAAGCTTCTCCTCCCTCCGCATTGAGCTCATCGCGACTTCATCTCTGCGAGAGACCTGCAGAAAAAGCAGCACATTGTCCGAGCGGCGCTTTCAGAGGCGTGGTCGTTGCCGGATGAGGCCCTTGTCGTTCATACGAGACATCATTGCGCGTCGTGAGGAGAGAAGAGTGTCTGGAGGGCTACTTGAGCATTTTGGCAAGACGCCGACAAAGAGACGAGCTCGTTCTTGCGATATACCCAAGAACTTCGACATCCGATATACCCGCTTTAGCCGGTATAGCCGTTCCCGCAACCACGACAGGACATTATTCTATAGCGATAGAACGAACGACGCACGACCGCTATGGTAAACGAGGCTGCCGCGAATGGCGGCGTCAATGAAACATCTCCCTTGCTCGGACAATCCAACACCAAGCCCACCAACGCAACACAGAGTCTACCAACCCGGCTGCACGCCCACTTCAGCAGCAATGTAACTACGCACTGGGGCGACCTGGCCCTCCTGTTCTGCTACATCATCACCGGTGTCCTCGACAGCAGCGCCACCATCGCCTGGGGAAGTTTCGTCAGCATGCAAACCGGCAACACCATCTACCTGGGCTCCGGCCTTGTCGCCCCCAACGAGGGAACTCGCTGGCTACGCGCGCTCATCGCGATAGCCTTCTTCTGTCTCGGCAGCTTCGCCTTCGCGAGGTTCCATCGATATCTTGGCGGAAGGAAGCGCTGGGTCATCGTCACATCCTATACGTTGCAGCTCGCAATGGTGGTCGGTGCCGCGATGATGATCACGCTGGGGCCGGAGGCGGATCCGAAGGGGGAGGTGGACGTTTGGGTTGTGGTGCCACTGGGGCTCGTGGCTTTTCAATCCGGTGGACAAGCGCAGATTTCGAGAGTGCTGAAGTTCGGGGCGCTCACAAGCGTGGTGTTGACTTCGATTTACTGTGACTTGTTTGGGGACCAGGAGCTGTTCGCTGGGTTCAGGGAGCACGCGGAGAGGAATCGGAGAATGGCGGCGCCGATACTGGTGTTGCTTGGGGCATTGATAGGAGGTCTTTGGGCGCATACCAGTGTTGGCTTGATGGGTGCTATGTGGACGGCGGCTGGGCTGAAATTGGTTGTGGTCGCGGCGTGGTGTTTGTGGCCAAGTGAGAAGGACGATGCATCGACAGTCTAGCGAATACAGATGAAACCTTACACAGTGTTATGATGTCAAGGAGACTTCGGACGAAAAGCGATCGATCGCGTTCCTGATCTACTACTTGATGATTCCCTAGGCGTTGGTCCGCCGTTGTGCATATTCACTGAACAGACGCTGTAGTCCAAGCCGAACATATCGCGTCGCAGCCTCTATCATGACTAGACCCAATTCTCCTCACTCGGAAGCTCACCACCAAGGGCCCCAGCCACCATGTCCTCCGTGCTCATTACCACCGCCGTACACCGGATATCCACCCGGCCCAGCGTACGTCTTGGTAGGATACGCAGGAGGCGTGTGAGAGTACACAGTGGTCGTAGAGACAGTCAAGAAGCCCGAAGAAGGCTCGGTGCCAGGGAGTCGAGACTGACTGGAGAAAGTCACCGGCGAGCCTTCAGTGCTGTTTGTGGAAGTGGTACTGTAGACCGGTGGTGTGTATATCGCCAACGATGATGTGGTGCTGCTACCGGTTGCCGTGATCGGCGAGCCTTCTGTGGAGTTGGATGACACTGGGTAGGATGACACTCCAGTCGCTGTGATGGTTGAGGTTGACGTGATGTACCACGTTGAGTTCGGGTACATCGGCGGCCCGCTGGGCAATGAAGAGCTTGGAGAGCCTGATGGTGTGACGGCACTGCCGAGCGTTGAGCTGCTGTAAGCGGTCGGATATGTCCAGTTGTACGACGGATAAGAGGGGATGCCGGAAGAGCCAGCTGTCGTCAAAGACAGTGTGATGGTAGTTTGCAACGTCAAGGTCGTGGTGACGCCTGTGCTGTACGGCATGGAGCTGCTGTTAAAGCCGATTGGCGAGCCCTCAGTCGATGAAGATGATGTCGAACTGTTGCCGTAGCTTGGAGGTGGGAACGCCGTGCTGTAGACTGGAGGTGCGGTGGAGTTGGACGCTGTGATGGGAGAGCCTTCGGTACTGGAGCTTGTGGTCGATGTGGAAGAAGTTGTACTGCCTGTTCCGTAGCTGAAGCTTGGGTATGGCGGTGGTGCACCATACGGTGGAGGCGAGTATGCAGGTGGACCATAGCCAGGTGCAATCTTGGCATCGACAACTGCAAAGTGTTAGCAAAGTCAATTTCAGAAGGTCAAGGAGGATCTCATCTACCTGGTAGAGGCTCTGCAGCGGCCGCGACAAGCAGCAAGCTGCCAGAAGCGAGGATAGAGAGCTTCATCTTGAAATCTCTGGTGGCGATAGGCTGTTCAAGCAGAGGCCAAAGGGGAACAAGGCAGCAGAATGGACGAAAGCAACGTGAACGAAGGGAAAGACTGCTCAACGAACGGGAGCGTGAAAGAAGAACCTTCCAGCAGCAGTGGGTACAAACGGGCAAGCTCTTATACTGTAACCTCTTTGCGCGCTGTGATATCAAATCTGTCTCTACCCACCCGCCTTGCAGCCGCAGAAGGTATCAAAGTGTGTACATTTCCAACAGGGACCAAGCAGGAGGACAATCAATGCACGGTTCCTGACCGGACCGCGAGCCCCCCATCACAGATCGTGAAGCTGGATCGATGTTGCCGTGCGTCGACGGAGTCGGTCATGCAAGGTACGAACAGCAAACTGCTGCGTTTCCTCAAGGGATGTGGAAGGAAGGGTGGTGACTGTAAGCCATGGCGTCTTGCATGATGGATACGCGACTGAGGGGCGCATGTGTAAGACCTCTAGGGCCGGCGACCCACAGGCCAGGTTGACACCAGGAACGGCTGACACATCTGTGGGACGAGGCCTGTGGAGAGATCATATTGGACATGGTTGGAATCGCTGAAGGTGGGTAGATGCTGGTGAAACCGGATGGCGGACATTGGGGATGGATCTATGGTCTAGGTCTGCCCCGGGGCTTCTTCCCGTGCTGTGTCCAGCCGATCAGCAATAGGCTGTGTCGACCTGATGCCAACGGCGTGCGAGTGGGGATGATGGACCAATTCGTTCGTACCTGCATCTGGCTTCCAATCGCGATGCTCGTACGGACTTCGCAAGTCGTGATCTCTGCTGATGATGGGGTTTGAGCCTCAAGCCCTGGAGTGCCCATCACCGTGGCGTGTTCGTAATATTTGTGCGCGCTCTTCGAAGCAGAATCGTCGACGTGGTACGGCATCTCGGCCTAGAGGAGTTCGCCGAACGTTGTGTAACAGGCACGACTCTTGCACCTGCAGCCGCTGGGCCGTTTGCACTCGCCTGATCTCTGCGAAGAGACCAGCTGTCGGCAGACTATGCTGCATGCCGTCGTCCAGTGCAGCTGATGAGAAAATGAGGACTCTCATCACTTTAGCGGCCTTGGAGATGGTCGTCGTGTCCGAACAGATGCCTCGCCAAGTCGAAAGCAGTGGCTGTGATTGGAGACTGCCACCAAGCTGTGAGCACGCGAGGCGGCGAGTGTCTTATCGTATGGCTGCTACACTCACTCGTACTTGTCAAGTACCTAAAAGAATTCCGACAGGAGCGCGCGAAGTAAGCGTTCGAACGCACCGCAAGGCGCAAGGCGCATCCCAATAGCTGCATTTGCATGTGCCGTAATACCCAACTTAAATCACCTGCTGTGTCGCCACGATGCAACGCTCACAAGGGCCCCATCGCTTCCAAGCTTCTCCAAGCTTTCCAAAGGTACTGCGAGCCATTGGGAATGAGTAGTCTAGCTGCAGCTCGGCAGTGTGCAGCGCTGCGTCCCCAGGATTGGACTCATCCACAGGGGCCATCAATGCGATCCGGCGAACGCCGCTGGTCTCTGACAAACGGCCCCAGACGACTGGCCGGCTTGCGATGCATCGATCTGATCCCTTTCGATTGAATCAGCATAATGACGAAGCAAGGGATGTCCAAAAGATAAGGCTGTGCCTGTCTCATCCTATGTCAAATGTGAAGTCTGGACTCTCCAACGACAGAGGGCGAGCGTTTCCTGAGGGTGGTGTCCAAGATTGACAGCTCTCATCCACAAGTGCAACAACACTGTCAGCCAGAAGCCAACACTGGCAATGACAGTCGCTTGTGTGACCTGACGAGAACCGCTGCAAACGAGATCGTAATCTTCATGTCTCGGCGTTGTCGTCTGAGAATGGACTCCTGGTTTCATCGCGCGAGATGTCCTCGCCAAGTCCCATCGTTTGTTGCGGTGGCACTTTCAGTGTGTCACTCCCGCTTGTGCCATTGACGTGTGCCTTGTCACCGTTGCTGACAGGTTTCGAGCCTTTCCGCCTCCGTCTGGGGGCTGGAACACTTGGCTTCTCTTTGGCGACCTTTGCGGAAACGTCCATCACGCTGATGCTGCTTTCCGCTGCCTCTCCTATCGACATGCCCAGTAGTTTCTTGGCCACTACAGACTCGCTTGGCACCACTTCTGCAAGCTTCTTCTCAATCAGTTCGTCCTGCTCGTCATCCTCCTCTCTGAGCCACTCAATCTGCTTGCAGCGGATCACCAGTCGAATGATCGTTTCGTCCACTGGCGCGAAGTGGGCAGAAGATCTGTTGACCAACAAGAAGAGCAGCTTTCGCACTTCCTCGCGCTTGTAATTGTTCCCCTCGCGGGCCAACTGCGTGTTCTTCAAGAGCGGACACAGCACACGCAAATACGTATGCCTCAATGCCCGCTGCCCGTCCTGATCCGGTGCAAGACCAGAGTCCGGGTTTCCAGGATCCAGATCCAAAAGGTTTCGAATGATGACGTCGACCAGGACGTGTAAATCGTTTGTGTAGAAATACTCGTAAGTTCCAGGTGTCGTGAACAAGAGATAGAGCAGTTTCAGAATCAGAAGTTGAGGGCCCAGCTGCGACTCCCGATTGAGCAAAAGGATGAGGTTCTCTCCAAACGTCCGATACGAAGGGCCATGCATGGATAACAGCTTGAGGATGCGATTGGTGACCGGCCCATGCTCCTCTGAAGGGGATATCGTCGCATTTGCAAGACACATGTACTGTTCATTCAGAACCAAGAGGACCCGAATGATGGGATAGTGGTAGGGATCATCGGCGTCATCGGAAAGCTCCTCAATGAGCTGCAGGAGATAAAGGATGAAAGCATCGTCCACGATGGTCAAGTCGTCCCTCGAGAGTCTCTGTATCCTTGACATCTCGAACAGCAGTTCCAAGAGCAGTCGGTGTAATCCAACATCATCATCTCTCTTGGCCTTAATCAACTCCACGAGCCGCGGAAAGGCACCCTCGGCCTGCATCATCTCGAATGCAGGCTCGTTCGAACGTCCATCAAAGAGTAAAAGCGCCGCGACGAGGTGTAGTGTATTTGTATCGTCCTCTTGCAACAAGCAGTACAATATCTGCCTTCTGACATAATCCCGATTGTGCTTCGACAGCGGCGCATCAAGCAACTGATAACAACACCTCGCGACATCATACTCGGACTGCAAATACGCCTCTTTGAACCTCGTCGTGAACCCCAGGAACCTCCTCAGCACATCGTCGATTTCCTCGTGCGTCTCGCTCGGCGCCGTAACGATATCGTCGAGTTCTGTGAACCGCAACCCAATCAGCATGTGACAGTGTGGAAGAAGCACGTGGCCCGAGACGCCATGGATGTGCTTGGCCTTACCCTCCCAGAACTCGTCCTCGTTCTCGACGCTCCACTCGAAATCGTCCTCTTCGTCCGAGTCCATCCTCGCGCTGCCGCCGAGAGGCGCGACCGAAGAGCTGTCGTCGCCAGCGGGGAAAGGTGCGAAGGTTGCGGAAGCCGTTGGTGAAGGTTGGAAGTCAGTGGCCGGAGTTCGGCTTGACGCAACCGCAAGTGGAAGGGTGGAGCCGATCTATCCGATGTACTGTATGCGGTGCTTATAAGGCGAGGTTGTATCAAGGCTTCAGAGAGATCATCCTCTGGTCGCATGATCCTGTGGGAGAGTGGGAGTAGGAGAACAGTATTCACAAGCTCAAAAAAGTCGTCTGACACTGCACTCGTACCTGTGGCAAGACATGACCAGCGATGCTACATGCAATGCTATTTATACACCGAAGAGCAAATACTATCTACATCTTTGAGCGACAAAGGACCTCTGCCCGTCGAGCAAAGTGCTGTGTTGTATCTGCTGCGATCATATGAGGGACTGATCAGTGGAGCTGCCTCCTCCGCCTTCCAGCCGGGTATCATCAATGCTCTCTACTAGTCTCTCAACCGCCTGGCCATCGCTGACGTTGTGCAGTCGAGGGTGTTTGGCGCCTTGCACATCGGCGCCTACTGCGCAGCTGTCGTGTCGTCGTTTTGGTGAAAGGGAGGCGTCGCGCTCGCTTTTCTGGGAGGTATGGTCATGTCGAGCCTTTCGTTGAATATTGAACTTGACCATGCCGTCGTCGTGGAAGATGGGTTGACTAGAGTCGGTAAATCAGAGGTCAGTGGAAACCTCTGGGGACTGCCATGAGACTCTACCACTTGACTTCGGGAATCTTGCGCTGCTCGTCCCAATGAGCCTCTCCTCCATCCTTCACCGTCAACTTAGGGTCGATGCCAACGGCAGGCTGGGCGGCCTGGGATTCGCCGTTAGTCATGGCCACATCTTCCCATTCGCCCCATGCCGAAGCAGTCGATTCGTTGGGGTTGGATTCTGGAAGCTCGTCGGGCGCACGACAAACCGGCTGGATGAGCTCTGACTTCTTGTCGTCCCGAACGTAGACGGCGTACGTTGGTGTGCCTTGTTGCCACGTTCTAGCCTCAAAGATGTCGTCGAGCTTGGTGACCTGTTCAACCTTCTCGTCGTTGTAGCTACGCCAAAGATCATTTTGAAAGTCGTGTATGTATGTCCAGTAGTGTCCATTGGTGGAGCCACCGCGGTGAATCATGACCGCTGCAAGTCGATATTTGAACTTCTGGTCGTCGAGAAACCGATCTTTGAGCTGGGCTTCAAGCTTCTGTATCTCTTCTTCGAGGCTTGCCAGACGGACTTTCTGTGCCTGAGCATCAGCAGCCAGTGTGCTAGGAAGGTCTGGATCCACGTCAAATCCGTCCATACCAATAGCTTCGAGATCGCCATTGATGCCAGATAAGGTGTTCAGGTAGTTGGCAGCTTCGTTAACAGCAGTTGGACCATCAAGATCGGCGACGCAGGAGGACAGCGCTCTCTTTTCCATCTTCAGGGTATGAAGTTCCTTCCGCCATGCCCAACACGCCTTGCGCTTTTGCAATATCTCGCTGCCACTCTGCTCGCAGTATCGATCCATGTACAGCTCATCTTCGAGCTTGATGCAGTGACTGGACTTGACGACTTGTTTTGTTGTCGGATCTTGCATGATGCGCGGTATATTGACCTGGAGCACGGGCGGCAGAGAGCGGATGGTCCGGTAGACTTCTAGACCTTTCCTGTCCACTGCATCACCACCCGGTGGTTGCAGGTCAGTTACAGCATCTAGCATGGAGTACAAGTCAGTGTCCTCTGTGGGAACGCCAAGTTGAATGCTCGTCCTGATCTCGAGTTTGGGTTTTCCCTCAACCCCATTCTCAAGAGGCTGATCAATGAGAGCGACCTCGAATAGCTCACGAATTGCGTCTTTCTGCTCACCAGCGTCGTCTTGTCCTTTGGGCGTCATTCCGGCTTGTAATCGCCACATGATCTTCTCGTGGACATCGGACACATCTTGCTGCGCGACAGCTTTTTCCTTGGCGATAGACAGCGCTCGTTCTCTCGTGGTGGAGAATCTGCGTGGTGGGAGTGGAGGTGCGCCTGCTGGGTTCTTGTCCTTGTCTTCGCCTCCAGAATCGGGAGGAGTGGGTGGTAACTCAGAGTCTTTCATGGGGACGTCTTCTCCTTCAGCATTGTCTGAATCAGCTTGTAGAGTGACGCTACTGGCATCGGATTGGTGTCTGTCATCCCCACCGGCAGCACCTTTCGCCTCGTCCGTTACGCTTTTGTCCACGGCGTCCCCCAGAGCATCTTGTTGACTTGCCTGCGTAGTCACGTCTTCTTTCGCCGAGCTTTCCAGCTGCGCATAATGCTTCGGATCCAGGAACGCACGGCACACAAGATCTTGCTCAGGCCTCACTTTATCGGTGGGGCACTTGATCATGCGCTCAAACAGATGCTTCAAGTCTTCTGCGAATCGTTGTCCGCCCTTGATCTCTACCATTGAGACGTTGAGATAGCCCACGCGCTCACGCTTTTCCTGATGCTTGGTAGTGTCAAGCTTGTAATCGTCGTAGTTGAGGACAATGTCTCTCAATGGTGCAACGCTAAAATAGTACTGCAGTAAGCTGTTGAGATAGCATGTGTTGCCGTGACTCTCCAGACCGACTGGCCACGCTTCCAGTGGGTGTGCCTTAGCAGCAGCACCCTTGGCCATGGCTTTTTGAATCGCTGCAATGGCTTTCTCTGTTTGCTCGCCTGGACGGTCTGCTCTCGCGAACTGGAACTGAGTCGGTAACACGCTTGCATCTATTTCGCTGACGTTCCCCTCGACGCCGAGATGGCGTAGAGCTTCTTCTGGGCTCATCTCAAATCCGTCAGACCGGCCAGTAGACAGCCATGAATTGAGGGCATCGCTTTTGCGTTCTCTCGCGATGATCGATATTGCTTTTTGCGCCAGTTCCTCGTTGCTCTTGTTATCGCTCGTCTGCGGGATATAGTCAGTAGCTGTACGTGGCGCATATGGCAAGAGGTGGGAGTGTGAAACAGACCTTGATCGCAACAACAGACAACAGCATGTCATCAGACGTGTTCTTATCAACCCCATTGCCGAGCCATGCCAATGCGTCCTCGTATGTATCCATGGTCTGTTGCGCAGCTTTGATAAGTCGTTGACTCCCTCTCGCAAGTCCGACTTTGTAGAGCGCTTGCCGCGCTTCGTCCTGCTGTGTTGGACCGGCGTCTGAGATCAGGACGTGATAAAGATTCAGCACCCGCTCATCGTCGTCTGACGGAGTGACCTGCAACCCTTTGTATGCAGCTCTAAGATCTCTGCGGCTGACGAGGTCTTCCGAGGCCAGGGTTGCCACTTTGATCTGAAGTTGCTCTGTGTTTCGGCTTTCGGCGATGACTTGCAGGCACTCAAAATAGTATGGTCTTTGCTCTGGGTCACAAAGACTTTGCCGGTCAAATGCAAACTCGACTAGAGAATCTGCAAAGTCTGGCAGGGCGCCAAGTGCTGCATAGTACCTGTTTCTGTCAATCGAGCGAACATGATGGGTGCCGAAGGCAGTCGTGGGACACGTACGGAAGTATCTCGTTTGACACGCCCGTGCGTCTGAGCGCGATTTGACTTGTGTCTGAAATGGAAGTTAGCCTCGTCAATGTTTGCTAGCCCAAGCGACCATGATGCAGGCTTACATCCTTGCGCTGCAAGCAGCCTTTCAATGTCTCGATCCGCGGATGGCCAGCCCTCGGCAGCGGCAGGGTTGACAGAGTTCGTGTCGACTGCCAGCCGTGAGATGGCGGCGAGCAGTTCCATCTCGAAGTCCTCGAGCACTTCGCGATGGCTGTCGCCAGGGGCGTGTAATCGATCCTCTAGTGCTGGCGGGTCAGGCAATGTCCAGTGCATGTCCTGGGAACTTATCAATATCAGTTGGCCAGCAACATCAAACCTCGCACCTTACCTCATACTTGAATCCCAGCTTGTTCAGGAGACCTGCGCAGTCTTGACCCTGAACGCCGAAAGCTTCCATGAATCTCTTGTTATTAGCAGGGAACGTCCGCTTTACGTGCTCTGGGTTCAGCGCGTCCTTGATATACTTCCTCAATCGGCTCAGCGCTTCGATCGGTGAAGCTCGTCGTATGCCCTCCCTCTCCGGATCATCTTCCACAACTGCCTCATGCCTCCGCCTTAACCTCTCAGTATCTGTGAGCAATGCAATATCTGCCGATTCCAGCTTTTGCAGGCGGAACGAGATGCGCAAATGAGCACTGCATTCAGGAGCGCTGCACAGCCATGCGAACACTATTCGATTGTGGCCCGCATCATCTTCTGCCTGGTGCCGCTGGAAATGATGCAGAGGGTATTCCTCATTTGGACAAGCATTGACGGTAAATGGGTACTTGATGTGGACATCGGCGTGTATCCTGCATCTCTTGCATACCACTGCGATCTTGTACTCCGCTCCTCCGTGCGGCCTAGAATCTGTAGGCGGCACTACGCTTTGACTCCATTTGGGTGTATACTCGTGTTTGCAACGGCCTTCGGGAGGATGTAGCTGAGGACCGTCTCCCACCGGCGGAGTGAGATCGGTAAGGTAGTTGCCGTTCGGGGGCGATCGAAGAGGGTCAAAATGCAGGAAGTCTTGATGTAGTTTTGGAGCAGTCTTGCCTGGACCGCTGGCTACGGAGGGCATGCCTCCTGGTTTCGTGGGATTGCCAGCGAGGAGGCGGACGGGAGGCTATCGATGAGGTGGGTTTCGAGCTTGTTGAGAGATGAGACGTGTTGTCATGGCTAGGCGGCAAGCAAGACGTACAACATCTGATGGTGTCTTGGAGCAACGTCAGTGTCGAAGCGCATCACATGAACCTTGCACAGGACGCCACTGCCCGCGCCACGCGACGCGAGCTCCTTCCTCCGCTGTCTCTGTCTCTCCCTTCCAACTTCACTTCACTCACCTCACCACCCTTTCACACGGCAGGCACATGTTAGCGGACGCTACATGTATCTCTCGCGAGCATGTGACAGCAACTCGTCAAGTTCATCAAGTGATCGAATTGCGCGCAGTGCAGGCCGGTATAGTCCGTCGAAGTGTGTCGTGCGGGCTGTAAGAAACCCCACCACCGCCAGAAGGCACGGCCGACGTTCGCATCCAACATGTAGCCTTGTCTCCGTGCCGCTCGATTTTTGGGTCAACCATTCACCACACTCCCACTCGCCAGCTGAGCGGAGACGACACTTTGTGCGAACCCGATGCTTTGGCTGCCTGCTCCAAGCTCACCCAAACTTGCCAGCCTACCTAGCAACCACCTACGTCTAACCTACCCTACACCCGTGAAGCTCTCTGCGGGCTGGCGGTCGCTTTGCTCGACAACATTACAGACACCTACGTCTAAACTCACACGGCTTATTGGGTGCCATGTCGACAGGCGCAACATCCGACCAGACGGTCGCTAAAAAGACCTTGATGGACCTCCCTCGCGAGATCTATCTGATGGTCTGCGCCTATCTCACGCCACAAGACCTCACGCGACTGGCTCTTGTCGGCAAAGACTATTACCTCGCCGTTCAGCAGCCTCTCTATCATCATGTCGACATCCGAGCATGGGAACAACTGCCCCGTCTCTGTCGTGCTCTGACGGGCATACCTGTCGTCTCCTCCATCAGCGCCAAGTAAGTTCGCGTTCTCGGCCCCCAACATGCACTTCCGATTCGAGGCTGAACCATGACAGGCAACGCCAGCGATGGCACAAGCTCAGCGATGCACAGCTTCGCGAACGCGATATCAAGACGCTCACCATCCTCCTCGACATCAACAACACAAAACGCGGCTTCGTCGGTGCCGACTTCGCGCGCCTCACAGGAGCTATCTCTCGGCGCAGCAGCAATCTCACTATCGAGCTCTTGCTCTACGGTCCCTGGCATCGTCTTCTGATGCAACTAAGCTCTGCTTCCTCATCGCTTCCCGATGTCAGGCGCCTCGTTGTCTGCCTTGGTGGCAGCGACCGTCGAGACTTCGGCCCACACGCATCCGAGTCTGCCCTGGACATATGGGACATTTGCTTCTCCGGCTCGACTTTCCCTGACCTGAGGGAGGTGGAGATCGATACCCTCTATACACGCCCTAGCGACCGACCACACAATCTCAAAGCGGTCGCTTGCGGAACGTGGGGGGACTACATCACCAGATATGAGGGAGGTGGAGTTGTTTCTATTCCTTTCTTCGGACTCAAGACGATGAACAAGATCTCCATCAAGCACAATGACTTGCTCACCACGCCCACTCTGGCGAATTTATTCTCGTCCAGCGTCATTCCTGCAAAGCTCACCCATCTGGAGATCGTCAACTGCCCGAATCTGAATCAGGTGAGAGACTATGAAGATCTCGCATTGTTGCTTGAGCGTGGACTGCCACTCCTACAACACTTCCGATTTCATCTCCCGCGCAACCGTCGCGGCGTGGAGCACCTTCTCGCGGCATATTACAAAGACACCAGCGAGCATCCTCAATGGCACCTCTGTAACGTCGTACGCGCGCTCGGCCAGAAGATCAAGAGTCTCGATCTTGCACTGCCATTCGCATGTAACCGAATGTTCCAGCCAAAGACCAGACAAGCTCCAGCAAAGCTCGCCGAGAGAGACTGGCCTCCCATTGCGCGGGAGCCATATGAAGATCTTCCCGTCCGACTCCTATCTGCCGGG
The DNA here is from genome assembly GCA_002786045.1 of Zasmidium angulare. Classification (NCBI taxonomy): domain Eukaryota; kingdom Fungi; phylum Ascomycota; class Dothideomycetes; order Mycosphaerellales; family Mycosphaerellaceae; genus Zasmidium; species Zasmidium angulare. Next base: position 511,992 of record NHNX01000008.1, read on the forward strand.
TACAGATACCGTCGACTGATCTGCTGGGACTCTGTCTGCGGCGAGAACCACGAATGGGACGATATGCTGGAGCTCGCAGACAATCAAGGCGACATGATTAGCTGGGAGATCGTGAGCAACCGAGACAAGACTGCCAGTTGGCATGTCAGCGGTTGTCTGCCGATGAGCTATAAGTCAAGCGACGTGCTGAAGCGGATGTTGCCTGTAGAGGCTCGCTAGACAGGCCACTACGAGCGTCCTCGTGCTGTGAAGACGGAGCAAAGCCTAGCGATTGTTTTCTAGATGTGACACGACGGCGAAAGTTCAGCGTCTATTTGTTGCCTGGACCGTGATTCTCAATTGCAACCGCTTGATTGTTAAGTCGTTGACGGGACTCAATACACATCTAAATGGCCGTCGTTGCTGCCCTTGTCACCTCGCATGTACCTTCCAGATTCGCGTAGCGCGTTAATCTGCAACTCTATTCTCGATCCTCCAGACGTCGATTGCTCCAGGGCTGTACTCACGCGCATACACGATACTAGACGCTCGATGCGGGCAAAAGGTGCATCCAGCCGCGAGGCGCGGATCCCGCGCTGACAGAAGAGAAGCTCTATTAGCTGCCAGTGGCCGTGTGCCGCTCATGGTAGTCCATCTTCCTTGTATCGGACGACATGTCTTCCAGCAAGGCCAGCACTGTGCCCCAACGAGTCGTATCTCGTCTGATCGCTAGCGCTCTCGCAGACCCTCAAATCCCTAGAAAAGATCCGACAGAAGCATTCTGGCAACTGCCTGCGTCTAACATCTCGTTACAAAGATCGTCGAAACTGCCTGCCGCCACAACGTACGCCATAGTCGGCTCTGGTATTACGGGATGCAGTGTCGCGAAGCACCTTCTCGAGAGTCTACCTTCGGAATCCAAAGCTACCGTGACTGTATTCGAAGCCAGAGCTCTTACCAGTGGAGCAACGGGCCGCAATGGTGGCCATTTGCTTTCACCCTTGCCTGAAGAGTTCACGCTGATGGAAAAGCACTACGGGACTGAGGAGACGACGAAAATAGCAAAATTCGCCAATCGCACGTTGGACGAGATGCACGAGCTTGCTAAGCATGCTGATCCTGACCTGGCGAGAGCGGCCGAAGTACGCAAAGTGCGGACTGTGACGGGGTATAGGAGCAAGGAGGCCTTTGAAGAAGCGAAGGCTTCGCAGAAGAGGTACGAGGAGTGCTTGCCAGAGTTCAAAGGAGATCATGAAGTCGTTGATGGCGATGAAGCTGTGGAGGTATGTGTGGAGCACACATGCCCTCGAATATATTGCTGACAGGGACGCATTTTCAGAAGCACAACATGAAAGGCAATGTCGGCGTCATCGTGAACAGTGCAGGCGCTTTCTGGCCTTACCGACTGATCACAGGGCTATTCGACCGCATGCTGCAACGGTACAAAGACCGCTTCACGATCGAGACTGAGACACCTGTAACGTCTGTTGATTACGATGCCGACACGGATTCAGAACATCCTTACATCCTGGCCACACCCCGCGGTACCATCCGTGCGAGCAAGGTCATCTACTGCAGCAATGGCTGGACCGGCCATCTCCTTCCCAAACTTCGTGGAAAGATCTATCCTCTGCGGGGCACAATGTCAACGCAACAAGCAGGCCCAAACCTGCCTCACGAGGGAGATCAGAAGTCGTGGTCCATAATCGATGGTAAGCCGACTTATGATGCAAAAGACAACACTTTCACGTACGGCTTGTACTACATCACACAAAACGCCGCAACAGGCGACGTCTTCATCGGTGGCGAGAAACAAGAGGCCGGTGAGATGCTTTCGAGTGATGACTCAACGATCAGTCAAGTATCGAAGCAGACTTTGGAGACAATCTTGCCCTCCATCTTTGAGAAAGGCTGGCTAGAAGGCGAACAACCTAACGTGCGCAAAGTGTGGTCGGGCATTATGGGCTTCACACCTGATCACATTCCCTGGGTTGGACAGATCCCTAGCAGCGCCACAGGTAGGAGGGGCGACGGGGAATACATCGCGGCTGGCTTCAACGGCTATGGTATGCCCCTGTGTTGGGGTTGTGGAGAGGCTGTGGCGAAGATGATCATGGGCAAGCAAGATGAAGTGAACGAGTGGCTGCCATCAAGTTTCTTGATCACGCCGAAACGACTCGCGAGTCCCTATACGACTGTTGAGGCGGCTATTGCCACGCTACTTGATGGACAGCTCGGAATGGCCTCAAAGGCTTATTTGGCGTATAGTTTTGCAACGAGCTACGCGAGGAAGACGCTATTCGGATGATGCTGGGACTGCGGAACAACAGACCGATCTCGACTCAGCATCATGTATGTATCCTGCGAGAGTTGTCCACTCACCACAGCACAACTTAACTCAACTCACCCTTCCTCACTCACCAGGCCACCCCGTCTCCTCGACCCTATAAACAAGCTTAACACCACTCGGCCCCCTCCCCTCCCTCATTTCGCCCATTCCATCCAGCGCACCCCTCAGCCCACCCGACCTGATCTCCTGCGGATGCGCAATCCACCTCCCCTCCTTCCACAGTCTCTCCACAAAGGGAAACCACCTAGTGCCAAACTCGTACACCGCCGGTATCTTGGCGAAAAACTCACCTTCGAAGATGTAGTCTTCGCCGCTAAAGGCGTAGCCTAAGAAGAAGATGGACTTGACGTCGGAGCGGGGACTGTCGATACCTAGGAGGTTGACGTAGGTTCCTCCTTGGGGTCCTATGGCGGCAGCGCAGATTGCGGCGGTGGATTCCAAGGCTACGCAGTCGAGGACTGTGGTGAGGTTGGAGGAGGTGTCTTGCAGGATTTGGGTGCCGACGTTGGGTGTGCGCTGGGATGGTTAGTGGTGCAAAATGGCATGGTAGGGATGAACTGACGTAGTCGTAGACGGCGTCCGCGCCGCGACTCTTCAGGAGGTCGAAATGTTTTGGGGAGCAGGTTGTGAAGACTTTTCTTCCGGACCTGAGAGGTGTTAGTTAGGTCGTCCTTGGTCCGTCACGTCGATCAAGAAGAAGAAACTCACATCTTAGCAAACTGCACCGCAATGGTCCCGGTCGCCGTACTCCCTCCATAGATCAGGATTGGCTCTCCCTCTTTCTCACTCTGTTCTCCCTTCGCTCCAGGCCAAGGCAACCCCAGAACATGATAAAGCGCATAGCCCGTCGTCGCAACTCCACTTCCCACACTAGCTGCCTCCTCAAAGCTCACGCCCTCGGGTATCTTCATCTGCAAAGCGCCTTTGACAATGATGAATCTTGCGAAAGCCCCAGTTTCGTGGTTAGAGTCATTGCCTGTACGCACATGTCAACTCCTAGTCACTTCTCATCTGATCAGAAAGGGGCATTCGTAGTCATACTCACCACCATGAGCGAAACCTGCGATCCTGTCGCCCACGCTCCACCGTTGCTTGCAATCATCACTTACGACTTCCACGATCCCGGCATAGTCGCATCCGACTACAGAGCCTGGCAAGCCGGCAGCGTCGAGCGTCGTCCAGTCGGTAGGGTTGAGGGCTATGGCGACTGTGCGAACCAGTAGGTAACCTGGGGGGATCTTAGGGATAGGACGAGGCTCGAGTGAGGCGACACCCGTGTCCTTGCGCACAAGTGCGTAGTTCTGGGGAAGTGAGGACGGCTTGGACATTGTGAGGAAGTGTGATAAGTAGAACTCAAGAATTCAAGGGGTTGAAACCCCAGAATACTCCCTCAGCTTTTATGTGACATGGGTCTCTTCACGCCTTTAGCCATTGGAAATCCAATTCACAGGCCGGACCATTATCGCCGTCTGTTGTGCAACCCGATGCCAATGCCCATCGTCAAGAGATGCCGCTTGGTAGGGCTGCTGACATATCGCTTATCCTCACCACCTTCCAAGGCGACCAACTTCCAAGTCGAGCACAGTGTTGCTGACGAGTTGTTTAGCATTTCGGTTGCGTGCAGAAGAGGTGAGGTCGAAAAGAGCTTGGCTTGCAAAGCTGAAAGGAGGTTGAACGCCGAATGCCGATAGCCGTCGTGGTGGCCGGTCAAAGATTCGTAAATGTGTACATTGGTAGAACAGCATGAGACCGAAGATGAAGTAAAGGTGTCGGTGTGTAAGACAGACTGACAAGAGGATATGCTAGAGAAGCAAAGGAGAATGGTGTACACACGAAATATATCGACTCGCAGAGCAGATTTGAGGAAGGCGGCGCCCAAGCCTACGAACTCCGAACTCCGTTGGATCCGTAGGTCTTGCGCAAGGAAAGACTGGAGGCAACAAAGCAAAGTAAAGCTGATTGGAAATCAATCAGAGAGAGAGAGAGAGAGAAAGCGTACATGGAAATTGGTCCCATCGTGTGGATCAGTCACCAAGATCCACGCCGACTGACCGACCCGTCTCGTGGGATTCGGACTCGTTGCACATTTTGGCTGAGTGGCGGCGTCTCGATGATCAGAAGCAGATGCATATATGTAGCGTATCACCTAGTCAGCTCGTTGTCTACCTCCCAAGTCAGACCTTCTTGCTGCGGCTTTGGAAAAGGGACTTTGCGCAGCAGCCAAAGCCGGCTTGCCCGCATTACCACATTAGGCAGCCAGGCTCTCCTGCCAGCGCCTGACTTGGGAGGTAGCTCGTCGTGTGTGTTTCCAATTCCCAAGTAATATGGGCCTTCATCGTCCACGCAAACCTTATGGCCGGGAGTCAGGTGTGTTACTGCAAGAGCCGAGTCACCATCAGAGGGCTCGTCCAACATGTCTGCCATCGCAGCGACCGATACCACTAAGCTGACGCGTTTCATCTTCTTCCATTCCCCTTGTTCGAGATGCTGCTTGATCTCGTCCGACGTCCACGCCATAGCGGCCTGCTCAAGACCAGGATGTCTGTAGACCTGCTCGCCATCTTGCACCAGGCCCAACACACAGCCTTGCTGGAGTCCTGTGCCAAAAGCGTCTTCCCGGAAGTCTCGCGGCTGCTCGGATAGGCCTTGCACACAATTCAGCTTCAAGAGGAAGCAATACGACCACGGGTACCCTAGACTCAAGGCCGGGCCTTCAATTCGTAGGCCTTTGTGCGTCATCGCGTATGGGGACCGCTCGACTCGAGGGGCTTGCTCGACAAGACCACTTTTCAAAAAGGCGCGAGGACTCTCCGCAAGCAACTCTCCACCGCTTTCGAACACAAAAATAGATTCGTCGTCACTTTGTGAGATGATTGCTGTCTGTAGCCGCTGGAACGCCTTCTTTTTTCCCTCGCCGTATAGCAAGGGCATGTTGACATCGAACAGTCCCATCAAACAGTATGCTTGGTCCTCATGCCGTGTAGTCACCCGCTTCGCGGCCCAACTCATACGCTGCGCTACAGAGGCGTGGCTGAGTGGTATGTACAGGTTGAGGTAGCTCAGAGGCACGCCACTTGCTTCTGCAATGATCTTGGATATCCTGGAGCGTTCGTCCTTGTTCCCAAGTCGTTTCCAAGCCTCGTTGTAAAAGATGACACGCTTTGGCGCAAGAAGCTCTTGTAAAGTCCACCCTCTTGTGAACCATCCACTCTCGCCGATCTCCTTGCCGACCTCCAGCAGTGACAACCCTTTTCTAACGTCAGCAAGGTATGCGACGCAGTAGGCAGAGTCGCGATAGTATTTCCACATAGAATTGATGGCCTCGGAGAGCTCCGCGCTGCTGCTCTTATCAATGCACACAGTGTCTATCCAGCACCATTCCACTTTCTTAAGCTTTCCTCGTACCCACAATTCCTTGTCTTCACTCGGCGAGCTGCGGATGAGACGACAAAAGCTCACAATCTTATCAAAACTCGGGCCACTGAGTCCCCGAGTATCCTGGAAGTCTTGATATGAAAGTTCTTCCGTGGCCCATCTGTGCGACAGTATAGCGTATGCAGGCGTATCGTCATCTCCAAATGTTCGAAGCTCCAGAGTATCGACGTTGATGAGCCGCATCTGGCCTGTTCGTGTCTGAGACGGCTGATTGACGGGGAGAAGGATAGTTGAGGTACTCCACGGTGTATGATCAGCCAGCAAGCTGAAAGATGTATGCACAGCCCTTCCGCTTGTGCATATATACTCGGGCGGGGGTCTGCATGACTGCCTTATCTGTCGCCTTAGCGAGAGAACGTGACCGATGAGAGACTGTAACAAGGCAGACCGTTCAATCATGTTGCGTTCGACTTTGATGAAGTGATCAGCTCTTCATGAATACAGTGGATTAGCGCCAACTTTTGACTTTTGACCTTTGACCCAAAGCGACTGCCGTCAGAATACATGTCAACGGCCCTGCGCCTTCGTTTCTCGTAATGATACATAGCTAGGTCGTCCTAGCAAAGTCGTCATGCGCCGCCATTCTGCGCCCGCTCTATTCGTTCGAAAGTCATAATCTCGGATTGCCCCTCTGCGTCCCATTCCACAGGTTCTCGAATGTCGTCGTTGCGCGTCTCGGACTTCCACCCACCTGCCTGCGCCTGCTCACAGGACTGCGATCTTGCGGTCTCGTACGCGAGAGGTTCAAGCCGATTGAAGTCCACCACTCTTCCGGCACGTCATCACGCGCCGCAAGTCGCTCTACAATGCGCCGCATCGAGTCTAGGTCGGTTGCATCGCCGTGAGAAAGCAATGCCTCGGAGACTTCTCGTTCACTACGAGGCCCTGGTGGACTAACTGGTTGCGCCACGGGCCCATCGCGAGATGTGAAAGTGGTAGCATTCGGATGCGAACTCAATGGCTCATATTGTGGCGGTGGAGAGGTCGACCTAGGTTCCAGCGAGTCGGCGCCAAATCTTCGAAAGTAGTTGTGAACCTGTCGGCGAGAAGCCTCCACAACATCGTGAATTTCCTCGCCATATTGCTCGGGGTGAGGACTGGGAGCTCGATCAGCGTGAAGGCGTTGCCTTCGACGTCGTTCTCGGATTCTTCGGCCATGCGAAAGCATTTCCGAAAAGTGCCTCATGTTCTCGTCTGACATGTCTCTAATGCTCGCGAGGCGTCCAGGGCCTTCTTCAGAGTTGAATGCTTCTTCCAAAAGCCTCAGTCCAATGTCCACTCGGCCTGGCTGCGACGGGTCTGCGAAGCGATTGCCCTCCTCTGCGCGTAGACGTTGGTGGGCTGCAATACGCTCTCGACCTTCTGGTGTCTCCATCTCATTGAAATAGATATCCTCAGCGAAGGCCTCGGTGCCAAACTCGTCCTCCGAACAGATCAAGTCATCAGGATCCACCGACGAGACCGAGGCGTCTCGTGCACCGCGAAGGCGAGAGTTTCGTCGACTGTTCTCGCGACTCGAGGTGTCTGGCTCAGTGATGTTTGTGTTGTCGCTGGACGCATTGAAGGACTGGCTCGCGGCTGAGCTAGTAAAGCTGCTCTCGGCACTCGGGAGAGTCGCATCCGGGGTGATTGTTGTACGCATGATCTCCCACCCATCCCCTGGTGTTGGGCTACGGTTTCTATCGCCCAGTCCATCGATCTCGGCGGGCGAGTCAGCTCGCCACGAGTTGCTGAGAGGATGCGAGCGACGACCTGCGCGTGCTTGTATCGAGTCGCCGTCATCTACGAGTAACAGACCATCCCCTGGGCCAGAAGTGTCCAATGGTGGAGTTGGCAGGTTGCTTCTCCTGGCGAGGTATCCGCTGCGTGAGTCCGGTCGCGAACGAGAGGACATGGGCTCAGGCGATCGAATGATACGCAGTGGCTGGCCAGGGTGGAGTGTGATATGTGTCTCGTCCTCTTGCACAGGGTCTTCGAAGAAGCGTCTGCGTAGAATCTGGTCCCGACGCTGCTCAGAGGCGTCGACGTGTGCGCGTAACTCAGCCAGATCGCGGTTCATCTGCTCCTCTTCTTGAGATATGTCGTCCATCGCGCGTTGATGCACTCCGCGCTCTACTTGGTGCACAGCATCAAGATCCTGATAATAGTTGCGCGACTCGGGGACTGGGGGTGGAGGCGGAGGAGGTAGGGGAGCGCGATGTCTGTCGGCAGCCTCTAGGAGACTCGAAATAGGAGGCACACCCCTCTCTTGTCCGCGGCGACCCTCGCGCATGCCATTGAAGCCCACGGAAGGCGGTGGAGAGCGCTCAAATCGTGGTGGGAGTAAAGAGGCATCTCGTGGTACGCGCGCACGTGTGTTTCGGCGACCGTGAACAGAGGGCCGCCGGCGAATTGACGAGCGCAGACATGCTGTCGGATCTGGCTTTGCATGTGCTTTGATCGACTTCTTCTCGTCGGGGTCGCGCCAAATTCTTGTCGTCGGACGTGTGTCAGCCGAAGATTTAGTGTCGGCGGCGAGGCTACGCGCCAGGCCGGAGGTGGTGCTTGTTGTCAGAGACTTACGGGAGACCCATGGGGGGCGGAGGGGAGAGATAATGATACACAGCGGTCGGCAACCGGCACGCGACCGTGATGAGCGGAGCGGAGAGATGGAGAGGGCGGGGTGGGTGATGATTGAGTGTAGTGGTGGTGGGTGGTCGGTTGTCACGGTCGAGGCAGGCGCGACTGTGATCTTTGCGCTCGAGCCCCAGCCGCTGCCGCCGCCCGTCAGGGTTAGCTTCGCGCTAACATCTGCTCGACATCGCTTAGCGCCACCGTTTCTTGCTCCAACTTCACGTGCTAAAATGTACGACCCTGTTCCAAGACGAAGAAACGCCAGTTCTGGGCAGACGAGTATGCATTCGACGAACTCAGCATTGCACTCGTGCTGATTTGCCTTGCTATGCTGCCAGCATGAAGCCTCCTGCGCTGGACAGGGAAGACCGTGACATCAGGCCACGCTGACAGGTTTCTGGATCACTTCTCGAGCTCGACTCTTCATCCCAAAGAGTAGTTTGCACAGGCGAAAATGATCGAACTAGGACTCCAACGCATCGCACGATTACTGGCAAACACACCACTGCCATGGCGAGCAATCCACGTCGCAGGAACCAATGGCAAAGGCTCTGTCTGTGCTTACATCTCCGAGATGCTGAACACTTACAATCGCTCGACCTATAGGCGGAAGCGAGGAGACTCTATCATCCGACATGGCAGATATACAAGTCCCCATGTGGTCGACCGATGGGATTGCATTACATTGAGTAATGGGGACACTATGGACATCGTCAGATCGGGCCTCTTCCACGAGATCGAGAGCGAGGTAGTAAAACGCAACCAGGAGCTCAACATAGGAGCCAGCGAGTTCGAACTACTCACAGCCACCGCATTCGAGATCTTCACACGCAGTAAGCTGGATGTGGCTGTCATCGAGACCGGCATGGGTGGAAGACTAGACGCTACAAACATCCTTGGCCAACCTACTTTCGACGACGATGGGAGACAAAAAGAAGTAGATATGGCTACCTTTCGCCCCGCACCCCTGGTCACTGCGATTACCAAGATTGGACTTGATCATCAAGGTTTTCTTGGAGATACGATAGAAGCTATTGCACGAGAGAAGGCGGGCATCTTCAAGTCGTACGTTCCCACCACATGGGACATTACCAATCTAGCATCCGTACAGGATGTATTGCGAGATGCAGCCTGTAAGACTTCCAGCGACCCATTCATCCTGTTCGCCCCGAATCAAGCCACCGATCATGACCCCGACCACGTCAAGTCAAACATGAACGTGGCATATGCATCTGCACACAAAGCGCTTTTTAGTTTGGGTCGGATCCCCGACAACGGGCTTCACTCCAGCTCGCAAGATGCATCGATGGAATCGCTGGCGTCAGATATGGCCACTGCCCACCGCCGTGTCATCTTCCCTGGGCGTCTAGAGTGGATTGATCTCTCGCGCTTGGCAGCAAGACAGACCCCAGCTCTTCTCGATGGTGCCCACAATGGACAATCTGCAGAGGTGCTTGGCAAAGAAGTCGAAGGGTTGCGCAAGGGCAGTACGTCCAAGCATATTACGTGGCTCATTGCGGCTTCCGACACCAAAGACGTCAAAGAGATTCTCAAGCCGCTGCTATGCGGAAATGACAGCATCTTCGCTGTTGAGTTTGGCCTCGTCGACGGAATGCCTTGGGTGAAACCGATGGGTTCGTCGGCCATTGTCGATGCAGCCAAAGAGCTCGTACCGTCACTGCGAACCGCTGAGGCATGCGGCAGCGACGTCCACGCGGCTTTGCGGGCTGCAGTTGAGGAGTGTGGCGATGGCCATCTCGTTATCGCCGGAAGTCTGTACCTTGTTGGCGACGTTCACAGGCTTCTGAAGTCATCGAAAGAAGCGAAATAACAAGATGAAGGATTGCGATACCGGTACAGTCTTACAAGTCCATACCTCAATATACGAGGCACTGGACAATCAAACCTTCAATCCCCAATCACAGCACCGCCATAGCTTACTCAGGCTGCCGTCTTTCCCATCAAAGGTCGCCCAGCCAACGCCATCATCCAATAAAGCATCCTGCAACCCTTGCACGGCAGCTGACGCCGTTTCCAACCACATATCCTCGCCCAATGTATGGACCACAGATCCTGGCTATTGCGCAAATGACCCAAACGGTCGGTACTAAGATCGCCAGTGCAGGCCAAACCCTGATACCGGAGGAGTTGCAGCTTTTCCAATCACCGCTCGTATCAGGCACACTAACACTTGCGAACACGAAAGTCAGAGCTTGTGATATTGACTTGCAGAGACTCCTGAGAACGTGCACGAGGTGCGCCACATCAACAAGCAAGACCAGAGTGTACGAAGCCGCGCAAATGGAAAAGGACCAGTCGCTGCACTGTCTCCATCGCCCGCATAAACGAGTCACCGCTCCCTCAATCAATCAACACCTTCGACTCAGTTCCCGCGTGGAGTGAGTCCATCTCGACAGATAAAAATACACATGCGAAGCAATCGAACCCAACAGCAATTCCCAACGATCGCAACACAATGACTCGCTAGCCAGGAACCGGAGCAGTTGCGAGTCAGAGCACAGCTCGCTCTTCGTTTCATCGCAGAACTTCCCAAGATTTCGGGACTATTGCATTAGCCAAACAAGTATACCTTTTGCTTTGTCCTCGTCTCGAGGCCACCCGGTGAGCTGGAACTTGAGTCATTTGGCATGTATAAGAGGTCGAGGCTAGCGATCGTACCTGTTTCAGCGATTCATGACTTCCGAGAAATTGGTACCATTCTGTGTATGTGACGGACTCCCATGAGCATCGCTCACAAGGTTGTGTGCTCGTACACGTGCAAGCAACGTACGTGGGATTCGAATGGGCATCACATGAGGACTCGCAATGCAAACCCACCATCTCCTCCTTCTGCAAGCCAAAACACCACAACAACGAACATGAGCGAAATGTAGTGAGAAACATGACAATATCACAGTATTCATACACTCCCCCGCCTCTATCACCCTCAATTCTAAGTATGCCTTCTACAGGCTACAGCGAACATCCACAGTTCAGAAAAAAGAGCACGAGGATCACACACACTCTCTCTTGCTTGCTGAGTCGTCTCAATGTACTCTCGTCCTCGTCAGTACTTCCTGCTTTCGCTTTCGATGCCCCACGTGTGAATGTGTCTCGCGGATCCAACGATCAGTCGTACTCAATCCAATTCCAAATGTCACTTCATCTTCTCTCCTCAACTCGTACAAAGGTCCCGCCGTTGTACCTTTAAAAGCAAAGAGAACGCCAACCTTCCCCAACAGAAACAAGGAGATCTATCCCCTTTCGACGCCGTGATGCGCCTACGCTTTTGATACTCTCAATTCATACTCTCGATCAAGCAATCATTCGACACCCTGCCGGCTGCCTGGCTGGCGCCGCCGCCAGTGGTGAGGAAGATAGGGAAAGAGAGAAGTCGAGACACACTATACAATACCAATAAAACATGCATCCAAGAAGTGCATCGGAGTCGAATGTTGTCGTCATCGTCGTGGATCGTCCTTTGACCCGAAGTAATGAGTCCGTCGTTCAAGAATCCGCGGCAGTCTGCGAGCTCAATCCCAGCATACTGGCGACGGGTTTTCGCTTCGTCCTCGCCTGCTGAAGGCGCGGTGCACCTTGGATCGAGCGGGGCTCTTTCATCAGGGTGGAATCCAGCTTCGCAGGCGTGCGGCCGCTCTGCACGCGAACGTCACCAGGGAAACGACTCGAAGGAGGTGTCGCAGCCGCTGAACGCCAAAGGTGATCCGAAGTATCCGATAGGAAATCCGTGTTCGACTTCGAGAACAGCGACGTCCGGCCACGATTGCGCTTCGATAGAATGATTTCGTCGAAAAGCTTGATGGAGGGATCCTCTGCGCGCGTAGACTCGCGCTCGCTGATGAACTCGTTGAAGCCCTGCGTTTGTCGTAACATGTGCATGTACTCGCTGTCGCCGTGCGGCACGCTTCGGAGGAAGTTCTCCATATTGAAATGATAGATCAGGCCTTGCTTTTTGCGCTCGCCGGAGGCCGGGTGCATAAAGCGACGGTAGGTGTAAAACAGAGAGGCGAAGCACCGAACGAATGCAGCTCGAACTTGGTCAGGACGAAAGGCGACTGGGCAGACGTGGCAGACTGCGGAGGCGCAACGACCATGGACAGATATACCGCAGCCTAAAGAACGTCAGTTTGAAACGGGCATCAAGTCAGTTGCTATACTCACCACTGCATCTGAAGAGCTCGTCATCGCACCTCTCGTCACATATGGTGCAATACGTCCTGCTCTCTGGATGGCGTTTCTGCAGGCAATGGCCCTCTGCCCACTTGGTCGTCTCGTTGTCTCGTACTTGCTGCACCATAGCAGGCTGCATGATAGTACTGGCGGCGAGAGTGCTCTGTGCATACACACTTGGCGCGTAGCTTGACTGGCCCCCAACACCAAGCGTAGACGTCGACATCGTTGGGTGATGCCCAAGGACTGGCGCACTAGGCCTGCGAATGGTGCTCACACGCTCGAGATCCTGCGTGTTAGTCTTATCTTGCAGAGGGTGCCGAGCATTGAAGAGGGAAGTTACGGCAGAATTGCGTCTAACAAGACCTTCACCGAAATGCCCTGACCTCTTCTCACGCAAGGTCGCTTGCAGCGCAAAGCCAGAGTCATTGCGTGAGACAGGCGTATTCGGAAAGCTGCCAGAGACTGGCGAAGGTGCTGTGCCGCCTGGTGAAGGAGGCGATCCTCTCGAAGACTGACTGTTGGCGCCAGTGCTTGTCGAGCTGGTGGAAGGTCTGTCGTTGTGTCGATGTCCAGAATCCGGTCGTTGCGACAAAAAGGCGTTGAAAACTGTCTGGCGCTGCAGAGGGTGCAAGTTGCTTGCGTCTCCAAAATTAGTCGAGCTTTCGCTGACAAAGTTGGCCAATGTCGCCGGCGTCGATCTCGCATTGAAGATTTGGGGATTCTCCGATGAGAACGCATCGCATGGAAAAGTCTCAATCGCATAGGCAGGGGGGCCGGTAGGAACTCCAAAGCGAGTATGGTGAGGAGCAGCGGCTTGCAGAAGCGCCTGCAATTTCCTCCTCTGAGGTCTTGGCATGGGTGTGGGCGGCTCGGTGCTCTCGATGGTGTTCTCATCGAGATCCACCAAACAGAAGTCGTCATCTGGTAGGTCGAGCTTCTCGTATCGCCGCTCGACACCTGCAATGTAGGGGCAGGGTGCTTCGAGCGCTTGGATGAGTCGGTAGGGCAGAACAGGGATCAGGACGCCTGTCCATTTCAGGGGGTAAAGGAGGCTCGTCAACGCTGAGCAGGCCAGCTGCAGCATGGAGGTGTGAGATGAGAGCAGGATGATCCGTGATTCTGCCAGGGCGTACTCGAAGAGCAAGATGATGTTCGGAATCGTCAAACATCTGAACAAGGCGTACAGGTCGGTGTTCCTCGATCCAGGGATCTCGTTGATGGCCTCTTTTCGTGCGTACAGCCGTAGATCTCGAATCGCAACCTCAACTTGCGTGATGGACGTGATCGGGCTCAACGCTTCTATGCAAAGGTTGCACACGTAACGTTCAAGCGGCTGCCAGAGCCCAACTTTTGGTGAGCTGGGCGGTACTCGAAGGACTGCACCATTGGTCATGGGTACCACAATCGCCTTGAGCCATTCTTTCCAGAAGCCGGTCAAGCTGGCATCTCGACCTAAGATGCCATAGGCACGTGGTATCCAAAATCCGGATTCGCCCTCTGTGAGACCGTCGATCTTGGAAGCTGCGCCATGCCTGACTGGCCTTAGAAGATCCGTCATAAGTCCAATCTTCTCTTCCACCGCACTGATCTCCTCTTCCAGCTTCTCTCGCTCGTCCGATCCAGATGTCACGCTGGGGAGTTCGGCCAAAAGTCTGCTGAGCTTCGCTCTCTCGTTGGACAACCTCTCCCCAAGACTGCTCGCCAGTTCGCGCTCTTCGTCACTCATATTTGCCTTCCTCCACTCTTCACATTGATGTTCCAATGCATCAGATGCAGTGTCATTCAAAGGCACCCAAACTGTCACAACCACGCCGTAAAGCTTGCTGTTATCCTGGTTCGTCATGGCAAAGCCGTGCCACGTCGATCTGGGCCTCTCATCTGACGATACCACTGTCACATCGTTGGGAAAGGTGAACATGGGCACGTAATCCGGAAAAGGTGTCCGTCGTTTGGACTCATCGATCATGGTCTTGGTCGGATATCGATCCAGAAGTACGGGTTCGTATCGCCGCTTGAGTGGGTGCATGTCAGGTGTGGTATGGAATGGCTGCGGCACTGGGATGACACTGTTGTATCCGCTGAGACGCTTCGATTGTCTCGCCGAGCTTCGACTCATCACCGAAGACGCCCGCTTCATGCTATTCATGGTGGACAGTCGCCTACGCAGACTGCCGACACCACTCTTGAGTCCATTGCCATTGGGTGTCAACGAGCTCTCATCTTGCGTAATGCGTACCGTCCTCGGCCTCGCTCTCTTCTGTGGGTTGTGGGTGCTGACGGTGCCAGCAGAAATGTGGTTCTCCTCGATGAAGCTGTCCCTCTCTGAAGCGAACTTCTTAAGCGCTTCTGCAAAGGCATCGTCTGACCACTCAGAACCTCCAATCTGTACGGCCTTGATTGTCGTACTGCTGCGGTTGCTCGCAGGTATCTTCTCTTCCACGGCGTTTATAATACTGCCCACACTCTTTCTCGCCTCGAAGCTGTATCGTGATCTTCTTTGGACCGTGTCTGTAGGCGAACCTGGAGTGGTGGGCCGATTGCTCGCGCTGTCGATTTCTAGTTCCCGGTCCTCGTCGATGGTGTCTTCAACAGGAGCAGCGGGAGGAGCGGCATTGGCCTTCTCGTCGTATACCTGCGACGACTCGATGCCGGCAATGAAGAAGTACTCGGCGAGGGGCGCAGAGGTGTCTCCGTTAGATGAAGCCGCGGAAGCATTGTTACTCGATTTGGCGGGAGCCATGAAGCGAAGAAGGGCGAAGGGTCAAGGAACGGACGTGCCAAAGCGCACAGTTGCAGGTGAATGGAGGCGTCAGGCGTTGAAGAGCTACCGCATTCGAAGCTGGGCAATTTGCAAATTCGCGCGAGTGCGCGCAGGCTGCATACGATGGTCGCACAAGCCGTACGAAAGTGTCGCGACAGGTGTCAGATGTCAGTGTGCGGCCGCCGGGCAATGGTGAGTGTGCGACTGTTTGCAGGCGGATGTCGCTAGCACGTCGGCGGGAGGGTGCAGGCGGTGTTCTGGGTGAGACTGCACGCGTGGACGGCGGGTGTGAGGTGTGCAACGTCAAACGTCGGTCCAAGGCTGGCGGTGACACGGTATATCCAGTATATGGGTGGGCGTGGGCGTGAGTTGCCGGGGTGGAGTTGGAGAGGCAGACGGCGGAATAGAGCGCCAAAAGTCACGCACGGCGACGAGGACAAGGACGAGGAGTCGGCGGCGGGCGTGGGGAGTGCTGGCCTGAGTCAATCTGATTCTGGCGTGCGTGATGCTCGCTGGAGATGTGTAGCACCCTGGGCAGACGAGGCAGCGTGAAGGGGATCCCTGGCGGAGAGCAAGCGACGCCGCTATCAGAGCGCTGTCTAGGGTAGTAATGCCTGCAACAACGACGCGGACACCGACGTAAACTCGACCCTGGCCTGGCGGTAGCGCACCTCCACCTCGGCGACGGCGTTGGTGCGAGTCCGCTAGGGGTGGTGCTGGTCCAGGTCTGATGCTGGCCTGAGCGCTGATGGAGGAATTCACCTCGCAGTCGTTGGTGGCGTGGCGTTTGGAGCTCCAGAATCCACTCAGTCCAGATGGCGAATGGCTCTGATCTGCATCCTCACTCCTCACCAGCACAACTCTAACGCCGCCACTCGCAAGACACGGAGCACTAATATGTGAAGTACTGTACTTTCTCGAGTGCTGTGCTAATCGGCCAGTGTACATTTGATTAAGGGAACATTCAAAGTTAGGGGCTCGCCAACAAAGTGTCGCCAAGGTGCAGCAGCTGCTGCAGGTACATGTACAAGTTATGCATGTCTCGCAGCGCAGATGTAGCAGCGGCCGCTTGACCTGCACGCCATCCACGCCATGCTACTCGATGCACTCAGCTACGCCGTCGCCGCTCTCCACACCCTCTTCGGCGTGTGTCCATCTGCTCACCATCCAATCGATACATCCACCTCCACTCACACCTTCGAGCCGTAGGCCAGTATTACAGTTGGTGTGGGTTGGAAGCTTCCATCAATCATAACTCACCTCCATAACAGCACCCCTGTCGCTAACTCCAAAGCAGGGCAAACGCGGCAAGCCGGCAGGCCGAGCAACGAAGCTTCTGACCACCGCTGCGTATCCTCTCGTACCTGCAGACGCTCCTTCACCTCACTACGCAGCGTTCACAACAATCACCAGCTTCGATCATCGACAGGCTGTTCAGGAGAAGTCACAGATTCAAAGGTCGTCTACTCCTGCCCATCAGCTTTGTACCCACGGCATATCAAACAGACATGTGAACGACAGGGTTCTTATCGTGTGCCACATGCGAGGCTTGTCCCGCAACCCAATCTTTCTGACTCGCGCCGCCCCTGCACGTTACCTTAACCTACCATCAAATACCTTCAACTTACAGTCGTGACAACAACAACAACAACGACACGGTCGAAGTACATTACATTGTTGAAAGGACAACAGCAGCAATGATTTTCGAGCAATGCGCTCGCACTCGTCTTCGCGCACGTTCCAACGAGCTTCGCGCAAGACCAGAAATCTCCGCCCTCTGAAAATAGACTTCCATCTCGCCAACTCGGATCCACCATGCCGATCGAGTCTCAGATTTATTCAAATCCGTGAAGACCACCCCTCGTCTCGTCTCGCGACACCCTCGATAAGGAAATGCCTGAGTCGTGCCCGGCGATATCACGTGCAGCTGGCCAGAGTCGTGGGTAGCGCGCGGCACCATCTCGTCTGTTCACGAGGCCATACGGAATACGAGTGTTCTTCAACAGTTTCAGTGCAGCATCAGGCATGCTGCCCGTGCCTTGCTTCAGCCACAGCGTCCGGCACCAAGCGGAAACTTTACGTGCGTGTATTTATATGGGCTTTCACAAACGGTCGCGGCTGTTTTGCACCAACTCCCGAGCCACACGTTTGGCCATGCCGACATGGGTCCATGGGTCTTCGCGGTTTGGGATCCACAGAAGGATAGAAGGACTGCTCCTTCTACAGTTCGCCTCGGCTGCCAATGGTGCGCACCTCAACCTCGACCAGGCAGCGCGACAGTCCACGAGGTGAGATACCACGAGATGCTGCGAGCTCCAATGGTACGGCCACGGACCATTTGTTTCAGAGATTGAGAGGATTCGTAAGTGCTGTCGTCGACTTTTTGTTGGTCATATTCATCATTTCGCACGGGCTTGTCGAAAGGCAATCAAAATATGGAGGAGCGTTCGAACGACGACGGGCTGCGCTGAACGCACGTTGTCATCGTCATAACCCCAGCTCATTCCCTTAGAGTTGTGGCTACACGTACTCAAATGAGATCATCTGTAAACATCGTGCCACCGCCGCGGGCGTTACAACGTTCGCGCATGACCCGAGTCGTCCCTGATGAATATATGTACCGACAGAGTGGTCGCATACAAGCGTTGAAAGGTTTCCAAGATTTGCACAACTCCAGTTGCTTGGGCTTGCAAAGACACCGGTATCGCTCCAGATGAAGATGGTGAGGCCGTTTCAAGGCTATTGACACACCAGGCTGCATCATCTTCCTCGACTTGCCAACCATCCAGTAGTCAGACTGCCCTGCTCGCCCATTGCACTTCTCCAGTCGATATTCAACTGACCCAGCGGCACCCTACTCGTCAAATCCTCGGCCTTGTTCTTCTCCTCCAGCAAGAACATGACCTGCTCCACGTCGGAAGGCTTCAAAACCGTCGCCTCCGTGTCCTCATCTCCATTCATCGCCCTCCCACTAACTCCCTCTTTCTCCTTCAACACAACCCGCTCCAACACTATCGATGCTTCGCCAACATTCTCCAACTGTGCCTCTAGCACCCACTGCCTCGCCTCCCTTCCCTGCCTTTTCCGCTCAGTCACTTTCGACCGCACAGCAAGCAACTGCTGTGCGACAAACTGATACAGCTTCCTGAACGTTCTCACCCTCCCTCCACTCGCGGGTCCCTCCCGCCCCAGCAGAGTCTCCGTATACGTGACCGTCACAGCCAGAACATGCGGTCCCTCATCTTTAAGCTCATGCCGTAACGTCCTCTGCAACGTTGCGCCAGGCAGCATATTACCACCCTCCTCATCCCCACTCTCCTCACCACCGAAGAGCTGCAACGCGATCCCCTCCTGCCTCGTCGGCGTCTGCAACTCCGCCGAGATCTTCACCGCACTGACACCCTTCCTCTCGCCTTCTCCCAGCTCATTGTTGGCGCAAAGCGTACATGTGAAATATTCACCCAGGTAGGCGAGACCAAAAGCCGCAGGTAGCGTCAACAGTGGCGTTAGCGGGAAGGACGAGGACTCGTCGCCAGAGGGATGGGCGAGAGATGCAGTCGCGGGGATGTCGGCGGATGGTGGGAGGGGGGTTTGTGTTGCGAGAGAGGGACGGGAGAGCCGGAGGACTTTCAGGGAGAGGGAGTGAGGGCCGCTGGCGGTGTTGGAGCGCGTGCGGGTGTGGGAGGCCATGAGGAGGGGTGGCTCATGGCTGATGAGAAGGAAGCATTGCGGGAGCGGAAGTGGGAGGTGAGAGAGAATAGAAGACGAGATGCTGGGATGCAGCGTGGCTCTTGCACGTGGCTCTTGTGGGGGCGTGAAGCATGGGGAAAGCTTGGGTCAATTTTCGTCGTTGCTTCCTTCTTTCGACTCTCGACCATTTCTTGCACACTCATATCACTTCATCTCGCGTTGTTTCTTTCTCATTTCTTATTTTTATGTGTACATATAGATATAGACGATGACTATTCAGTCTTCTGAGGCTGTGCCGGACAGTATATCCTTAGAGCGATTCCAACATTTGAAGTTGGTCCTTGACACACCAAAAGGTATAGTGCCTAGTATCCCATTAAACGAACACAGAACAGGAACATAAGAAGATGTGAATGGAAATGTTGACATATCACAATTCCAGGTCGGGGCGTCTTCGCCACCGCCCCAATACCCTCAGGCACTATCGTGGACGTATCCCCAGTCTTGATCCTCGATCAACAGGAGAATACAACCCATATCGAGAAGACGTCGCTCTACCACTACACCTACAACTGGCCTCTTCCGTCTGCCCCGTCCCCGAAAAGTTTCAAGCCCGTCACGAGAACAACTCAGGCCGTTGTCCTCGGCCTCGGATCTATGTTCAACCACTCGACCCAGAACCAAAACGTCGGATGGACGAGAGACCTGGAGAGGGAGGTTATCGTGTATCGGGCGTTGAGGGACGTGTTGGAAGGGGAGGAGCTTTGCATCTCGTATGGGGATCATTTGACTTTTGTGGATGTTGAGAGGGCGGAAGACAAGACGGAGGAAGCGGAGGAATTGCTAGGGAGGATTGCAGTTGATGGCGATTGAACGGGAGTATCTGGGCTGGAAGAAATGACTGACGAACGATGAATGATGCACTACGACAATTCATCTTGAGTCGGCGATGTGAGAGGCATTCTCCAGCACTCCACTCGAGACCTGGCCTTTGGCCAGACGAGCGTCAGACCTTCACGGACGCGATGCGCACGACGGCGCTGCACCAATGCTTTGAGTGAGGCCAAATATCGGCCTTGAAGATCACGACTTCCTGGGAGAGCGCCAGGGACATCCGATATGGCCGATTGACGACACCGGCGTATTGCGACTTGTAGATCTGGTGTCTAGTCTGGATCTGAAACACCATGCCGACCTTGGACCGATATGGATGTAGACGTCACGCGTTTTTGGAGGGGTCGCTGAGGTTGGAAAGGGATTTGTGATCAAGACTGGTGTGATGTGGTGAGGAGCAGGGTTATCCGTAGCAGCGCATTGCGGTAATTCGCGAGATGCTGCGTTGGTCTCCGTTAGGACGGGTGTTGTCCAACTGTCAGAGGGAACTCAAATGCTTGGTCGATGGAGCAGCTATTGAACGGCATCAGGAAAATGCAAGTTATCCTGCGACTGCATCAACTCGTGTCCTCCGATTCGCAATCTCTATGTGCAAGTCGAGGCAAAACCCTTCGATGTCACGAAAGGTGGAATGGATGAAGCCACGATGTATTCGTCAGGTCTCCCGTGCGTTGCATTCATTGCGACTTGAAATACAAGTCTGTCTGGAAGCGAATGCTTGACTAAAGGCTTGTGATTGTATGTCAGCGTACGTTAGGGTCGTCGTCGTCTTGATGATTGATCTTTCCCCGCCACCTCGCTCCTTCGCCAAGCCGCAGACTCCGCACTCATCATTACACTTCACCCTCCAACCTCCGCTCTGCGACGTTACATCGCAAGCCGGCACGTTGCCCTTCAACAGGATCGACGACCTAGCCGCAAACATGTCAGACCTCCTCCACTTGCGGCCGCGGTGGAGCGACGTTGCTTGCTGCCATGCGGGGTGATACGATGGAGCGGGTAAAATGCATGAACCTTGGACCATGATGATGGCACCGCGAAGCTTGATGGCACATCTGGTCCGGCGTTCCTGGTTCCTGACATGAGTCTGTTTCAACTTTTCTTGTCCACTTGACCATCAAGTCTGGTCTGGTGCTTGTTGTGTTGCTAACAATGTTCACCCGGGCGAGCTTGGTGGCGGCATTGGCTGGCTGCTTTTCTGAACTGGCCACGGCGGCGGCCAACGGCAGTATCCTATCTCTGGTAGATCCGCTCATCGGTACTACGAATTACTAATACTTGTCAGGAACTGGTCCTGATTGCTTCGGGCACGTGATCTAGATCACGTGACTTTTACCGATAAGAGCCTGGCGCTAGCTTAACTATCGCGCTTTCCTAGCTACCTCTTAGTCGATTCGACTATTATCGTCTATAGTAGCAGTATCACACGCTTTCACTAGACCACTCGCACTGCTCGTGACAGTATAATCGTCCATTTACAAGACACAAGAACCAGACTCGACACGACACGCCGCCGCCGCCGCCGCAGATCGCCGAACAAACGCGCCTCGAATGAACTACTTGAACACGAACCGCTGAACCGCCTTCGAACGAACCGCCTTCGAATGAACCGCCTAAACCGCCTAAACACGAACCGCCTCGCCTTGAACGCAGACATGACTTACAGCGACTACTGCGACTCCTGTAGCAACGGCTACTGCGAGAGACACGACTGCCAGCGAATCTCAATCGCCTACCTCAGAGCCAGCCATGAAGCCGACGATATCCTCCTCGAGCAACTGCAAGAGACACACGAGACAGTAGAATACTACCGCAAGAAGCTCGATGAGTGCAGAAGAGAGCTGTGCAGGAGGTCTCAAGAATTCACGAGCTCGGCCACCTCAGCCTTGTTACAGCCATGCGCGGCTTGCTCAGTCGATGTGACCCATGACCATGAGTCTGCGAATGTGTTCGCAGAGGAACATGCGTTTAAAAGTCGTCGTCACTGACCAGATCTCATCACACTGCCAGCTTGATTTTGCGTTTGTGGTATCGACCCAGGATGCGTGCATGCCGCAGTCTATAAGACAGCTTGTCTACCACGGAGTGAAGCAGAAACGGCTGGCTCGTGCGCTGTTTCCTATTCACTTAGTCCTGCCACTTGCTAACTGGCCATTTTTGCTCGCGGCCAAACACAGTAGCACTCTGCTGTACTCAAACCTCCGCCAACATGACCGTCATCGCACGCTAACTCGCTACGGACTCACCCAACATCACGACATACTCGATCATGGACCTGGACGAGGAGAGACGATGCGATGCGGTCCTCGAGCCACCTCTAACACCACGAAATGCGCGCTCATTGGACGTCTGTCACGAGACTGCTCTGACGACCTCAAAGGCACCCGGCGACGCAGAGACGCACAGCGAGGATCTTACACCCGGCGGCGTAGACATGTTCAGCTGCGCAGATGACGAGCCCAGTGCCGCACAAAAGGTCCTCGCGACGGTCGAGCTCTTGGAGCTGATCCTTCTCGAACTTCCCATTGCCACCCTCTTCGTCGTCCAGCGCGTCAGCACTACCTTCGACGACACTATCAGCGGCTCTATCCGCCTCCGTCGCAAAATGTTCCTGGAGGCCGATCACACTTTCGAAGCAGCCGATGAACATGAAATCAATCCCATCCTCTCCGCCTGCACCTTCAGCCCGAAGCCTGGTCTCCTGCTCGAACTTATTACCAAGACCTCCAATCCGGACTTTCAGTGCTTGACGAAAGACATCGACTACGACCTACCCTATTTCACGACACCCACTAGCAAAAGCACCCGCACCCGCGACAAGGTTTGGCTTGGATATGTGCGCGATTCGACGAAGCGATTCAGGCTGCCTCACCGCACTGATGTACGGGAATCATGGCAGTATATGCTGCTCAAGCAAGGCCGACCCGCAAAGACATCAGTAAGGCTGTGGTACAAGGGCATCGTGAGGGCGGGGGCGTTGGACATCGCGCGGCAGAAGTTCAGGCGGAGAACATTCATGGGGCGGGTATGGGAGTTCATCGAGAATATTCATTGAGGGCGGATAGAAAGAGTCGCGGCCAAAGTCGGAGGAGAAGGAGGAAGCGCCGAGAAGTGTCGATTCGGACCGCGATGAAGACCTCACGTCTCACGACGACATTCTATTCTACCTTTCACATGCGCACTTGCGCACTTTCACCTAAAATTTAGCCCTAGGCTCAATCTGAAATATCAACATCGGGTTTCGGCTGGCACGAGGAATGCTGGCGACATGAAAGGCAGATCGATGACATACATCGAGGCTGATATGCTTGGTCAATCGAATGATGATTCAACCTCCAAGTCCTGTGTCAGTAAAGCGTACCTGCAGCTGATACGCGTTGACCGATGAGAGCGCGGCCGCCCCAACGAAATCACCGAAATGACGTTTCCGAGGGCCACCGAAACGGCTCTCAGCACGAGGAAAAAGCGAAGACTACACCGAAACGTCACGTAGAACGAGGAACGAGCGGAAGTTACATCGAAGCGGAGCATAACGAAAGGAACACACGCCGTTGGTGGAGTACCTATTGCATCGTTTATTAAGCTGGAATTGGCAAACGTGGGATCCATTGCTTACCTTTAACGAGCCTCTGCATGCCGGACAGACACAGTATACCTAGAGCGGTCTTGCGTCCGATGGAAAACCAAAGGCGACATTCCTCTCTCATCCGGCCGCGGAGGGATGAACGACTTATTGAAAGTCTCTGCAGCTTCCAACATCGTCTTACACCTGGTCTGGCTTGGCTAACACATAACAACCGTAGAACTCACGTTCCGGACGCTTCCAACCGCTAATGTATGGATCGATGGATCGATGGATTACGGAATTCTGTACACACGGCGGGATCTTCCTTCAACTTGTCTGGCTTGTCACTGACCAAGCGAAGCTCGTTTCTGCTGACGGTCTCGGAGGCTGTTCGAATATAAATAATGGCGTAGGGCTTCAGCGAGACAAACCCAAACTCCGTTAAAGCAAGCATTACCAACAGTACGCAGCTCCAACACTGCAGACTCCTCCTTTCAGAAGGTCGTCCAAAACATGAAGTCCATCACTACCTCCATCCTTGTCCTCCTCGCCTCGCAGCTCGCACAGGTCCTGTCGTCCCCAACGAAGACTGTTGAAAAACCACGTCGTCGCGTTGGGCGCGCTGTCGATGCCACTGGCGATACAACCACCGTCAGTCTCTCGGCAACCGAAACCTGGACCCTAGAAGTGACTCTCCAGAACGGCTCAGGCGCCGACTACGACGACGATGAGCTGGAATCAACAAATTCCGCCTTCAACACTGCCGTGGCCGACGCCCCCACGGCTACCGACAAGGTCACTGCTACACATACGGACGGCTTGGGCAACGGCTACGAGCTCGACCTGGACCTCGACAAGGACATAACCATCGGAAGCAAGTTGGATGCTTACTGGGGCGTGGCGGGCAACACTTTCCTGTCGTGGACGCTAGTCCAAGAGTATCCACAGAAGTTCACGGCCAAGTGCACCGATAACAATGGGACGGAGCTTGGGTTCTATGAGTTTACCTTCACGGCTAAATAGACGGCACACAGTCGGGCTTTGGCGGGTCATGCTACCACCAAGAACGTCCTCTCGTGTGGCCGTGGAGAGTTTGACAAGCGTGGGTGTTTTCATAGTGCCGTGGAGATGAATTTATCCTAGTGGATCGTCGCCTCCTGAGGTTCAACATGAGATCCAGCCTCCAGAATCTGATCTGGTACCTGCTTTTGACAGGTATGTTTGCGCGAGCGAGCGATTTGGTGGTATGGGAGGCTGTGACTTTGATGATAGATAGTAAACGGACCTTCGATACCTGCAGGCATCGATCACGCTCTGGAATGTCGTCTCACGGACATCCCCTCCACAACCAGTACTCGCTTAGAGCAACGAATTCATTATGATAAGGAGCCATTACTGTCTCAACCCAACCAGAATCGCGCCATTCATGGTTATCAGGCCAGCTGAGGTGCATTTTGCAGTATTCCCAGTACTCAGGATACCACCCAGATTGTTCCCAGTCTACGAGAGATGATATGCGCAAAGATCCCGCTTCATCTGCTATCATGATGTTTCCGAGTGAGATGTCTCCATGTGTGAAACATATTTTGCCCTCATTGGGCAGCATGGCACGATATGGTTCCGGCGGTTGGTCGGCTATTGAAATGAAAGGCAATGACATGACTTGTACTTTGTTGTTGAATGATGCGACATCCGTGAACGGGCCTACTTGTTCGTAGCCCTGGAAATATCGATCACGGACGCCCCCTCTCGATACAGAGCCTGGGAACCACGATCAGCTGGCTTCACTATTGCATCTTCGTTCAGCATACCAATAAAGGATGGAAAAGGCTGCTCCAACGCCCGAAGCGAGCTCAGAATCTCTCTCAACTGATTGCAAATCGACTGTTTATCCCCAGTTGTCAGTGATGGCCACATATGCGCCAGTGTCTCTCCAGGTGCAAGACTAATATACAATAAAACTCGATCGCCACGAGTATCTGGGACATAGCGCCAACCAAACATCTCAGGTACTGGAACTTTGTCCTTTGGGAATGACTGTCGAATGAAACGTAACGCCAGAGCTTCTTCGGTTGATACGTGTATTGCATTCCCAACTTTGACGACAAGATCGAGCTCTTTGTAGACAACAATTTGCCGTGATTCCTCGAGCTGCCATCGCCGGAGCACTTCTTGAGAGCTGGGAAGCTGTGGGTTGGGACCATGTGCCGGATCTTGGAAATAGGAGGTGTCACGAAAATCCACGCCTTGCTCGCCATCCGACAATGGCGGTGCTGTTTCCGGAGTGTCAGAGGATGCGGCCATTTGGCAAAGATCGGTCCATCGGCACGTGGAAGGTGGCTTGTGGATTCTCGATACACCCAGAAGTGTGTTGTGAAGTCAAGCAACGCCAAGGCGTGGAATCGTCCAAAAATAGCCACCACGCCTTGCGGAATCGGCACCTTCTAGCCGCGGAAGAACTTCTTCCATACATCTCGAAGGATGTGCTAACGGCCACCAGGCCTGAAAATCAAGTAGCTTCCAGAAGAACTATGTTCTGTTAGGAGAGGTGGTTTGGTGCAGATGACGTCTGCACAGCCCCATGGCGTCCTTTGTTCCTGCCAAATCGGGCGAAGGATCTCCGGCCACTAGTGGTCTGCGCCATTCACAGCTGAAGGCACTAACGAAGGGTCATGTGAGTACTGGTGGTGTGAGCATTCTAAAAACGAAGCACTTATCAATGGGACACAGGCCATTCTACTCCGATTTCTTTGCAACGGTGGATCGACCATTGCATCAATCCTTCCTACATCTCAAGGTTTGCTCAATATACGCACCCTGTCTACGCCCCGACACAAAGAACAACAAAGCCAGAGTGATCATAACCGCCCGGCTCTCCGAACTTCGTTGAAGATATCACCACCGGCCTCCGAACCAATATCAACTTTGGAAATGTCCTCTCATAACAACACCGGCCCAGGCACTTCCTCCCCCTGGAACTCCAGCGGATTCGCCTTCGCGCCGTCCACCAATACCCTCGACCGCAACTCGATGCCTTCTGCAAACGCCGAAGCCGCACGTCAGAAGTCCGCTGCTGTGATGGATGCGCTGCGAAGAGGCGACAGCGCCGAGGCGGACAGATTGATGGGCAAAGAACACAAGCCGCAGGGCCAGATTGTGCCTCGCCCGGATGTGAAGGGGTGGTTCGGGAGGAAGTTTGGTGGGAAGAAGAACGTGAAGGGTGATGAAGAGAGTGTGGCGGAGAGTATGGCGAGTAGTGGCGTGGAGAAGGCTAGTGTTGTTATGGATGGGAAGTGTGCGAGGGAACTTCATTGATGACGAGATTGTGTCTATGATATCTACCACTTGTCTTAGCAGCGATATGATCTGATTGTGTCAAATAAGAACACGTGACCGGTGATGTTATGCCTGGTCGAAAGACTAGGTGAAAGATCCTCTTGTCTGGTGCCCCATATGCTCTCATTCCTCCCAAGTGTAAGCTCTAGAACACCGCCTTCCAAGAAGAAGCCATGCTGGAGATAGTTCTTCGTGTAAGGCTTTCCGTTCAACTTGGCGCTCTGGATGTAAATGTCATTGTAAGTGGCGTCGAAGTTGATGTTGCGAATCGTAGTCGTCTTGTCCGTGAGCTTGTTCTTGATGCCGACTTCCTCGAAGAACGGTGGCGTGATGAGGTAGATGTCTTGACCTGGGTTCGGGAAAGTGCCCATCATCGTCAACGCGACGAAAGTGCCCATCGCGCCGCTGTCATCATTTCCTGGTATTCCCTCGATAGTGTCGTTGAACTGTGACGGGACGTAGAAGTGTGCTCGTTCGGCACTCTTGCCTGGTCGACCTGCGTAGTGGTATTGGAAGACTGGGAGGAATCCTTGCTCGTCGACGGTGTACAACAGTCCACTCTCGTGGAGGTAATTGAGACGCTTGACGAAGGTCGATGGTCCGCCCATGGTGGTGATCAGAGATGCCATATCGTGAGGCACGAACAAAGAGTAGAACCATGAGCTTCCCTCATATGTCTCGTGGCCGTCCGGATTGAGGTAGCAGGATGTTAAGTTCTGCAGAGGACTGCAGAAGATCCGATCTTGGAAGCCCCACGTCCCGTTCAAGTATTTGGGCATCAGGAATTCAGTGAAGCCGGTGTCAGTGCCATTGATCGAGCTGTTCTGCTCCGCTTTCCACATGTTCTTCCAATACTCAGACGTGCCGATGTACTTTTCATAGTCTCCTTGATTTCCCAGGCCTCGAGCGACTTCGACAATGCAGTGATGCTTCTCGTGAACGGGTCAAATCCATACGGGTCAAAGTCATCGGTTGGGACGTAGTGCAGACTTCTCCAGCTGTGCAAGCCACCGCGACCCTCAACTGCTCAGTTCGCCGGCTCGTCTTCAGCATCTGTTGGAAGCGCCTCGCATGCAGTCTTCCAGTCGACGCCATGATCAGCAGCCAGCTTGCCGAACTTGACATATTTGCGAGAACGACATCGGCATTCGAGCCACCTTGTGTGTAGCCCTTGCAAAGTGACTTGCGACAGTCTGGTAGCCAGCCTTCCTGACGGTAGATCTCGATCAAACTCCGGATCATTTGAATTTGCGAGTGCGGATCCAGGATCGTGATCGAGCTGTAAATACTCCTGAAACTGTCCCATGTGCAATAGTAGGAGTCGTAGTACGGTTCCGAGCCTTTCCAGAGAGGAGTTTCGCCTGTGTAACCCTGGGGAGAGATGCCAGCATGATACACACCGGACCAGAACACGGTATGCGGGCTTTCGTTGACTCCGTCGGGCTTCACTTGGATCACGCAGAGTGTGTCTTCCCAGGCCTTCTCCGCCGCCGCACGAACAGCGCCAAAGTCGAGATCGGGAATCTCTCGCTCAGCGGTGTTGCAAGCCTGCTGTTTGCTGATGAAGCTGGCACCAACTCTGGCTAGGATCTGGATGTTGTGCTTCGGATCGTCCTGCGAGGGACTGATATCGTTATCTTCTCTCATTGCCACCTTCGTGAGATCGGATCTCCCCTTCCTCAGCGTCACCTGTACAACCATCAGTATCGGCTCACGAATCGCTTTCCGCTTCAATCGTACCAGGTCTTTCCGTCTCGATCTCGGACTCACACCCATCTTCCCCAGCAACCGCTCATATCCCTGCTTCTCTTAGTTCTCACACGCACCCTCTCCGAAAGTGCTCCTCATCCACTCTTTCACATCCCTCGTATCCGGCTCTTCGAGCCAGATGACCGCAATCTCGTCCAGCCACCTGCCGGTAAGATGTCTGGGCAAACGTTGACTCCATCGCTGACAACGCTATGGTTCTTTGGCTCGGTTCCAGCCCTGTTGTTCTGGAAGACACCCGTGTCTCGAACATCCGCTCCAGAAAAGTCCGCACAGAAGTGAAGGGCATAATTTCTAGTGCCAAAGCTTGGGCTGAATACACAGCTTCCTGCAATGTGGTCAGTCTTGGCGTCCACAGATATAGACCCGTTGACCCTCGATTGCGGGAGATCGATCAAGTCTGCTAGGATCAAGGGGCTGATGGTTGAATGCGACCTGTAGATGTCAGCACATATTTAGTAGCGCAGAATGTGCTCCTGCGTGTCCAAGTCCGCCTCCTTGTGTACTCCGCAAGCATTGCGGCATGCGGGCTTGCCCTGGATGTTCTCTTTGAAGCCAAGGTGTCGTGCCATTTTGGCCTTTTTTTCGTCGGAATATCCGCAACCCGGGCGTATGCAGTGCCATTGCTTCTTGCTTGCCTTCGCCGCTTTGAATGCAACGCCTTGCGCGAGCTTGAGAGTGTCCTTCTTGCTCTCGGCTTCTTACTCTGTTGTGACACCGTATGCTTTCTAGCAGAGCGCGTGTCCGTCTACCTTCTCTAAGCGCTACAGAAGATATCGCTTTATACCCTTCTAGTCTATAACTGTGTTTAAGTATCCCCGGCACTAATACATAGCTAGGGGATTATAGAACTAATCGTTTACGAACATAGGGTTACTCTCGACGTCCTAGATCTTCTCGCCTTAATTCTTTAGTAGTATAGTAAGGTTAATACGCTTTCGACTAAAGTCGGAGCTTCTATCCGCTAGTAGTAGGAGGCCTTAAGAATACTTAAGGAGGCTATTAGCTATACCCGCACGTTAACGCCCGCTCTTATAAGAAGGACTGCTAAGGGGAGCACGTAGGTTAAATAATATTAGACTACTATCCTTAGTTACGAACGATACTATTACTAATATTCTATAGGCTAATTTATAGTTATTATGCTATTTAACTTACGCCTAGTTTTCTAGATATATGTTATCGCCCTCGTAAAGTATAATAGCTAGCTAAACGAATAGGTTCGCGAATTTAAGACTAGTCGCCTTAATTTACTCTATTTAAGCTACTATTAAGTAAAACATGTACTCGGAGATCTTAAAAGCGAACATAGTCCCCTTTTAGTTAGATAACTATAGCTTAGCGTAGATATACCCCTAGGCGAGTCTCTTTATAGTACTTATACCCTCCCTAAGGCTACTATTAAGAAGAAGCTCCTTTATCGGGAAGTTCTAATTAGTACCTTTAACCTACTTTCCCGAAGCTTTCGTTAACGCTGCGTAAATAATAACATATAGCGCGAGACGAGGAGACGTATTAGTATACGAACCCTAGATATTAAGTAGTACCTATAGAGTAATATCTCGAGACTCTACGTAACTAGAGCGTAATATGCCTAGTATAGACTAGAAGGAGCTTTCTATATATAATAGAGTAAGCTAATAATAACTTATAATAATCCTCGGATCGATAATATACGGGATTCTAATAGTTATAATAGGTACTTTTATATCCGGGTTTCTAAGATATAGATCCTATACTCTATAAACGAGAATTTTCTAGTATTTCTCGTTACGCCTTCTAGAGACCTTTTCGTATTCTTTAACTCGGTCGAATATACTACGCCTCGTAAACCTACTAGCTATACTATAATAGTTATCGAGGCGTTAAGAACGATCGAGTAGGATTAGATATCTACTCTACTTATATTTAGCCTTCTTTTTTAGCTAACACTTACTAACGAGTTATTTTATGTCGGGTACTACGCCTTTTATAAGGCACGTATCGAAATACTATATAAGATTAGGAGTAATACTTATATTAGTAAGGAGTTTCTTAGGAGTTATATTACTAAGGAACTTATCGGCGTCTTTAAAGTACTTACATACCTACTTAAGATAGAAGCTAATAGCGTAAAGTAAAAGAGTATAGAGGGTTATAGAATTCTTCGACTCGGACGGACTATTTACTACTATAGGAATAGTACTAGCTAGCGGCTATACTAGACTGTCTAACGATAGTATATTAGTATTAGTAATACTAAAATCGAGGAACTCGTCCTCTTTATCGTTAGTTAGGCTAATAGCTCTACTAACGGACGGATTAGAGGGACGACTAGTCGTACTAGCGCCCTTACTACTTATAGTAGAATAAGCCGTACTAGGGGTTATAGCGGAGTTTAGCGTAGTTAAGCTAGCCTTCTCCTTAGTCTTATAGACCTTACTATCCGACTTAGAGTTTTTAAGCGTACTATTAAACTTAGGGTTCGCTAGTAGGTATATAGTAGAGGTAGTAGTAGCGGCGGCAGTAGAAGTTAGTAGCTTCTTAAAGAAGCTATATAGTGTTATCGTTAGCTACTTTATAGCCTTCTTCGCCTAGTTACTACTAGCCTCGGATACGGAACGCTTTACTATCTTAATTCTTACCCTTTAAATAAAGTCTAGATAGTAGCGTACGCAGAGATATCGATTAAGGAGCGTAAGACTTTCGAGAGAGCTTACGAAGAGTAGTATATATAATAGTAGAGGATATTAAAGTCTTTATAAAGGATATAAGCGTAACTTAGTCGATCGATAATAGAGGGAGGAAAGAAGATCGGAAACGTTACTAAAGCCGTTATACGTAATGCGACATAGTAGTACGTGCTCTAACTAGTAGTAACTAGGGTGTCTATTATTATAACATTTAGTACGATAACGATACTATAATCGCGAAGTATATTATAATCTATAAGGTGCATAATAGCGTATAGATTACTTAGTCTTCTATTACACTTTATATAGGCTAGTTACTATACTAGTACCTATATATCCTTTTACTATACTTACCGAAAAGGTCGACTATACTCGCGGAGCGTCTTCCTCTATAAATATAACCCCTATATAGAGTTTGCTATTCCTAACCTATAATCGAGTACGTAAACAGTAGGCATAATATATCTATAAATATACTCTCTACGAGTAGGTCTACGCTCGTAGCTAACGTCTCTATCTATAGTCCTCGGGGCGTTAGTACTTATTACTACGGATCCTATATATATATATCTACGTATATTAAGCCGTATTCCTATAATAGCGCCCTAGTTATCTAAATATTAAGTATATTATTATATTACTACTAGAAGACTTTTAATCTTTCGGTATACCTATAGTACTTTTTAGAAAGACTAGTATATACTAGACTTATCTTTAATAGCTTTAACTGTAATAAATACACATATTAGACAAAAAAGTATAAGAGGAGGTAAAGTCGCACTATTAGTTAGTTTAATATATAAGGACTCTAATCGGGCCCGCTAAGGCGTTACGCTAGTAAGGGTTAGCTACTTAGCTACTAATCGAACGTAGTAGGTACGCTAGATTAGCTTATACCGCGGAAGGTACGAGGTTAGCGCCTACTACGTCGAGATAATCTGTATCTTTATTTTAACGTTGTCTCTATAAATACGAAGCTAACATCTTTAATAACGATATATAAATAATAGATACTAAACGTTTAGTTATTAAGTATATATATACTAATTATAGAAGCTATATACTCGTAATATTACTAGATTATACGTCGAGAGAGGGTTAGGCTAGGCTAGATCGTATAGTAGATATATTATAGTAGAGTCGAAAGTAAAGGAATTTTAATAAGTAGTAAAATATAATTAATACTAGTCCTTCCTTATAAATCGACGAGGCTATTCGCTATCTAAAAGGAACCTTCTATACTATAGCGAAGGGACGCGACTCGCGTATAGTAGATAAAGATAGAGTACTACGTAGCGTTAGACTAATTAAAGCTATACTAGGTCCTATATACAGACTATTAACAGTTTAGACTCCGCCTCTACTTACGGTCGTCGTATCTATCTTATAGCGGTTTATCGGGCTAAGTAGCTAGAAGCATAGCTAGAATAAGCTCTCGTAGATTAACGATAGAGACTCTTTCGAGACTATAAATATACGACTAGGAAGTTATCTAGCCGAGCGTTATTACTCGTCTTATAGTAAAAACCGTTATATTACGTATTCTTAGATTCGTAACCTATACTATATAGCTATAATATCTCTCGAAGTCCGGGAACAGTTTACTTACGCATTATATCTTAGTTACTCTCGATAATAAAGACTACTACTAGATCCTACGAGGTATTAGGCTGTATACTACTCGTCCGGTATAACTAAGACTTATCTACAGTCTATAGATATTAAGGAAAAGTAGCGTCTAGGAGTTCGAAAGATCCCGCTAAAGTCTAGAATCTTCTAGCCTCTATAAGTCTGTTCTAATCTTCTTTTACTATTAGCTCTACTAGATACTTTTATATAGAGTATAATGCTGCCGATTAGACTTAGTACGTTAGCGTTAGTTAGAGTAGCTCTAGAGCTACTCTTTAAGTATCTCTACGTCTTTCTCTTACTCTCTCTTCTTCCTCTTTATATATTATTCTAATATCTATAAGTTTATATATTCCCTTACCTTCTTACGAATATACTAGCTATAGTAACTACTACAGTTATAATCTACGTATATCCTATAGCCTTACGTTTAAGCTCGATATGCCTATTATAAAGTTTATCTAGTAGTTAATTACACCTCCTATATACCTACACCTTCCTTAATACTACTTTATACTATATACTACTATGTCCTACTAACTTTTATCGAGGTATATAATTAATAAGATATCTATCGCTAATAGTTTATTATAGTCGCTATAGTTTAGTTATAAAGCGTATTAATTTAATTCGATTTAACTATATTCTTGTTAAAATAGCTACTAAAAAGGATATAGTTACTTATAAGCGCGATAAGTCTTAGTAGGCTCCCGACGGCTTTCCTTACTAGTATAAGTTTATTATTTTTCGTACTTACTTACCTTACTAATTTTTTTTAGGCGATATTTATTAATTTAATAGAATATACGAGACTAGCGCCTATAACGTCCTTAATCCTAAGAAGTAAGAGGGTCCTACTACTAAGTAGTTAAAGCTAGCTGTCTACTATTAGCGTAACGAGATCGAGTAGTTAAGACTTAAAGGACTTAATACTATAAGTTTTCTAATCTTTAGCTATTCGTTTTTTACTAACTTTTTATAGTACGCCTAGGGTCTTACTAGTAAATCGAAGATTACTAAGTCCTCTAACTCTCGACGTAACGACAAGCGTAAAATAGCTACTATTACTAAGAAATTTAGTAATGTAAATCTCGACGATAAGGTTAAGAAGAGTAAGAGTAAGTAGAAGTAGTCGAAGGGTTAGGAAAAGAACAAGGAGAACAAGGAGAGCAGTAAGAAGGACGTTAAGGAGCTTCTAAACGCTCTAGAAAGAGAAGAACATGTTCGATAATGTAGTGCTCTAATAATTAGTATCTAGCTTACACACCTTACTCAAATACGATTATTCTTTTTGCAACATAAGCAGCAGCTGAGCATCTTTAACTACAATGTTACAACCTTCTCATGTCTCGACAGTATGTATTCGATCGAAGCATCGTGGCGCGTCTACAGGTGGTCCATCCTTTGGTGATCGTGTGGGCAACTCTTCAAGGCAGCTCGATGACTCCTCAAGGTGTTCCTGTGACGGAAATGAAGCGATGGATATTGACACAACTTCAGCGCTCCGGCGTGAGCTTCCTGAAACACTGGACGGCAAGTGACTTGGATAACGCCACCGATGTTTTCGGCATCCCCGACCGTCTCAAGCGCCAGCATCCACCAGGATAGTCGTGCTTGTTGACTCGGACTTGGCCTTCAATCCGCACAACAGTGCTTTCAAGACTTGATGTACCTCTGCGGCCACTGTAGCCACTGTTGGTATGCTGGATGCAACTGTCGTTTGACAGCCTCCATGATATGAGGGACCCATCCGTGGATGTACCAGTAGCCCTCGAGCTGGGACAACAAGACGAGATAATGTGCAAGCAGCACGAGCGCCATCGGCCGCTTTGCTTGCAACGTCGCCAAATACCCCTCTTCGAGTCTGTACAACCACGCAAAGACCATGGGCGAGCAGACTTTGATGGAGTTCGACTCAATCCGGCGCTCGAAGGCGCTGCCGAAACAGCTTCGCAATTCGTCCAGCGGATGCAGGTACTTCTCAAAGAAAGGATCCTCAGCCCTGAAAGCGTCGACAGAACTTCGCAACTCTTCCAGAGCTTTGCTCAAACCTGGAACGACCTGCTCTGGGCTCATAGGTTCCGTCTTTTCCGCGGCTGAAATGTTTCCCGTCGGTATGATGGAGGAGATGGCGTCTTTGCTCGATGCGCCCAATGCTTTGACACCTTGAAGAAGTCCCAACCATTCGGGCTCTTTGCCCTCGCTATATACTAGGTACTGGCCCGGTTGCGGGCCCTTGGCAAAACTGCAGAAGCAAAGCATCATCGAAGCCACCCATAGTGGACCTGCGTCGCTGCCGGACTCTTTGCCGAGAGTATCGATCATCCCGGTGATGGCTGCGCTCTCCAAGACGCTCGATCTTGCGAGGCAGGCGGCTTCTCTCGAACGATCTTCCCGGGCCAGATGTAGTGCCGAGAATGCAAGGAGAAGTTTCGCTACGTAATCATGCTTGAACGCAAGCCTCGGGATGTGGTCTCGCCACATTGGCAGGTCTTCTGGACTGGTGTTGAGGCTGGCGCACGAACGTCAGCAAATGTTTTAGCCGGCGGGCCCCGGTATCGGGACAAATGTACCTGCAAACAACAAAGAGCCAGTGGTGCCAAAGTTCCAAATCGAAGCCATCGAAGTACGTCCCGGCAGCGTTCGGTCGCGGCGCTGGATACAGAGGCGAAAGAATTGGCGGCAGAGTCAAGCTGGAATTTTCTAGTGATGATGGAGGCGTAGTACCTGTTCACGAGTCAGCTCAGGCACAACGCTGGAACGACCTTCACGCAATATGCGCTGCGGCTCACCGATGCTTGAAGGCGCTCGAGAGTCAGCCGCGGCAAGGAGAGAGGCTCGATGCTGGTCACTTTCAGGTCGACTTCTTGGCCGCTCCCGAGGACTGGTTGCGCCGCTGGTGGGATAGGTACATGGTGTGGACCGCCGAGTGCAATTGTTACATGCAGGATGCTCCTCGCCGCACTGTCGCAGTCGTATCGTCAGAACGGCCATTGGGTCAGAGTTTGGCGAGACTCCAGGATGAGAGGAATGTTGGGGAATGTTTTGCGAAAGGCTGCGCAATAGCGACCAGGCAAAGCGCTCGATGTAAGAAGAGCTGCACAAGCCAAGACGGAGGGCAGAAGTGGATCTCAGGAAAGGTGAATGATATACTGCGACTGACCTTGACACGACGCCTCTTACATTCAAGACATCCTAGCCTCGACTTGCGATGTGTCTTGCGAGCCAGGTATGACGGCGCCTCGGTTGGGCGCGGCGAGTCGGTCATTGTTCCCATCTGATCGACGAGACGGAAAGCGAGCAAAGACTTGGGAAGCGAGCGAGCGAGCAAGCAAGCGAAGGAAAGGAGAGGACAAACGGCAACGTATTCGCGTTGGAACGACTGGTGGGCGGCTTTTGAGAAAGCGAGGAGGCGAGGAGACGTGGAGAAGGATGGCACGGCGAGCGTTCGCATCGACAGTACAGCAGGACGGATCTTGACGATTATACGAGGTGGGTCTCGTAAGGATGTCGCTCTCGTATTGAATGCGAGCCCCTTCGCAACTACCACCCAATCAGCGCGCGTCTGGCCAAGATCGGGCCGAGATGGTGGAACTCGATCTGGGCAATGCGAGCGCAATGCGAGATACGAGAACATGGTCCTCCATGTTCAATGCCCAGGGCATTGTGTGAAGGGCTATGGGGTGCTTAGGGTTCGTCTTGCGCTGCTTTACACGGTGCCGGAACGATGCCCATGCCGAGCAAGTATAGAAGAAGTGGATGCTGCAACAACGTTCGACTGGCCATCGCAGGAACAAATACGAAACCAGGGCCAAGCCGGGTGTTGTCGTAATATTGACCATTCGTGGCAAAGTACGCGATACAGGGTATAGAACAATACACATCCAATCCATCTAGCAGACCGTCCGCATCATAACATCGTCGACATCTATCGGGCACCATCATGCACCCCCTCGTCGTTCGCAATCTCCTCCTTCTCGACCTCCGCCCCGCGAAGAGCCCCCTCCGGATCGCTATCCTCACCAGCTCCAGGATGCTCGTGCTTCTCCAGATCGATATCTTCCTTGCCCTTACGGAACTTCCGTTCCGTCCACACAGGGTTCTCGCCTTTCTCGTGGGCCCTTTCAAAGATGGCGTCCATCGCTTCTAGTTTGTACCCGTTGGTCTCGGGGCTTCCTACTGTTAGCTTGGGATGCTCCCCAATTGCTCAAAGTGTGTGGAGTACTCACAAGAACCAAAAGACGACTGGGACGTGCATGTAGTTGAAGCACATGAAAACCTGGGAGGCGATGGTGTCAGCAGGGTAATAAGGGAAGTTGTGGAGGGCGAAGGGAAGATGCTTACGAAGTAAGTCTGCCAAGAGATCTTGTTGATCATGATGGGAGCCAGCTGGACCACGCCATAGTTGATCAGCCAGTTCGAGCACGTCGAGAAGCCGTTCGCTTCAGCACGGATGCGAATAGGTGTCACTTCGGCTGGGTAGAGCCAGGTAACACCGAGCCATCCGATCGCAAAGCAGGTGTTGTAGATGAAGATGAACACGGTCGCCGCGTAGGCAGGAGCCTTATAGTCGGTTGTCGCCTTCGAAAGACATGCTCCCACGATGAGTAGACACGTTCCCATGCCTGCGGCTCCCCAGAGCATGAGTCTTCGACGACCCAATCGATCGACAACGACGAGTGCTACAAGCGCGGCTAGGAAGAATTCAGTCCCTAGACAGCCGGTCATGAGTCGAGATAGCTCGGCATCGAATCCTAGTGAGTCTTCGAAGACAGTGGTCGCGTAGTAGGTCACGAGGTTCAACCCGCCCAGTTGTTGGAAAGCTTGCGAGAGACACGCAACACTCAATCGCCAGAGGTTCATCTCCTTGCCATTGCTAAACATCTCCTTGGCAGTCAACTTCGTGGACGAAGTGATGGCGTTGACCCGTTGCATCTCCTCGATGTCCGCAATCAGTTCCGGATCGTCCACGTCCTTGTTCTCCAGCACGGCGAGCACTTGTCTGGCCTGGTCTGCGTCCTCTTGCTTGCCCTTCTTGATCAGCCATCGGGGTGATTCTGGATAGAGCAGGACGCCAACGATGAGCATGACGCCGAAGGCTGCTTGGATGGCGATGGGGACACGCCACTGCACGGAGCCGTATTGAGTCACGAACCAGAAGCCGTAGTTGATCCAGTCTGCCTAGCATTAGCTCGGATGCTCACCGTCGGCTCGGTTTGCGTGGAGGACTTACAACTTATCATAATACCGCCTGTGATAAGTGCACCCTCAAACAGCACCAGGAATCCACGAATCTTCGGTGGTGCCATTTCCGCCTGCCATACAGGGATTGAAGACGTATTCATGCCGTTTCCCACGCCCGTTACAATACGACCGACGATCAATTGCGCCAAGCCATATGACGAGGCCTGGATGGCTGTTCCAACCAGCATAATCATTGTACCAATAAGAACAGATTTCCTGCGGCCAAGGATGTCACCCAGTTTGACGATCGAGAGCGAGCCGAGAAGACAGCCGATTTCGTAGATAGCGACGACTAGAGCTTGTATGGCGCCGGATTTGTTCTTGGGTTCCATTTGGGGAAACGTCTCGAGGAAGATGGGTTCGGTGATGATGCCGGACATGATGCCCTCTGTCCAACGGAGGAGCTGTCAGCATGTCGTTCGTGGGTCTATCTCATGGAGAGTGACTGGACTTACGATCGTAGCCGAAGAGGAGAAACCCACTGGCGGCGGTAATACAGACTCCTGTCTGCAAGGCCGTGCCGCTGATGCGCCCGCCCAGCAGGCCTTTGTGGTCTAGAATACCTAAAGAGGCGAAGGGTCAGCGCATGTGTCATCGAACGGGTAACTCTTTTC
The DNA here is from genome assembly GCA_002786045.1 of Zasmidium angulare. Taxonomy (NCBI): domain Eukaryota; kingdom Fungi; phylum Ascomycota; class Dothideomycetes; order Mycosphaerellales; family Mycosphaerellaceae; genus Zasmidium; species Zasmidium angulare. Next base: position 550,735 of record NHNX01000008.1, read on the forward strand.
TCGAGCGACAAGCTCTCTCTCAAGCAGCCAGTCACGATGTCGTTACCAGAGACTGTCTCGCATTGAAAGAGAGCCTCCCACCCTTCGCTTTAACATACCCATTCTGAAGAGCCAGTCGCCAATATAAAATCCTTCAGTATATCAAAATGCAAGCTGTTGAGGTCGTCATGCAAAGAGACCGACAAGAGAAACGTCGAATCGAAAGAGAAGAGGAAGAGACAAGCAGCACCCACAATCACTCATATACTGTCCGTCTAAAACTTTACCGCCATCACAACACACCGCTTGGCAGTGACGCCCATCGACGAGCCCAATGAACGCAAAAGTTTTTCGATCATGGGCGGAGGTCACCCACGGGCAACAGCTCTCAACGACAACACAAGAAGGGGGATATGGGGTCGTTTGACATCGTCGTACATGGAGTTGAGGACACCCAGGCGACATGTTTGGTCGATAGGGTCGAACAGCGGGTCAGGCCTGGAGAAGGCTGACATCATGGTGTGGCATGGGTGGATAACGGTGCGGTGGAGGGTTTTGTTATTCGTCCACATCCCTATGCTTATGGCTGCTGATTGCCAAGAGTCGTGACGCAGTTTCAAGCTCATGATTTGCTTGGGTGAGGTGAATGTTTCTGGGGAAATTTGCAAAAAGCTTGACGGGCGTTGGAGGCTTGAGTTTGTCGGAGAGTTGTGATGCGCGTGAAAGGGTTTGGCGAAGAGTTTGACGGCGGCGATAACAAGATGGCGAAATCGCCCGTCGCTGCTCTTTGCGCTGAGCGACTTTGGTGGTTCTGTAGAGTGCTTGGAGAGGGTTCTCTCTGCCGATGATGCCACTCTATGTTCGATCTCCAGAATGTCGAGATCTGTCCGACGATGAGAAGTGGTTGAGCGCGATTGCTCCGGCGAGAAGGTGAGTGAAAGACTGGAGGACCGAGAAGCCACCGACATCCCATGTCCACTTCGACGTCATGCGATTTAACCTTGAATGCATGCCTAAATCGTCTTCTGACCAACGAGGACCGACTTGTCTCCATAAAAGTTGCTTCGTTGAAGATATTTGTATATTCCGCGCTGCTTGCTTCGAGTCTTGGCCGAAGAACCGAAGCCATCGGGCTCGTGTAGTTCTAGAGAGAGCAAGCAGCTGAGTATCTTCAACTACAATGTTACAACCAACTTCTTCGCACTGACTCCCTCCCTCAAACGATCCACAGCCGTCTGCACATTGTCCAACCCATGTCCGACAATCTCAGGATCAGGCTTGTACTGGAATGTTCCCTTCGCGAGAGCCTCAGGCATGAACTCCTGCCAAAGATGCTTTCCAATCGTGTTGTTATACACCACCTGATCAACGACAAAATTAGTCGTGACTTCCACACCTTGCTGTGCGTGAGCTTCGGAGCCAGGCTGGATGGCTGCGATGAGCTTGCGGGCGTTGGTGCTTGCGGCGAGTACTTCGCACAGAGCCCTGATAGTCTGTGACTTTGAGATGCAGTCGAATGCGCCGACGATGTTTTTGTCCTTGGAGGCTGCGATGATATTTTGGATGACATTGGCGTCGTTGTAGTCGAAGCATGCCTTTGCGCCGATTGATTGAAGCATGTCGTGATTCGCTTTGCCGGCGATCGCAAGCACTTCGTAACCTGCAAGAGCAGCGGCCTGAACGCCGCAGCACCCGAGGCTACTGCTCGCGCCCCAGATGAGCACAGTCTTGCCTCGACCTGCGCTTGATGGAGGTACTTGCAACCCTAAGGTCTGCTTGGCGAACAGGCAAGATGCAGCAGTGTTGAATCCGAGCGGTAAGACCACTGCCTCGCTGTATTTCGCAGCCTCAGGAATGATGGCGATCGATGGTGCCTTGAGCACAACGTACGTCTGAAAAGCCGAGTACTTGTAGTCCACAAGTGGGCCAGCTGCCCCAAACACCCGATCACCGACCTTGAACTGGCCTTCGAGTTCTTTGCCAACTTCGACGACTTCGCCAGCAGCATCACAGCCGAGGATTGCTGGGTATTTGGAGATGAGCATACCGGTCTGTTGTAGCATCCAGTCTGCAGGATTCATGGCCACCGCTGCTGTTCGAATGATTACTTCTTGTGGTCCGGCCACTGGGTATGGTGCTAGACCGATAACCATAAAGGGATCTTGTTTGGCGTTGAGTAACAACGCCTGGTTGGAGGGAGCCATTTTGCGAGTAGGGTCGTTGGATACAATAGCTCTTGAGACTCGTGGTAACAGCACTGCTGCGCGACTTTATGGAGGTCGTAGGCCATTGTTATACTCTTGGACCAAATGCTGTCCACCTCCTAAGTCCTAATACCGCTCCGTCATCTCCAGACGTTGTTGATATCGATCCACGGAGTGGTGACTTGTGTTCATCATTTGCAAATGGCCAGATCTGAGGACATTGCAGTAATACGACGAGAGATACGATTCGGGGTTAGCGCGCGATCCGTAAGGAAGCGTAAACGAGGAGCGATGGCTACATGTATCCTGTGCGACCCATATACAACTTGTGGTTGCGCGGCTGAAGACTTTGTGCTAGCACGCTCTGGGAAGCCGAGAGTAGACTCGTGCAGTTGTGCAAGATTCTTGATACGTTGGAGGCATGCACGTATGGAGGTAGGTAGCATCGCTAGAGATCCTGTCTGTAGATCTCCTGCTTCGGCTGGCCCACAAGGCTCTGGAAGACACCAGCAGCTCGGCTGCTATGGCAATCATCATGAGCAAGCTGTTCTCCACGGAGCAGCGCATGCCGGGTTGCCTGGCTCCGTGCGTAGCCGCGTGACGCTCTCAAGCAGTTGAATTGAGATTCGGCAGCTCGTAAACCACAGATCTCGTCGACCTTGCATTCTCCTGTGCAATTTCCTTGAACCCAACCACGACTCTTTCTGGAGTAGTATTGCTGAAATGCAGTGTCGTTGGTCTCGAAGACTGTGGTCAAGTTGTGCCAGAAAGCTGGAGTAAGCTCGGGTGTTGGTGAAGACATGTTGACCAACGAGCCATAAGCCGCCTTTGCGGAGTAATACAAGTTCCAGGATGGACCTTTCGTCTGAAAGCCATCAGCCTCAAGAGGTGCAGTGTAGACTTCATAGTCGAGTACGCCAAACGTTTCAGGATCGACAGCGAAGACCCGGAAAGCTGGAGACCCGGACGTGGGCGTGAGCGATGGACTAATGTACGACATCATGCTCGCTGTGAGGTGACTACGTTTCGTGTAATCGCTATAGCTGAGTTCAAAGTGATCCTGATGAGTGTGGCCCCAGAACATAGCTGCGATGGTGGCTTCGTATCGATTCACGATCTGATTGAGGTAATTTGAGCCGTCGTACAGCGCATCGTGTCGTCCCGGAGGCATGTGGCCCATGATGTATACCCTTTCGCCGGCATCTTCTGCTGCCTGCAGTTCTTGTACCAGCCAAGCGAATTGGCCGTTCGGGTCAAAAGCCATTTCCTTCTCGAACACCCAGAAATTGAAGGCATAAATTAGATTTGTGTTGATTGAGATGACCCTCAATTTGGTCTTTGGCACAAGATATGAATAGGCACCATAGTTGTCGGCTTCTCTAGCCTTTGCCTTTCCGATCCAAGTCCGCCACTTCCTGGAGACGATGTCGTAGACCCACTGGCTGCTGATCGCATCCTCGATGTCTTCGTGTGGGAAGCTGTTACAAGGTACTGCTTCGTGGTTGCCCAAAGTACCATAAACTGGCATTGGAAGAATATTGGCCATGGTGCTGTACGCTGAATCAATGCTATGTTTGACTCCGCTCTTCTCAACGATCCAAATCGCGTGCTCAGGAATGTCTCCCGTGAACAGCGCAAAGGTAGCATCAGACGCAATGTCTTTGATGGCTCCGTACATGCTTTCTTCCAACGACTTGGGCACATCGCAAAGATGGTTGCCGTTCGGGCCGGCAGGATAGGAGTTGTTGCCAGGAGCATCTTCCTCCGAGTAAGAACGACAACAGATGGGCTTGGTGCAATTATAGCTTGATCCAGTCTCGTACTCTAGGTCCACATGAATGTCGCTGAAATGTACGAACTTGATCGGACGTTTGCCGCTTGGTGTCGGTCGGGTGAGGTTCGTCGGTTTCGGCTTTGGAAAGGTCACATTGTATGGGCGGACTTCTGGGATGTCGCAAAGGCCCATGAGGGTGGTACAGAACAGCTTCGAGGTATGTGATGGAACAGCCATGTTTCGAATTGCTCTTGCGAGTATTGGGCCTTCTTGTGCCATAATTCCCTCGCAGACATCGTCGTCCTCGGCGTTCGTGAGCTTACATGCTCTTGTGAGTGATGCGATGACCCGGTCGTCCCCAAAATAGGCAATGCCTTTCAAGGTCAGAAGAGCGCTTTGGCATTCTCCGCATGTCGTGGCCCCCTGAATGCCATATATGAACTCTTCGGTAGTGGGAAGATCATGCGCTCGAACCAGTGATGTCGCCGTCGCTATCGCGATGACGTTCAAGATGATAGTCCACACCATCTTGCCAATGTAGGGAAAGCTGTGATGCCGGAAAAGAGATGCGGACTGTGTTGTATACTGCAACGCAAACCGTCGCTAAAATCCCATGATGATTGCTAGACGAGGTGTCGATGATGGCAAATGCGTTCCTGCATGAGCATTACGCAGTCTAGTCATGCGGCCTGTGAGATCCTGACGGTAGATCGGATGTAGCTCCAAGCCTGGGAAGCTTAATTCATCGTAAGACGTCGCCTCGGTCCTTCGTTCGATTGTATTGCCGTGACTCTTGGTTCTCTGCACTGGTAGACATACATGTTGGCACAATGGCGGCGAGAAGATGGCGAATCGATGAGGTGATGATGAAGGAAAGCGGCTGGTCACCAGGCCAACTCGAAGGATCGTCGAGTTCTCCCAGTACGCAGTCAGCCCACGATGTACCCAGGGGTGTGGAGGCATACAACAGACCAGGATACAGGTTAAGAGCCAAGCAAAACTGAAGGGCAGTATCTATTCAAGTCGTGGTGAAGAAGTCGAATTCATTGGTATCACAAAAGTCAGCAGTCCCTGCTGTCCCGTCCTTCTGCAGCCCTACAGCGCCGTGGCGACGCCATCTAGTTATACACAATGCGCTGCCTGGCTTGATGAGGTGCCTCAATTTGCTGCATCTCGGGGGCCGCCTCCAGCGCTGGCTGTCCGACAGAAGTTGTTGCATCTGCCTTACCACCGGCCGCTTCTCTGGCCTCCCTGACCTCTTTCTTGCTCAGTCCCAGAGTGCCGGCGTACTCTGCAAAGGCCAGCATGATCTCTTCCAGACCACCCTTCAGAGCATCCAGCACCTCCTGCGCCTCGCCAATATTACGTCGCGTCTGCAGTGTCGACGACGCTTCGTTCCGTAGAACTGCTGCCTTGTTCCTCAGGTCATGCGCCTCGGGTCTTCTGTGCTCTCGCTCTCTAGCCTTGGCTTCCTTCTCATATGCCTCCGCGTGAAGCTGCTTGACTTGCGCCAAACGCTCTTTGTCGAAGTAAGAGATATCCGTCCAGTGAGGCTGTAATTCTCTGATGTATCTCTCGATAGACTGAATTGTCTCGGTAAGGGTCCGAATAATTCTTGGGACATCCCTCTGCACTGAGCCGAAGTCATCTTCCTTCAAGCTGCAGGATGCCAATCTGCTCAGGGCTTTCATGGCATGTATGATGTTCGTCTTGCCCGACGTCGGTGTCCCCGATATTACCACCGTAGCCCTCTTCGCGAATGTCAATCGAAATGGCTCGCCTGCAGGTGTTCGGAGCAGTCTTGACAGGTATCCGTTAGAGGCCTGTCTGATCTGCTCGGGAGTCTGCTGTAGGTGCTTGAGCTGTTCTTGAGTGAGCACATTCTTCTTGCTCCAATCCCAAGCCATCTTTGCCGGATCACTACCAGGCGATTGACCAACGGACTTTGCGAGTTCGCCGACCTGGTGCACAAAGTCGCCCTTGCGCTTCGCAAAGACATCACCGTCATTCTGTACGCCCTGATCTGCGATCTTCTTAAGCCCGAGATGTTGCCTCTCCACTGGGATGAGATCTTTGTGCTGCTCCTTCTGCAATGCAGCCTCCGCCTGCTTTGCCTTGTACTCGTCGGGGTTCGTCGCCGCCTGGATGCGGGCCTTGATAGAGGTGGCTTCTCTGAGAGTAGAGTCGCATACTTTAGACCACGTGCTGCCGTCCTTGCGATCGACCTCGGTATAGATGGTCTTGCGTCGCTTGTCGTAGTTGGCACAAATGAGGTAGAGCTCCCAAAATGCAAAGGCTTTGTTGAGTTCCTTTTTCGAGCCCAACCCATTCAGCAAGCTGCCATTTGGATCTGTGCTTTTGTGTAGAACCACGCCCCGCGCGTCCTTGATCTCACTGGTCAATGGTTCGCCTTTCTTTGTAGGAGCCTGGGTGACGAGTGCGTCGAAGACCGTGTTGCTGTACTCCCAAAGGATGCACAACATCAACGCCGATGAAAGCGACTGCCAGACAACAGTAGGAGCATGCGTGAAGCCGCGCGGTCTCGTCAAGGGCTGCATCTGCCGGAAGAAAGGACTAACCAGACTGTAGGTCCATCTCCAGGCTGGATAGCGGAACACCATAAAGTAGAGTATCATGTTTGCAAGCCAGCCGATGGCCACCGTTTGTCCACATGTATTGGCCATGACCCCAATCCGCTCCGTCAGAGCCCTGAACGGACGCGGCAGCTTTGCGATAGTCGCAGGCTGTATCCCGAGCGTCGAGGTTATAAAGTTTGGCTTTGGGTCCTCCTCTTCCTTGCCTGGCGGGATGGCCACCCGGTCGTAGTCTGCTAGTAGATGCCACCCACAACGCAACACTCCCAGCACCACGAACGACGATCGAATGAAGATCGGGTTCTCATTGAGCTCAGGTCGCTCGTATGGCCTTCCAGGATCCACCATCATCAATGATGCACTGTCCTTCCTGCTCCAGATGTACACTTCCCCAAACCACCACGAACTGAAGAGATACCAGATCAAGGTGTGCAATGACCTGCAGCTGACTAGTTGAGCATACATAGTCTCGGCGCGACTATTGGCAGTGCGCTCGCCGATGTGCATGTTGGCGACTCGGATGATGAACACAGCCAGGCATGGTATGAACAGGAGCAGCGCGCGTATGCCTGCTGGTCCAAAGGGAAACCATGACCACAAGAGGCTGCTACTAGTTGAGAGTAGCCAGCTATCGATCGAACAGAGGAGCAAGACGGCGCCGGCGGCTTGCGTGAAACGACGATGTAGGGCGGGTGTGAGGAAGTCCCTGTATCCGCGGAGTCGAGGCTGCGGCGTGGTTCGAAGAGGTGCGGATTGGAGGTTCGTGCCCGCGCTGGCAGCGAAGGTGGCTCTCGTTGTGGTCGTTTGCGTAGCCATACTGGCTGGAGGACAGCGAGTGTGCTGCAGAAGTGTTGTGGATGCTATCTGTCAAGCATGGTGGTAGTGTCGGAAGGCGAGTGGGCTTGCTCGAAAGAAGTTCTTGTGCTGGAGCGTTTTGGATTCACTTTGGCGGGTTGGTTGCTAGCGAAACGAACGCCAAGTCACGTGGTTCGATCAAACCTTTTTCTAAACGCGCTCGTCTCTCCCTCCACTCTCCTTTCCATTCACAACGTTCTTTCCTCAATTTCCAAAAGCACAGATGGCCGTCGATGTCTGCTCGTCCACCACACCAGAGATGGAAACACGCGCTACAGCCGCTTCTTTGGAACCCTCAAGCTTGTTTACTTCACACAAAGAACATATAAACTCAGCTATATGACTACTTCAACATCTACATGAACGAGATAGACGCGTTGACACATCAACTACTGGACTGGCCACCGAGCACCAACAGCAGATGTCAGGCCAGCCCTCTTCACCACCTCTTTCGACCGCCATTCGGCCTCCTTCCACACGCTTTCTTCGTCCATCGTTGCGAGCTTCCCGTTCTTGACCACCTCTTTCCCATCGACCAGGACAGTCTCGACGTCACGACCAGTTGCGGAGTACACGACAGCACTCACAGGATTGAACCACGGTTGCAAATGCACAGCACGCATATCGAGAACGACGAAGTCGGCCTTCTTACCCTCCTCGATGCTGCCGATACTGTCTGCAAGACCCAAGGCTTTAGCACCATTGATTGTGGCTGTCTCGAGGACCGTCTCCGCAGGTACTGAGGTAGGGTCCATGCGAGCGACTTTGTGCAGTATACCCGCAAGGCGCATCTCCTGAAGCATGTCGCAGGTGTTGTTGCATGGTGCTCCGTCTGTGCCTAGAGTCACACTGACACCTGCTTCCAGCAGATCAGGGACTCTGCAGATGCCTGAAGCAAGCTTCGTATTGCTCGAAGGGCAATGGACGATGTGAGTCCCAGTCTCCGCCAATGTCTTGATGTCCGAGTCGTCCAGATGCACCATATGGACTAACACAGTCTGCGGCCCGAGCAAATTGACAGATTCACAATACGACATGGCCGTGTGACCCTGGCTTTCAAAGAATGTCCGATCCGCTGGGGCTTCAGCACAGTGCATTGTGATCGGGATTCCCTGATCCTTCGAAATCGAAGTCATCTCTTTGTAGAGACCTTCGGAGACCCTGTCAAGTGGTGTGATCAGTCGACAACAGGAGGACAGGCAATGTTCTGCTTACCCGCCTGGCGTCCTTGCGCCAAACCATACTCGGATCCTATCATCGGCTTTGCCGTTCCATTTCTCGTGCATGGCAACTGCGCCAAGCAAGCTGGTCTCGCGATTCTCTACAAGTCCTGGATGCATCGCCCACTTGGGATCGCTGGCGTAGGTGCCGACATCCATGACGATCTTGCCTAGACAGCCACGAATGCCGCTCTCCTCGACTGCTTTGCAGAGTCCATCGAATCCATATCGGTCCGCGAACATGCTCTCAAGAAAGCATGTCGTGCCAGACTTGAGCATCTCGGCGATGCTGAGACGAGCAGCAGCGTAGCCGTCTTCTGGGGTGAAGTTACCCTGCAAAGGCCAGATTCGTTCGCATAGCCACGAGACAAGTTCGAGATCGTCTGCTGTGCCTCTGAGGAGTGTCTGCGCTGTGTGCATGTGGGCGTTGACTAGTCCTGGAATAATGATTCGGCCTTCGAGTGAGGTAACTTCTTCGTTGGAGTATTGCTCAACAAGAGCTGCCGTCTTGCCGACGGCTGCGATCTTGTTGCCCTGAACTAGGATCGCTCCATCTTGAATGATATCGCGATTGGCATTGACCGTGATGATCGTGGCTTGCGTGTAGAGCATGGTGTCTTTCTCCCTTGAGATCGTGGGTTGGCGCAGAGCTGATGATGGTACTACCGTTTGATGAACATGAAGAGGAGTCGGGCAGAGACTTTATGACCAGCCTTATCGTGACAGTTGAGGTCTCGCCCGATGGCTGAAATTTGGCACGCTCGCGGCCGGGTGGGCAGTGTCGGCGACCTCCGATTGATGTCGTCTCCTTCGACCGCAGCTTCACTCTTCAAAACAAAGACACGCAGTTCAGCGATGTCATCGAGTCGCAACGGTCTCGACGTCGCCACTATCTTCAAGACCCCGATGTCGACGCAAGTTGCTCAGGAGATGACGAAATGGTCATGGCATCGACGAACGTAGCAGAAGCCCGAAGGCATTGGAGCGTCGAGACGGCATCCCAGGCATACCACTTACCTTTCTCTCAATAGTTCAGCTGCGGTACACAGGCCTGTCTACTCGGGCTTGAAGTCTGGCAAAGCGAATCGAAGGACGGCGTAAAGGACGAACGAAGACTATCGACTTTGCGACTCGAGCAAAGAGTCTGCCCGACAACAACAAAAATACAGTTGTAAACACCTACACATTTCGATGATTGCTCGATCTCTATCATGATCTTCGCAAAGGAACGTATAGCTATCTCTTTCTTCCCTCTCACAAACTCTATCTCTTTCTTCCCTCTCACAAACGCTATCTGTACCGTCAACTCTCAAGCCATATAATTATCGAACACCCCCTCTCCTAACTTCTCCAACATCGGTCTCCCAACCCCCAAAGCCCCCACATCATCACAAATATCAAACACACCCGAACGAGGCTGTCCATCCTCCACGCCCTCTGGATTTGCCGCACAACACACCGCCCTCGCCGTAACCTTCTGGTCCACGATGCACCGCATAGCGACACGCACATTGTCTGCGACAGTTGCCACCCTGATGCCTCGCCCGGTCAGCTTATGAAGGTACTCATCGGTCATGCCTGTGTGCGTCCATCCGGGAGCCAACAAGTTCGCCTGATATTGTGCCATCGAGGTATCCGGAGTCCTGATGGACTTCCATAGCCCTCGTACGCCATGCTTCGCGGCCGCATAATCGGCGTCGAATGGAGGTGGCGCGTACCCTGACAACGAACTCACGAGCAGGAGTTGAGGATGGAAGTCCACAGACGTTCCTCCGGAAGCCGCCGCCTTGTAGAATTTGTTGAAGTAGAACAACGCCAGGTTCGTCGTCCACCACACGCCTGTGAGATTCACATCCAGAACCTTCGTCTCCGGCCGTGATGGCTCCCCATTCCCATCCTCAGCAGGAACGATGGCATGACGCATGTCCGTCGACTGAATACCCGCCGAGGCGACGACAACGTCCAGCGCCTGGCCACCAGCCCATGTCAAGACCTTCTTAAACCCCTCAGCCTGCTCCTCCCAACTACTCACATCCGTCTTGACGAACAGAACCTCATGACCCTTCTCCCGGAGATCTGATTCGATCTTCTGGCCCGTTTCGGCGCTGATGTCGAGAATGCCAACCTTGGCGCCGTGCGAGGCGAGGGCTTCTGCTATGCCAAGACCAATGCCACTGGCGCCGCCAGTCACGATGGCAGTTCTGCCTCGAAGGATGGTGAGGTCGATAGAGCGCGTGAAGTCCACGGGTGGAGTGCCGTTGACCATGGCCATGAGACGCTCTTGGCCGGCCGCCATCGTCAATGGCAGGCAGTTCGGTTGCAATAATCGTCGACCAGGAGTGCTGTCGTTCGATATCACACTTTCGATGGGATCCAACTTGCTGAAGACCTACGCGAGTTTAGAAATTCAGCGGTTGGTCATTGGCAAAGTCCATCTTTGTGCAGCAACGTGCATGTCTCCGGCCCTATATATTACATCCTGTACTCTTACCTGATCAGTCTTTCCACTCGTTACGTAGGCAGCAACCCTAAGCTCAAAGGAGGAGGCTCAAAGATGAAATGAAATCCTTCGTCACTTGCAATTGGTGAGCTGGCGAGAACGAATGAGTGGGGCTTGAGCGATAGGGCAGATACCAGGTAGCTGCGATTTTGCATCTGCATAAACTTGCACATTGTCGCACAAGGCTCATGCACAGCCAGTGAAGACAACATGAAGAAGACAACGTTGACAACAGGAGCGTGCAATCTGAATATTGTGCTTTTGAAAAGGACTAAGGCAAAATCTTACGACTGTCTCCTGTGGCGCTTCGTTTTGAGTAGACAACCTTGAAGCCAAGGTCGTGGTGTCAGCTAAACTACTGTCGCTTTTGCGTTACCTGTTGCGCAGCATGGCACGTTAATAGCTTCGTCCGGATGCAGGATCCAGCGAGCTAATCGCGTGTAGGGCAAGGTCACACGCCTGGCGGTGGTGGAACCTAGGGCGAGGTCAGTCTAAGGCCAGCCTTCAGTCTCGCTGTCTGCTTGACACTTACCGCGTTGTAGCCGCCCTCAGCTCCTGGTGGTGGAGGTGGCGGTGGAGGGTTCGAGTCGTCTGGCGGCGGCGGTGGAGGAGCAGAGCCATTGATAGGTGTCTGCGAAGTCTGAGCGTAGCCTTGCATGTACTGCGCCATCATCGCTGCGTAGCCTCCGTATGCGGCGTAAGGGTCAGCGGATGGATTAGCAGCGTAGTAAGCAGCCCATGCCTCGTACTGCTTCATCTGCTCCGCTGGGTCACCGGTCGGAGCTGCTTGAGCAGCTGTTGGCGACTGTGCACCGCCGTAACCCTGCTGCCCATAGCCTTGACCGTAATTTTGACCATACGCACCGTAGCTGCTGTCGCCACCTCCGCCGTAGGCACTGCCGCCGCCATAGGCACTGCCTCCCCCTCCGCCATAAGAACCAGAGTTTTGACGATCGCCACCACGGCTGTGATAGCCACCACGGTCACCGCCTCCGAAGCCGCCGCGGTTTGGCGGACCACGCTCCTTGAACGCCTCGTAAGCCTCTTTGACAGAGTCGAGAAGGGACAGACACATCTCTTTGGCCGTGTCGACCATCGCTTGCTCGGGGCCACTGCCAAATGTCAGCATAGCTTCAGTTTCTACATCTCACCTGAATGCATACGCTACGTGCAGATACATCTGCTCATCGCTCTCAGCGCCAGTGTCATGCTCAAGGAAGCCGCTTCCACGACCCTTGATCTGCACACGGCAGCGAGTCTCCTGCTGGATGTGCTTAACGTAGCTGCCTCCGGAGCCAACGACTTGAGCACGGAGATTGAAGCCTGGGATAGGTTCGAGGTCGATAGGGATGCGCTCTTCGGGCCACTTGCGACGACCCAGATGATCACGCTCAACCTGTGGTTGCTCTTCGCGAGTCTTACGGAATCGGCGCTCATCAATGAGGTTGGGCAACTCTTGCTTCATGAGTTCGTCGATCTTCGCAACAGCCTGTTCCAGTCCATCTTTCGTGGTGCTGGTAACATGAAGGTAGAGTGGAGGAGCCTGCGAGATGTTAGTCTTGCACGCAAACATCTCGTATTGTCACATACCTGAGGAGTGGCCATGCTCTTGTCGGGATAGTAGTTCCCGCGGGTGGTGACATCTTTACATAATTAGTGGTTCGGTTCGGACCTATACAGTCAAATCTTCGTGCGATCATGGGAGCGTACCGGCGCCAGTCTCATCTTTAATCTAAATGTCACAAGTCAGGTCAGCTTATCATAATCGTGGTGGGTGTCGGCGTCAGCAGCTAGCAACGCTAATGTGTAAGTCAAGCATGTCCCCAAACGTGTGTATATAACAAACCCAATCCTGTTTGTCTAGGGTTTGCGGCATGACGACGGGTCGCCTAGGAGTATCAGTGGGCAACGATAACAAAGTGAATATTTACCATCTTTTGCGTGCTGCCCTTGGTCAGCGTGTAGCGATTGCGAAGGTCGTTGACCTCGATATCCTTGATGAAGTCGCCATCTTGCTGGTAGATCTCTGCGTTCAAGGTGCCGCTCGGAGCAGGATCGGCGGATGGGGATTTGGCGGCGCCTGCGTTGGCAGATGGGCTCTGCAAAAGCGTCAGTAACCAAGGTACGAGTATGTGTCTTGGAAGTGACTGACCTGTCGAATCGGTGGGACATCGACCTGCTGTATGGCCTTCTTTTGCTGGAGCTGGGCATTGATCTTTGCAGCTGCTTCGGCGGCTCTGGCTGCAGCATCCTTGGCCTGAGCTGCACTGGGCGGACTTCCTGCGCTGTTCTCGCCTGAGGCTGAGATCGGAGTGCGCTCGCGACCGGCGGTGCGATCGGTGGTGGGGGTGCCTGGGGAGCGCGAGCGACGGTCGCCGCCTACATCGAACCTCGAGCGGCGGGCAGGTGGCTCTGCGCTGTCGGACGGGCCAACGTCGAAGCGCGATCTCTTGCGTGGTTCCGGTGCTTCAGCCATGGCAGCTGAGACAGTGTTGGTGGACGTGTTGGGTGTGCGAAGTCGTCGCGTGTGTGTTGCTCGCACAAAGAAGAGCTGAAGAAGTTCGAGTTCGAGGTGATGTCGGCAAAAGAGCGCGAGTCAGCAGAGTTTGTGGGGAACGAACCTTGCGGGCCGATGTACGGAAGAAACATGTGAATCATTTGGAGACCACTCAGTCACTCACTTGCCTACACATATTCCAAGCTCGTGACAGCGACTGAAACCTCTTTCCAACACTGTCTTTCACAATGGCGTCGAAACGAGCGGCACGGCTTCTCAATGGCCAGCTCCAATCCCTCAGCAAACCCCAATTGACCGCCCAGCAAGCCTGCAAAGCCCAGAGACACAACAGCAGTGCAACGAACGCCATTGCGTACAAGGTAGACACTACCGGTACACGAACAATCAATCCACAAGTCTCACTTTAACAGGCTCTTCACCGACGCATCTCGCCCCTCCCTACGGCTCCCACATCATCAGCCATCTCCCCAGCGGCAGCCGTCTCCTCCATCCTCTACGAAACCCCCATCCCGACCTCCGCACCCAAAACCTCACACGTTCTCAACTGCCTCGTGCAAAACGAGCCTGGTGTCCTCTCGCGCGTCTCGGGTATTCTCGCAGCGCGTGGCTTCAATATCGATTCCCTCGTTGTCTGCTCCACCGAAGTCGCAGATCTCTCCCGCATGACAATCGTGCTGCAAGGACAAGATGGCGTCGTAGAACAAGCGAGGAGGCAATTGGAAGATTTGGTGCCAGTGTGGGCTGTGTTGGACTATACCCAGGCCCCATTGGTGCAGCGAGAACTCCTCCTTGCCAAGATTAGCATTCTCGGACCCGAATACTTCGAAGAACTCCTCGCACACCACCGAGAAATGACGGGCGATATGGAGCCGCCTATGCTTCAAGATGCCGAAGGGGAGCCCTCAGCTGTCGACGAGACCACCCTCCGTGCAGAAGCCGGCGCCGATGTGGATTTCCACCCGAGGAATCTTGCACCCTCTGAGGCTCTGCGGTTGAAGCATCAACATCTGGAAACGATCACATATTTGACCCATCAGTTTGGTGGCAAGGTTTTGGATATCAGCACCAACAACTGTATCGTTGAGTTGAGCGCGAAACCTACAAGGATTGACAGCTTCATGAAGCTGATCAGTCCTTTTGGTATTTTGGAGTCGGCACGAACAGGTGAGTCAGGCGATACTCTGCTAAGTACGTTTGATGCTAACGCGGGATCTAGGTCTGATGGCTCTCCCACGATCACCGCTTTCAGGCGAAGAGGCAGAGGCGACCAAGGAAGTGGAAGAGGTCATGGACGCCGCCTCGTTGCCACCGTCGTAGACGTTGCGAGGGTTTATCCACAAGCAAAGCTCTGTTCGATAGGACGGGCTTCCTTTAGCATAAGCGCGCGGCGTCCAGGGGTGTTCTGGAGCAAATCTTACTTCAAGGACCAGAAACGGCGGTGTGCTCTCGCGAGCGATGTTAGGTTATTGTGCAAAATATTTCGCAATGCGACGACTACAGAAGAATCAACGAAGAACTTTTATTGTGCTCTTTACGCTCTGTACGCTGCAAAGATCATCGAAAAACTACACCCACATCACTTAAGTGATCAAATCTTGCCCCTGTTCACAAAGAATGCCTCAAAAGCACTCGTCGCCGCCCACAACCGGTTCTCTGCCTCCTGGAAGACGAGACTCGCCGGGCTATAGAACACCTCATCGCTGACCTCCTCAGGATGTCTCGGCAAACAATGCATGAACTTCCATCCTTCCTTCGCGCCACCCCTCTGCGCCAGCTCTTTCGTCACCTGGAAACCCTCAAAAGCCTTCATCCTCTTCTTCGACTCCTCCTCCTGACCCATAGACACCCACGTATCCGTGACCAGCACATCAGCGTTCTTGACCGCCTCTTCGGGGACGTTGGTCTCGGTGAGTTTGAAAGAGGGGTTCGTGGCAGTGATGATGTCGCGCATGAAGGGTGGGATCGAGTAGCCCTTGGGTGTAGCTACGGAGACCTCGACGCCGAGTTTAGCGGCGCCGATGGCGAGGTCGAACAAAACGTTGTTGGCGTCGCCGACCCAGGCGATTTTGAGGCCTTCTAGTCCGAGAGAGGAGGTTGAGGTTGTTGAGGAGGAAGAGGGGAAGGCCTCGAGGAGGGTTTGATAGTCTGCGATGGTCTGCAGGGGATGGTAGAGATCACTCAGGGCATTGATGACAGGCACGGAGCTATGTTTTGCGAGGTTGGCCACGTCGTCGTGGGCGTTCACTCGGGCGACTATACCGCCTGTCATGCTGCTGATGACCACGCTGGTATCGTAGAGCGATTCGTTCACGCCGAGTTGGATATCCTGGGAGCCGAGGAACATGGGATGGCCGCCGAGGAGGGCAACTGCTCCTTCGCTGGAGACGCGAGTTCGGGTAGATCGTTTGGTGAACATTATGGCAATGGTTTTGGCGAGGAGGCTGTTCTGGAGGTGAGCGGGGGTTTTGCCCGACTTGACGCCTGCCTTGTAGTTGGAAGCATTGCGGACGAGTGTGGTGAGTTCTTGAGGTGTGAGATCGCTTATGGAGAGAAAGTGTCGTGGGCTGAAGGGTGAGGTCGCTGGCTGTGAGGTTGTAGACGGGGAGACAGAGTAGTATCGTTGTGGTTGTTTGAACGTCTTGAGGCACTGAGTGGAAGGTCTAAGGAGTCGTGGTGTAGCCATGTTTTACTCTTTCCTGTTGTCCAGATAGTTTCGAGGGGTGTGATCTTGATCGTTCGTTCCAATGGCTCAAAGTACAAGAACAGAAAAAGATGGCGATGATATTTCACACAGCTGTGACTGGGCTGGAGCTCTGACGGAAACAGCTCCACTGATCCACACCCACGTTCGGCACTGCCATGTGGGGGACCTGAGGGCGTTGGCGACGGTGCCGATACGGCGGCGAGGATCTGGCGCCGCCGCTGCTGCACACGCAACACAGTCCTGAAGCTCAGGTACATCGCATCATCTGACCTGACCTGGCCCATCCTCCCCATTCCTTTCCCTTTCACCTTGTTTTCATTGTTCCTCCACGACCGACTCCCTCCAGCCCATGCTTCGATCGCACCGTTGACGTAGTGCGCGACCGATAAGCCGGATACAGACGTCGACGACCACATCACCATCATGGCCGCCAACGGCGAGCCTGCTCCGCCCAGGCACCGACGAGACGACGACGAGCGGCCACGAGATGAAGAGACCGCGACCGAGACTTCGCCACTCTTACCATCGAGTCAGGCCGAGAACAATGATCAAAGCCAGCCACCGAGAGGCGCTGCAGCAACATTACTGCGCACTCTATCACACTCCAAGGAAGGCAAGCGGCGATGGCCCAGTCTGATAGCATTACTGGTTCTATGCGTTGTCGCCATTCTCATAATCGTCTTCGCCTTTGTAGCGCCCAGCGCCGTGGAGGCATATGCCCAGCGCGCAGTCGTCTTCGAGCCCACCAGCCTATCGATAGACTCGTTCCTGGACGACGGAGTGCGGGCAAGAGTGCAGGGCAATTTCAAGATGGACTCGAGCAGGGTCAAGAGGAAGTCGGTGCGAGATCTGGGCAAGTTTTGCACTTGGATCGCAAGCGAGGTTGAGACCGGCACGAGCGAGATGGAGGTCTCGCTGCCAGAATATGGAAATGTCGTGCTGGGTACGGCGCAAATCCCCCCGATCAAGGTCTCTATTCGAGATGGACATGCTACAAAAGTCGATTTCCTGAGCGATCTGCAGCCAGGCGATGTGGATGGTATTAGGAGAATCGCCAATGACTGGATCGATGGTCGGCTCGGCCAGTTGCGAGTCCTGGGCAAGGCTCAAGTTCCTCTGAAGAGTGGCTTATTGAGCCTGGGCAAGCAGATGGTTCAGCAGGAAATGCTGTTTGCGAACGACGATATACCCTCGATGCCGGCCTATGACATTAAGAAACTCAATGTCCGGGAGGTAGATATTCCCACTGGCAAGGGCATGGCTGCGGATGTCTCGCTTAAAGTTCAGAACGAGTACCCAGTCCAGTTCACTGTGCCTCCGCTCGGGTTTGGTATCTTGGTGGAGAACTGTGAGAAGAGCGATGACTTGATCATGGTTGCTGATGCTCTGACGGAGGAGATCGCTATCCTGCCCAAAACTGATGTCGAGGTCAATGTGACAGGGACTGTCCGACGTTTGCCCTCAAGACTCACGCAAGCGTGCCCAGGCACTACCAAGTCTCCTTTGGACATTCTATTGGGACGCTACATCCATGGCGAGGAGAACACCGTCTACGTGCGAGGCTCAGATGCACCATCGCTCGACACTCCTCGTTGGGTGACTGATCTCATGGCCGACATCACTGTCCCAGTCCCTCTTCCTGGTCGCACGTTTGGTCATCTCATCCGGAACTTCTCCCTTACCAACACACATTTCAGCCTGCCAGATCCATTGGCAGAGCCTGGGACACCCGAAGGCAACCCTCGCATCAGCGCAGACGTTCGCGCCATTGTCGCATTGCCTGAGGAGATGAACTTCAACATCTCTGTCAGCAAGGTCAGGGCGAACGCCGATGTCTTCTACAAGGGCAAGAAGCTCGGTCGACTCGATTTGAGCAAATGGCAAGATGCCAACAGCACCCGCATCGACTCGGACCCCAACGAGAGCCCCTCGCTGATGGTGGAGAGCGAGGTGAAGGATGCACCATTAGAGATTCAAGATGAGGAAGTCTTCACAGACGTGATTCAAGAATTGATCTTTGGCAGAAGAACTGTCATCATGAAGATCCAAGCTGAGGTCGACGTGGGCGTGGAGACGGCGCTGGGCGAATTCGCCATCAACAAAATACCCGCAGACGGCCAGGTGCCGATCAAGCGTAGGTCACCATCCCTACCGCACGCGTTATCTGATGTTACGAAGCCAGATTATTGGCTACAAGTTGGATAGAGTAGATAGGCTAAGCATATGCATTACAGCGATTTCACGACCCCAACCTCCAAATGCGCCTGGCAAGAAGCCTGCCGATCCTCCTTCACATCTACCTGGCAACCTGACCAACGGAGTCAACCCCAAGCTCGTCGATTTGAGCATCCTCAACACCACAGAAACGTCCCTCCTCATAGGAGGCAAGGTCAACATCACAAACCCGACCGACTACTCCGCGACCATCCCCTATGTTGACATCCACATCATGAAGAACGGCTCCCTGCTCGGCCACGCCACCGCCCACAACCTGTCCATACACCCAGGAAACAACAGCTACCTATCAGTCGAAGCAGTATACGACCCGCTCACATTAGGCGGTCCCAAAGCCAAAGACGTCGGACGCGAACTCATAAGCCAATATATCTCCGGCTGGAACACAACCATAACCCTCCAAATGCACGAGAACTCCTTCCCTTCCAACCCATCCCTCGGCCGTGCCCTTGCCAACTTCCCAATCGAGATCGCCGCACCACATCTCAGCGCGCCGAAACGTCCTTCAGATGAGGATCCGGACTTCCCATCAGATCCCGACGGCGGTGAGGATGAAGACAAAGACGCAACCCACTTCATCAAAGACGCCACTATGCACCTCCTGACTTCCACCGCCTCGTTCATCCTCCTCTCGCCCCTGCACCACTCCACCCTCTACATTACCCACCTCAACGCCACGGCGATCTACCAATCCGACGAGGTCGGCGTCATCCTCTACGATGAACCCTTCGGCGTGCCGCCCGTGGAAGAGACGCCTGGCCAAGAGGGTTATGAGACGCCGAGGCTGCCGGTTGAGTGGAGCTTGGGGAGTGTTGGGTATGGGGCTGTCAAGAGAGCGCTAGGCGGGACTCTGAGGCTGAGCGCGAGGGCAGAGGTGGGAGTTAGGCTGGGGAGGTGGAGGGAGAACGTTTGGTTTCGGGGTGGCGGGTTGGGTGTCAGGATCAGACTGTGAAGAGATGGAGACAGGGAGTCGCGGATAGTTTCGAGCCTTGGGTGGGTGATATTATGGAATACAGGACTAAGTATATGGAGTCAGGCGATGGACGGTTACCCCGGGCTGGTATTTGGAAGCAGATCTACGTTATATACTTTCACGAAGTAATGCAAACAAAAGCAATTGTCAGATGTTGCAAGTATATAAGAACATAAGAACACCGTCAAGAGGGTCATCTTCATCGGAAAGCACGTAGAGAGAGGCCACAAGTCATTCACTCGACCCGCAAAGCTTAGCGCGCTTCCTCAAACTCCAGCGCCTCAGGACTAGGTTCTTGAACATCAATCTAGCCTCTACCTCCATGACCATAAGAGATACTCGCAAAGACAATTTTATTATGCCAGGCACAGTACGCAAATCCGAGAGAGCTCTCTACACTGGCATACGCGATATGTGACCACGCACAGGGCCTGACCGCATGCTGCAAGAATGTTCGTCAGTCCCTGCTTGAGTTCACGCCGTCATTGCCAGATCCGACTCCTCGGTCACTACGCCGCTGCCATCCCCAGGCTTGATGATGTGGCCGTTGAACGGTCCGTATTTATTGTTGTGCCTGTACGCCATCCACATAACGATCGTGCTGTACTGCTCGTTAGCTCGACGACCACATCGTCTAATGGGCCCTTGAATGCTTACCTCCATATAGTTGAGACCACGGCAATCCACGAGAAAAAGACGGCAGCAACGTCAAGCGAGCTGTGATACTCATACAATCCATCGCTCCAGAGTCCCCGTGCCTTCGTTCGCTCTTCGACAGTGTTCGCCGTGATACCAACGTGACTCGTCGCCATCACAGCTGTCAGTGCAACTGCAGCTGCGGTCTGAAGTATCGAGCACGTCGCAGCGGCCCATTTCCATGAACTTTGAACAGCGGGAGCTTCCCAGCGCTCCGGCCAGAAAAGATCGAAGAAGATGGCTGGGGTGAACACCAGACCGATAAGACCAGCGCCAGCGATGTTCAGGGCCAGGACAGCAATGATATTGTTAACGTCAACACTTACGTCCGAATAGACGTCTAGAGTGTGTTCTCGCCTGTTCTTGTACTCTGCCGGATCGTCAGCATTATACTCTTCTGCCACTTATCATTGACGTACTGTGTATAAGAGGCCCAGCTATGCCCGAACATATTCCAACACTCGTCGTCGCGACTTGATAGATGATGAACTTCGTCCGCCGAAGGTAGTAGGTATCGTTGTACATGTACGAGTTCTTGAACTTATCCCATCGGACCTCCTCGTCTTTCAGACCAGTCATCAGAGGTGCCATTGTGGAGGTGCTATGGTGGGTGTACTGCAGAAGGGCGAAGTCAAGGTGTGAGTGCGATAGAATCGATGGGTCGTTCGAAATGTGCATCTCCGAAGGACATGTTGCGTAGAGTATCTTTATTGTCCAAGACTTTGAGCAGCAGCTGGGGAGCGAATGTTGCAGCCTGTTCAATCATCAACCTGTCAGGGGCTGAGCACTACCTGCTGGTAACATATCACAGCAAAGCAACGAATCTGCGTGCAGAAATCGTCATCTGAACAGCAGCGACATACTTCGACGTTGCACGTTGCCCGGCTCTACTTGGTGCTTCCCAAAATGGCAATCCACAAGACGCTAAGCCGACGCAGGGCTGAACTCAGCTGCCTGCAGGATTCGTCCGGAGGCCTAGGGGCCCGGCACACATATTAAGTGGTGTATCCATTCCTCTTCCCACGGAAATCGCAGCCCTGAGGTACCGAAGAGCCGGATCTGAGCATGGAAACCTCTCCGACGACGAAAGCTTCAGCCTCTGAACAGGAGCCGGCCAAGGATAAACCTGCTGTGAGTGGTGACGTTTCGTGCAGGTTGTATGCTCACAAGACTTATGCTCCCGCGTAGTGCGACAATTGCAGGATCCGGAAAGTGAGTATCTAGCTCGTACCTGCTTGCGTCCTACACACGAACCTGACCCACATCACAGACCAAATGCGATCGCGGTTCGCCCTGCTCAAGCTGCGTGACGGCCAAGTCGCAATGCCGCGTTACCAGAAAGGCAC
Source organism: Zasmidium angulare (assembly GCA_002786045.1). Classification (NCBI taxonomy): domain Eukaryota; kingdom Fungi; phylum Ascomycota; class Dothideomycetes; order Mycosphaerellales; family Mycosphaerellaceae; genus Zasmidium; species Zasmidium angulare. The sequence continues at coordinate 572,333 of NHNX01000008.1, forward strand.
CTGAGAAACGGCAAAGGGTCTTCTTGTCCAAGCAGTATGATGAAGCGATGCAGAATGTCAGCAGGCAGCTCGGAGAACTTCAAGTTGGGATGCGGCAGCTCGTCGAGAACAGCAAAAGGTCTCCTCTCAGCGACCATTCCGAAGCTACGGTAGTCTCTCAAGAGTCACCGAGCACACATATAAACGGAGGATACCCTGATGTATCTGCTGTATTCGAAGGCTACAAGGGTGATTCTTCGTTCAAGGCGCACGCGAAGCACGTTGCAGACACGCTCGAAGCCACGCTGGGGTCAAGGCCTACGGACACAGAACCTAGCATATCATCAGCGATGGTTCATGACTTGCTTCAAGGTGTCGATGCTGCCGAGCGCGCTGCCCCTGAGTCCGTTGACTTCTTTCGCACAAACCTTAGCAGTGGCTACCAAGAGTTGGAGCATTTGCCGTTGCCACCTACGCAAAATGTCCTGAACCTGCTTCGTCTCGTGCAAAGTGAGAAGCAGAGGTTCTTCAGCGACGTGCCGTTCGTCGACGAACAGGAGTTTATCGAAAGCTGTAAAAGCGTATACTTCGCGACAGAGCCGTACTCGCTTTGGACCTGGATCATCGTTAACATTGGGTTGCTGTATTTGTTCTTGGATCTGGACAGCAAGCACTACACTCAGGTTGGCGTAGGTGCAGCAGACATCGAGTCCATCATCAAAGTATTGAGTGGAAATGCGGACGCTGCTTGCCAATGTTTGAGGTTGTGCTCAGAGCCCTCGATTGCAGCTTGCCGTGCCATCACACTGCTGGTATGTAAATGGGTCCAAGTGGTCAAGAGGTTGTAAGCTAATCTAGGCTCGGTCGGCATAGGGGGTCTTCTGCACGAAGACCGGGCGAAGCACTATCGCTTGGCGTCTGATCAGCGCGGCCGCTCGTATGTGTCTTGATCTCGGCTTCCACAGGATGCCTAACCACCTCAAGGGCAAAGAAGCATCAAAGAGACGCGTGTTGTTTTGGCAGGTCTATGCCTTTGATAAAGGCATGGCTTTCACAAACGGCCGTACGCCAACCATCCACCACTACGATGTCGCCGCAGACCGACCGGATTTCCAGCAGGAACATCCAGGAATACCAGGACTGTAATGTCATCGCAACACAAACACGCTCAGCAGATACTGACGTCTTCAGAATCTATGCTGCCTTCATCGAATGGACCGCTGTGGCCGGAGAGATCCACATGCAGCTCTTCTCCATCTCTGCCCAACAGCAGCCCTTGCCGAAACGTGTTGAGCGAGCCAAGGCATTTGCCAGCAGAATCTTGCACATGCAGAAAGCCCTGAGGACGGTAGGAAGCACCCGCTCCCCAAGCTGAGGAACCAGAAATGCTGACCGCGGCAGTCTCACCATGGACATCCAGACCAAGGTGACCTCACATCGCAAGGAGCGTTGCGCATCCTAGACAACATGGCATATGGCTATTTGACCATCGTCTATCGCTTGATTCCGCCATGGCAGCCGCATTCCCATCCACTCCAGTGCTGCGATGAGTGCGTTGATGCTGCTCGGACGTCTCTGAGAGCTTTGATCGAACAAGGCGAACGGGTCATGGCGATGAAGCCGATTTGGTGGAGTCTATTTTTGAACATGTATGTCTCGTGTGAGCTTGATGCAGTGTTCCTTGTGCTAACAGAGCAGGACCATGTGCGTCGTCCCATTCGTTCCCTTCGTCGTGATCGTAGGAAACGCCATTGCGACTTCATCCTCCGAAGACTTGGCTCTTCTGTCGTCGGTGGTGTCGGTTATCAAGCCGGCCGTCGAGCATACTCCAGCTACCCAGAAGCTGTTCAATGTCTGCCAGAAGTTCTACCAGATTGCCGACTTGATCGTGTCGCAGCACGCGCAGACCACACTTCCGGCCAGAGATGATGAGTTGCTTGCAGCGGCCAGCGATGACCTTCCCATGTCGGGGCAGGATTGGGACACTGTCGTTCAGGGGCTTGGCCTAGACACCGAAGCGTTCCAGGTAGGCGCCATGGCTACGTTCGTGGAGCCGTACATAGTGTCAGAGCCCGCATGGGGAGGGAGTTAGCCCGAGATGAGCAGCGTTGGTCTCTTGATATATCCATGCCTCGATGGATCAATGATCGATGTTGATGTTGGTGGTACGGTCTGGGCACTGGCTTTCCAGTGAAGAAGACCCCCGCACAGACGTTCCACAACCTCACCTCACCTCGCTGGCTTCCTCTCCTAAAGTTTTCACTGCACGACAACATGTGATCACCGAATACATGATGCAGAATATGCATTGCCATGGCCACAGAACCCACATCAAGCGACCAAGCCGCTCAGACGTCTGACACTGCCGAAGAGCTCAAACGCCTCGCCCTCGAATGGCCCCTCGTGCTCAACGAGCGGGACGCCGATTTCGCCAGTCCGCGAGGCCAGACGATAAGAGCCACCATCGCGCCCGAATTTACCGCAGTTCTTGACTCTTATCCAGGACGGATGAGCTGGGCAGAGTTGCTCCAAGTGTGGGCGCAAGAGCACGTCGACTACCCGAATTGCAGATTAGATGCGACTGGATGCCAAGCATACGTCAACGAGAGAAAGAGGACCGCGAAGGTATACATCGAACTGGATATGAAGTTCGTGGAGAGGATCGATCTGAAAGCTTTGACTGAGTTGTCATGGGTCCAGCGTGATGATGGGAAGTGGATGGTGAAGGGCTTTTATCTGATGAGAGGTCATCGCGGAAGTATGGGGTTCGTCTGAATTCAAAAAAGGTGTGGACAATGAGACGGTCGAACAACGACGTCCCGAATAGCCTGAGACGTAATGACTCGGTTCATCGTGCTGGCAAAGAGAGCGAAGTTCTGGGAGCGAGACCCCTAGGGCAAGTCCGTGAGTCTGCTTGTCCCATAAGTAGTAGGAGATTGCGCTGACCGCAGCTACGGGCCGAAACCCTTGAACTTTACACCAGATTGAGTAGCATTGAAAATGAGATGCTTTTGTTATGATCGTATCACGCGGTGCACCTTCTCTCTCCCTTTTGCATTAGGCGACCACGCTTACGACCACAGTAACGGCCGGCTAGACACTTGGCTAGTTGCGGAGATACTTTGTACTTTCAATATCCCTGCAAGGCACAGCACCAAATGCTGGCGCTTCTCGTTCTTAACTCGTAGCTATCCTGCAGAGTAAGCTTCGCCAGTCGACTTCCCATGGCACTTGACGTCGGAATTGCGCTCTCCGTTGCGATCTTGATACGATGGTCGCATTGCAGCTTCATATTAAGGGCCAGCGATTAATATCAGGTTTGTCCTTAATCTTGGAAGATGATCAGAGTGTTGATCGACCATGGAAGCCCCTAATGTGCTTGTTGCGTTCTAGATGTCGATTTGTAGGGGCCGTGTCGAACCTCAGGTTCTCATTCTTGAAGTGGATGGTTTTGACGGCGGTGCGAAGCCTTGTCGAACTTTGCACGATCTTCTTTCATGACCACGGGAGCGTCCACGATTCGACCGCGCTGGAACATTTTCACGCCACCTCTGCCTGAAGCTGAAGTACTTTTGCTGCAGTCGACGATGAAGTTGAACTTCTCCACCCAGGCTCTGGTATTTGGCGGACGATCGGTCGCCTGTGGCAGCACTGCACAGCCCGGGAACTCCTATGGATACTCGTTAGCGATGATAGAGCTCGTACCCGGCTCATGACGCACCCGCTTGAGCTTCTCCACTCCTCTCTGCACATGGTTATAGTAGCCTCCGCGAGGATATGGCGTATCATCGTTAAGTAGTTTAGGCCGAATCCATTCCCACACTGCGTATCCCCCAGATAACAGGGCGAGACAGAACAATTCTGCCGCGAAACCTATCTCGACCCCTCGCCCATTTCGTGGCATTTCTCCAGAATGCAAGATTGCGTCGAGGGAAGTGTGATAGAAGAGGATGAAAAGGGTGCAGAAGAGGTGGAACTGGGCGGGTTGTTTTGGGACACGGGCGTCGATAACGGTGTGGGTCTATCTACAACCACCCCTTGCCAGGGTCATTGTGGCTGGAGGTTTGTGTAACGTGATCGCTGATGGCAAAGCGATATCGTCAGTACATTACTTGACCTCCTTCCAAGGCTTCCACCAGCGGGCACGAAGTGGTCGTGTCTGAGAAGGCCGAAAGTTGCAAGCTCGCATGCAGACAATGTCGTCAGTGCTCTGCACGATATGCGGTGGCGCGCCAGCAGAGGACTTTGAACCCTACCTTTCGAGTCGCTCATGCCTTTGGAGCGTTGGCGCCATCGAAGCAGTCGATAAACGTTGAGACAGGAGGTATTGGACAGTCTCAGCCGATTTAGAGGCTTCGCTGCGCTTGTATCAGCCAGACTCAGCCTGACATCGAAACCAGAGACATACCTCGCAGAAGAGATGAGTGCCCTCGCCAGGGGTTTGCAAAGACACGCTCTCCAACATCCAGGTCATTCCTCCAGACTATTGAGGGAAGGCTCTCATATAAATCAACTAGATTAGCCAGAATGCCCCAGGCGCCAGCGGACCTGCCGAACCTCCAATGCTGGATCTGCAGCTCCGCACCTTACCACAATGTCAACCACGCCCACGCAACTTTCATCGATGTGAACGACTTCACTGCGTTCGAGCTCGAGGTGGCTCTTTGCTATGCAGTCCAAGTTTTTCAGGAGAAGCAGGCTGAGCTCCAGACGATCCGGGAAGAAGCCAGAAGCAACGATGGTCGAGCGGCAACAGTAAGTACGATGGTTGCTCTGTCAGTCCAAGGCACGAAGCTGATGAGCGCAGTCTGACGCATCCAAAGTCCTAGAGTGGGCCGCAGCTGGTCCTATAGCAGAGATACCATCCAACGACTTCCAGCAAATAGTCATGTCGGCGAAGTTCGCGGACGACTTGACCTACCAGAACTGTCTTGTCGGTCTAGCGGTAGGAGTTCGAAAGCTGAAGGACGAGGCTGCGAACCTCAAACAGCTGTCCGCGAAAGTGACACCGGGTGATGAGGATGACTGGTTCCTCGTGGGCAAGGAAGAGGCCGAGCAGATGGCGCAGGACAAACTGTACGCTGAGATCGAGATCCAACTGGACGGCGCTCTGGCGCGTGGGATTGAGCAGGCTGAAGAGGGCGAGATCGAGGTCATGTTCGAATGTCGGTGAAGTGGATGATCGATATGGCCTAATGGGCAGTAAACAAGCAGCTTTTCATGTTCTATGATATCAGTACAGACATGGAGACATACTGGCTTCCCGAGCCGCATCTCATCTCAACCACCAACACCTTTCCCGTCCCGTAAATACCCGCGCTATGCCACTCTTTCAAAACAAGCAAGAAAGCAACACCTACGTGAGCTTCTGCTTGATGAAGAACGCCCTCAAGTACGTCAGCTGCCATGCACATGTCAATCCCAGGACAAGGCACTGCAACAACGCCCATCTCGCGACTCTCGCATTAACAGCCTCACTTTGATCTCTGAACTCGGCCTCCCGTTCTCTTTGAAAGACCTGCTCTCTCCTCACATCCTGCAACCGCGCGTTCAGATCTCTTACTTTCTGCACGACCTCGCCGATCTTATCTTTGTCGGAGCTTTCGATCTGAGATGTTTCGCCAATGGCCATGTCGAGCTCGAATTTAATGCCGCCGACTTGCGAGCCGCTGAAGAGGAAGCCGGAAGTCGCGGGGACGTTGGTGGGTGTGAAGCAGAGGCGGTGCTCGCCGGAGTCGGCGGCGGAGAAGGTGAATTTGCCGGTGGATTGGCCGCGCTGGGAGACGACGCGATGGTCATTGTCGAAGACTTCGTCTACGGTTATGAAGATGCCCTGAAGTTATGCGATTAGAGGGGCTGTGAGATTGGAGGGTGGTCAGGGCGAACCATTTCAGGGTTGGGTTGGTATGATCGTGCTTGCTCGTTCCATTGCGTCGCCTTGAAGTGACCTGTATGTCCCCGTCAGTGTCATGCGCTCCTCTGCGCGACTGCCATATGCCATACCAACTACTAACGTGTCCTTGGGCAGCTCCTCGAAGAAACACTTTTGCGTCGGGCCGTCGATGTAGAAGTATAAAGCTTGGGCGTGGGAGAAGAGGAGGGTGAGGCCGAGCCAGCCTAAGTATGACCACATGGTGTTGTTGGCGAGAAGGGGGGCGATTCCAATGTTCTGTCTGTCTGTCGCCGTGTGAAGTTCAACTCCTCGAATTGCGGACACGTGAGCTCACATCAGGGTTCAATCAATTTCCGATTGGGCTTAGCCCCAGCTTAAGTAACTCCCGCGGCGCGTTCTCCGCCAGCCAGGAGCAGCAGAGCACTGAGAGCAGAGCTCACTTGCTCCATCCTGCATGGAAGGATCAACTCTTTCACCTATCTGCCTGCACACCCTGCGCATTTCTTCGTATCTCCATAAAAACAGTCATAGCCATGGCATCCAGACTGGCTACCACACTACGGTGTGACCAGAATCCCTCGAGATCTGCGGGATTGCTCCTCCTCTGGGACGCCGAATGCACGCCGCCACCGGTGAGTCGACCTCGAGCCTGCTTTCTGCATCCTTTGGCACACGCCAGGCAATGAGGATTGCTGCTGGCGGCACTTGGCAGTCATCTCTGCTGCCTTGTCACTTGTGGCGAATAAGTACATAAATCTCTCAACTTCTTCTCATTCTACTCCTCATCTCCAGCCACTTTCCTCTCTTTCCATCCCCGGCAACAGTACTCTAACAGTGTCGACAATGGGCGATTACGCGGATTCCAGCAACGATGTCGACAGCACAGTCTACGGCCGCTACAAGGCCTTCTCTTCAGCTCCGCGATCCGACCCTGAGATAATGGTCTTAGAGTTCATCCGTAGCGTCCACCCAAAGCAACATGTTACGGCTGTTAACAAACGCTATGCCGACCTCGTCACGTTTGCAAATGCCGGTAATGCAGAGGCGCATCTCATCCGGGAGACGAAGGAGGTCATCTCATCTCGACTTTATGCACCGCCAACCACTCGCATGGAAGGCGGCGATGGCAAGCTCGGCGAGAATGTCACGTTCGGTCTGTACAACTACACGTACAAGGCCCATGAGCTTCAAGTGTACTTCATTACGTACAACACCGTTTGTGGCACTGTCTCCATGTACTTCATCTTGACTCCAATACACGAGCTAGACGGCAAAGAACACTCCCCAATCGCCGACGAACTCATCAAAGCCGCTGGTACCTGGTCATCCCAGCCACATGAGGAGATCTACGTCTTCGATGGTGGAAACTGGCAAAAGAATCACAAGCTTTGGCAGGCAGTCCAGGGATCGTCCTGGGACGATGTCATTCTGGACCCAGCCATGAAGGAGACTCTCATCAACGACGTTGAGGGCTTTTTCGACTCTCGGCATATCTACGAAGAATACTCCGTCCCGTGGAAACGCGGTATCATTCTTCACGGCACACCGGGTTGCGGCAAGACCATTTCCATCAAAGCCCTGATGAATTCTCTACAAAAGCGCAATGTGGCTAGCATGTACGTCAAGTCATTCGAGGCACAGGAGGGGCAACAACATTCTATTCACAACATTTTCCGCGTGGCCCGCAATATGGCGCCCTGCATGCTTATCTTCGAGGACTTGGACAGTCTGGTCGTGGACAAAGTCCGCTCTTATTTCCTTAACGAAGTCGATGGCCTCGAGAACAATGATGGTATCCTCATGATCGGCAGCACTAACCATCTCGAACGACTCGATCCAGCCATCGCCAAACGTCCGTCTCGTTTCGACCGCAAGTACCACTACAAGCTTCCCGGTGAACAAGAGCGAATTCTCTACTGCGACTACTGGCGCAAGAAACTTGAAAAGAACAGCAACGTCGACTTCCACGAGGACATTTCCAAAGTCGTCGCCCTGCTCACCGAAGGCTTTTCGTTCGCCTACTCTCACGAGCTCTTCGTCCAAACACTCCTTGCTCTCGTCGGCGGCCGCGCGGATGCGGAGGATGACGAGGATGATGCATATGTCACCGTCACTGATGCTGCGGCTGAAAAGACCAAGGCTGTCGAGGGCTCGGCACGTGTGATGAAAGAAGGCGAGACGCTGGAAAGCACAGCGGAGAAGACGGAAGAGAAGGAGACGTCTTCCCAAAACAAGATGCCCGAGGTTGAGATCCCTGAGCATCTCAAGGAGAACTCTTTGATGAGGATTCTCCACAAGCAGGCCAAGGTGCTGTGGAAAGAGATGGACAACACTGATAGTGATGAGATCCACAACAGATCAAAGATCGGAGGCAGCAGTGCCAAGAGGGTTAGAAGGGCTGTGAGAGTCTCTTGACTGCAACAAAGTTTGGCGTCGTTGGAGAGGGAAAATCTAGTGTCGCTGGAGAAATTGAGATTGCAGCAAGATGGTGGTGTATGAGTTATGAATCACGATACACAAGACTTTAGTTCGACATGCTTCAGGCTATGTCTTTCATTTCCTAGGCGACCATGGGTACGAGTGCAACACGAGCTATGTCAACGCCTTGCAAGTCGCGGGGATCTTTTGCACTTTGGCCTTGTCTTACTGCAGTTGAGTGGCCCCCTTCCTGCCATTGTGACTGGCATCCAGGTACATGTAGCCAAAATGACCGTGTATACCACTTTCATAGCTTCTACTTCAACTTTCGTCGACCTCGTCGATCTTCGCCTATTTGGCGAAGAGCGGGTACCTTAGGTATCGGGTAGACCAGGCGACGAACCTTCCATCCGACCATCGTCGTGGTTCGTACATGCCCCGATTGACAACCACCATCAACAACCTGAATATGGCAAGTAAATGGCAACAAATCTTGGAATCACTCTGTCAAAAGTTGAACGATACGCGATGACCACCAAATGACGCCGCAAAGCGCACATGCCGGACGTCCAATTCCAGAACGCCACATCCGTCACTCCTTCCGCTACAACCGCAGGTATTCACTGCCAGCCGAGTAACTCGAAAGACAAACAGAATACCTAGTGTACACCGCATACACTACCAAGATTCGAAGCAATAGCTTGATGCTTGACGATATCTACGACCATTTCCCCTCCTCGGAGGTTGTACCGCTACAGCCACAGTCGCCTCCGCAACAATGGCGCCCAATCCAAGTATGCCTTCCACCATGCGCCATGCACTTGTGGAGCACGAAGAGCCATTGTTTCAAATAGCTGACCGATTCGTCAGTCATGATACCAAGGAAGCCCGTTCCGCGACGTTCAGACTCCCACAGCTCCAGGAACCCCAGCTCATCGCTCTCATACGAACCTCTACTTGGCGGGGCCATCCTTGTGCTACTCGCGGCAGCCTTCCCGTGGGCACGAAAATGGCTACTCTCTGGCGCGGGCATAGAGAGCTTGCTCATAGCATGGAAATCGAGAAGTGAGAATAGGGTGCTGCCCTCGATACCGCTATGGACCATGCTGGCGACCATCAACCTCATCTACGCGATCTGCTCGACGTCCTGGCTTCTGCATGGGCTGTTTGCGACTCTATGTTGGATCTCGATCGGTCTCACTTCGTTGTTCCAGTTCCCCAGGGTCGCGCACTATGCGAGGAAGGCTCTCAGAACGATGCTTGGCAAGCATCCGCATTTTATTAAGGATAAGATTGCGTTGTTTAACTTGCCTGCGTTGGAGATCGATACGGATGTTGATGGGTTAATGGTCATGCGTGGCGTTACTATTTCACTTTCCAGCTTGACACTGGTAGTGCATGGCATTGAGCTCGGTACGAAGACCATATACCACTTACGATGAAAACTCGCTGACATTGATCAACAGGTCTGAAGCTCGCGGACGACATTGAGCTTGCCATATATGTCGACGAAGTCACAGTAGAACTGTTTCGCCGCATCGAGATTGGAGATGTATACGCTAACGTCAAAGGCGGCAAGTTTGAGATGACATTCGGCGGCTTGGAGGGTCCAGCAGACGACAGCGCCAGTGCAGATATCGTCTTTCTCGACGACACACCGCTGTTGCGAGCGGCTGCCGCTGGGTCGCTGGGTCAGCCAGACAGACCAAAGCTCCGGGAGTCGTTCACAGGAGTTAGCTACATGAAGGACTCCTCTGCCAAAGCCGCGTTTGACAGCGTCCGAAGCTTTTCGCCTGAAGATGAGGTTGCCGACAAGGACTACCACGAAAGGCTTACCGAAATCCGGACGTCATCTGCAGTCTATCAATCACGACAACAAGTCCGCCAGAAAGCCAAGAATGGGAGCAGCATCAACGTAGACGACGAGAAGGACATGCGGGCGGCAGTGTCGACCGAACTCCAAAGCCTGCCATGTGTGCCACATCCACCATCACGATCAGTCCGCGTCACCACATTGCAGACGATGTCGCCTCCATACATGAGACGCTTCATGCATCGACTACCACTCCTGTTACGCTTGTTGCTCGCGCCGCTGAGTTACTTTCACCCGATCAACATTTCGAGCGTCAGCGCAGCAGGATCTGGACAGTGGGTATCGCACCTACTCCAACAGCAGGTCTTCAAGCAATATGCAGAGACCAACCTGCAGCTGCGAAAGCTTCATCGCAGAATCTCACAATGGCTGGCAGATGCCAACTTCTGCCTTCAACTCGCAGACATCTATGGTCTGGGACAAGTTCCTTTGAGCACCAGCTTCGATATTGTGACATATCTCAAGTTCAACGATGTCATGGCCTACCGCACCGAACCACAATCCGGCGCTATAAGACAAGTTGTGGGTCTCGGCGGCGCAGACGCTACTTTCACCATTCCATCATACTTGCTCCCGCACCACGAGCACATTGTCCCTTCCCCACCAACAGCCGAAGACGAAGAGAAGCTCGAAGCTGAGATCGAAGATGCGAACAACTTGCCTAAGACGGTCCAGGCAAAGCACGAGCTGAAACGAACGAAGAAGGACGAGACCGAGATCAGCATGAGCGTCCACGCAAGCCTTCCAGCAAGCTGCGACCAATCCTTGCTCAACTTCATCGCGGCCCTTGTGAAAGCGACGAAAATCATCGAACTCGAAAAAGAAGTCGACGAAGTAGAAACAGCATCACCATCCACCGACGAACCCGCCACACCCACCAGCCCCTCATTCGATAACATCGACAGTATCTCCATAGCCAGCAACGACAGCAGCTCCACTGACTTCCGGCTTCGCAGCCCGTCCAAACCCTCTGTGCCCCTCAACAGCGTCAAAGACATTGCGTCGTTCAAACTCCTCGCAAAGAACATCCGCCAGAATCTGAAAGATGGCACGACTTCAAACTCGATCAAGGACTTTGCGCGTGATATTCATCAGCAGACCAAGGATGGAATGAAGAAGGCTGTGGTGGGCGGGTTGGTGAATGATCGGTGGATCGCGAAGTTGGTTGGGAAGACGGCGGCGATGCTACAGAAGGCACAGGGAGATGTTGGGTATAGTGGGAGCATACCGATTCCGCTGGCGCCGTATCGAAGTGAAGCTACAGGGGAGTTCGGCACGAAGATCTTGCCTTGATTCCCTTCATTTGGAACTGGTTATAATGAGAGATACCCCTGTTGAGCTAGTCCCAGAGCATTGAATTAATGAACTCCCTCTATCAGACGGCCTTCATCTATATCGTGCTATTGCAGAACAAATCTTTTACGCTGTCGCGGAACCTTTGCGAGAGACTCAAACTTCCAGTCTTTCCGGTAATCGGAGACAATGCCGATTCTTTCTGCCCTGTCTTCAGAGATCCAGTGGAGCAACAAAAGGACGAAGTGTACCCTGTCTGGACGAAAGTCGGGCCACTCCACAATAACGACAGCGTCACAGACGGAACCTGCTCTGCAGTAGAGGCTTGACTCGTTGTGGTCTAGAGAAACGGCAGCGTGCATGAGCTCTCCGTCCATGGTAGCAATGGTGGCATACTCCAGGCTCGTCTTGTAGATGTTGACCTGCACGATGTCGCCGTCCACGATGACTTCCGGACACAATTCACGGATCATTGGCGCGTTCGCACATCGGGTGACGGTCTCTATGGGTTCATACTGATCATCCATGGATCGTATTGAGTATGTTGTACGCGGTATTGTCGGCAAGATGACTGCTTGTGCACACTTCAAGTACTCTGAAAATTGCGTACTTGAGCCATGTGAGTCGTGCCAGATGGGCCCGTCAACGCTTGCCCAGCTCCAAGAAGGAAATCCTTGCCTTTTGGTATAGATGGCCGGGTCCTTGACATGGGTTGAATGCTTCAAGCGATTGCTGGTCCATGTAGGTCTCCTTCTCCATAAAAGACCCATGGAGAATCCAATGTTGGGATTGAGCTCTGCGTGCATAGGGATTACAGGGACGCCAAAGAAGGTGAGGAATCCTGACTGTCGAAGAATACCTCTGAATGCGTCCAGGATGTCCGAAGGGTAAGTTAGTCGCCGCGAGGTATAGATGAGCGTATCAACAGATAAGTTGCCTGCCATTGCAGTGTGCCAGCCGAACAGATCTGGACTTATGACGGAATCATTGACCACCGATGCTACTGAGGAGCTGCTTCGGTCTGAAGGTACGATCTCGCTGCGAGTATGCTCCAGGCAAGTAAAGTATGTCTGGTATCTGCTGAAGAAGAGACATCTGCGAGAGAGTCTCGACTCTTGGTATGTCCAACCTCTTGTCGCCCAGACCGACTCCTCGACCGCCGATTTCAGAGGTTTCGATGTCGAATGCGCAGTACCCCCCGGAGTAACGTACTGCATCTGTTCATCGCGTAGCGCTGAAGATACGCCAGGCAGACCCGCGTCACCATGATCTCCGTGTAGAGCAACGATAGTAGCTAACGCCTTCCGGTAGATCTGGTCCATACGATGTAGCATAATCCACTTTTCTTCGCCGCCGGTCTGGTCAATACACACACAATCTGCCCACAAATACTTGAGACCCAGCTTTCGTGTCACTTCCATGGCGTCGCGAACTGTCAACGGTGCCCGAGCCAAGTCAGTGCTATCAGAGAACCTCGAGGACGCCGCCTGTCGCCGTCCCCAGACGTAGCTCAAAGCCAAATACACAGTCGATGTGGGCATCCGAAGAACAAGTGCCTGGTGGCAATCTATCAGTTTAATGTACGGAATGTCGCTTGCGGCGAAGTGAGACTGGTCATTGCATTCATGATCTCTGCCGCAAGTTGACAGACACTCCTTTAGGAATCCATAATCGACCGCGTCCGGGGACAGGGCCTTGATAGATGCTGACTTGGGAAGCACTATAACCCCATTCTCTACCTCCCAAGTCAGACCGTTGCTGCGGCTTTGAAAAAGCGACTTTGCGCAGCAAGGCATTAGGCAACCCGGTATCTCATGCTGCTAGCCAGCGCCTGACTTGGGAGGTAGCCCATTCTTGCCGAGCTCGTCTTCGATGTCGCCGTCATAGCGCAGCCGCTTGTCGTCCCTGACAAGAGCCAGGTATGGTTCTTGCTCGCCCGTCCAAGGTTCGCCGTGTCTCTTCATATGCCTTGTGAACAGCCGTAGCTGGAGTGCGTAATTGGCATCACCCTCGTAGTCCGGCCGTACGCTTTGTAGGAGTCGACAAAGTTGACACTTGGTGCTACGTGGACGATGTTTGAACTTTTTACCGAGCGAAGAAATGCGAACACCAGTCGAGGGTATCTCGTCCAAGCTTGTGCTGAGTAGTCCTGCCATGTCGATGCAAGAGCACCGCGGGCAGTCGCGCGAGCTGGCGGCCATCCCGCCAATGTGCCTCAAGAGACAGCTCGTGTGTTAGCATGTCCACAAAGTAGAGTCAGGCTGTTTTTGATCCTCGAACTGGGCGAGGCGATTGTGAAGGTGCGTGACAATCTCAAAGGCTGAAGAAGGAAAGCACGGACCACATGGGCCCCACTTTTAAACTGCCTGGACCAACAATAACCTCACCAGATACACCTTGCTTTCCATACCTTCCACTGCTTCTGCAGCATATGAGACACATTGCCATTGTTCTTCCTATTAGTACTCCCGTCGTTTTCGACTGCAAGATCCGAGCATCTTGACCAGTCCCAATGCCTCACAACACCTCCACCTAAGCCCAAGCCAATAGACTCGCCGATCTGGCCCACGAGGCGTTCCTCCAACAGCCGTACCTGCATAAACCACAAAAACGTGCCGGCGACCCCAACTTCTTCGCCGCTCAATGACACAAGCACGCCGCTAAGAATGTCCCACGATGGAAGCAGGGTAGCATCTCGACGTCCCCATGCGGCTCAGCGTGCCGTCTTATAAGACCGCTGCTCTGGCCCTGCTCGTGATGATCACCGTGCAGCAAGTCATCACCATCATCATGAAGTTCGAGCAGAGCATTCCAGCCTTGGTCGCCGGCGTCGCAGGACATGTTGCCATCTCGAACGCGCAGGGCCTCTGGAGTGGGCATGGGCATGGAGGACATGGCAATGGGCAGTGTGCGGCGCCGACGAACGTCAGTCTCGAGTGGCATGCACCGGACAAATACTACGTCAACAACCTCGATACCGTCATCAACGGCACTGGAGTCTACGGCTTTATCTTCAATTCCAGCCAAGGGCCATTGAACACCTATGACTGGTGCAATATGCCGCATACCAATCCGAAGACTTACCCGAGGGCCAGCAGGGACTACAAGCTAGAGTATGTCGAGGTCATCCATCGCCATCACAAGAGAACGCCGTATGCAAGCAACACGTTCCCTCAGGAGGGATATTCTTGGGATTGCAGCGACGAGGGACTCTTCTATGGTGGCAAGCCCTTAAACCCATATGGAAATGCTTCGGCTTCAACGTACTGGTCTGTCTATACTTCAGAGTCAAATCCATTTCCGCCCGAGGGCTTCAATGGAACTTGTCAATTCCCGCAAATCACCAGAGGTGGTCTGGACGACAGCCACCAGCATGGTGCCGACCTCAAGAGCGTCTACTCGGATATGTTGCGCTTCATCCCTGGAAGCTACGATTCGAATGTCGTCTCGTACCGAGTGACGAACAATGTGATCACCTCTCAAGTCGCGAGTATGCTTGTCGCGGGCATGTTCCCAGAACGCAAGAATACCGACACCCCACTGCTCATCCAACCAGACAGCATCGACTCGCTAGAGCCGACGTATAGCTGTCCCGCCGCTTCAAGCCTGTTCGGGAGTTATGGGTCTGGCAGCTCTTCGCCAGCCTGGCTGGAGCACATCACTGCATCTCAGCCTCTATACAATCGCCTAGATGCTCTATCTGGTGTTAGTCCGAGCGATAGTGGTTGGCATATGAGCTGGGACCACTACTTCGACAACCTATCAGCGCGTCAGTGCCACAACAAGCCTTTGCCCTGCAAGATCGGAGACTCCAGCGACTGCGTCAGCCAAGCAGAAGCCAACGAAGTCTACAGACTAGGCGAGTATGAGTACAGCTTCATCTACCGCGACTCCAGCCAGTCCCTCCAAGCCAGCGTTGGCAGCTACGGCGTCTGGATGGCCGAGCTCGCGCAGAACCTGCGACATGCAATGGGCGATGGCCAGTCGGCGGAAGAAGGCGCTGCGCCGTCCAGTGTGAAGTATCGACACAACGTCGCTCACGATGGCTCGGTCTCCAGGTTGCTTTCGATCCTGCAGATTGAGCGCATGGTGTGGCCCGGCATGGGATCTGAGGTCGTTTTTGAGCTGTATAGCAGCAGAGGCTGCTACTTTTTGCGAGTGCTCTGGGGAGGCCAGATCCTGCAGTCCAGCCATCCATCGTTCAGGCGCTTCGATATGGTGCCTGTAGATACCTTTTTGGCATATGTTGACGGGCTTGTTGGGCAGAGTGCTAGTAAGGTTCCTGGACTCTGCCAGAGTTAGGTGGGGAGACACCTGCATATACGACAATGATAGAAGCTCGTCAGATAGATACAGATACAAGATCATGATAGCTCGACGAGACAAGGAGTCGTCCCATTGAGGCGTCACAACCGGCAGAGGCTATTGTCAAGATGGCTTCATGATTCGCTGCTGGACTCTGTGCCATGCCACGCTTTCGACGGATTAGGAGGACATCACGCGCCATCGTCGATCGAGCCGTCGCATGGCAGTGTGTTTGGGGTAAAGTCGCGCATCTGCAAGTAAGATCATTGATGAGTGGAAGTGAAGGTTGAAGTGAACGTTGAGAAGATGAATGCGGAGCGAAGGTGACCCTTTCGTTGGTGTCGCCTTGGCAGTCGGAGTTAAAGCTGGCTCGAGCGAAAGTCAGGTAAACAACAAGGAAGCTTCTCACTTTCCGAGCACACATCCATCACCACCGCAACGCTGCGACGCCCACGAGTCAGCGCACTCTGCCATCGGGGACGACGAGGAGGAGGAAGACCAGGCTGTCGCCGCCATCATGTCCAACTCGAACGCCTCCGAGCCTGGCACTGAGCGCACCCTCCGATCCAGCACGCGAACCAACCCGCGCCGCCGTCAACGACAAAGTGACAACGACACCCTTCCTGCAAAAGCGCCCAAGCGCAGACGGCGGAACAAAGTTGAAGAGGAGACCTTCCAGTCCAGAGACTCCACCGAGGATGCCACGACACAATCCCAGACGCAGCCCGCGACCGAGGACAACATCACACATATGAACGGCCACGTATATCCTACCGCAGAAAAGAGCAGCGCGAAAGGCACACCGAGCCTTGATGGTACCATGACGATTCGAGGTCGGGTCAAGAGGACCATGCGCGGCGACAATGCGACGGTTCTGGCACATAACCAATGCTACACCGTCAAACTGCTGCCCAGCACCCCGAAAGAGCTGAGAAAGGAGGGTGTAGAGTATCGTGGCTCATTGGGACCGCACAACTACGCGCTGGCCATCACACACCACAAAGCGCTGATATGGGACCGAAACGCGCATCAGCCAGCGTCGAATCCGAGGACTTTTGACATGCCCTTCCTTTCCAGAGCTGGCGAACCACTCCCCTTTGGTGCTCTCGTCTCAAATAGTACCAGCGTCACCGATACGGGACTGCTGCTCATCTCAGCCACATCCGGCGCCGCTGTCTTTTACGAGTCAATAGACCGCGCAGCTTCTCTAAGTCTTTTCCATGGCAGCAAAACGGGAGTCGAAGGCTCCATTGGGAATCTCTTCTCAGGCGAGACTGTTGCAGAGCTCGTATCTGCCGACCATGCGGGCTTTGTTGTTGTCCTCAGCTCTGGTCGACTAGCCCAGCTCACCCTACGCGATTCACAAGGCAAGCCGAAGATCTGGAGCCAATTTCTACGAGTGACCGAGCCGAACACCGGCGGGCTGTTTGGCAGCTTCTCGAGTTTCTGGAGTGGCGGCTTTAGGAAAGATGTCACTGCAGTACACACGAGGCCTTTGCCTGTCCGCGGGCAGATACAAGCAGTTGCGATGACAGAAAGAGGCGAAGTGCTCATCTGGGATCTGGAGTGGTCTGGGCGAGCCGAGTTTAAGGCCAGCATACAATTCGAGGAACTGCTCTCCAACGAGCTCAAGCAGCTTGATGCACCGGAAATCTCGGGCAAGGCAGAGAGGTTGACCGCTTTGGACTTTGCGATACTCGATAAGTCGAACTCAGATGGCAATGAGGTTGCGACCATAGGCGCAGAGCAGCCTTTGTCAATCGTTGTGCTTGTGAGAGTTGGAAGTCACGACATGCACTCTTACGTGCTCGCCGAGCTAGCTTTGGTCAAGGAGCGCATACTGCTTGGGCGAGTAACGCAGGTGAAGAGTTACGAAGGTCTTGGCGATGTTCGATATCAGGCTAAGCCCAAACTCGTCTTACCCAAGCCAGGCCACACAGTCTACGTTGCGTTCGAAGATGCAACAGTGCTCATGGATGCGCGAGACCCGGTCGGCGAGAATCCGAACGCGCAACTACATGAGGAATCCTTCATTGTTCCGGATACTTACGAAGAGGCCATCTACCTACGACAGGGCAAAGACCTGGCCATGCAGAGTCTTTTCGAAGAGGAGGCCAAGGGAACCCAATCATCGTGCCTGGCATTTGTGAAAAGTGCAGGACTGGTGCGTATTTCGGCGACAGACGTGCGTACAGTAGGAGAAGGCTGGAAGATTTCTGCTAAGAGCAGGATCGAACAAGGCGTCTTCTACGGTGCACTCCAGGCGGACAACATCCTTGACTTCTCCAGGCGGAAAACCTCGAAGTCAACGGTTGACGAGGTCGCCGAAGCTGCGCTAATAGTCAGCGATGAGATCCTGACCGCGCGAACGACATTTACAAACTTCATCTCGCCTTCACCTACATCTATGGAACAACACCTGGCGACGAAAGCTAGGGCTCTTCGAGCGCTCGTTGCATTCGTGAGACAAAACTATCCGGCGCTGTCGAGAAGTACAATGTGGCAATTACTCTGGAACGCCGAGCGAGTGGCCATTGGGCAGCAACTCTGGAAAGCTTTCGAAGAGCACGTCGCATTGGCGAGCGAAAATGGCAAGAGAAAAGCTACGCTCCTTGATGAGATGTGTAGCTGGTTCGAGGAGACCAAGCAACATGCCTTTGTCTCCAGGCCGGACCTCACGGATGAGGATGCAGTACGCAAGTTTTTCATTGCAGGGCTTTACCGACTGGAGCACTTGCTCAGCAACGTGAGGACATACTTGAAGTCCTTGAAAGACGACAGTGACCTACCGCCCAACAAAATTCTTCGACTTGTGGCGCAGGCCAACGACGTGTGGGTCAAGACTTTCGAAACTGCCTTCAAATTCCGCAGTGGACATTGCGCCGAATATGGCATCCTGCCCGAGTTGATTGAGGATGGCATCCTACTTGACCCTGTGGAGTACACCGATGTACCTGAGTTCTGGACCTCTACCATCCCGCTTATCGATCAAACATCGAAGGTTGCAGAACTATCTCGATACTTTGCCGACACATTCTATGAGAATGGGAAAGGCGAAGGTCCAGAAGGTGTCCAGTTGACCACCGATCTCGCCGCAGTCAACCCGAAATTGGTGCAAATCTATTGTCTTCAATCACAAGAGTGCATCAAGTGGCGTGCTTCGCGTCCATCGCAAAAGGACCAGCAGCAGGCAGCCAAATTGCAAGCTGAGTACGAAAATGGTCGGTACCATCAGTGCCGCCAGCTTGCCAAAGTTGGCCAGTCAGAGGCAGGAATGAAATTGGCTGAGAAGCACCGGGATATGAAGACCTTGACCGACATGGTCATTGCCGACGACCAATGGATGGAAGGCCTTGAGGCTGCCAGCCGGAACGAGGCAGAGTTGAAGGCTATAAGGGAACAACGCAATGGCCTGCAATCCAGAGTGGGTAAATACTTCGACAGCTACGGCAAGTTATGGGCGGACGCTTTCTTCGACAAGCTGTTCTCCGATGTCCATGTGGGCCGGAAGCTGGAGGCCGCTCAACAACGGTGGGGTGCTGCTCTGAAGCAATATTTGCGATCCGGCTCAAACAAAGCGAAGATCTGCTGGATAAACGATGTCACTAAGGAGAATGACTTTGCACATGCCGCCAAAGCTCTCGCACAAGCTGCAAACAACCATGAGAATCGTTTGTGGGCGAAGAAGGTTGAGCTTTCCATGTCCAAACTTGCTCTGTTGGCTGCCGAAGAAGCTGCCGGTGGCATCAGACTGATAACATCGAAGCTCGACGACGATCCAGCTGCCGATGACCCTCAGCGGAGTTTGTCCGTGGTCTGTGTTCAATCACGACTCTATGACCATGTGCGACCTACAATCGCTCAGTCGCTTGATGAAACCGCAGCTGTTGAGCTTCTCGTCCAGACGTACGGCAATCATGTGCAAGATTATGATGCCTTGCGGCAACTTCTTGAGCGCTACTTTGACATGCTGCGCACTCATCAAGCGCTTGATGTGGAGCAGCTCATCGACATCCTGACTTTGATGGACATGAAACAGGACAAGTCCCAAGACGACAACCTCGAAGGGATGGAGTTTGTGGAGGCGCTGAATGCTCTCGAAGCTGCCGCCATCAGCCTACCCACGGAGCGTTTCGAGACTCTTCTAAAGACGATCTGGAAGCGGTGCTACATCTACGACAACTGGGCCACGGATATTAACCTTGCGGGCAAGAAGTCAGATCAGGAACGTGCGGCTGCGATTCGAGGTACCGCGGCGTGGATCACGATGTACAACTTCGTCAGGTCGCCATACCTCTACAATTCCAACACGGTTCGGATACTGAAACCGAGCGAGTGTCTTGGTGCTGGCTGCTCGCCACAAGACCTCGCGTATCGCTTCCCGAACGAAGAGCTTCTTGATCCAATCCTGCACGACTGCAAAAAGCAGGATGAGCTGCTACAATCCTATGTGCAAGATCGACATTTGGGCGAGATCGCTGAAGAGTGCCAACGGGATGCGGAGAAGTATCTCGCTGCAGAGGCGGCCGAGGTCGATGCGGCGCACGAGCAAGGGTTAATGCCACCGGAGAAGCCTTATTGGTATCATGGCCAGGGTCCTGTGTTACATGCTTTCGAGACGAATGGTCATGCCAATGGTCCCAATGGGTACCACGATGACGAAGATGAGCATGAGGATGAGGATGACGACGTGGAGATGCGGGAGGAGGCAGAAGAAGAGATCGAAGAGTAGAGGTGACAGTCGAGAAGCACAACAGACAGACGTAGAGATCGATCAAAGATGGTTGAGCGTAGCGAAGGCAACGGGTGGCGCGACTCGGCGTTTTGTGGAAAAGGACGGCTTATTGCAGCTGAGGGAGTAGGGATTGTAAGACCAGACAGACAGACACGGCGCGAGTTCCTCTCGCTGAAGTGCTAGATATGTACATGGACTTTTGAGCTCCCCGCCTGGGTTGAGCTGTGTGGGCTCTAGCCTTTGGGCACTTTTCGTTTCTTCTTGTCACCTCAGTTGGTTTCTCGATCGGCGTTGACACCGTCTGCAACACAATCGAGAAGTATGGTTGCCACGACATGGTATCGAGCGGCTGACGACCTCCGTCGACAGCGCCTTGAGGGCTGGCATGATCTCATCGAAGCAAACCCAATCGTGGTAACAATCCTTCGGACGATTATGAAGCGGATCCGACCATGCACAGGACATATCTTGGTATGTTGTTGCATTGTGTAGAACAGCTACGTTCCGTGCCTGTGCCTACTTGCGCTACCAACTCAGAACAATCTAATCTATAAGCTGTGCACGCAGTATGACTGCAGATGCTGTCCATTCCTTTGCGCCGACCATGCCGGCGCGTGGTCCGATCTGACAAGCGCTCGAACAATCCATTCGCACGAGGACTGACGACGATCGCCATGTGCCTGAGGTGCTTTCCTTCAGGCTGCGACCTTCTGCACTGTCGACTTCAGCGACGACTTCGAGCTGGCATTGCTTGCAGGCGAGCTTGACCTGCTAGCGGAGCCTCGACCTAGGAGCTTCTGTATGCTTTTGGGAGTTCTTGTCGGCGAGGAAGACGAAGGTTGGTTGAGGATCTCAGCGAGCTCGGCAGACCAGCGAACGTGTCGTTCTGAAGACGATGTGTAAAGGCTGGTACGACCATGGGGTTCGTCGGACATAAAGTCTTGTTCTTCGCAATCTCCCATTTTCGTGCCTTCGGTCTCGGCGGTCTCGACTGCGGATGTATGAGGGTCACATGCGCATAGGATGGAGTTTTCGTCGATGCGGTGGAGGTGACCAGTGCACACCACTCGACGGGCTTGTGAAACCTTGCTGATCGCAAGAGTGTCGAGACGCAGATCAATCATGGCCGCTGGCAGCGCTTGACGGCGTGGACGAGCGATGGCCATCGAGACTGGCGCGGTTGGTAGCAGAGGGCGAAGAAGAGCGAGAGTTCGACGCCTCGATGAACTTGTTGAGGAAGTGATCCTCCCAGCCGTGGCTCCCAGGGATGGATGAGGAAAAGGGAGGAGGGTGATGCGCCGAAGCTTTTGAGTTCTTGATGGGAACCTGAGGTGTTGTGGATGAGGTGGATTGAGGCATGACTGCAACAGAGTCAAGAGTAGGACGTCCCAATTAATACACCGAACGCTGTCTGGGAGTATTGACATGTGCGGGAGACAATGATGCAAATAGCCTCTCCTCCTGGTTGAGTGCTCAATCCGCTGGACTTATCGCTCCGTGCGAGTGGAAAATACCATATGCAGGGCCTCGCGTTTCGCCATACAAGACATCCTGCGCCAGCTCGTGCCGCCGCACGCTTGGGTCTGGTGCTGGATATGCTTTTGTCACAAATTTGTCAACTCCGAGCAGCCTAGACCGAATGCCCTCAGCTCGAGATGATTATGAAGGCCTCCATTGCTACGACCGAGAGGTATAGCAAGATCTTGAGATGTTCTAGTAGATCAACGATCTGAAGAGCTCAGCCTTGTTATAGGTGACGTCGGGCTACGCTCTGGCGGAACGTAGCGGACCGAGCAGCTGGTTTCTTGAGGTCTTCTTTGCCAATCACATGCTGCTGGTGCAAGCGCTAATTTTCTGGGCTGAGACTTCAACGCCGGTGGGCGATGCCGAAGTGAATTATTCTGCGTATCGGAGGATCGTGAGAGCCGATTTCTCGGCCATGTGGCCATCTCGAACAGGGTCACACTCATTCTCATTCCCAAGAAGGGCAAGAACAAGGTATCAGTCGATACTATCTGTGGAGTAAGAAGATATCAGTCCGTGCGTTAGCAGATAACTAGCAAGGTCGAGACCACATTCTTTTGCGTTCTGAAACATCTTCCGCCAATGGACAGGGAGAAAGCTATACTACCTCATGGCTCACCAGCTTACTTGCAGAGATACGCGCACAAAGATTGTCCATACGTGCAGTACGAACGACATCATTCACATTCCACTCCGCTCTGCCCTTGGACTTGTCGTATGATGAACTTGATATTCGACATAAGCCATGACACACGTGACAAATGCTTCATACCGGCCTGGATGCTCGGAACCATTCCACCTCATCCATCGAACCGGGCGAGACCCAGAGTCACCATGATCGAGTAACGCATTGAAGCTCGGCATCCACGTCCTTATAGGAGAGCAAGACTCCTCATTTTGTTGGTTGGGGGAGTTGTGGGGAAGTCGTCGTGAGCGAGAAGGCCATGGCAGTCGAAGGTGGTGAGGTCTCTTCCAAACGAGCTTCTTTGGGTTCGTATCTCTTAGGTGGAATCTGCGGATGGCCTGTTGTTGTTCGACAGTCGTGCCACGAGTCTGCCACAAGTTGGAGCGTGAAGCTGTGGAGATGGCGAGCCATCTCCGAGACGACGGCCGAGCTTGGCGTAACGTCTTTGGTAGCGAGATGTGGCTGGCACCTGCTCAAACTTCACACCGGCCAACGTCACCTCATCAACATCACTACCTTACCTTACATCCCATCATCATAGCCGGCAGCAACGACAGTCACGAGGAAAGAAGAAAAGGCTAGGTAACAAATCACGAGTCCAACGCTCCGTGAAGCTTCAATTCAATCATGATACAAATGTGCCCAAGTCTGTCTCGGTGGAAGTAGTGCCGTGCTCCATCGTCAATTCATGTCAGGTATGATGCCTCCCTTCCAGCCTTCCATGCTCAGATATCTCATGCCATCAGGATCGTCGAG
Organism: Zasmidium angulare; assembly: GCA_002786045.1. NCBI lineage: Eukaryota > Fungi > Ascomycota > Dothideomycetes > Mycosphaerellales > Mycosphaerellaceae > Zasmidium > Zasmidium angulare. The sequence continues at coordinate 595,794 of NHNX01000008.1, forward strand.
GTGAAGAAGGTGATGCCGTCGAAGTCAGGTGCAGTGTAGGTTCAGGCGAGGGTGGTGTTGACGCTTCCAGTGGAAGTCATCTACTTCTTGTCCATTCCGACGGCGCTCTTGGCCTTGTCGAGGACACTCTCGTCCTTGTGAGAGTCCTTGGTGCGGGACATCTTGTCGCTAGCGGACTGGCCGGTCGATTTCTGGCTGTCTGGGACAACGTCCCTGGGAGAAAAGTCAGGCATGCTCTCGGAAATCGAGAATGATGCTCCTTACCGCTGGGCCTTGTCGCCGAGACCTGTGATGGTCTCACCAGCCTCTGGAGCGGATGTCAGTGACGGAGTTGTGGGTAAGCAGTTGGAAGACCTCACTGTCGAGGGTGGACTTGGAGGAGTCAGGCTGGGCCTTGTCCTGGATCTCTGGAGAGGATGTCAGTGACTGCAAGAATGAGCAGTGAAGATGATGAGGACTCACTGTCGGAGAGGTCCTTGCGGCCGGAGTCAGTCATCTTGGCTGTGGTGTGTGGGTTGTTGTTGGTTGGATTGGTGTTGGTGTTTGTTGGTGTTTGTTGGTGGTTGAAGTTGAAGCTTGGTATCTGGTGGTTGTTGTGTTGTTGGTGGATGAAGAAGAGAGGGTTCAAATTGAAAGAAAAACAAAACTTATAGGCGGCGGTTGTGGCCTCAGTGATGAATGTCACAAACGTCACTGGCTCGTCACCCGCAAACATCGAATGACAGGACACGCAGCAAGAACAGCAGAGCAGGAGCAAGCACATGACAATGCGGGCAGGAAGTGAAGACAGCAGGGCAGTGGGTGTTGGCAGGTGGTGTGCCGTCGACGCAATGCCTGAACACAGCAGTCGACGTACCGCACCAACGCCAACGAGTTCGATCTACCGCTCAAACAAGTACTTTGTGGCGGCAATCTTCTTCATCGAGATTGCTGATCCACGCGCGTTCGTTGTCATTCACCCACCCTTGGTGGAATGACGCAGAATTCTGATCTCTGATGAAAGTTTCCCCGCCAGACATGTTCGCCGTTTCCACCACACATCTCCCTAGTTTCTCTTGTCAGGCGTCACTCAGCTCCACCGTTTCAGCTTCCATTGCAACGCTAGAGGAACGCAACAGGGGGCCCAAGCTGTGAACGTCATATTTGTGAAGAGCATGCTTTCCTCGTGCTGCAAGACGTACGCACCCACCACTGATCCAATGACGGAAGTACAGCTCTCTGGAAGTCCACGGTCGATAAGGTAAGGCCTCTGAGTGTTGTTCCGTGCGTGGTGAAGCTCCGGACGATTGGGAGAGGAGAAACTCAAGCGTGCAAGACCCTGCAGGACGTTCGGACGTCACTCCGTCCGATGCAGGGCAACACCTCATCGTCAACCCACGCCTAATGATTCGCCATACCAACCGCCTTACCATTGCTCCAGCCTCAAGCCTCCTGCACAGAAACACCGCCACCCGCCTCGTCCGCCGCGCCATGTCCACCGACCGCTACAAACTTGTCTTCTTCACCCCGCCTCAAAACCTCCCCGACATCAAAGCCGCCATCTTCGCCGCAGGTGCAGGCCGATACCCAGGGCCGGGCGGATACACAGAATGCTGTTTCACAACGCCAGGTATCGGATCGTTCAAGCCTGGCGATAGCGCGAACCCGCATATCGGTGAGAGGGGCAAGGTGGAGGATGTTGGTGAGGTGAGATGTGAAACTCTTTGTGTGGGCAGGGAGGTCGCGAAGAGTGCAGTCGAGGCTTTGAAGAGGTGAGTTCATGATGGACGAGTGGATAAGAGGTTGGCAGTAGAAGAGCATGTTCGGGCTGATGGCAGGTAGGTCACATCCGTACGAAGAGCCAGCGTATGAAGTCTACAAGCTCGAGGACTTTTGAGGTGCACAGCCTCAATAGTATCGAGCTTTTGACAATCGCGAAAGATTGAGCGAATTCCAATATTTGTGAAACAACACCATATGCCTCAATAGCGGATATGCGCGTGTCTGCGTGACCGATAGGATAAAGCTGAACGAGTATGGCCAAGGAAACACCTATATTCCCGTCAGTCCCAAGCCACCAACGCCGCGCTCGTTCGATTCGTAACATATCATCATCAATTCAGTGCCTTGCTCTTTACGCCCTGCTCGACCACCCAATCCCTCCATTCACGCCACTCATTGTAAGACAACCCCACCTGCTTGCCCTCGTACGTGACGAGTTCCCCCTTTCCGTCGCGCCAGACCTTCTGCCACGAGCCACTGCTACCACTCCAGCCTCCTTTCCGCATAAGCGAGATAAGTGTCTCTTCTTTAGTCCAGCCCTGCTCTGCGGCAACGTCGGGAAGATAAGTTGATCCATATCGACGGCCGTGGTGTGTGAAGGAGATGCGAAGCCCGTGCTTGCCGAGAGTCCAATCCATTGGGTCTTTGTTGGGCGAAGAGAAATTGGTGAGGAGGGTGACATGGCAGCTGAGGGAAGGGAGGAGGGAAGCTGGGATTGGCTGGAAACGCACGTCTTCGAACGCACTGCGAAACATCTGTTAGCCTGACCACGAATGATAGTCGTTCCATGTGCACGATATTCCCTCACCTCGTCAGCGCGTAAGACCTCAGCCCATACTCCAACTCCTGCGCCTCGAATGTTCCAATGCATCCTCGGAGACTCTTGTGTCCACTCCTTGACACCGTATTCCAAGTCACAAACAAAGGATGCTCCTCCTCAGCACTCTCCCGTCTGGACAAAGAGCTCCTTGAGTTTGAACTCATCGAGCTCGCAGGTGTTGCAGTCCCTGACCCACTACTTCCACTCTTCGATGACGACTTTCCCGAACTCGTCGACGGCAGGCTGCTGCTCGATGATGTGGCTGACTTGTCTGTCTTGCGGTTCAAGAGTCGCGATATAGCGGCTGGTCGTGCGGGCTCTGCCTCTGCATCGGTCATCTCGGCATCTTCGTCATCGGAGAGTTCGGCCGTGTCATCGTCGGTGGATTTGCTTTTGCTCGCGTGATGTCCTTCCCAGAGCTCTTCGACTTGTGTGAGGCTCAGGGGCTGCCGACGTTCGAAGCTGGCCGCGAGACTCTCGAAGCAATATGCGCAGTGCGATTGAGTCGCCATTGAGACTTCACCCGCACCCTTACAGTCGAGGTGTTCGGCTAGGAAGGACAGGTCTCACAGGAACCTTTCTTGGCCGGCTGGGTGTCTCAACGCCGTCGGATAGATTAGGGCAGAGCTACGGTGGGCAGATGGTGGTTCACTGAGCCGCAGAGACAGAGGAAAGAGATGGGAGAGGGGCGCAAGGAAGAGTCGTGGTTGTCAGGAACTCATGTCATTCGTGACAGGCAGTGAGGAGCGTGAGCGTGAGATGGCTCCATGTACCTAAGGTGTGGTATCCCTGTTGAGCGCATGCCAGGTGACGTTGCTCGATTCGGGCCCATGTGCTTAGCGCCGAGGCTAAAGGTCGAGGCGTCAACCTCACCTTGATCTTGAGACGCCGGGCTGTCTACCAACATTGTCTCCGTGCAGGATAGCACTCGTGAGCAGCCTGACTACAACACGGTGTACAGCAAATAGCGTCGTCATCTCCACATCTTGCGCACGACCGGGAGCCTCAGAGCGGCGGATCGCACCTGTCTGCACGGACGCTCTGTGCCTTTTGAGACCCAATATTCATGTTGTCTCAAAGCCACGAATTTGATCTTTGCAGGGCTGCGCGGGTCTCGATCACGGAAAAAGCAACTTTCATGAGCCGCAATCAGATGGATCTCCCAGCAGAACTCTGACAGCTCGTTTTCCTTTGCCTTGATAAGATTTTCTCTCACATATACTTTCTTCTCGATGCTCAGATTGATAACTTCGCTCACTACCAGACAATTTTGGTCCCCTATACACCACTACTTCCCAAATCCTATATACACATTCCGAAGCTCGCATATGCCAAACCCTCTCTCCCTCGCAATGCTCGACTGCGACGACCCTGGCGCTGATACCCTTCGCATCACACGACACGATGCCGAGCAGACGGACATCCCGTGGCAAGCGTATCTCGATCATGTTCGAACGCTCCGCTGCAACCTATACCCCCGGGTGACTTTCGCTCAAGGCCCCCGGCTCCCCCACGGCAAGAAGTACACCATGGTGGGCTTTCCAATGGCAGTGAAGAGGCATTACGCTTGTATCCGGGTAAAGAGCCACACGCAGTGCCGTTACTACTTGGCTCGATACCCCATATGGCTTCTTTGATCTTCAAAGTCAGATCGTGTCTTTGTACTAAAGCACGAGATAACAATGGAGTTCTTTGTCTCCCAGACTGGACCTGTTACTGCTGAAGGGCATTGTTCGGCGATGTCCATGTATAAACTGAATCATCGGCCGTCCCCCTCGGTCCTTTTCGTTCCATTTACGAACCTTTCCACGACCACGCTTCCCAGTTACTCAACTGCCACTCAAAATACCAACCCGCTCGGCTGGACCGAGCTACAAGAAACATTCCAGAAGGAAAGCTTCAACAAGCGAGTGGAACAACTATGTCGCGCATCAGGTCTGGCCTCGTGGACCTTCGCGGTAAATTCAGACCCACCAAGATTCAGGAAAGTGGTCAGAGCAGCCAGAATACTGACTCAGCAAAGGTTTCCCTTGACTTGACCTTTGGCATCGAGATTGAGTGCCTGTTCTTGCAGGATACTCGGCCAAATCCATCACGCAATATTGACCCATCTTCTCACCTCGCCCATCAAACGATTGAAGATGTACTCAGTCAGCCGATCCAGATCCCATGCTCATCGTGTGGCCAGCTACACAGCTTCCACCTACCCGTCAATCACATCGATACAGCCAGCCATGGACAATCGGAGGTCGACCCACAATATACGAAATGGACGGTAGACAGGGACACCACAATCGAGACCACTATCCAGGAAGAAGATGCTCATGGCGACCGAGGAGAGTTCACCCGGCTCCATCGGGTTGAGATCAAAAGCCGTGTTATCCATGCTAACCAACCCCTGGCTACCACTAGTGGCGACCTCAACCCTCAACACATCCATTCCGTCAGCTGGGAGGCCGAGATCAACAGCGTCTACGATCGACTGGTCGAGGCTTTCAATACACCATCTGGCGTTGCAGGCTATCGGCTTGTTGTCAATCCAACTTGCGGGTTACACGTACACATCGGCAACGGTAACAAAGGATTTCCTCTCGACACTGTCAAGAATGTGTTGTCAATGTACGTTGCAAACGAGCGTGCAATTGACACGTTACACTCAGTTGACCGGGTCACAGGCAGTACTTTGGCGTTCTCTGACAGGAATATTGGCTTTCTTAACGAGAACTACACGGACGAAACCCTCGAACCTAACATCTTCAATGCCCCATGGTCCCAGCACTTTCAACTGTTGGCTTTCAAGCTCTCCCTCGGTGAGACTGCGCATTCTGATGGCACAGGTTCAGATCATGGCTATTTGACGAACGAATTCCCTGCGAACGCTTTCTGGAAGTACTCATGGCTGAACACAACCGCCCAGCAGAACAACGTCCTGTCGTGGCTAAGAGTGATCCGCTGTGCAAGCAACATCAAAGACTTGCGTCAGATTCAGGGTGCCCAGTACCACAACTCGACACTCAACCTCGCAAATCTGGTTGACTTCAGCCCAGATGGTACTAATAGGGGTCCGTTCAACAACAAGAAGATGACGGTGGAGTTTCGTCAACACGCAGCAACCCTCCGTCCAATCGAAGTCACTGCATGGATCAATGTTCTCCTCAAGCTGTTCGCCTTCTGCCACGAGCAAAGTCCCCTCGAAATCCAAGCAGTCTGCGAAGAGGCCTGGTCCGACCACACACATGATGCGCTCAAGTTCTTGCGAACGATCGGCATCACAAGCAACGTCTACGAGCACTACCAGACGTTCCTTGGAGTGGCACCTGGCCAGAGACAAAGCTACGCCAAGGCATTCTACACGTCAGAGCAGAAGGCTGTGTCGGAGTTTGGTCCAGACGACTTCTTCCTTCCTTTATGTCAAGTGGCCGTTCAGGAGCGAGCTTCAGCTCTGAGCGGACTCAACATGGACAAGCGTATTCAGGAGAAACTGGTCAATGGGTGCTACGGTCAATTCGAGCCCAAGTACATTGCACGACTGAATGTGTCCCCTGAACAAAAGAAGCAGCTGACAACTGGGTGGAAGCCAGACCGAATGGTCGACGATGATGAGTGAGGGGCAGTTGAAGGTAAACATGACAGCCAACGCTCATGATGCCACTGGTGTTTAGGCTCGCATCGATCAAGGAAGCCAATGGAAAATGAATCACGACATTGAAAAGTAACCACTGACGAAGGATAAATCAAACACGTCACAGGAAACACCGATCTTGACTCTCATTTCAAGTTCTTTCACCTCTGCCTTTCATCCCTTGTATCCATTCACGATCAGTTGAACACGTACGTCAAACATCGAACATTAGACATTATCATCGTGAACCGTTATCTCGCTCCCAAACGCTGCGCCATTGTATAAAGCACGAACTAACCCAAGCCCAATGCCCCTACCACTGATCGTCAAGCAGATGCCCTCCCGTCAAGAAGCTCTACCCCAAACGATACCATTTCTTCTTCTTTTCCAACCTTCCCCCAAGCACTTCCACCACCTCTCGATGCCCTTTCTTGAGCGCAATGTCCAACGCAGTTTTGCCACTCTCATTCTTCCACGCAGGATCTGTCCCCGCATACATCAATTGGGTGGTGTAATAGGCACTCCCTGCCCTCGCGGCAGCATGAAGTGGCGTCGACCAGTCGCTGGCCGTAGCATTGACATTCGCACCAGCGGAGACCAAGGCTTCCTCCGCAACGATGATATCGTCGTGGCTCTTGTCCGCTATTAGATGAAGCGCAGTGCGTCCGGTGCCAGCTTCGGTGGCGTTGACGTGCTGCTGGACTTCAGCGATGGTCAAGAGGAGACGAATGATCTCGCCGTCGCCGATCTGCGCAGCGCGAACGAGGGCACAGGGGGCATTGCCTACACCCGCATGGACGTTGGCGCCGTAATTTAGTAGGACTTCGACCATGTGAGCTTGTTTCCAGTGAATTGCGTAGAGGAGTGCTGTTGGTGCGGCCTTGGTTTCGAGCTCGAAGTTTGCCCCGGCTTCTATCAAAACTCGTGCAGCCAAGATGTTCCCTTCACGGACGGCGAGTTGCAAAGGTGTGTACTCGTCATTATCGAGCGCGTCCAGATTTGGGTCGTGTGCCAGCAGCGTGGTTGTGACGGCCTCGTTTTGCGACATAACAGCGTAGTGAAGCGCTGTCATACCTGTGCTTGTCCTGGCGTCAAGCATAGCGCCAGCACGAAGCAAAAGCCGTACCATGTCGGCATGCCCGCTCCAGACAGCAGTAATCAGGGGGCTGAACATGCGTTTCCCGCTGAACATACTGTTCTTGTGCGCATTAACGTTGGCATCGCTATTGAGCAGCACAGTCGCCAGTGTGAGATGGCCTCTTGAGGCTGCGAGGTGGAGCATTGTGACCTTCTCTCGCCCAAGCTTCGAGGTGTCCGCCCCCAGGGAGATGAGCAGAGCGGCGACATTCTCAGGACATTCCAAGTTGTCGATGTTGTCCATAGTCCATATCCAGGCTTCGTGCACATCAGAAGAGTATCTGGACATGTGAGCTACATTGTAGCCTGCCCTGTGTAAGACGTCTCGAGCTTTGACCTGGTCGATGTTCTGGAGGGAGTTCCAGGCGTCTTCAATCTTGGCATCGTAGTACTCGTGGCCAACGTAGCCTGCAGGACGACATTTCTCGCACTGACAAGTCTTCTCGGTCTCATCGTAAACACATTGCAGCTTTCGTGACTGCTCACAAAACTGGCATGCGCATTCGTTGGTCCAACCCATCAGAAGGTAGAGCTCGTCGGCCAGAGCCTCGAGGCACTCCGCGCAGTGACACTGAATGAGAGGTTCGCCGTCGCGTGTGTCCACCTGATCCAGACGCTTCGCGACTTGAAGAATCTCACAATCGCACGGAGCTGGAGAGCCAACCTCATCGTCTCGGTTGATCACGCTGTCGTAGGACGGTGGCGGGCCCTGTGACTCTTCATCCTCTTGATTCCTGGCCTCATGTTCTCTGCGAAACATGTCTTCTACTTCTTCACGAATGCTTTCCTGACAGAATGTGATTGGGATTCTGTTTCCCGCTTCCCTTGCATCAGTGTCAGCACCACTCTCGAGAAGTAGTCGGATAGTTTCGAAAGAATCATCGTCCATCGCATCTTCATCACCGCTTTGTGCGTATCGGCAGGCATAGTGCAGTGCGGTCCAGCCGTCGTTCTCCGTCAGCCCTACCATATCTTGGTCATCGCGAAGCAAGATGCGAACACTCGCAGCGTCGCATTCTCGAGCAGCGAGATGCAGTGCAGTGAGGCCTGTGAGATTGGCCGAGCGTCGATCGGCTCCAAAGAGTAGCAGATATTTCACCCAAGTCGGGTTACGCATCGCGGCTGCCACGTGCAAGGGAGAGTTTCCAAACACATTCTGTGCTCTTGGATCCGCGCCAGCCTGCATGAGTTGCTGTATGAGAGTTCGATCAAGGCCTTCCGACACAGCTTCGATAGCTGCATGCAGCCATGAGTTCAGCCGAGTCGATTGCGCTGATGCTTGAATCTGCTCAAGCAAATCACTCGACCACGACAAAGGCACGAGCTCGTGCAAGTCATCGACGAGCACCCCCAGGTCTGAACTCTCCGCGTCGAAGGCTCGTTGGATCTCAAAGATTTTGTCCTCTATCTTCTGTTTCAAGTCTTCCCGAGCATTGTATACGTCTTCAACGTCTGTCTCCGAATGTAGCCAGACTGGTTGAAGATTTTCTGGCACGTCTGGTATGGTTGGCTTGATCGTAAACATTGCATTCGGGTTGGCCTTTTCTGGGGAGCGTCTCCCATCATATTTTGAAAACTCTTCTACCGGAAGAAGCACTGAGCCTTGTCGAGCTTTGGCGGCAACCTTGCGCGCTCGGGAAGACTCCCTGCGAGATGTGGTGTGGTGTTTGATCGGACTGTGCGGTCCGCGAGTCGCCAGTGTCTCTGGAACAGGGCAGCTCAAGACTGGCAGCGCTTTCATGGCCACTGCTGCTTTACTTTCCATTCCAGATGCGATGGTAGCATCCTCTTCCAAATTAACATCACTTTGTCTTTGCGCTGCGAAATTTGAACTCGCACTGTGCGCAGGTGTTTGGCTCTGGGCGGAGGAACTTTGGCCATAAGAGTTGGCTCCATACGGCCGACGAGTACGATCTTCGAAGGGTCGCAAGGTGTCGTCTCCGACAGGGCTCGATTCGTCCAGCCGGGGAACGTTATTCGGTTCGACGTCAGACTCGTTGGGGTCGAAGTCACTCGACTCGTTATCCTCGAGGCAGCAGTCTCCACAATAAGAACGCTCGCCCTTAGACGCAGTCATGATCTGCTTCATGAGGTTCGAAGCTTCTGGGCGAAGCATTGGATCTTCAGCTGTCATGCCTTCTATCCATTCCAGAGCATGTCCATGCCTCGAAGGAAGACTGCGTAAGTGGGCAAGCCATGCTTGCAGACCGCTGACATTGACGCCTGGACGTATCGATTGTGTGCCATTTTTCTGGAGAAATGCTTCCCTGGTCCTGGGGCTTTCGCCGAGCACCACAGCCTGCGAGCTATTAGCAAAGCGGACAACCGTAATGAGGAGGCACTTACCATCATATCCAGGAATACACAACCCAAGGACCAAATATCTGTGTATCGCTTGCGAGGCTTGGCTAGATGGACTTCTGGTGCAGCGTATCCGTGACTATAAGCTCTTGCGGTGCCGATGGTCGTTTCTCCACCTCCATCCGCCCAGTCCATTGCAATACCAAAGTCAGTCAGTAGCATAGAGCCTTCATGAACGAGGATGTTGTCAGGCTTGATATCTTTGTGTCGACATTTGTTCTCATGCAAATATAGCACGGCAGAGCACAGGCATCCGAGGCTGCAAAGTAGAAAGTCCTGGTCCTTTGAAGTGAAAGTCGTCTTCTCGAGGAAGCTAGTCAGATTCATCTCGGCAACAGGTTCCATCAGAACTCCCATGTACTTGGGATCAGTGTAAGACCTGTATCGTCGCATCGTCAGTCTAATATCCCGCATAATCGTAACGGCGCAGGTCTCCTACCCAACAAATCGTACGAGATGCTCGTGGGAGCACTTCTTCAGGGCATTGATCTCGTTCTCATATTGCTGCATGGTGGTCTTTGGCGTACGGATCGTGTGTTGACGTGAGAATTTCTTTCTCTGTAGTATTTGATCAGTCGAAGACCCGATGACCACAAGATGTTGTTCTTACAGCGTAGTTCTCTCTGGTCAATTTGCTCTGAACATGGTCTACTACTCCATATCCACCCTTGCCCAGACGATCAAGGACATTGAAAAGTATGTCAGCGCTTTGACCTTTTTAGTGAGTCAGTATACAGAGAAGCGGCAAGGCAGTTCAGGAATCTCACCTAGATATAGATGGGGACCACCTTTGACAATATCCACATGTTGCTGGCTAAAGACGAGGTTTTGCCTTTGCATGAACGTTCGTCGGGCCTTTTTGTCGAGGCATTCTGGTAGATTTCGATCTGTATAGGGAAAGTGGGCGTCTTTGCGGCCTTCCAACAGAAAATCGCTCATGGCACCAATTTGGCCGATGGTGCGGAGGACCAAGTATGTTCGAGGTGCTTCTGCCCATCTTTCCTTGCCAACTCTACGGAGTAAAGAGCTGACCTCGTCGATCTCCTCGTCGGAAAATGGCTCGTCGAAGTTTGTTTGCCGTGACTGCGTAATGCTAGCGACTGCTTCTTCGAATTGGTCTGCGTTCAGTGACCATGCGTCGTCCTGATTGTGTTCTTGCCATGCCTATTAGCAGAATGAACACACACTTAGAGAAGGACAAGTGATTACCTGTGGGACTCGTAGGGTGCACAACTTCGGATATGGAGTTCAGTGCCTTGCGTCGAGCTATCTCCTTCATGACAACGTCCCTGACTTTGACCGACACCTCTTTGGCATGCTGCATGTCATTGAGAAGCTTGTGGTGCTGCGTAGTCGAGCTCTTCGTAATCGATTTTTCGTGTGTCTTGTACTGGGCTTTCAACGTTTCGACGGACTTTCGAAGCGACGCATTCTCAGCCTCCAGCTGGCTTGTGTCGCTCTCAGCTTTTTGGCTCTGTACTTGAAGGCCACTAGATTTTGTAAGTGCCTGCCAGATCAAATCGTGCACTGCCATTTGACTCACGCTTGCAAGCATTGCAGATGTAACTGGATGCAACTGATGCCCGATTGCAGCGAGGTTCCGAGCTCATCGATGTCGCTCTCTTCGAGCTTGTAAGCTGTCCAGCCGCGACGGATGATGCCCTCTCCATCCTTGGGGAGATGTTTCTCAATTTCCTTTGAGAATTGTGAGATACCCGTGCTGCATGTCTTCAAAGTCTCTAGGAGCTCCACGGTAGTGCCACTGCGGTAGACGTGCTCAAACTCAATAGCAGCAACGTAGAAATCGTTATTGCCGAAAAATCGCTCCACTGATTTGACTGAAGCCTTGAAGAGCCGTAGCTGACTTTCAAAGCGTAGGACCTTTTGAGGCAGATCCTTGCCACCTTGATAGAAGTCGTACAAGAGTTTGGAAAGCTGCCCGACAGTGCCCACCAACTGAAACGAGAAACCGGCAATGCTTAGAGGATCCATCTTGGGCGATGATGAAAACGAGGCGAAGATACGTTGGGCCGGCAGACGTTATATGCCGCGAAGGCAGTGCTCAGTAGATTATACGCACATCTTGAGGTTGCATCTCAGCTGGCTGCGCAACTAAGGCAGCTGAAGCCAAGTTCGAAACTCAGGGATCTGGCTGCACGCAGCCACAATAAACATCAACCATTGAATGCTCGCCTCCATACGTACAGAATGGTGCATACTGTTGCAGACGCTGTACGGAAATGCCCGTCGAAGTGAGGCAATGCTGTTCGTCGCCAGGCCAAATGTACCAGGATGTCGCGATATTGCATTCAGATCAGAGGCCTATTTTGAAGCGCTACGCGCGCGGGTCGAAGTTGCGGTGCCTTGCCGCAGTATCGGAGAGGTTGCAGAAGCGAGCTAGATGCCTGCACAATACTGCTCAGCTGAGGACTTGGCCACGCAAATGAACCCCAGCAAGCAGGCAGTAGGACCTCAAAGTTCCAGCAAAAGATGATCTGGCTGTCGCTGAAGAGCCATGGGCAAGATGTGCAATGAGGTCCAAACTATCGCGCAGATTGGGAGTATCGTAAGTCAGGTCCGCTGGGCGCGAGCTCATGTCTTGTGCTTGCCGCCGATGGCTGACACACATATGAAGAAAGCCTTGTGAAGCCATAGATTGAGCGATCGGATTCCATTGGCAGCAAGCTCGCTAACGAAATGGTGCTGAACATGGGATGGTGTCGAAGCAAGAGAGGACGACCGAACCTCGAGCTCGTAGCGTGATGTTGAGAGCAGGTGCCGGGTTCCGAAAGCTAAAAATGGCACGATATTGGCGCGTCTTGAAACTGTAGCTGAACACTTCCACTTGGTCTGCTGGCCACCCTGCAGCTCGGCAGAAACCACTGGGACGATTCGTCCTGAACGGGAAGCAGGTCGCCATGCATATGCTTGTGCTTCATGTGAGGCGAGGGTGGATGGGCTATAAGATGTAGTGACAGTCTCTCACCCGACAGACCACGCGCCAGTCTTGGAACTGTAACCGAAAGCAACGCCGACCTTCCTTGAGCATGCCACGACTGAAACCTCGAGCATCATGCAACGAGCGAACCACACGCCTCCACGAAGCCCTAGGAAGCAGTCAGGCTTTGCTCGCTGCCCATCTGGGCGTGTCCACCTCAGATGTGGAGATGTCCATGGTCCATGGTCCATCGTCACTAGTGAGGTCTTTGGCACCTAATGGATGCCCAAAGGATGAACTAGAATACCACGCTGCGTTCAAGACAGGGCTGGGCATCTACCTACTCTTGAGTCGAGTCACACCGTTCGTGGCTATAGCTCGCATGGAAGGTACTCTGCCTCCTCCGCGGCTCGATTGCGAACGACCATGATCTCGCCAGCGTAGTTCATGGCATTCGCTCTTGGCGAATATACCGCGAATATCGAGGGCGGTCGTGCCATACACGTTTGGCCTTGTACTTCATCCTCGGTACCCGTATCCCAGCATACTCTCTGCACCCATGCACACTTGCAAATGTGCGTCTGGAAAAGTGTGTGCCATCAATTCCTCGTCGTCGTTCGATGAGTTGAGCGGGGGGATCGCAGCCAGATCAGACAATCGCGCGAAGAAATAATGAAAGACCTATTGCACTGTGTGCTAGTGATATGTCCCGTCAGGCAACTTTCGTTCATAACAGAAGAGAGCCAGCAAGGATTCGGAGCATTCTCGTTGCCACAAGAACCACAGTGCCACAAAGACCAACTTTACACGAGTCCACAGTGCACTCAATTGTCATTGTGTCTTACCTTTCGCGGACTCTACTCCGCAGGGACCGTCATTCTGAGCCCAGGATCGTGATTTGAGAGATCGCATCACTGATCGTGGTCCGCGGGATCCACAATAGACCCCAAGCGTGTTGGTCTTCAACTGCCAAGCCCTGCCGCACACCACGGCTTGTCATAGAAGACAAACAACGTGGCAATGATAGCCTCCAGACATGGCTCCGAGTAATACGACATCTGTCAGAGATTGCTTCAACAGAAGAATCTGCTGTATCGTCGCATCTGCGTAGGAGGCGTCTCGCTGCTCTCGTACACGATTCCCGATCCAGCGAGGCCAAGATCAAACCAAAGTCGAACGTGGCTCACACGCCAAGAGATTGAGCGAACGCAACGCAAATAACGGCATAAGGCAGCACACAATATCCGGCCCGAGAAGACTCCGTAAGTTTTGTGACGACTTTGGCAAGATTTGGTTGCACAGAATCGTTCACTAGTCGAAAAGTGGACTCCTCGCGACTTCGCCTCGAAGTATCTTCGACACTTGATGCCGATTTATCCTCCTATTTCTAATCCTTTTCGTCGCCGTGTGCTTGGCACGAGTAAGTACATGCTGGAAAGCGGTTCGACTAAGGAGAGCAGTCCGTTCTTGGCAGTTGTAGTGAGGTCTTCTGTGCTCGGAGTTCTGCAAAACCCGCCGCCGAGCTGTCGAACATCGCTGTGCTGTTCCTCTGAGGCTTGGGGCGTTAGCAGCGGACGAAGACATAATTCCGAGCCTGCTCATCTGCAAGCCAGCGGCACTTGCATTCCACTTTGTCTCGTGTGGGAGTTGCCGTGTGAGTAGTTGGTCATGAGCCTTCCGTGGGTGAGTGACTGGATTCCATTAACGCATCGCTCTGCCTGTCACACGACAAGGCATGGATCTGTGTCGCCAGGTCTTTGTGAGGGGTAAGTTCGAGGAGTGAAGAGCCGCTTCGTGCGTGTGGAAATGTGTAAGTCCGGAGTTGATGTGAAGGTTCTCGTCGCTGGCGTCGCGCGAGATAGAAGATGGACAGAAAGTCACGCCCCCGGCTTCTCGGGTAACGCGTGATAATCCATACGCTGACGAAGCGAGGTATACCGATTATGTCGCCGATATGTTGCTCCTTCCCGACCGTTTCGGCTGCATACCGGTGACTTCCCTCTGCTTCAACGGCCGTTTGCTATCGAACATACCAGACCCACCCACTGTCCTCCGTCCATCGCGTGCAGCGCATCTATAGCGGACACGTCGAGATATCCCACTGCGCGGATTTCGACTCGCCTCTACTTGCCGTCCACAATGATCTCCGGCAGGGATGGCAGACTCGTAGTCCGGCTCGCGGATTCGGGACGGCAAAGATCGAGCTGCGCGCGGGCACGTGTGAAGACGATGGAGTGATCAGCAAACACTGCCAAGGCTTGAGAAATGCTTGTCTAGAGACTACCTCAGAGCCGCACCACCTGCCGTTCATCCTCCTACGGCCCTGCGTAGATCAGGCATGGCCAGACAAATTTTCCTTACTTGCGCAAGAGCGGCTTGCACAATTCGCCGTTTTGCCTGTCTCGCCCGTCCGCCTTCGAGCGATGCCGAGCGCAGGCATCGTGATGGCTCTGCGTCATTGCACAACTGCCCTCCAGGTTCTAGACCGAAACCGCATGAGAGGGTCAAGACGATCGAGAGATGGTTGCGGACCTGAGGCCATCGCCACCGATATTTCGGCGTCCCACGCACGAGACCGCGCAGAAGACGCGTTTCATATCAGAGGTATCTAGCAGCAAAGCGTCTTTGCCTGCAGCGAGCCAACCAACAGCTGTAAAGGGTCCGCGGAGAGTGGTGAATTCGACGTTTACGTCACGGCGACCATTGCAAGCACGACGGGCGCTAATGCATTGCGCTATTCGATAAGGCACATGCACAGAAGCGGGTATCGACGAGACCAGGCGGACTTGACGCCCGCAATAGTCAACGTGCAATCATACTGAAGACAAATTGCTGCAAATCAGAAATCTTTCCTTGGGTGAAGTGAGACCATCGAGAGAAAGGCGAGCTAACGAACGTCATCTTGCGATTCGCTCGCGATGGCAGCTAAAGCAGGAAGGAATTGTCACGTCAGGACGGGATGTCTTGACAATACTTCGGCTTACTACTCGGCTTTCAATGAGGACAATGTTCTTTTCGGACAACGCCCAGCCAGCCACCTTAGGATCAAGAAAAGCATATGCCTCGCCAGTTCGCTGAAGCAGGATTGATTATTTACGCGCGAGTAAGAATCGACGACTCCTACTACACGTTTCGCTCTGGCTTTGTCAGTTCGAGCAGGATTCGTGCGACTGCCGGATCCCTCTGGCCACCACATACCTTCACAGACGCTTGTCGTAGGGCAGGTCCATATGTGAAGGAATGCCCTGCCGAGACCTAGTGCGATGTCCCGAGATCAATTCGTGCCGTGTCAACGACACTGAGCAAGATCCATGCGTCGAGGTGGACGTCGTCAGCTATCGACATGCCCGTGCTACTGGAGGCCTCATGTTCACTCCTTCCAATAGTCCCAACATTGACATCGAAGTCAGTCCTCCTTCGCCACGTCAGCCTTCTCGTGCGATGGGATGTGATGCGGATGTATAGACCCGCAGTGTATACCCGCCTCCTGATGTCTCTCACGAGGATCGAGCGACGCACGCCATCTCCAACACCTGGAGTGGCATGTGGGCCCAAACTCCGCGAGACCATCATGCAACAACCACCTCACCGGCCTCGCATCTTCCATATCGCCACTGCGGTTCCGCAACTCCCACCCACTCTCCGCGTCCTCGCCGTGAGTTATGTACTCATCGCAGGTTCCACCCCATGTGCTGGTGGCGCTTGGGTTGCTGCAACTTTTCATCATCCCGCCGTCTATCGAAAACAGAAAGACTCCACCTGCCATCTCACGGTTCTCTCTGACGGCATCCTCTCAGCCTGCCACGCGCACGTGGCTGGGCCACATACTCCGCCCGTCCGCCCTCGGCAGCCACCGAACCAAAGCCGCGGGACGGGCGTGGCTATCACCCATTCGGCCATAGCAACAATACTCGTTGAGGGAAAACGTACAAGCGCCACCAAAGTGACCAAAGAAAAGACTTTTTCTTCACGGTAGCGATTACAATTTTGCTCCTGTTACTCAACGTGCGGTTCTTCGGCCGCGAAGAGCAATACCACCGTTGTCGTGCAGATTGAGTGTGATAGAGGCGCTCGCTTCCAACGTACTAGCAGCAGCAGAGGTCTTCACCTTACTAAAGGATGAGGAACGGGTGGCGGTTACTGCGGTACCTGATCGTCGGCGAAAATGTTCATTCTCGGCGAGTGCAAATCGGCAAGCGTTCGAGAGACAGCCCTCGAAACGTGTGCTTCAAGCAGGGGAGCTGGGTGAGCGACAAAGTGTGCGCAAGCGCGGACCTTTTGTTTCGGTCGAATTGCAGCTGCAGCGATGAATGACAAGACGATCCTGCGGCGCTGTCAGCAGCAAGTCAGCTGGAAAGCTGGAGAGACGTGAGGTAGAATGAGGTCTGGCGTGCGACACGTCGGCCGTGGAATGCCCCTTTTGGACAGGTACAGATCCAGAGCTTCGAACTTTCGAAATCGCCTTGTTATGGTGTACGAATCTCGTGCGTAGCTTAAGCGAGCCGGTTGACAGAAGTTGTGTACGGGCGTTTGTAGCCGGTGCGTTCGGGGATTCGGGCCCGGTTTGGTATAGGGCGAGATAATGCGAATTTATGCTGAGAACGATTACGGCGAGAACGCGCACACACGTGTCGGTACGTACTCAGGTCCTCTTGTACTGGTGGTGTGGGTTCGGTGCGGTCAAGATGTCCGATGTTCGCATAGGGAAAGGACGCGAAGACGAAACGATGATTTGTGAAGATGTTCGCAGTCATCTCTTGGTTGGGGTCGAGGTTGGATGACTTGCTGCTTATGGCTGCTAACGTCAGAATATTTGACTAAGGCACACGGCGAATGGCAGTTGCTGCCGCGTGTGATTACTCCACCCAGGCCCTGTAGATCGTTCGGCTGCCCCAGGTCTGGCCTTTCTTCAGCACCACTTGCTGTCTCCATGCTTCGTTGTTGATCGCATTCACGTATCGGCTGGCTTCGATGCACATGCCGCTTGCAGCACCACGAGCTGGCAGACCGTCCATCTCAGGCACATTGATCTTGCGACCGGCGTAGAACTGGAAAGCAGGCTCAGTGCTGAGAGCTTCGAAGTGAATCTTGGTGGTTGGGTGATACAGCTCTATCAGCTTCTTGATTGGCTCCTTTCGCGTGTCGAGAGGAACACTCGAAGGATCCGAATTTACAACAAAGCAGTGATCTGGGTCTGGTCCTTGGGGCCCCAAGACGAACTCCTCATTTGCAGGCATGCCTGGGAACGGCTTGATCTCGCCAGTGGGGATGTCGGTCTCGTCAGTCACGAGGTGCAGATTGCTGGGGACCTTTGCTCTCGTTCCTTCAATTGTAGGGCCGCCTGAGATGTTGAAGTAGCTGGGTGTTCGCAGTCAGCACCAGGAAGTGAATCCTTGAGATTACCACAGACGACAGGAACGCCAGAGATCATACCTGTGGTTGGTGAGGCTGACGACCGTCTCTTCGACCTCGTCACCTACCAGCTCCGCCTCATACTCAATAACCAACGTGGTCTTCTCCTTCCCGTCATCCTTCTCCACGAAAGGAGTATACCAAAGCTTCATCTCGACTGTGCCAGGGAATCCTTCTTCTCCATCCTTGCTGACGTACTTGAACAGCACGCTCTCGCGACCATCGCGATTGACCGGTGTGGGTCCTTCGAAAGTCTTCTTGCCCCAGCCCTCAGCGCCTCCATGAAGTGTATTAGGGCCATCATTCGCTGCCAAATCATAGCTCTTGCCGTTCAGGTTGAACTTTGCTGCTGAGATTCTGTTCGCGTATCGACCGATGTTCTCACCGAAGAACGGACTGGCTTTGCTCAGATAGGATGCCGCTGATGGGAAACCGAGCACGATGTTGTGTCCTGCGATTCTGAACTCCTGGATAATACCGCCTTGCGGTAGGAACGTGAAGGCGTCCGAGAACTTGGAATGTGCCATGACTGCGAAAGATGCTGCGACGATAGTGGTACAATAATCAAGATGAAGCTCTTCTTACCGTGGAGGGAGCGATTGATGAATGAATCTGAGCTGGATGCAACGTGTGATGTCTGCTTGCTTGGAGCTTTCAAGATGCTGTGGAGCCGGCATTGCATTTAGCCTATTGCCAGCACGTGTTTGGTCTTCAGTCTTCTCATTTCGATGCTCCGAGTGCTATTTCTCCGTTGAGCACCCTCGTTTCATGCGACGGGCACTGTCAGAGATGGAGTTGATGGTTGTGATGCGGCGCGACAAAGAGGAGGTTGGCCGGTTCTCAGAACTCCCAGGTTGACTTTGGCGCTCGGGCCTGAAGACCGAGACCTCACCTTGACATCTTCAAGGTTGTCATCAACTAGTCACGGAGCTGTCATCGCAGAAGGAACTTGAGAGGCTGGGCCAATAGACAACCCACCCGCGCGTGCGGTGCTCAAGTCACAGACCGGGCATTGATTAATGCTCGCGTTGCTACTCATCGTGAGAAGTAGCTTCCGAGGAAATTGGCTGCGCGGGGTTCGACCGAGACGCTGTTTCACTCCCCTCCATTGGTGCCAGCGAAATCATCTGCGCTGTTTCGAGCGTGTGGTTCGCTGGGCAATTAACAGGATTTCAACAGAGGCGGTCGAAGTGCGACGTGTGACTTGCCTGCGTGCAGAAGGATCGTGATGGTTGATGTCTAGCCAAGACACCGTTGAAACCATGCCACGCAACCAATACTGCGGGCCAGGATGAGTGTGTGCTAGAGGTGGAGGCCAAGGTGTGAAGAAGTGACAACTTCGGAAGCCGAAGTGCTTGTGATTCAGTATTCTCGTACGTTGACGATACAGACTAACTACCCGATTCCCATTTGCCTGTCGGCAAGTTTCCCTGAGGCCGTTCCCATCTATATTTTCCAACCCGTAGGTCTACCCAAACAATCGCTCAGAACGCAGCAGCAATCCACCACAAAGAAGAAACCCGTGCCGTATCATTAAATGTTCGTAACGATTAAGTCCCGGCAAAAAGCCAAAGGAAAGGTCTTGCGGGGCACCCATCACCTGTTTGGTACGATGTGGGCCGCGCGACCTCATCCCATCGATGGTTGTTTGTTCGTGTCCACTTGATGCAGGTCCGATCAAGACATCACTTGGATGAATGAGTTGAAGTCTCGGTTGAATTCAAGATCCATGGGCTCCATCGCAGACGGATCCAAGGTCATCGTACCGTCGTGGAGCCTTGGCATGCCAGCAAAGTTATTCGAAAGCTGCTGTGGAAATGAGGTGAACCCCGCCATGTCGTACTGCGATGGTGCATTCCATTGGTCAAACGAGTTGGTGATGTCGTCCATGTTACCCAGATTGTGCTCGAGCTCGGGCGACTTCATCGCATATTGGGACCGCATGAAGTTATCTCCGCTCGTTTGAGAGTAGGCCCATTCTGCTTGGTAGAATTGAGGATCGCTAGCAAGAGGAGAGCTCTGCTGAAGTGGCGACGGCTGCGGGGGTGGGAATGATTGTCGGTGTCGGGGCGGCGCTGGCATTGGGCTGGCTTCAGCTGGAGGCGAAGGCGGGGCGCTGAAGTTGAAGTTGTCCTTGAACACGGTCGGCTTGGAAAGGGTGGGAGTGCCATTCGAGACAGATCGTGCGTGGCCATGTTGGCTGTGTTCCGAATCCGAGCTGAACGATCCTCGACGTTGGGTGTAGCCAGCGCCCTCAGCGATGAGCTTGGATTGCAGCTTCGCGCAGTCCTCTTCAAAAGTCTCCATCTCACCACTGCCGTCTTGCTTGGACTCCAACAGATCCAACGCAGCGAGGATGTCATGGGTGAGGGGATGGCCGTTGGTCTCAGAAAGAGCTGCCCCACTCCAAGCGTCGGCAGCCAACAAGCGCTTGTACATCTCTTGAAGTCCGGATACTAGTTGTTGTTGTTGCTGCTCGAGCATCTCAACGTAACCTTTGGGGTAGACTTTGTCGTGGGACTTCTTGCGTTCACTGTTGATCGATCAGTATGTGCTGGGGGTGGAGTGATCGACATGTTGACGAACCCAAATACACAAATAGCGTTGTCTGCTTTGCACCTCGAGCAGGGGTGCGAACCATCACACTTGCTCTTCTTCAATCGACAACGATCGCAAGCCTTGCAGACGCGTTTCCTGATGCCATCGGTGGCAGAGTCGGTCGATGATGTTCGTTGGGGCGGCGCCATCTTGTTGATAGGCGAATGACTGGAGGTCGGGGTCATGGTATGCGAGTGGTACGAGACGGTACGGTCGTTGAGGCACTGGAGCTGTCCGCGGTGCGACATGGAGGAGAGTGGATTGGTATATGTGCTTGCTGTATTGGGGTGGAAGCTCTGTTGGGGTAGGGCTATAGCATCAGAGGGCCAGAACCAGGAGACCAAGCAATACGGTATGGCGTTGGACGAGAGTGTCTGGAGTGGTTATGCGGGACATTGGGACGGTGGCGGAGGGAATGGGCAATGATATAGACGGAGCAGGAGCTACCACACGGCCGCATTACGAGCGCGATCAGACCGCGGAGAGTCAGACCGCAAAGCGCAAACCCCAGTTGGTAATACGCTGATGGGGCATCCTCGCAGGCAGCGTGCCAGCGCCCGTGCCAGTGCTGCCGACCAGCAGGCCCAGGACTTGTGCACGCCCTGATCAGGCCAGCAACGGATAGCTTCAGTAATCGAAGCCGGCGAGCACAGCACCCCTGCCACCGCACGCAACGCAACTCACCTCAAGCATGCCACTTGGGGCGCGGCTCTTGGGTCCGCGCACGGCAGCAGCCCAGCGACATAACGGGGGCTAGTGACGCATGGAAAACCCTACCAGCCCGCGCATTCGCCCGGCAAACTCTGATCTGCTGTGCCAAACACATCGCCGTGACGCGCTGACCAAGGTGAGCCTGCAACCCGAACCGAGCCCGCTGTGGATTTGAGGATTTGAGCGATATCCGGCGTCCGCGTCTCCCATCACCACACCACCACACGCACACCGTGCCCTGAGTGTCTGCTTATGACGCCGGCCGAAACACCTTGCCGGCCGTCGCATGCGATATCGAAATCGTCTGTTATTGTCGGGAGACGACCGAGCGACCGTGCTGTCCGGCGCGATGGTCTGCACTTACACGTTGTGGTGGATATGGTGGTTTTGGATGGGGATGAGATGAGGTGGGTGGCTTGCCTCGAAGAGTCTGCCTCTTCTGGCTCATCTCGCGCTGTCGCCAAACAACCATACCATCGCCCTGCTCATCATCATCGCCGCCCTCCTGTGCGCAGCCCTCGGGTCCGCGTCGTCGAAGGAGGAAGGAAGCATTCGTGCGAAAAGCCATCCTCAAACTCCTCCTGCGTGCGGCGGTGCATGCCCATCATCATCAGCGCCAGCGAATATACACATGTATCCAGCCCTGGGTGCGAGCGTAAGGTATACGCCAATCGCAAATCGCGACGCTTTGAGAAAAGCGCGTCCGAGTCCAAATGAACGCAGCGCTGGACGTCGTCGAGGAACCTCAGCTTCTGCACGACCTCCTCCTACCGATCCCATTCACAGCATCTTACCATCCAAGCCTGGGCGCCATGTGCTTGAACGAGCTGCTGACGTTGCGCGAGGCGCAGATCCTGTTTGTCTGACTGGCCTCTGAAGCAGCTGCCTGGCTCTCAATCTGCACTCCAATAATGCCTTTGTCAGAGCCCTGATCAGCGACCGTGACAGATCCTCCTGCTCGCTGCGAATGCGAAAGCACGCCCAAATTCGACCTCTGTGCGCCATGCAAACCGACTCTCTCCTCGCTCGGCGCTCCCTGCAAAACCTCGCACTGTGACAGTTGCTGCTGCGCCAGGTCCACGACCCTCGTTCAATCCGAAGTGTACTAAAAACGCGCTACAAGCTCTCTTCGCATGCCATCGAGAACTCGGATTTCCTACCCTGACAACTACCCGGTTAGGCAGTGGCCTTCAGCCCTAAGTTCGGAAGGACAATCGTCCAAGTCCCGACAACTGGAATCAAAGACTTGGCGCGCAGCGCTGATTTTCGATGAATGATACAGCGTAAGGCCATTTCCGCATGCCTCGGGCGGCAACGACACATTGTGATATTGTACTGCGACTTACTTCGTGACCAACATGGATTCTTCAGTCGGGTCCTTCCGTTTAGACCCTGCATGCTCCCCGGATGCGCTTCCAGCTGTCTCGTCCGGAATCGCGCACGCTGTTCGTCCCTCGTTGTGCGAAGATTGACAATACTTGCGAGAGATACCTTCTCATTATCCGCAACCATGCCCTAAAGCCGGCGGTATGAGCAAGGCCGACATTGCGACGAGAGGGTCTGCGGCGATCTCGCACATCGTCTGCAATTCTGTTGACTTTCGGCCGTTTCTACTTCCTTATCACCTGGTGGAAGAAGACAGCGTTATAGGTTGGCCTCATCTGCTCGACTAATATTTATTCAGACAACGGCAAATCACGACCGCAGCGCTCATGGCATGTAAGCCACAAGCGGCAGACGGTTCTTTGTCAGAAAAGGGTCTTCCTCGTGCTTACACACACATACCACCAGCTGCAAGCTGTGACAGTCAGCAACATGGATTCGGGTTAAGTGTGGAAACTGCAGCTCACTCGGCTTTGTGGAGAATGCATTCGGTCACAGTGGGCTTGTAACCAGAAACCTACACTACAAGTTTCATGCCCGAACCTGCATCTCAACAGGAAGTCTCACCTCTTCCAGAAACCTGTCAATCTTCGACAATCCAGCTAGCGGGTCGGTTATGTATCATGGCGCCATCTGATGACTTCACTGGCGTTTGGAGGACCGCACACTCATCATTACAATGGCAGTGTTACAGCAGATCAACGTGTCCAGACGGACGTTGATTAACCCACCCGTACCAGCTAAGGCTGCGGCCGACCGCTTCTTCATCCGGTCAGCTAACCATATGGATAATCTTTGTAAGAGAGCTGGAAGCCACACTTTGCTGATTATCGAACATCGGGAGGGTTCAACGCAGCTAAATCAGCCAATATGACGATGGACTCGACGGCTGTCAAACACTTCGAAAACGGCGACAATCAGTGCATGGTCCTCTCTCTTGCATATCTGAAGCACCACTCTCGAATACGAGACTTGCGAGGTGTCAAGGATTTCGCAAAGTAAGGTCCTGCAAATCTCGCGAAGCGATTGAAGACATGAACCACCTCAGCCATAGGCGTCACAACCCCCAGCCACGATTCTCGCCCCGAATCTGAGGTTCCCTGCCACTGGACTCTCCACATTGGCTCGGCTCTTGGAAGCTTCTGTTGTCGCAGCATATGCGCCGAAGGAGCTTGATTGCATTCGCATGTGGTGTCACTTGGTGCTACCTCGCCTTGTAGTTTGCGCACATGTCGAAGCACTCGAGCATGGAGCATTGCATGACTTCAGCAGCTTGCATATTACAAGCTGGCAACGGCAAAGCACGGCGGCAGCATGTTGTCTGGTCCACAGCGCGGCATGCTGAGACCACCATGCATGAGTAACGGACGAAGGGCACGATATCTGGCATAATGATCTAAGTCTAGGTCGACAACAGCTGCCAACAGACACGACTGGAAAGGCTATCCGCCCCCAGCATCCCCAGACGTCTCGTGTGGATCTTCACCTGCTTCAGCACGGACTTCTGTGCAAAGTTCGGTGCGGTTACGAGTAGCCTTTGCGAAAGTCTTTTACGGTGAGTTTGCAAGCATCACCATATAGGACGATGTGATGTTTCACGTTGTTCCAGAATGGTCACGGAAGGTTGTCAACACAACCGAATGGGTCAGCAAATGATCTTCGACATTCCCCGGCAGTTCGTCTTCAGCAAATGCGCTATGTTTCACAGCGTTCGACGAAACATGTCTGCTTGACCGAACACCCAACATCGTTTCCAATGAAAGCCTGTCTAGGCCTCAATTTCCATCGCTCCAAGACCGCTGCCTTCAATTGTCAAAGGATCACAGAGGACCATGGTATCAGAGGCGACAGCAAGACTGGCCAAATCCTCTCCACCTGGCATGGTCAATGATTGAGCAGTGTCCAGTGGGAATGTCGACAGTACTTGAAACCCCAGTCGAGCATTTGGGACTTCCAGGCGACATCGGACGAACGCGTTCCCATGTCGTCCTAAGATTGTCCCAGCACAGATCAAAGCACGTACGCGCACTTCGTTATCGCCCTCGCGTTCAGTTTGCGCACTATTATTCACCATTTCGGAGCATCCACTCGACTTGCCAGCATCGCAACATTCTACCACAGTGTTCGAAAAGCATCATGGGTCTCTGGAACATGCCGAGCACGTTTGTCGTTGCACTGATGGGTTGTCAGGCGTTTGAGGTGCCCAGCGGTGGCAGTGAGCCTGATCCTGGCACATAGATGAGATCTTGGCCACGTTGGCACCAGGAACAGGCAGGACAGCCACCTGACTGTTACTATTGTTGAAACACGTCCAGGTTTTTTTCCGATCGATCGGCGTCCGTGTACCTTTCAAGTCCTGGTTTCGTCGCCTTCGAAGCTATAGAACAGTTTGGGGTCCCTTCGACATATGCCACGTTTCTGCCCAAGTCAACTGCCTTACTCTGCACAGGCCGCGAAGAGGCAACGGCAACTGGAGTATGAAGAATGACATGCCTGCTGAAACATGTTCTGGAAAGTCACGTCGAGCAGAGCCTCACTCTGCACGAACCTCTTGAGAGCCTCTGCTGCGTGATGCTTTGTGCTGGCTTCTATTCAAGGACGGGACAACAGACATCGTCAGACGCCATGCGAGATGGAAGGCCTCATTCAGTGCTGCTTGCTCACCTGCTGTGCATGGCAAGCTCGACAGATGAAGGGTCCAACACTGCGAGTCCTGGCTCGCATTGCGACTTGGACCACGTGCAACAGGAATGGGGCATGTCGTGCCAGGCTACGGAGCCGGGAAGTCCTCATCATCGACCCGAATGCCTCTGGTCCCCATTACTCTTCCCACAGTAACCTGGTCTCATCTGCTTGGCGCTGGCTGCTCCCCCTCCAGACGCTTGCTCGTCCCTGGAATAAGTGGCACTTCGAATTCGCTCGTGGTCGAGACACAACAGGGACCCATGTTCTCTGCCACATTGCCCACAAGTTTGTGGACTATGCCCGGCTCGCGGTTGCCACCGACCCGTCGTGCCTTGCACGACCAGCCTGGCTCTTACGCACGTAAGAGGCCCTGGTGATCTTCCTTTCTGGCCTGTCTGGACTAGGATGGCATGTCATTGCTAGGAGAGGGGCCTCCGGAATATCAACAAAAGTTAGAGCTCCCCCGTTCAAACACTCCAAGCTGTTGGTATCGAATCACATTTCCCCCGGGACAAACCAACACAAGCAGCGGCAGTCGTCCATTATCAGGCAATGCTATATTCAACGCGAAACAACCGAGATTCCAAGGCACGGCTGTTGTGTTGGCTTCTTGAAGTTGACTAGATCATGCTTGCCATGCTGCGGTCGTCTGGAGACCGTCGGCGACCATTGATTGATTTGTTCGTACCAGGGCCACAGGGCCGTAGGCGAAAGGCCTGCGCCAAGAAGTCTGCAGACAGATTGTTGGCACTGGTCCTACGGTGCAGACTGCACGAGCCTTGGAAGGAAACGCAGGGCTTGCGTTCAAGGTCGTAGAGACTTGTCTTGAAGCATGAGCCCTTGGCGCCCAACGTCTTCACCATGAGCACGTTATCATGAAGTTGGAACAAGGGTACCGACACGTGCTCTGCCTGGACTGGGCAGCATCATGAAATTGTCTGGCGCCAAGGACACTTGCTTCGACTCAACACTTCGCCGTCGCAGGCCAAGAGAGCACGTTCGACTCGCCGACTCAATGTACACTTGGACGTTGCGATGTGCCACGTCGATGCATTCGTCTCCGCTGGGCTGTGGATGTCTCATGCGGTTCGCGTGGTCTCCGCGGTCCGGGACTATAAGATCGGCGATGCAGTAGAGACCGACGACAGAATGGTGACGGATGTGTGATAGTTCCCCGCAAGTTTGTCGGCGTCTTCGTCGACAACCTGGATGCTGGTGCCAGGATAGCAGCTAGCCAGGTCGTGGCGCAAGGCTGTTGGTGAAGATCCTGGACCGGATACTCACCTACATCGGAACATCCGACGAACGTCTCTTTTCTCCGTGATGTGATTACTTGAGCACCTTCTCATAGGATAGAGCCGAGCCATACGCGAGAGACTACATCCTTCTGAGCGAATCTTCAGCTCTTAGAAAGAAGTCAACAAGGGAATGCTCCAAAATAGGCCTTCGATGCCCTAGTGGGTATCATACCACTTGACGCTCAAAGACGGCTAATGGTCTGCCCGGATGACTGATCGTCAACCACGTTGTCGCTTTGTCATTCACTCGTCGTATCGCTCGGATGTGAACACGCCAAGTACACGAAACTCATTTCGACGATAGCATCGACGTGCTCCTTGCTAATTTACCTCGCTCAAGACACGAGACAGCACAAACAACAATCTTGTCTGCTACATCATCTCATGTCTTGGCCTGCCCAGCACAGTACAACCCCTGGTCGACTCCTGGCCTTGGCAGCACGAGACCACAAACACAGTATGGCCAAGAGCCTCTACGTCGTCAATCTCTCAGTCTGATCTGTGGGGTCGCGCTGTCACCCATCACCAAGACCAACTGCGCCTGGGCATGCTTCTTGGTGCCCTCGAGCCGTTGCTGCTTGTTCTGACCGCGAGCCAAGACTGGCTGTGCTGAAAAGACCACGCTGCTGCCTCGCTGCTACGCACACTACAAGCCTTGGCGTCTCGACTTCTCGCACACGATGATACAACTCATGTAATTGCTGTGAAAGACAGAGCTTGGCGGGTTCGGGGAAGACACGCGTGACTGACGTGGTGAGTTGCTTGCCAATGTGTTGACGTTGGCTTGGTATGTCTGCGAGCTCTAGGGAACTCGAGCTGCACTGCCTATGTACCTGAACGGACAAGACCCGTCCTTCAAGGTATTTGACTTGATGGGAAGCCACTACTTGGATTAACCGTGCAGAGTACGCTACGCCAGGGGGATCTCGTAGCTTCATTCGTCAGCTCGTCGACAAGATCTACGTAACAGAGTATTCAACAACGTCGCATGGGCACACAGCCAAGATGGCTCGGTTAGGGGAGCTCCATGCGGAACGAGTCTCGGTCTTTGGAGAAGGCTAAGATCTCAAGGGCATGTAGAGGCTGTGTAGAGATGATGAGGCCAGTCTTGGCAGTGTCTGGATCAGCGGAGTTCGGAGTTTTTCTGATGAGACCGTATCGCAGATGACGACAGAATGCTGAGTGTAGGGAGCCTACAGAGGAGGCCAACGTGAGCCTCCCGTCATCCGGCTGTGCACTCTGGATCCGAACGTCTTGATCGTCAAGCCACAAGACCTAAAAAGGGCTTCACGGCCGTTGAAGCACACAAACGTCTCAACTATGCCCATGACAGGACTTCGAGCACGCCACCACTCCAAGCTTTGCAGGAGCAGACGTGTCGTTCTCACAATTCGATATCAAAGTCTCAGCCTTCACTCAAAGGAAGCCAAAGCTGATGCTCGAAGTTCGTTGGGGACGGCGGCCTACAAAGCAGACACGAACGAGTTCCTTCTCCAACCCACGAGAGAACTTTTGCAAGGCGTCGCTCAAGGCGTGTCACTGAGAGGCACTGTATCTGTCCTCAGAGCTGCTCAGCAGTCACAAAAAGCGCATTGTGTCTCCGCACTGATATGCTGCGATCCCGCTTCTGTGTCCACCGTGTATTCAACCATGCGTCCATGGCGTCTGTATGTCAAGGCCACAAAATAGCCCTCGCCTATACTGACCCGCCTCGCCCAAGACATTCATTATTCACATCTCATTCCATTAGATATCTCCTATCGCTCCTCAAGCACCAAAGATATCAACAGCCCAACCGCTGCAAGCGAAGCCTGATACCCAGCAACCACCATCTCCCACATAGCTACTACCGAGAATAATGAGAGCAACACTGACTGAGACATACCAGGCTCAGCAATCGGACCTACTCCATCACGAGCTCGTGCCGTAAAATTCCTCGGAACGGCTCGGTCGATGCATCGTGCCGTCGAAACCTGGAGTTTCACCACTTTTTGGAGAGCATACAGTTCGGCGGACTGATCAGCCATTCGGTCATGCTGTTAGCCTCTATCATCAGCGGCTTGACGGTGGAGCAATGCGAGAATACGAACATTGAATTGGTTTCGATAGGGGTACCTGCCGGAATCGGAATGGGAGGCACTGAGTGAAGTTATACGAAAGTGCGAGATTGCGAAGCCGAGGCGAATCCGAGGATGCAAGACATGGGATGAGATCAGTCAGTATGTGTCCCATCAGAAGTCGTGCGTTTACTTCGGGAATGGTTGACATCTCCGACGCGATGGTCGGTCGATGTCCCCTGAGTCGCTCTGACAATGCGAGCTCATATGTGTGGGACATTGCGTTGTTCGAAAGATGCTTCTCACGCGATATTGCGACTTCAGATCTTCGGGATTTCGTGTCCTTTGGACCGTGTATAGCGTTGGCTAGCATCGAGACTCGATCGTGATCGTTGATGACTTCTCATTGCAACGCTTCGGCTTCGCATTCATGCCGAAATCCCCAAGTGGTTTGCTCCTTCACTCATCTGGCATGCCGCTCCGCAAGTTATCGTACTTACTCTGTGGGTACTCCAAGCAATTCTGTGCCTTTTCCATATGCTTCCCTTCAAAGCCTCCAAGCCCTTGGACGGTGATGTTGATCAAACTTTCAGGATGGTCCGAAGGATGATCCCCACTGCTCTCCCACCACATCGCGCCGCCTAGGCCGACTTGCTTGATATATTGGACCTTCTGTGTCGCCACCTGAGGACTGTCGTATGATACCATGGTCTGAGTAGATGGGTCGTGGCACCATGATGCTACGGCTTGATCGTCGTGGTGGACTTGAGCGCCTGGTCGTGGCAACGCCTATGCAAATCGTTAGATATGGACGATAATACAGCTCTCGAGATTGTGAGGGGAGCACGTGAATGCGAACATCAGATTAGATCAAGTTATTTCAACGCTTCGAGAAACGTTGTGCCCATCGCATGTTTTGCCTGCAGGAACCATCCCGAAGAGGCTTCTGACAGACATGCTAGGCGTGCGCTCTTTGAATCATCATGTTGCGAGGCAGCTTAAAAGCCCGAGTGGAATGGTGAATGCTTACTTTGTAGTCCCAAACGCCATTTTCCCAGCTTCCTTCGCCTACGCCACTGTAGCCATGTCCAGGTCCATGAGTATTCTGGAATGCGCGTCCATACAATGGCATGCCGAGGACAATCTTGCTTGGGTGTACGCCATTGTCAATGTAATAACGCACAGCGAAGTCGATGCTGAACGGTGTGCTGTTCGGGCTCTTTTGTGATGGGAAAATGTTTGCCTGATGGCCGGCATTTGAATCCCAAGACCCGGCGAAATCGTAAGCCATCATATTCCAGAAGTCGAGGTAGCGATCCATCTCGCGAAGCTTCAGCCATCTGCAATTTGAAGGACCCGCAGGTGATGCGATAGTGAGCAGGAAGTGCGGCTTATGCTGGAGACTGTTCGAATACTGCTCAAGTTCATGCCTGGTTGCATGGAGGAGCTTCACGAAGTCGTTCGCTTCTGCGTTAGATTTGGGATACTCCCAATCGATGTCCAGCCCGTCCAGACCCAAGTCTTTGAGCAGACACACCGCACTGGTGGCGAATGTTCGACGCCCCTGATCTGTTGAAGCTGGCTGAGCAAAGTTCCCACTGTAAGTCCAGCCGCCAATGCTGAGCAGGATCTTCAAATTCCGGTTGCGTTTCTTGAGAAGGTAGAGCTGCTTGATGCAGCCATACACATTGTTCCCAGAGTCGTTCCAAGAATCTGAAGGGTAGTGCTTGTCGGTATCAGACCACCCATCGGTCAGGTAGACTTCTCCCGTCTCGGGCCGTACATTGGCGAATGCATATAGCACATGCGTGAGCTTCTCTGCCGGTATATCCTGTGGCTGGTGGTTCCTGCCGTAGATCGCCCAGTTGACGAAATATGCGACACTTCGGTATCCTGGCTGGTACGACATGTTTGCTGTTGAATTGGTATCAAAGTCTGGAAAAGTCAATGGGTTCTGCAGAGGTGGTGTTAAAGGATGCTGCAGGGCGGCCGCGACTGAGCCACAAAGCAGGCTGATTACGACGCAAGAAAGCAGGCAGTGCAAAATTGGTCTGACCACAGCGTCAGCTGTGATGGCTCTCGACGAGTGTGCCGTACGAGATGGTATAGCGCTCAGATGAGATGAGATGCTGCTGATGATGATGAAGGAATCGATGCAAATTGGGTGAGCGAGCGCGACTGTTCTCTGCCGATGAAAGAGGACGACTCTGGTCTGACTGGAGTGTGCTGCCTTACAGTGCTGGTGAGCCGTAGTGGTGCATCAAGCGCGTCGCTCACGCTAAGCGTCAATATCTGTGACGGAGATACCTTACGTTCAGGTGTTGGCTGACATGTGATAGCTGCTATTATTGCTGTGCAGGTGAAGTGAATGAGGGATGTGCATGTGAGCTGCTTTGGTGGTGTTCGGCGAGCTCTCCATCCCGCGCCGCTCCTTCCAACTCCGAGATTCAGGCAAGTTGTCCCACGCACTGTGAGCTCCCATTCACCTTCACCTCGACGCGCGAATCACGATTCACCACGTCGTCACCGCTCTGCACCGCTGTCGCCCGGGAGACCACCTCCTCGCCGCCTATTTCTCCTCCCCAGAATCATGAAAAAGACCAATAGCTGGGACAGTAGCGCGAGACTGAAACGCGTGGGAGAACCGCCGTGAGCGACGACGCGACATTGGGCGGCAAGACACAATAGCACAACGGCGCCCATTGTCAGGCATTGGCAAGATTCTCGCGCGCCGAACACGTTCGGCATCATCCACCATAGAAGATGGGATCACCAGACGCGAAACCCGCTCTGTCTTCAGGCCTGCCGCAATCCACAGCTGCGTCCAACATGGAGCGGCCGCGAAAGCGACGACGTCTTTCTCCAGAAGCTCACGGGTCGATAGCTACACGGCAATCGGATGACCTTGGAACATCTCTAGAAGTCGACCACATGATCCTGGACTTCCTCACCTACAAAGCCATCACCGCCTGTTTGGCTAGCCGGCAATCACCACCAGCTCCCGACGACACTGCGGTGGACGATGCGCTCTTCCAAGTCGACGAGTGGTGTGTGCTTTTCAAGCAACGCTATCCTGGCTATCGATTCGACGCTGAAATGCGCTTTCGCCAGCAGCTCCTACAGCTAGTCGCGCT
Source organism: Zasmidium angulare (assembly GCA_002786045.1). Lineage (NCBI taxonomy): Eukaryota > Fungi > Ascomycota > Dothideomycetes > Mycosphaerellales > Mycosphaerellaceae > Zasmidium > Zasmidium angulare. Next base: position 627,711 of record NHNX01000008.1, read on the forward strand.
CTTCACCCAGCGACTGACGCGCAACTCGGTGACGCCTCCCAAGACCTCCCTGCGGAATCTACGGGACAGCAACCGTGCCCGAGCGCATTGGTGGATTGGATCCGCCCATCGTCTGCCAAGTGCAGGGTACGCAGTCGAAGCCTTCGAAGAACAGCTCCCTCTCGAGGATACGAAGTTAGAAGACAACCGGACCCAAACACTGTCCAGTCTTGGCGTACCAGCAGAAGACGATGCCTACGACGATGACTTCTACGGCACAAGCGAGTGTGTGAATCTCCTCGACTTGATTCCAATATTCATGAAAGTTTCGGCAACACTGCAAGATGGGCTTGGCATCAACGTTGGCCGTAAGTGGATGCAATTTGCTGGCGATTGGATGCTCCAGGCCTGTCTCGAGCAGTACTTGATCTATGGATCAAGCGGAACCGATGCCATGGACGAAGCTTTTGCGTGGGGATACAAGCAGGAGGATGTGGGAGACGGTCGCCACGAGCAAGACAAGCAAACGAATCAAATCTTCTACGACAGCGAGACGGGCGTGGAGATGCCTGGCTGGCAGAAACTGAAAGAGGACATGCTTGGAAAGCTGTGTCCGGGTGCGGACGGCACCAAAGACATGGCCACTATGCTGAAGAAGCTGCAGGAGGAGTATCCGATTGTAGATCTGGAAAACACCGCGCTCCAGTTCCTGGAGGCCCTTTCGCAGAGCATTCCAGAACCTGTGCTTGTGCAGTTGGAGAAGGGGGAACTGGATGGGATGTCACAAGAGGAGACGAAAGCGTTCATGCAGGACTGTGGGATTGCCACGTTGAATCTCTTTGGAGAGGTATGATGACAGGAAGCTTGAGGCCCAGAAGCTTAAAGGCACATGAGCTGACGTCCACATGACGAGAGACTGACTGACATCGAGGAGAGTTGATCTTGATTGATACCCAATGCTGGCATGCGTATGACTTGTAGCGGAGCAGATGCTCACTCTATCGAACCTTTGACAGCACGCTCGAATGACCTCTCCTGGTCGACTCCCCTCGCCTTCTCCACGAATGCGGCACGATGAATGCACCACTGCTCGGTGTCCGGACGCCAAGAGTCAAAGTCGTCTAGAGTCCCAGCAGCCACAGAGACGATCTCGTCCCAGAGGGGAGTGAATGCAAATAACTTGGTCCCGCACTCGGAACAGAAAACGCGCCTCAGATTGGTCCCAGATGCGGTGTTGGTATCCCAGTAGTCCTTTTGGTACTCTGCACCTTTGGTCACGTTGTAGCCCTGCAGAAACAGATTGTCAACCCCAGGGTTCACGACGTATTGTAGCTTACATGTATCGTCGAGCGTCGGGTTCTTGTAGGTTGCATAGTGGGTTCGCGTACTTCTCGGGGGCAAATCGATGCAGTGTAGAATGCTGTGCCACTGACTCTGCGGCAATTTAGACAATGACAGACTGCAGTGGAATCAGGTTGTCTGCACAATGATGTGGAGGATGTTCATGTGCTACCTGTATTGTACAATGGCGTAGCCGAAGGGCCTTGGAGCCCATATTCGATCTTCCCGCACAGGCATCGTCCGGTTCTGGCCGAGGAGGTAGACATAGTCCAATGAAGTGTATTACTATTCTTGTGTCGACAAAGCAGCCATCAAGGTATCGATCAATGGCACGAGCAGGATGACAACCACACATACAGCACTTGACAGCTCCACTCTCCCCAGCAACTCGCCCTCGGCAAATCCAAGGCATTGGTCGTCTCATGCGACTCGGTCCAGCTCTATCACCCTTCTCACATGATGATGCCAGACCGACAGTGATGTTTGGCGACGAATGGGAAATATGTTCGACAGAAGGATATCAGATGATTCGAAGGCGAGGTGACGATGGTGGATGACATGGCACCTTTCGGCGCTTCCTCTGTTCTCCCTTCACCACACCGACACCGCATTCCGAAAGCCGAACGTTTCACGCCAGGGATCGAGGCCGACCGAACATCACCTCACCCCCAAACATCATTCATTCACCTACTAACCTGCTCTCGCACGCATCTGGCAGATCAACCGTGTCGAAATACCCCGAACGAGCGCGTATCCGTTTGCGCCAAACTGCGGCTTCTGCGTCGTCTCGTTGCAGACAAACACCGCCAACCAGCGCCCCACAAACATCCGCATCTGCACGCACCCTGGCGAGAATAGAGCCGCTTCATGCATGAGTCGAGCCGTGCCGACCACTCACGCTGTTCCGCCCTCTAGCTGCAGCGGCGACATGGACGTGGCAGTCGCTGTATGCGTGCCTGACTTGGATCGTCAGCGCCGCCGGCCAGTAGGCACTTTTGCCTCACCGCGCTAGGTCACGCTCCCTCTGACGACTCTAGAATAGCTGGGGCGTGCTATAACACCACTGGATTCAACCACACCCACCTCTCCACCGCGAGCTGTGAGCGTGGCCAGTTGTACGAAGCAGCCTTGCCTGGCGCGACACGCTTTGCTTGCTCTGCTTGCTGCTTGCTCACCTCACCGCACATCCTGCCAATAGCCTGGACCGATGCTCGAGGCAGCATACAGCGGCTGCCTGTACGTATGTATGCCTGTACTCTACTGTTCCTCGTCTGCTCTCTTTCTCCCATTTAGCTTTTCTGGGGCACCGCCTATCTCGTCTCAGCCTCTGCCCCAGCGAAGATCTCTTGCCCTTTGTACTCTTAAACCGTTCTCCTACTTACGAGGTTCCGTTGTCTTGTACCCAAAACCACCGACAGATCCTCCGGGTTGTCTCTACTCCTTCAACAACCACACCTTCGAGTCTTTCGTTCCACTACACTTGCTTCTCCACTATCGTTTACCTACATTGCATCTATTTGACCGCTGTGTCACGATGCCTATGTCACATTTGGGCCTCACGGTTTCGCACATTCCCTCTGCCACATCTTTCTACCTCTCTGCCCTACAGCCGCTCGGATACCGCTTCATCGGACACCAAGGTGACTCAATAGGTCTTGGGATCGACTCGGCCGACTTCTTCCTTACACAGGCACCCATTGGGTATGTTCACCGTCCGCATGTGTCGAGTGGAACTAACAGACGTAGAACCCGACCTTCGCCAAACCACCTTGCATTTCTCGTTGAGAGCCGATTAATAGTACGGGAATGCTACGCCGCTGCACTAAACTCAGGTGCTCTGCCCAGCGCTGCCCCCAACTACCGAAACGAAGACTGCTCCTGCTTCAACGCTGCCGTGGAGGACTTGGACGGCAACACCGTTGAATTCATCTTCCGACAGCCCCATGGTGAAGGCGATAAATGCGACACCATTGCTCCATCAGAAGACCAGCGTGTCTTGACCTGGCAGAAAGATGTCGCCGATAGTGCTGTACAAGACGATGCCGGCTCCGTTGCCCAGTCGATGGTGTCAAGAGGATCACTGGCTTCGAAGGCATCGCGTGCGAAGTCAAGAATGCAGACCGCACTTGACCTCGCATCATCAACCTCAAAGTCAGTGCGATCAGAAGCTCCCAGTCAAGGCATAACACGTACCAGCACCGCGCCAGCAAAGCCAGACTTCCCTTCAAAGACCTTGATCGGCACTGCCCTTGGCGCTGCAGCTGGAGCGGCAATATTATTTGCAATGTCCAAGGCAGAGTCAAACAACGCTAGAGACGAGGCGGAGCATCTAGCATATATGTCCAAGTCAAGGCCTCGACGTCAATCTTATAGCGATTCGAGACCACCGCCTCCACGAGCTGAGACCATCAAGGAGTCCATACCACCAACAGTACCCTCGAAACCCGACAGCAGACGATTTCATCGCAACTACAGTACGACAGAATCAGCCTTCTCGAGGCGTCCTCCACCGCCCCCAACCAGAGCGATGCGTATGATCGAAGCTACTGGCCACAATAGCGAGGATGACGACGTTCAAGCAGCTATGAATCGATACTCTGGAATGAAGGCGATGCCCACGAGAAGCCGCACAATCGATGAGTACGAGTACGCACCCAAATCGAAAGCTGGTCGCAGTGACGCACCTTCAGGCCACAGTATGAAGCGTGCAACGACTATGCCAGTCGAGGCCATCGATGACCGTCCAAACTACTATCTCGAAGCACCACCGCCGAAGAGCAACGTCTCCAGACACAGCAGTCGTTACGAGACCCCACGAACCCACGGCTCTCGTCACAGCTCTCACCGTCGCAGCAGCCACGACGATGCCAACCTCAAACGCCACGACAGCGGCATCAGCATGCACTCTTCTCGCTCGCGCAGAGATCGCGAAAGCGACACCAGTCGTAGATCCTCGGGAAGCAAAGCCAGCACGATCAAAGCACCTCGTCGAGACGCCTCCTACGAACAAGCCGCCGCTCTGGCGGCCGCGTTGCCAAAGGCACCCGGCTCGAAAGCACCCTCGTCCTGCTACTTCCCCGCTGCCATCTCCCTTCCACCCTCTCACGCCTCCAGCAAAGCCTCACGCTCGCACGCCCCATCGACCTACGTCTCCGCCCCGCAAGAACCCCTCGAACCAGTCGCTTCGAAACAGAGCTGGGAGGACTTCATCGGCGAGGAGTCCGATGGGCTTGGAGATATCAAGACCGTGCTGCCAGAGGATAGCATCTCGTGTGTCGATTTGTCCAAGCCAAAGACGAGGAGGGAAAGTCATAGCAGTAGTCATCACTCGAGACGCGAGGAGAGGAGAAAGGAGAGGGATGGTGGGAGTAGGCATACTGCTGTGACGACATTACCGTATCGTGGCAAGGGCAAAGAGAAAGAGAGGGATGGGAAGAGAGGTATCTTGGGTTTTGCTTGAGATGAAAGTGGCGCTGCAAGTCATTGGTGATGATATCTTGAGTTTCGGTTTCATTTGCGAATAAGAGAAGGATTGCCTTTCGTCCAGTATGATCACCCTAGCATCAGCCCCTGATGCCATGAGATGTTGAGGGTCTGCCTTTCGTCCAGTATGATCACCCTAGCATCAGCCCCTGATGCCATGAGATGTTGAGGGTCTCCGCGGATCAAGCGACTTTGATAATTCTAGCGTTTTAATATCAGTAACTTCCACAGCAGAATCGTCCGCTGACGATACCTTCCATAAAACGACTCTTCCACTTTAATAGAGTGTCCGCGGAAGACCACCCTAATTCCCTCACGACCTACTCATCGACGTTTGCTCTCGATCTCTCCTGCACATGCCTTCCTCCACATCCCCGACATCGACTGCTTTCAGCTCGAACTTCATGGACTTGTATTCGAAGCCTAACGAGGCGCTCGTTACTGAGAAGTCAGTCGTCTATTTGTACACGCACGTCAAGACAGGCAGGCCTCACCAGCCAACGGGCAGCAACAGACATGTGAGACACCGTTCATCGCTGGAGATGGCTGAGCGATTTGACTTTGGTGTCATGAAACATACAAAAACTGTTCGTTGAGCGCTATTTACAGTGGAGGTGATTGGGGTCCATCACTACCCCTCTTCGCCGGCCGCTTCATCACCCACTCTCGTACTTTCGATCTCTGCCATTCCTCCTCATCTTGGTCCACGTCAATGGAAGCCTTCACTTCCTGGCTCCCAGGCCTTTGTATACTGGGTACCCCCATCTCTTCGATGACCTCCACGAAATCAACCGAGGAACCCTTCCTCGCAGATTCAGGCGGCTGCGGGATGTAATCACTCCGTTGCACCTGTTGTCTCGCCCACTCGATCTCGTCTTCTTCCTGCTGCGAGAACATATCACTCGTGGGAGAGTTGAGTGAGTATTTCGGCGCTACTCTCCCCTTCTCATCCAATGAGTAGGATATGGTCGTAGAGCCTCCTTCGTCGCATATCGCGGTCCAATCGGGAGTAATTCTGCCTTCTGGACCGGCAGTTCGTACAGTCGTACCCAAGTCTGGGAAATACGTTCGAAAGAATGATCGTACAAATGGAAGGCAGATGCAGATTATGGCTAGTTGGACTTCTACGACCGAGGAGGCGTAAAGGTTGTAGCCATACCAGCTGAGGTCTTGGTGGTGGCCGATTTGCCATAGGTAGTAGGTTCTCGAAATGCCGACTCCGGTGACCCTGTGTGATATGAGCACAATGACATTGAGAGATGATGGATACGACTTACAGGAAACCAGCACAGAGAAGGCAGTTCAGCGCGACCTTCTGTCCTTTGGTGGCGCCAATGTCGTGGAAATAGAACATGGCGCATGGAAACGCAGCAGTCCATAGATCTGACGCGATCGTGAGCACACCAGTGGCGATGGTGATGCTCTCCCCGTTGATACAGTGGCCAGCTTCACCATGTATATCCATCGCCAGGAAGTCCCAGTAGTATCTTAAGGGTTGGCACATGAAGCAGTAGGCAAAGAAAATGCCGACTGAGCTGCCAATGGTGATGAAGAGAAGGACCCAGACAATATACATCCAGGTCTGGCTGTACGTTACTTTCGCCATGCGGCGATAGCACAGAAGGACCGAGCACTTCGTGAACAGCATCGTGAGGAGGAAAAGGATTTGTGCGAGCCACCCGACCTGCAAACAGTGTTTGTGTGAGTAAGTGTTCAGTTGTTCGTGAATGCAAAGCTGCCCACCATAGCAGACGACCCAAAATACCTGGGGTCAATGTCCCAGACATGCCTTCCAAGCCCGAATTGCCAGTCGGATATGCATGCTGTGACTGTGAGGGCTATCGAAAAGATCCAGCCCACGAATATACATGCATCATCAAGTCCAAATGGTCCAGATCGCTTGTTTATCCTTAAATAGAGGCGACCTAGGACTGGGAAAGTTGAAAGGATTTGCCATACGATGGCGAAGGCTCCTAGCCATGTTCTTTGATCCGGAGGATTGACATAGTTTGGTTTCGGCCTGGAAACAGTGTTTGTGTAAGTAGTTATTCGACTGTCCATGAAGGAAATGGTACTGACCAGTGTGATATCTCCGTCAGGGTAGGTGTGTAGAAGTTACCAGGCATTGTGTCGTGTGCCGACAGGGCCCAGTGGCTGGGAGGCCCCGAAACCGAAGTACTAGGTTGGGCTCACTGCTCTTGCTGTGGAGCGCGACGAGTCAGTTCGCCCTCGAGACATGCAAACACTCCTCACGTCTGCAGAACGCGAACGGAGAGACGACACCGCATCTCGTGCAGCTGTCGTCGGCAGCGCGCATATAAGACGGTCCATGGCGTTGTTGTGGCTGCCTCTTCGCTTGCATAGTTGTGATAGTGCGAACGACCGAGGCGGGGAGAGGCAACTCAATTCTACAGCGGCGTAGTTTTGACTTTCCAGGCGTCAGGGGATGGGCCTTCCTTTTTATTAGAGTTGCCGCCACAAATTCTCCGACAACAGCTGAATGAACTCCTCATCAACGACGCGTTCTTGGGCAGCGTATGCGGATGTCGGGAGGGAACCTGAACGGCATGCTCTGTGGCAGGCAGCCAGAGTCGATGCATAGCATTGAAAGTAATTGTAAGTGGTTCCACATTGAACAGATCCAAGTGTCAGTATCAACCTCGGTTGGTTGACAGCACTTCATCAATTGGTGTCGCAGGTGTCCATCAACAGGCTAACGCTGCACGCCCGGGGTGTTGGTTGATGAGAGGACCGTCGCCCGAGCCGTCATGTTGTCCTCGAGGATCGACAAGTCTATTGGTTTCCAATTGCGTCGTAACCGTTTTGACAAGTGCCAAATTCGTTTTTCCCGCCTTGGCTCTGCTCCTGTCCGCCATTCTGCTGTGGGCGCCGGCGCTTGCAAGTAGTAGTTCAGCACAATGACTGCACAACTGCACAGTCTCGCTAGGAGCGGCGCCAGATCGCCAGTATAGCGCGTGCGCAATTGGCGCTCGCAGGCACGCGGTCCGCACCTTACCATCTATTCAGATTCGCGGATGGGCTCGTGCTCCTAATGACAGGGCTTGCCATTCGGAAGATCAGATACGTCTTCACCATAGCTTGTGTACAGATATTGAAGAGTTCTGCTAGCCTTGCCCCTGGTCTAGAGTTGGTGCCTCTTGAAGTCGGGGCTCCTCATGAGCGCGAGTAGCCACTACCATCAGCAATGCTCTCAACACGCCAGAACGCCGTTGTCTTTTTGACAATGACACCGATGATGATGACCTGGAATTCCGCATGACCGTCCTAGGCCTGTCTCCGTATTTGACACCAGCACCAATGGCGTCTTAAGATACTGTCACCAGCACTTGTTTGCCCAGTCGATCTGCCTCTCCTCTCAGAATAGCCGCAAACGTCTCCTGAAAGTCCACAAGCTTCTGGCCTTTCCAATTGACATGGTCCCATGGGTCTCGCCACGCATTGCAAGCAAGCTCAATCTCCACTGTCCGCAACTTATGCAACCGCATGAGGCCTGAAAAGGAACGAAATGGGAAGTCGCCCATGTGGAAATCGACATCGAGGTCGATGTGCACGCGAATGTGCTTGAGATTGGGAAAACTGCTCTCGATGGGGTCCAGCAATTGGTCCAAGTCCTCTAACAAGTCGTCACAGCCGTGATCGTTTCTTAGGCTGTAGACGCTCGAGACCAGAGCGACAGAGGAAATGAAGCCCAAGCTGCTTTTCGGCAACGCAATGAGTACCTGATGCAAGTGGGTCGAGGCTTCTTCATACGGCGCGAATCCAAAGCATACTCGAGGCTCGAACCAGTTGTAAAAGACCGGCATCGCCTCGTTGTAGACCATGCTGTTCGTGGAGAGGATGGCAGGATAGAGCCGGTTCAGACAACAAGTGCAGACGATCCTACGAGCCCACCCATTGTGCACCTTCACAGGGTCGCGGATGTAGGTACAGCAGTGCATTCGACTCCGGTTCGATACCTTCTCTTGACCTCGGCTTTCAGCCTGTCTTACACCTTCATCAACAGCATCCTGTTGTTCGTCTCCAGTCGGCGTGTCCCTGCTGCGCTCGAGGTGGTGAATACCTTGTTCCTCAGTGACCTCAATGCGACGCTCCTTCGCGACCCTCTGGACTGCTTTCTCCTGCTCCTTCTCCTTCACCCGACTTCCACCGAACAGAAATCCATAGATCAGCAACCTCAGCTCTGGTGGCAAGGTCGTGAAGGTCGCCGACGTCTTGTCTGCACCCTTAGCGGCAGCAGGTGCGTTCGAGAGGTCGGTGGCATCCATGCTGAAGGTGGTTTCGGATGCCGAGGCTGTCGAAGATGTGGGGGAGTCGTGACCGCGGGAGCTGGACGATTGTGTGTGTCCGATGCAGTGTCTGTAGAGAGCAAGTCGACACTGAATGCGAGCGACGAACGAGAGTGATGCTATGATGTGGAAAGCGAGGCAAGGGGCTTGCCCGCGCTAGTCACATGCAAATGCGGCAGGATCCGTGAGCTCGCTCCTGCCATTTCGGTCAACTTGTACCTCCTACGGAAGGTGCGAAGAAAGACTGTGAAAGGGGATGAAGGAACATCATAACTTGCAAACACCATAATACATCAAGTTACATTGAACGCCTTGCCCATGATCGACCAAACCACACAACGTCGGAAGCTACACTAGCCTCTCCGTACCATGCTCAATCCAGCTATATCCAGCAGCCAGATCGAAGGATTCATCAAAAGGGTTCTCCGTTTTCTTTTTCCGTGATTCTTGATGATAATATGGAAAACAAGGTATCATATCGTCTAAAGCTCATCGTGGACACCAGCAGCGTCATCATCATCGCCAGTGACTGCCTCCTTGACTGCCTCAGCGGCCTCCTTGACTGCCGCCTTAGCCTTCTCCTTGACGCCCTCAGTCGCTGCGGCGGCCTGCTCAGGCATACCGCTGGTGTCAACGGCCTCGGTGCTTTCAGCAGCCTCGGTGTAGGCATCGATGTGGTGCGAACCGTTATCACGGATGAAGTTGGCAAGGTCCTCGACAGTGCGGCCGCCGGAGTATTCGACTGGCTCACCCTTCTCGCCAGCGCGGAACAGCTTGATGGTAGGGAAGCCCTGGATCTCATCTGGAACGTCGTTGGCAGTGGCGTCGACCTTGGCGACAACAATCTTGTCGGTGTGGTCCTTGTAAAGACCTGCCAGCTCATCGTACTTGGGAGCAAGAGCCTTGCAGTGTCCGCACCATGGAGCGTAAAACTCGAGGAGCACATCCTTCTCGTTATCGATCACGACATCCTGGTAGTTCTTGGCCACAACAACGGTGACTGGGCCCTCCTGTTTCTCTGGGATTGGCTCGCTCTTGATGCTTGGCTCGACCTTGCCGCCAACAAACTCCTCGACGAACTTGCCAATCTTCTTCTCGGTGAGCGACTTGACGTCACCGGCCTCAGCGTAAGGGAACTTCTGGTTCTTGGAGGTGTCCTGGATGGCGAAAGCTGGCCACTTGCCAACTTCGAGGTTGAGGTTGCCGGCGTGCTGGCCAAAGGCGCTAGCATCGATGGTAGCGAAGTTGACCTTGCCCTTGTACTTCTCGGCGACTGGCTTCAGGTCCTTGCTGAGCTGCTCGCGCTCCTCGGCGGACTCGGAGAAGATGTAGGCGAGAGGGATTCCAGCCTGTTAGTACTTGTTAGCATTGAGTGCTCGAATTCGCACATGGTGTCCAACTTACGGCCATGTAGCCAGCGTAGGTCTCAGGACCGACTTCACCAATCAAAGGAGTAGCGGCAGTCTTTGCGAATTCCACAATAGCGTCCTTGTCGAACTTCTCAGTGAACTCATTCTTGCCCTCATCGAAAGACTTGTATAGAACAACAGCCGGCTGCTTGACACCCTCAGCCTTGGCGAGGTCTGCGTCGTTGGTAGCGGCGAAGAGATAGTTGTCCCTTTGTGCGTCGGCGACCTCTTGATATGTGGCGTTGGACGTCTTGTCATCTGCGCTGAAGAAGCCGACCAGAACGACTTTGTCTGCGGTCTTGAACTCGTCGAGGGCGGAGGAGGTGGTGAGGAGGGATACGGAGGGCATGGATTGCTTGGTCATGTACGAGACAATGGCGTCTGCCTTCCGTGCGCCCGAATAAGGGGAGATGTTCTCGGTGCCGCGGAACACCTTGAGGGTTGGGTATCCTTCGACGCCATAGCTCTGGCAGAGTTCCGACTCGGCGGTGCAGTCGATCTTAGCGAGGGCGATGTCCTTCTCTTTGAGTGTCGTCGCGGCTTCTTCGTACTCGGGGGCGAGGGCTTTGCAGTGTCCGCACCAGGGAGCGAAGACTGGAGCATTGTCTGATCAGCATGTGCGTCTTCCATTAGCACCTGTACATCGAAGATACATACACTCTGCCAGCACGAGCTCATGCTCCTTGACGAAAGGCTCGAAGCTGTCCTTTCCAAGCTCAACGACATCGCTGGCCATGGCCAGGGCGCTGAGGCCCAGCAAGCTGTAAGAGTAGCGCATCGTGTGTGATGGACGCCAACTGTGAAAAGAAAACGGTTCTCAAGATCGACTCTGTATATCTGCGAGCAGATCAAGTTGGATGTCGAAGAAGGGGTCGAGGGAGAGAGGAGGTGGTGTCGATGGTTTAGAAATCAAAGGTAGACTCGAGATTAGAAGTACCTGAGTTCGACTGGACCCTGGTACGGTAGCCAGCTGTTCTTTCCAAGTTTAGAACCCTTCTCCCTCTCTCACAGAGGGGCCCGGAACAATCAGATTTTCATCTTATTCTTCCAGGTTACGGCGAACTCGTGCGGATGCCATCCGTGCTGACATTTGAATACTTCTCCATCAACAATATGCTTCTTCTTCCTCACACCTGTTCTTTTGAGATATGCTTCGTCTGATTATTCACTCATCCTGTTTGCCACGTGTCTAACAGATCAGCCACATTTAACGACGAACAAAGGACCAACGGCTCTGGCCTCCACCGCCACAAAACACTAAACATACCAGATACTAGAGAGACACGGCGCGCCCTTCGATGGCTTGCACTTGCACGTTCATATGTCAATGCCTGAGCATGGCTTATAGCAATCGCCATCAACGACACCACGTGGCAAGTCGAATCGAAAGGATGTGGTCAAGGGATTAATAAGACTATCTCTTGCGAACATGAAAGCTTCCGAGCATGTGTTATGTGTTTTCGGGTATCATATATTGCGAACTGCGCCGATGAAAGCGACCTCTCGTCATCGATCTATAGTGGCCACCTCTGGCGGCGAGGTTCCGACTCGCACCTGCTAGACCGACTGCATGTCCTTCGTCTTCAAAGGTGTGCCCCAACGCCTGAGGCATTAGCTTTCCTCACCAGCCTGGACATCATGTATGTCATCCCCGTGCTCGAATCGCAGACCTCCCTCTCGTTGGACCAAACCTAAACCTCCAGTCTGCTCCGAGTAGGCCTGTATGCGGCCGCTACGCGAGAGCGTGGAGGTCCTGTGTGTCCTTGACGAACCGATGAGCGCTTATAATCGTTTCCCTTTATCCCTGGTTGATCACCGTCTCGAGATGTTCCCCAACTGCGTCAACGCAGTGGTAAGACTTCTTCTCGCCGCCAACTCATCTCCATCCTCACTGGGCCGATAACACTGTCGTACAATCGCCAACAGCGAATGATATAGAACATACCTGACACAATCATACATCAGCATCGGCGACCAATATAAGAGCCATGATAGCAGGAAGGAAGACAACTCACAAATACTGCCTGATCCGCTCACTTGTATCTCTCATAGGCAATCGTCCAAAGCCCTCTGCGAAACTGGCAGTTCCCTCGTAGAAGCAGTCCGAAAGGAATGGATCTCCCCAGATTGCCGTCGAGAAGTTCAAGACACCCGAAACGGTGTTGTCGTCCGTGTCGACGACGATGTTCTGATCTGCCATCATCTCCAGAATGACGAGACGCGGTTGTGTAATCTGATCAAGTACGGCGCGGTGGCGTCGAGCCTGGTCTCGGATGAAGTCGTAGGGCAGGCTGATGAGTGCATCTTCGCCGTCACGGAGGGCGCTTTCGAGCAGGCTGGTGAAGCAGCGCGACCAGGGCACAGTCATGGATGATGACCCGTTTGTAGGACGAATGGCACCAAAGGCCGGGCCTGTGACTTGTGCTAATTGGCGGACATATTGTCCGAGGCTCTTGTCAATGCTGGCGAGGGCTTGGGAGGAAAGGTTGGGTTCGATATCTGATAGTATTGAGCCTTTGAAGGGTCCATTGATGAGGTATTGGCTGCCGATAGGGATGGTGTTGTTGTTGTATTCGATCAACCTGGGGACGAGAAGGTCCGTCCGTCCACGCATGGTCTGTAAGACGACGACTTCCATCTGTAGTCTTTCCTCCTCATGGCGAAGTAACCGCACGTGTGACGAGGGTCGACAACGTAGAACGTAGAAGAAGTCTGAACGGGGTTGCAAACGAAACGCTCTGAAGACACTTCCATCGAGTCGTTCGACCTTGACGTTCCTCGTCTGAAGAGCTTTGATGGCTACTTGCTGGATAGATCCTCGATCAGGTGATCTCGAACTGGATGCCATCTTCTTGAACCTAAACACCGGTGGGGAGACCGGGTCGAGGACGGCCGTCATTTTGTATATCGGTATCTCTGCAGGGCCGAGAGACGGCGAGGGAGAAGCACAGCTGGTCTGAAACGTATTTGCGATATGGCGGCGGTCCTCCTCCGGACATCTCCCAAACCAAAGGTAGATGCGATCCGGCAGGTGAGGATAGATTGTGGAGGGATGGATCTCGTGTAGTCGTCAGACGACTGACGCAGACATACCGAATAAGACCGGATTGGTTGCTGCTACAGTGGGCGATGCATTCTAATCACGACCGCCACATGAAGTGCAGGCTCCTTCCACTGTACGCCATACCGCTTAACCCGCAACGTGTTTGGCCAGCAACGAAAGTAGAAGATGTCAGTGGGCATATGGCACACGGGATATGCCCAAGGACGCTGCCACGGGAGGAAGACCGAACGATCTGAGCGGGTCCCAGGAGGGATCCATGGCTTCATGCCAATAGAATAAAATGTCGCAGGCCATGTCGACGCCGGAGATCCCATATAGGAAGGAGATGACAACAATCCTCGCGTCCGGTCATGATCTTGGTTGTCTGGAAGAACGAACGGCGCCCGCGGGCGGTGGAATAGACTCGGCGACAGGCGAGCAAGTCGTCAGCGCTCGTCTATCTGCGCCGGAGAAGAGTTAGCGGCGATCAGAATCGGCCAATTAAAGTCATGAAACGGACAAGGTTTGGAGAGGCGAAGTGTGGGGCCGGGTCTGCTAGACGAGACTGGGGCAAGACGACAGCAAGGTCGATATCATGGAGATGGAACAGATCTCACAGAGACAACGGCCCTGTTGCCCCGTATATCAATCTGATACCCTTGAGCACCCGAGATCTTGTGCGACCGGAGGACGAGAATTGTTACATGCGATGGGTCGGATTTGGCAGTAGACAGGTGCCACGCGCAGGGCGACCCATGCGGTGCTATACACCATCGTGTCGTGGGCTGAGGTCTGGCTGGATCGGAAGGCATCCCGGGTGTCCACGTTGCGGATGCATGGCTGGCGACACAGAGATGGATGACCTGGGCTCGTCTGCGATCGAAGATGGCACGCATCTTGGTTTGGGCTCGCGTGATGCTGGGATGCTGCAGCATGGCTTACAGCAACAATCACTCGCTGAAGCTCGTGGACGTCGTTTCATTGCAGCGTATCATTTGCTTTCTTCCTTCCCGTCGGCCAAAGCCATGCCAACCACAAACAGCCTCGCGAACGTCGCTGAGGTCACCTTTCAGCCAAAATGACCATAGAGTTTTCGGCAGGAACGCGCCTCGTTCCATTAAGCGAGCGGTTGTGAAGATCCAGTAGCCCGGCGAGCGGGACGGTGAAGCCGAAGATCCTCCTCGCCTGACATATCGCCTCTTCTGGACCGATGTGGATGCCGCAGACAACTCAATCGCATATGTGGCCCCCCCCCACCACCACCAACACGAGTTGTACAACAGCTCACATACCCTAGGTATGAGGTACGACCGAGGGATTGCGGAGGGGGCCAGTCCAAGATTCCCGCGTATAACATGATGGTCCTGGGCCAGCGCGTCTTTCATTTCGCCTCGTCTTTGGGAGTAGGATCGAAAATCTCCGATATGTTGTACCGCTTTAGGCGCTCGAAGCTGTCGTCAACCACGCTGACACCACATATATGCTTTCTCTCGTTCAGTCTTTGTAACAAACTAGGATCCACGTGGCGGTAGGAATCCCAAACTCAAAGCAAGCCACTCACCTGATAGACCTCCACGACAACCAGTAGTTCGTAGTTTCTCAAATCAACTCGATGGCCTGGACCGACAATAGACGCCACCTGTTTGATGACGCTGTCGCGACTCAAGATGTTGTGGTTTCGGAGAGTCGGCCGAATAGCGAACTGCCCGAATAGTGTTAGCATGTAATGAGTGCGTACATTGTCGTTTGGGCAGCAGTAGTGTGCGAGAACATACCGTGCGCTTTTGAAAAGGTTCTTGATGGAAGACTGGTGCGAGGACTTCTTGGGCCACCTTTTCAAGTCCTTCCATCGATGCTCGGCCCATCAAAGTCATTGGTGACAGTCGCTGAGCAAATCTCGTACGCTTGCGTGCTCTATTCTCCATCGCTTCTTCGCATATGGTCTTCACCAATAAGACCGGGTCGACTGGCTCTATCGTCTTGATGAAAATGACTGCAGTATCTGTCAGTGGTGCTTCTTGACGGCATCTGGCACATGACAGTACTCACCACATTGGACATTGATCCTCACTGGCGTGAAAAGCCGAGCCGCTGCTGGTTTGCGGATATCGTTGACTTCGGCCTTGATCGCTTTCTCGATGTCGTCCTCGTCCGCGTCGGCCTCGGCGCCATCCTGATCTTGCTCGTCCGGAGCTTGCGGGTACAGACGCTCGGCATACTCGGTGAAGAGATCCAATATCTCGCCGACGCACTTCCCTTCTTTACCCTTGCTACATGTCACCCAGACGCCACTGTCGCCAGGCTCAATCGTCTTCGGTGGATCGCCGCGCCGTGGCACGCGCCATTGCTTCTTCGTCTGCGAGATATATGTGAGCACAGCCTGTTCGTGTGCGCCACACGTGGTGATTGGCGGCCCTGCATCTCGGGCCCAGAATCTGCAGAGAAATGACTGACCTTGGGCCTCTTGTCGGCATTGGCTTGACTGTCGTCCGCCTTCCTTTTCGTGCCCTGATCCATCGTAGGGTAGAGAGGTGGAAAGATTCCGTGGATGGCAGTAGGGATGCCGAACAAGTCGCCGGAGTTGTTCACGTGTGCGAGTTTTGCAGGGCGTGAGAAGAGGTGTCAAGTGGGGCTTGACTCGACCGACTTGGAGCTTCCTCGACGCCAAGACAAAGGTAGAATCAGTTCGGCCGATGGAGTGCACCGTGAGGAGGAAAAGCCGTCACTTATCTCCTTCACTGTCTTCTGACTCACGATATCATTTGAACTTAGCAATTTGGAGACAAGGTCTAGCAGTCGTTCGTTGAAAGCCAGATCTGTTCCGTGGCGAGCGGCCAACGCCGGGCAAGAGGCGTGTCTTCAACTTCGACCACACACACTTCCGACCGACAGCAAAACAGCGACTGAGCACGGGCTGCGCGGGAGCAGCCAGTCGCCGTTTTGCTGTCCGCACCTTGACACATCAGTCTCCAATCTTCACCTCACATCTGTTCCACCAGTCGAAGGTGTACACCAACATGGAACCTGGCCAGCCGTATACAGCTTCTACGCTGTACCCATCACCATCAGAGGCATCGCTGAAGTTACAATTCTTGGGAAAGCAAATCAAAGATGTGCAAGCACCGGCTGCCATCATCGACCGGGCGGTGGTCAGAAGGAATTGCAAGTTGATGCTCGATACCGCGGAGAAGCTTGGCTGTAGCTTCCGTGCCCACGTCAAGACTCACAAGACCAAGGAGATCTCTGAACTGCAGGTTGGGAAGGACTCCAAGTCTGTTAGAGTGGTTGCGTCAACACTCTCCGAGATCGAGCACTTGGCGCCATGGCTGTACGAATGCAAGTCACAAGGCAAAGAAATCAGCGTTCTTTATGGCCTTCCTCTGACGCCCTCTGCGGTACCACGCCTAGCTGCGATAGCGAGAGTCTTGGGAGAGGGGACAGTGGGCATTTTCGCAGACCATCCGACTCACATCAAAGTTCTGGACCAAGTTGATGAGCAGACGTGGCCTGGCAAGATCCCAGTCTTTTTCAACGTCGATGTTGGTTATCACAGAGACGGCGTCGCCCCTGACTCCAAGCAGCTTGCAGATGTGGCGTATGCACTAAAAGCATCGAAACGGGCAACTCTTACTGGAGTCTACACGCATTTTGGTCTCAGCTATGAGGTGTCGAGTCCAGGGGAGGCATTGAAAGCCATGGCTCGCGAGCTGCAGGGGTTGGAACAGGGTGCCATTGAGTTTTTGAAGTGTACTGGCGCAAATATCAGTGGTGACTCCAACGCTTCAAAGGTGGTCCTTTCACTCGGGGCATCGCCCACGGCGACATCGATCCAAAACCTCTTGGAGGGTGGCGAGGAGTTCAAGGAGTACCGAGCCGTCATCGAGCAATGCCAGAAGTCGTTCGAGGTGGAATTCCACGCAGGCGTCTACCCAGTCATGGATATGCAGCAACTCGCAACCCGTGCTCGACCGCAACACGCGGCTTCGAATCCTCAGCAAAGTCTGCTGTCGTTCAAGGATTTGGGCATGCGAATTCTGACAGAAGTCGCCAGCGTGTATCCTGAACGCGATGAGGTCTTGGTAGCATCGGGCGGAATCGTCCTTGGTCGCGAGCCATGCAAGAGCTACCCGGGTTGGGGAGTCGTCACACCCTGGCCTGCGAAGGAGGGACAGATCTATGATCCTGAGACCTCCAAGACTGGCTGGATTGTAGCAAGAATCGCCCAAGAACATGGCAACCTGACGTGGGAGGGCTGCAAAGATAACTACCGCCAACTAGAGGTTGGCGAGAAGCTGCTCGTGTGGCCGAACCATGCCTGTATTGCCAGTGCGAACTTTGGCTGGTATCTGGTGGCGGACTCGGACAAGCCTGATCCTGATCGGATTGACGATGTTTGGGTGCGATGGCGAGGATGGTGATGAGGTGCAATCGTAGATGTGTGCTACAAGTTCCACGTTCAATCATCGACAGTGATCGATCGACCGCCACTGTTTCCCCTGATGTTGCCGACTTCGTCTGCTCGCGTCGCTTCGTTGTTGAGTTCTGCGGTGAGTTGAGCTCCTAGGCTGGACTCCCTACTTCGACTGTCCCCGATGTCATCCACATCGATACCATTCGATTCTGCGATCTTGATCAGCAGCCTCTGTTGAGCCTCCAGCCTATCTTCCAGCCGCTTCTCCGCAGCTTCCCTGTCTCGCCTTGACTGATCATGAAACGTCGCACTGCTTGATCGCCACTTCTCCTCCCTCGCTTGGACCTTATCTGCATGCGTCTTGCGACACTGCTCCAGCCATGGCAATAGTTTCGTTATATTAGATAGCTCTGACATTGTCGTTGCGCTGGCGGAGTTGATGCTCTGTCCGAGGATGTCTTGCAAAGTGGCGAGCTTCTTATCCGTGTCCCGATTCCGATCGTTGGCGATCTTATTGGCGCCGTTGAGACTGTCGAACAGCCATCCACCTTGATGCTTCCACTCGTCATGCCAATTCTTAACAAACGTTAAGATCTCATGGAGCTGCTGCTGCACTGGGTCATCTGACACAGGTTCTTCGGTCTCAACACGCGTGCGTTTGAAGGGTCGTATCTCTGTAACATCATTATCGTCTTCGTTGACTCCGCGCGACGTGGATGTTCGCCTGTAATCTTGCCCATGACTTGAAATAGATGGCAAACTTGCATGCGGAGCGGTACGCTTGGACGGCTTCGCAGGAGTCTTGTGACGTGCAAAATGGTCTGGGTCGAACTGGGAGTCGGTAATGGCGATGGTGTAGATGTGTTCCTTGGGATTGTGGCCAGAGACGTTCAACCTGATCTCGGCAGTGACCTGGGTTGGCACAGATTGGATGCGCTGCAAGGACTTATGCAGGACAGCCAGAGCTCTCCGGACATCGTTGCGTTCGATGGCGGTGTTATTGAGCAACGAGCTATCGCCGTTGAAGTGGTGCTCGATTCCCATGGGCAGGTATTGGTGCGACGCGTGCTTTCCGACGCGCTGCTCGCAAAGCTCTCCTAGTTAGGGCTACTCCTTCGCAGCGGAGGACGTGCAGCTGGCAGAGCGTATGCGGTGGCTTGGTGATCTACGTGGTCCTCGTGTTTACAGGACAGGAGTATAGTAAGGTATATGCTCGTGACTTCTCGGATCATGCAGGAGCAGAAGCAGTGGATTCTGAAACACGAACGTCGAGGGATTGGCGGTGGCGTAATAAGAACAGTTTTGGAGCAGCTGCAGTCAGCCCGGAATTGCAAAGAGCAGCAAGCGTGAGACAGATGGCAGGCAGGCGCGTGTGGTCAGTGGTATAGCGGTGTTGTGAAGACTTTCGAGAGGTGAGGTCTGTACCACCAAATGATCAGTGATACACGTACATGTATCGTCCTTTCTCGCGTTCGTACAGCAAAAGCAATGGCTGCGGTGCGCTCCAATCATCGCGCGCGGGAGAAGCCCACCGAACCAAGCATCCGTCTGTTTCACCTCAGCAGCGCACTCACTCAGCACTGCAGCACCACCGCCGTTGTGCCACACTGACATGGCCGAGCTGATGATGCTGCTCTCCCCTGCCCTCCCTCACCACTGCCCCCTCTGCCGCCGAGACTGCCTCCTGTCGCCGTCCCCTATGCCCGTCCGTTTTGCGCAATTGCGAGTCTCGTCCTGTGGCCAATAACGAGCTGAGCCGCGCATAGCTCCGAGCCATATGCGGTACCTGCTGCATACCCCGAGTCACGGCCTGCGTTGTTTCGCTGCCAGCCTCGACAGGCGGCGGCGGCACTCGAGCCCTGCGCATGGCTGCCCGTTATGCCATCGAGAGCGACGAGGATGATGACTTTCACTCACTGTCACTGCAACCTTCGGGCCATGGCGACGACGATACCGACCCCGATATTGACGAGGACAGCGACGCAGCCATGGCCCCGCCTGTCCACCCCATCCCCTCCTTTCAAGGAGCATTTGAGGAGTCGATTGTCGAGTCTACTGTCAACGATCAAGCCTCCAACCCTTCCCTGGCTCCAGACGCAGAGATGAGACGTCGTCAATTGCTCGAAGCGCAGCGTTACGAGGATGTCCGCAAGACCCGCTGGAGACAGAAGCCCGACGCCAAGCATCATCCTTTTCTCAAGTTGATGGCCCAGATCGTGTTTGGCATGCACTTGCTACAACAAGAACAGGCCAAGTCCAATGAGGAAGTTGTGAGGATATTGCAGAATCATGTCAATGAGGTGGATACCTTTCTGGAGCGCACATCCGACGACTTCGACCTCGCGATCAAGGATACCGAAGAACGGATTCGATATTTGAAGTTGCCCATGCAGCACATGGAAGTCTTCCAGGTCATGCTGGATGAGAAGAAGTTTCGCAATGATCTGCTGAACGGGAACGAAAAGATAGAGAGAATCATCAGCAGAACAGCAAAGGCGATGAACGATGCCGTCTTCGACATCACCAGTGGCATTGAGTCAACAAAAGAGCTGGGCGGCTATCTGGCCAACGTGGAGAGTACATGGCCATTGGACAACATTGAGATTGCCGATGTCTTTGGTGCGATGCGCGGGAACGAGCAAGGGTGGCTCAAGTATCTCAATGATCTTTTGAACAAGAGCAGAAACCTCAACAACGATTTGGTCGCATTGGGAAATGTGATTGGGGAGATCAATAAACTTGCTGGTGCAGCGAGCCGAAGAAACAAACCACAGAGCAGGACTGACTCGCCGGCGACCCAGCAGTCAGGAAAAGCTTCTCCAGGTGTGCGGTCCAAGTTCGCAAAGGACACTGTTGTCTACCGAAAACCTGGGCCCTGGTTGGACAAACCGCTACCTCAAGAGCCTGACACGATCGGAGGTGCTGTCAATGTGGCCATGTCGAAGCCGCATCCTGTGCCGTTCGATACAAGATACGAACAGCCTCGTCGCACAGCACCTAAACCTCGCTCGCGAAGTTCATCGAACACGAATCAATCCCCACCACGATCACGTCCAAGGACTGCAGTACAGGCCGCTGGACCTAGGAATGCCAGAGGATCGTCAAGGGACAATATAAGAGAACTTGCAGACTTCTTGAGACATTCTGGCCCTCTACGAAGCAATCCTCCTGATGGCGCCTCTACAAAGATGAAGAAGCCAGGTCGATCACAGAGTCAAAGTGCGAGTGAGATGATGAAAGTCACCGCACCACGAGCTTCGCAGCAGGTCAGAAGATCGAGAAGTCAGGGAAATATTGCTATTGCGAAGCAGCCAACCAAGACCATACCACGAAAGCCTGTCGGTTCTGGCAGCCCTCAGACTCAGATCAAACTTGTGCCTCCGGCAGGCGCACAGCAAGTGGAGGTTCCTTCAATCACGTATGTTTCATCTTTGATCGTGCAAGACATTTCAAAGCTAACGTCTGACAGTAACGGGTTCTCTCGACGTCTGTCAAGAAAACTGCGCAACCTACCAGCGCCCATCAGGAGCACGCCAAAGCAAGAGCCAGTATCTCGCCCAATCGACTCAGCATACTCTGCGACACCGGAGAAGGACCGCAAACGGAGCACATCGTCACCCACCGATTTCACCACTGACACGGACAAAGATCTCGCACTGGAACCAGAGAAGGATTACGCCGCTGCGGGACACGGCACTCCACCCGGTACTGGTCTCGGCCTATTCCCCAAAGACACTGGACCATTGACACCCTCTCAAGCCAGCATGCGAAGCAAGGACAACACGCCCAACTCGAAGGCCTGGGTGTCATCTTCCGACAACTCGCCCAAGACACACTCTTCCAAGGTTTCGCGAACGCTGAGCATCAGGCGATTCTTCTCGCATCGCAAGGCCGAAAGCCAGAATGTGGTTGTATGAGAATAGTGACCGATGAACAAATACGAACATTACAGCAGCTGCACGCGTTGATCGCAGACAGGCGGTGCTGGCATTCTCTTCAGCGAGATGGACGATTTTCATGATTGTATGTAAGACGGAGAAGGGGACAAAGCAGCGCAAGAGGAGGAAGAAGGAAGAAGAAGATATACCCAACATGCGGACTCGATTCGCAGCCAGCAAGCGCTCGATCGAAACTTTGAACAGATGTCACGCCCGCTCTCAAAGAGATGATGGTGGGCGTTCCTTACAGCAGCAGGACATCTCTGTACATCACAGCGTAGCCACGGACCTGTACTACTAGCTCTCTTTGATCATAGAAAGGCCAATTTTCAATCATATCATATCATATCATATCACTACACATCTTCACTGCCAGCGGCGTTCCCATCCGTCCCATCCGGCTCGGGCATCCCATCTCTTGTTCCTCGCCGCCGAAACCCATTCATCCGACTCCGACTCCTACTGAAGCCCCCAAAAACCCCAGAAGCCTCGCTGATACTCCTGCTGCCTCTGCGGGCCCTCAGCGCCGTGGTGAAGTCCATGTTATCGTACCACTCATTCGTCAACACATCATCGATATCATCCATCTCATCCAGGACCTCCTGTGGCGGATCCGCGTCGAACACGGCTTGTAAATCGCCGTGTGCGCCGAACCGCTCCCACATGCTCGACCATGTGTGTCTGCGCTGCGGTGTGAGGTTGTTGCGAGCGCCGCGTTTCCAGAGATATTGGCGTTCATACCAGGAGATGCAGAGGAGGATAGGGGCGTTGAGGATCCGAACGGCGGTGATGTTGACTTTGTGAAACCAGCGTGGAGTGAGGATAAACTTCAGCGGTAAGAGGAAGGCGAGGGCGAGGACGTTGAAGGGCGGGCGGTAGGCGAAGATGGCATCGGATTTGACGCCTTCGAAGGTGAGGACCGCGCGGCGAAACTCGATTTCAGCGGTGGCGTTGCGAGAGAGGTTGTTGTAGGTGTTAGAGAGCATAGCCACGAGGATGGTGAGGAAGAGCGTGTTGCCTAAGAAGGCGAACATGATCATGAGGAGAGGGCCAAGGAACCAGTGCATTTCGACGGAGCGTTGGATTCCTGTACCGTCAAGCCCGAACCAGATCCACAGCATCCACTTAGAAATGGTGATGACGGTATGCTTGAGAAAACCTTCTTGGCCTTCACTCAGCCAGGCCATGGCTAGGATGAAGCCGCCGAAGCACCAGCATGCGAGGACTGTGAGGAAGGTGAAGTCGGCCATCATGGCACGTAGGGAGATGAAGAGCATGTTGTCGGACATCAGGCAGAACGCTAAACGAGGAAGAAGGACCGGGGCACCCATGGCGAGGATCTGGTCGGCGAGTACGTCGTAGTCCTTGTTGTTGTATGTGAGACCGTGGATGCGGACGCCAAAATACGTCCAGAAGATGATAACGAACCCTATGTCGAGGAAAGACCAGAGGTTCTCAGTGTGTACTGTCCATCCGTGTTCTGTAATAGAAGCGATTTCGTCCAGATTCCATCCAATGGCGTAGACGACGAATATGAGCTCAAGTACTCTGAAGTCGAGGTGGTCAGGGCCTGTGTGTCGCGCTTTGGCGGTCATGGTCCCAATGTACAACACCAGTAGAATGATGAATTGGCATGTCTCGATGATGCTTCTCGTCCGAGGGACAATTAACCGATATTGATTCAAGATGGGTGCCTTCCTAGGGTCGTACAGCGTAATGCCACGGTTCTTGTAATGGTCCGGTAGTATATCGATGAACGAGGTAGGCGTATAGATGATTCTGCCTCGATAGACATTCTCTACAATCTTCTGACATGCAGACGTCGCAAGAAATCCTTTTGCTTCCGTCACGATGGCCACTTCAAGAGCTGTGAGCATTCGTTGGTATTCGGATCTTGCCAACTTCCATCGTACTGTCCAATGTGGTGCTGTTCGATTTTGGCGTACAATATCCTCCGGTCCGTTTTGGAAAGGCTCGAATCCGGCGACGAGCACGTGTGCCAACGTAAGGAGACCGGCACGCCCCTCGTGATCTTCGTCGAAACGTCTCAGTATCCTGCCTGCCACGATCTCGCAAAGCGAAGCTCTTGTGATGTTCACGGTCTGGTGATGGGCCTGGTACGACTGCTCTCGCAAGAACTGTGCCCGATTGACAAGAAGGCAGAACACAACAGAGACATCGTCCGGATCGTACAAGTGATCGATCAAAGGTCTGACGATAGCAACGTTCATGCGGGGACTTTTGAGCTGCTCATTGCTGTATGGATCGTCTATGTCCCGTTTGTCAGCTGTCGTCCACCAAGTAACAGGATGTCCCGAACCTACCTATACTCGCAATGACCAGCCTTCTGATCTTATGTATCGTGGTGTAAACAGGCAAACCGGCATGAGGGTTAGGCACAGTCGGATCAGAGTTCTTCCTCGGAGGATAGCACCCATCATCATCCGCCTCTTCATGTTCACCTAGCAACGTCTCTTGCTCTTCCCTTGAGCGTGCCATCCGCAACGCTTCGCTTATACTCTTGGAGCTCGCGCCTCGAGCCGTATTGCGCTTAGACAGTCGTGGTCGTACCGGCGACTCCATACGAATGTGCGCGGAGCCATTGGGGCTGCCGCGTTGTTCGTCTTCATCTGCCGCGCTCGACTGGTATTCGATGGGCTCGGTGGTTCGGCGTTGAAGTTCTAAGAAGCTCGTGGTCCGTCCAGGCGGAGTTGATGTTGGAGTGTCGTCCATGCATGCCAGTGAGCTTGGGTGTGAACGCCTAGGTAAAGTACAGGTGCAGATGAAAGGAAGTTACGTGTAGATAGGAAAAGCAGTTGGCAGAGATGAAGCAGGAAAGCAGGGACGTGGGGTGTACCTCACCACGTCTCGTCCACGTCTCTTGCCATCGTCAAGCTCTATTACCTGGAGAATCTTCGTTACTTTTCCGGATCTTCAAACAGCTATCATGGCCACGCGACGAGAGCGCGATTTATTGAACCTCGTGCGACGTCAAACAAAAGGAAGTGGTGTGGTAGTGGCAGAGGCGAGGCGGAAGTCCACCGCTCGAGCTTCAGCCGAGGAGAGATCGTCGCCCAAAGAGAAGCCAAACTGGACCACGATTTCTCTTGCAATACAATGCATAGCACATACCCGTTGGAAGATGTGAGATGGCTCAGTCTCCTGTTTTGCTTTTCGTCAACTATATGCGACGTTTTGGCCTGAGGCAGCGTGCGAGGCAGGAGGTCCGTGCGCCAAGGCTCGATTTCCAGTTCTACAACGACTTGCATCCGCAGCAAATAGGTTGTGCAACTAACAACGAAGACCATCGTGGTAGCACACGCTCTACAGAGGGAGGACAGTAAGGCTTCAAATTCGACTGAGCATCGTTCACTCTCAGGGGACGGCCAAAAAATGGGTCGAATTGCCAGACTGCTAGCAGCAGATGGCCACATGATTACAAGATCAAAAAGACACCTCTTGCGAAGCATAGATGTGCGCTGCGAACAGGATTCGAACCTGCGCGCCCTTTTTAATCGTTAGCGATTGTGGTATACAATGGACCATGGTGGAATTTTCATACCGAAGGCATCAGATATCCGGAACCACGAGGTGTTCAAGTCTGACTCGTTAACCACTCCGACATCGCAGCAGTGTGTATTTTCTATCACGGACTCGATATTCCATATATGTTCACTTGACAAATAGTGGAGCTTGCCATGGAACGGAAGAGCGAGGGCGTGGGGGCTGGGACTGTGGAGCAGAGCCTGAGCCAACCCCTTTGCCGCCCACTCCAACTTCAATGGTCGTATCGATTCTACCAACGAGGACAAGATGCTCTGATCAAGGTCAGAATAGTCCAGCATGTATTGCTCTAACGGCGTCCGTTTTGTAATCGAAACAGTCAATTCACCGGCAACGAATTTCTAGGCGAACGTCACTTCCTTACCCAAGACTTCCCCCATCTTTGCAACTGCTCCTATCACTTGGCTTGCATGGAATATCACACAGCTGGCTAGCATCATCTACGTCGCCAAGCAACAGATGATAGCGAAGAGTAGGTGATGAGAGAACTTCGTTCATCGTTGTTGATGAATCCTTCCTTCTTTTACCACATGCTTGGCACCAGTGAGCGGATGAGGATCTGAAGAAAGAGGACTGCATTCGACATGGACGACAAAGTCTACAGCGGTGACCTGAAAGCCTCGCCGGTAAGCCATGCGTCTGAACAAGGCATGGTCGAGATCGATCCGGTGAAAGAGCGAAGACTGGTCCGAAAGCTTGACCTTCATATCGTTCCCATGGTAATGCTTCTCTATCTTTTGTCCTTTCTCGATCGGTATGTCCAACATGAAGCCTTATTCGTTGAAAGATCAACTGATTAGTGTTGATACAGCGTCAACATCGGCAACGCTCGCCTCTACGGTCTCGAAGAGGAGTAAGCAAATCACTGGCTCGTCCTATAGTACCAGCATCGAGTCGAATACTGATGCATCATAACACTAGTCTCAACCTCACAGGCTCCCAATACCAAACCGCCGTCTCCCTCCTCTTCGTAACTTACAGTAAGTCCGCACATCAAACTCTCATGCACAACATGCAGAGATCCAAACTGACACGAACACGCGACAGTCCTCTCCGAACTCCCCTCCAACCTTATCCTCAAACACTACATAACGCCCTCCCGCTGGATCGCCTTCATAACCACAGCCTGGGGCCTCATCGCGACCCTCACAGGCCTTGTCCAATCCTACCCCAGCCTCATTGTCTGCCGCTTGCTTCTCGGACTTGTCGAAGGCGGGCTCTTCCCAGGCTGCGCAATCTACCTGACCTTCTGGTACACGAAGCACGAGCTCGCTCTGCGGATCGGGTACCTCTTCGTGTCGGCGGCTTTGGCGGGCGCTTGTGGCGGGTTACTGGCTTATGGCATTGGCTTTATGGATGGGGTCGCGGGACAGAGTGGGTGGAGGTGGATCTTGATCTTAGAGGGTTTGCCCACTGTTGTGTTGGGGATTTCGTGTTTGTGGCTGTTGGCTGATGGGCCCGAGACAGCGTACTATCTCGATGAGGAGGAGAGAGCGCTCCTACTTGCCCGTCGCGCGACGCAGACGGGGCAGACTGATTCATTCGAGTGGAGCGATGTGCGGAAGGGCCTGAAAGACTGGAAGATCTGGGTATTCTGCTTGGGGCAGTTCGGTGTCGACACGATGCTCTATGGGTATTCGACCTTCCTGCCAACCATCATCAAGGGAATCCGTCCAGAGTCCTCGAGAGCCATCGTTCAAGTCTTGACGATCCCCTGCTACGCCCTCGGCGCCATCACATACATGCTCGCTTCGCGGTATTCAGACTGGCGACAATCTCGGGGTCCAGTGACTGTGCTTTTCGCCGCGGTGGCCGTGGTCGGTTATGCCCTGCTGGTCTCTGACTCCAGCTCCGGCGTGCACTTCGCGGGCTGCTTCTTGGTTGCGATGGGACTGTACGTTGCGGTGGGTGTCCCTCTCGCGTGGCTGCCGAGTAACAATCCGAGATATGGGAAGAGGACGACGGCGATGGGATTACAGCTGACGATTGGAAATGTTTCTGGGGTTATGGCGCCGTTTGTAAGTGGTACATCGAGCTCGTTGGAGGTTGATGTTGACTGACATTTTGCAGCTGTATCCAACAGGAGAAGGGCCGAGATATGTGAAGGGCCACGCAGTCTCCATGTCTCTTGTGGCTTTCGGGGCAGTCCTCTACGCCAGCATGTACTTCTACTTCAAGTTCGAGAACAAGAAGCGAGCGATTGGCCGAAGGGATCACGTTATGGAAGGACGATCAGAGGATGAGGTCCTCGCTCTAGGAGATGAAAATCCTCGATTCGTGTTCGCAGCATAGTGTAAGTGACTGAAGCGAGGCCGAGTCGTGGCGAAATTGCTTTTGGTGAAGTCCGACTACCTCGTCGAACGTGTATAGTACAGTATCTCTCGCCATGCGAGTCATCCAAACATCAGGTATCCGCTGCCAAGACATAACTTTTCTTTGCCAATTCGGTTTCCCATGCATCGTTAGCCAGCAGTACAAGTTGAAGTGCCTGCCATGTCGTAATCTTTGTGGACATAGTCCATGCGTGAATGTTGAAAGACCAGGTTCTTGCATGATGTTGTGATCCAATCGCAAAAACAAGCCAACAACATCAGAATCAATCATGTCACCTCGCCCATGTGACAACGCTCGTAGCCATGATGTTGTGATCAAAAGCCAAGCGATCTCTGAGCTTTTACTTGCCTTGAACGATTACTTTTCCCTTATCTTGCCTTGCTTTTAGCATTCCTTCACAATAGTCGTCTCGCATGATGTCGTCCAGAACCGGTCAACGTTGGTGGGTATCCAGAATGTGCGTGGCTTAGATGATGTCCCAGACGTCCTCAGCAGCATGACAGAACTTGCTGCAAGCAACACTGGCTGAGAGGGAGTAGTTGCTGATACTTATGGCATCGTCCTTGTACTGATCCGCAAAGTTGTCCGTACCCTTGGCCATGGCACCAACGAAGACGCAGATGCTCTCTTTTGTTCCCAGATCTTGGACATAGTCTCGTACTCTGACCACAGGCGCGTCAAAGGACAGTGTGACCTTGCGGCAGTTTGGTGGCAGATGATCGGTAATGGGGTTCTTGATGACCTTGAGGAGCTTCTCTTGCGACGTGGTGGAGCGAATGGACAGTTTATGGAGGAGCTGGACCATGAGACCGGCGAAGCGCTTGAAGGTACGTGGGATGCGGACGGTGGGCGACACCTCGATCAGTACACCCTTCGCAGTATGGATGTAGATCTGCAGCTTGCCAGCCTTGTTGAGGGGCGAGTCAAGTAGGGTGAGTAGACACTGGCAAGAAGTGTGAGTATTCATGAAGAGATGCGCTGTTGAAAGCGGCTCTTACCTGGTGCGTAATGTCTGGTCGGGCATCGCTGATGTCGCGGTTCATCTTACGCATGACTCCAATGTGCTCGTCGCTGTTGAGCAACGAATACTTGTCATCTTTCATGCCGTTACGGCCGCCATGTGCCGCCTTGTAGGTCTCAAGACTGGCGTTGGACAGCACGACAATAAGGCGCTTCGTGTCCTTGTCTGCTGATGGTATCGGTACGGCCTGCTCAGACACCAGCTGTGGTAGGCTGGGCGGTGGTAGCGATTGGGTCTGCGTTCCTGCAGCAAGAGGAGATATGTTAGCCATACTGCAAGGTCCTTGTTGAAAGGTGACGATGCAAAGAGGCGACGAAGGCGAGAGAGGCTTGATGGTGGGTTGTGCTGGAAGGTTGTGCAACAGCAGCTGATGTTGTCATCAAGAAGCAAACATGGGATGTGTGCTGTGATGAAAGGAGAAGGAGGTTGAGGTGTGGAGGGGGCAGCGATGCCATTTTTATCAGGAGCTTTCTTGCGTGCGTGCCGAATCGGGTTGGAGTCGCTATCGAAAAGCTGCCCGAGCAACCACGGGCTGCTGCAGGTACAGCTCTCAACCGCCAAATGCGCGATGCAGCAGCTCGGCAGACACGATAACACCCAGACCACAGATCTGATGGAAGGGCATATGAAGCAAAGGGGGTGTTCGCGGTATCTTCTGGGGACGTACTGGCTCTCTTGGTTTCGCGCCCAGAACTAGATGGGCGGCGTCCGATATAATCAGTCGTTGCATCAAGCAAAGACTGCTCCAGCTCCTCTCCCGACGACGAGCCCAGTCGCGCGATATCCGGTGCCATGGTCGGTGGTGGGTGTGAGTGAGTGAGTGAAAGTCAAGAGTGGTTGCGTTTGGGCAAGAACTTTGCCAAGACGGGCGTCTTGGAGGAGGCAGGTGCGCTGACAGTGGTGCTTTTGGCTTCCAGGCGAAGTATTGCTCACTTGCAGCGATGACGGAGAGGCAAAGTGGTGCGTTGGGCTGGTGTTTATAACGGCAGACAGTCGGACCGGGAGTTTCGAATGGGCTGTTTCTACGAAGGCGAAGGCGAGGGCAACGAGATGGCGGCAGGCCGTCACTTTTTGAACCTGATCCTGACCCTCACACCCACGCATGCATGTTCCGGCGCGCATGCCAGGAATCGCCGTGAAAAGTTTTCTGGAGCGAATCCGACTCCATCTCACTGGTGCCCACCGCGGCAAACCAGGATCGCCTAGCGCTCTGCTACATCTTTCCAGCATGCATCTTGAAAGCCCTCGCACGAATGGATTACCCGATGCTCTCCAGCAGCAGTTGCCCTTTCACATGCCCGAGTGTCAGCTTTCTTCACATGCCGTACCACCACACCTTCGACGGAGACCGAGTCGCTTTTCAGCCTTCACAACTTCGTCAGCTTTGCCAAAGACACTCGGCATACGGAGTCCGACTTGTCCACGAAACATCAAACGTTTCATTTGCTCTTTGCTACTCTGACACTACAGTCACGACTGACCTTTTGAATGCGGAGGTCAAGCTTCCAAGCTAGAGAACAGAACAGCACCTCAAAAGCCCACGAGAAAAACAAAAAGCAAAACCAACCACTCCCTAACCTGCCTACGGAAATGCTGAACTCTGCCACCTTCCGTCTGATCACGAGTTCACTGACGCATACTGTATGTGCCTCCAAATTACTCGCGCAAGCTTCCAGACACCAATGATACAGTAGAGATGTCGCACTTGAGCTGCAAGGTCCGAAGCCAATGCTTGCCATGCATGCAGATGGAGACATCTAGCCCGCTCGATCTCGTAGCCATCACGACACAACTATTTGTCTTGCACGTGCATGATCCGCCGGAGAATCTCGCGAAAGATTGAACCAATTGAAAGTCAGACGTCCTCAAGAACAGAAGGTCCAAATCACAACATCGTCATGATGGAGCTCTTTAGTACCTTGTAGTGTAGTGTACATCCACTACTACACACGCGAGGTATGGTTAAATGCCGCAATCCACATGGCAGAAACTCAACGCAAGTAGATGGAACAATTAACGACGTCGTCGACAACATCACACCATACCATCCAGCCATCTCACCAGCCCGCAAGAACCACATCCCAACCAATGTACCCTCGTACATCGCCCATCTTCTCCACATCTTCCCCAGCAGGCAAGTAGTATTAGCCTAACAGAGCGTAACTCCCACGCTTGCCCAACCACCCCACTGCGATGTCGCTCCTAGCAGTAGTTACCTCGCTTCTCGTTTGCTTCTCACGCTATGTGCACATAGCTTTACGTTACACAAGTCGAAGAATGACAGGGTCCACCCAATTCTCACCATCAGTGGCAGGGTAGCGAGAACGGCAGTGGACCTCTTGTAGCCGAGAGGCATTTCAGTACTTCGACGTCGTACAGTTCGAGCAGAATAGGAAGAAACCACAATCCCCACGTATCGTCTCGATTTATCCGTGCTATGTGTGCTCGCCGCAGCTCACAACTCCTCAGAGAAGAAGCAGAAAGGATGAATGGTTGCAAAAGCACAATTTTCAGAATCCCTCCAGCGCCTTCGCAATGCCCCATGACATCAACAACAACACGTTGAAGACCAACGCGTTGATCCCATCCCAAAGAGTTTCATCATGACTTCGTGAGGATAACAATCAGGGTCTTCGTCACTTTCTCCCATGTGATAACCGTCCCTATTGATAAGTGCTGCCTCCTTCCCACTGCCACGCAGTCCTTTGTCGTGGCCCATGCCTAGTAATGCTTCTCGTCGTGTGCGCTCCTTCTATCCTATCATCGACATCATCGAACCATGTGAGTGACAGCTCACTCCTCGTCACCATCTCGTAAGGGACATCGACATATCGTTCTCTGGGTGGATCTCCCATCCCACCTTGCAAGTCCCAGCGAATCGAAGGCGGGGTCTATCGCAGCTCCAGCTGGAATTGTTTGAAGTTCGAGTCCATGGCATGGCAACGAGGGCAGCTCGTCATCCGTCCTCGGCTCTGCTCCTGGATAATGGCGTCGGTGCAGCTGCCGCACAATCCACTGATGCAAGATGTGCAGGCATAAGATTCCTTCAACAAGCTGGCCCTTCTACATCCCGCACAATATATTTGCACCACATCACCGCTGCCACCCATGTTGCCATTGCCCCCACCGGCAGGCGTGAACATAGGTGAGGATGTCGAGTCGATCGATGAAGGGTTCATGATCTGAAACTGTGAGCCCGAGTCAGCCGAATTGTGGTGCTGGTGATGGGACACGCTGCTCAAGCTGCTGTCCACGGACGGAAAGTGTTGCAAGTCCAAGCCAGTATGATCCGCCGACGGCGGTGTTAAGGCTCGGTTCAGTGGTGACGCCTGGAAAGACTGAAATTGAGAGCCCATGGCAAAAGGCGGCAAGCTAGTCCGTGAGTTGACTGGCGGCGATTGATATGGCGAGCCAGGTATCTGTGTCTCATATGAGTTGCCATGAATTAGCTGTGGCTGTGATGGAGTTCACTCACTGGTGTCAGATCTCGAGAGCCCTCCTCTTCTGTTGCACTGGCGGCTGCATCTATCAAGTCTTCCCAGCGCTTGCCGTAGTGAAAGGCCGGATTACCCGGCTCAGCTGAGAAGGCTTTCCTATCACCGCTGCTACGCTTCAGCTCTTTCGATCGCTTGCGTTCGTGCTTAGCGAGTCGTGCCTGCTGTGAAAGGCTCGATTTCCTTGGACGGTTAGTCTGACCCCCTCTGGAGAGGCTTCGTTGCAAGGGCGCCAATCCTGCAGACCGATCTTGCGGTGATCTGGCCAAGCTATTGTGAAGTAAGCCAGGTGCCTCATGACCTGAAGACGCAGGGAAGCCTGACTGATCTTGCATGAAGGTCGTCTCCTCGAGCTGAGGATCGACATAGACGTGGTTCTTCATGTCGTCGTTGTTCGAGTAAAAAGTCTGAAGGAGATCGGCTTCAGTGACTGTAGGTGACAGCTCAAGGGAAGGGTATATCACCTGCTGGATGTTGTCCCCTCCCCATTCTGAGTCTGGTCTATGGTAGTGCAGCTGGGCAAGCGCGGCGGCGGCGGAGGCGGCAGGTATGAGCGAGCCTCGCCGATACTCGTCCGACGAACGCTGCTGTGCCTGCATACTGCTATATATGGCGGCAGCCTCTGCATCGCCGGCTGTGTAGTAGCCCCCATCATGCTGACCCAGAGCGTGGTATCCTTCAAAGGATGAGCTCAGGCCCGGATCTAGGTGGAAGGCGGGTGACAGACCTGACGGATCAGAGTGCTGTTGTATGTGGTGTACGTGGTTGGCATGATTGGGGTCTTGGGCAGGGCGCTCGTGAGGCGGCGAGGTTATCATCAGCTCAAAGGACTCTTTCGTGGCCGGCAGCTTAGGGATGTAGTATTCGGGGTGGGCGCGGCGGATGTGCTCCTGCATGGAGCGGTAGCGCTTCTCCTGTAGGACGAGACATTGGTTAGCATGTGGTGGTAGCATACGGCAAGGCTGGGATATGGACGAGCGGTACTCACGCCAAGGCATCGTTTTCTGCACTGGGAGCCATCCTGGTTCTGCAGCGGGCAGACGACCTGCGGCGAGGTTAGCGGGCGGAGGCAGCAGACAGGGCATTGGGTGCAACGCACCTCGTTGTTAACGTCGGTGACGGAGAAGGACGAGGTCAACGTCTGGCCAGTACGAGGTGGCATAATGATGGGCCCAAGCTGGTCAGCTACCAGCTTGCAGTTTGTTGTGTCTGATGACTGGAGCACTGGAGCACCCTGCCTGTCCAAGCTGCTAGAGCTACACGATTCGATTCGACGCTGCTGGTGGCGGGAAAGCTGGACGAGCAGCTGGAGCTTGGGGAGCTGTGAGGTAGGCA
Source organism: Zasmidium angulare (assembly GCA_002786045.1). Taxonomy (NCBI): domain Eukaryota; kingdom Fungi; phylum Ascomycota; class Dothideomycetes; order Mycosphaerellales; family Mycosphaerellaceae; genus Zasmidium; species Zasmidium angulare. The sequence continues at coordinate 661,370 of NHNX01000008.1, forward strand.
GTACGACGAGCTTTGCTGAAGTGGATTTCGGGTGGGCTACGGCGTTGGAAAGACCAGCTCGTCCCTGCTATGGTGCTGGTGGTGCTGCCAGGTGCTTTGGTTTGGATAGTAGGTAAGCTGCAATCTGCGCACTACGCCGGACAGTGGTGGTGCTGGCGGTGGTAAGGAAGGTGCGCAAGCAGCGCGACGGCGGGGGCAGAATGTGAGGGGTTGATCTCTCTGGCGCCGCTCGCTCGTAGAAGAGCCGTTGAGACACGGCACCAATCAGACGGCCTCAAGCGATTAGATAAGTAGTCGACGGCCCGGCCATTGACTAGCAGGAATGGAAACAGCAACAACGCGAACAGGACAACTTGAAACGGCAAACAGATGTCGACTATGCAGGCTCGCTCGCACGCTGCACGCTCGCACGCTGCCTATCTTGCACGCTGCCAGCCTCGTCAAGTCCAGCTCATCGTCTCGACACAGCCGAGGAGTGGATCTGGGCGGCGGCCGAGATCCCCCGATGTCTGGTCTAGACGAAACATCAGCAGCAGTCAGCACGCCAACATATCATTGCCTCATCGCTTCATCAGCACTACAGAAAGAGGAGAATATGAAGAGGAAGAGCTCTGCAGTCGCGAAGTCGAGCAGAGTAATGACATTCGCAGGACGTTAATAAATATCTGTGTCAGGGTAATGTCGGGCGTAATTTGCAGAACGTACGCGTAGCTCTTTTTGGTGATCATGATACGGGAGGACATCACCTCGACTTTGCACCTACATATCCCCTCGATGCTTGGGTCGCTGCCACTGATCAACTCGGCCCTCTTTCATGCTTCTACCGCCTGTCGCACGTTCTAGAGCTCTCGCTCCATTCTCGTCGGCTTGTCCCCGAGGACCCTTCCCAAATCCGATACTCGATGGAACGTTCGATGGTGAAGAGGAAGCTCTATATCTTCGGGAGGAGGAATCTCTACTGGGGTCCGTCAGGAGGAGGGGACACCAGCTGGTGAGATACCACACGCGAGTTTCCGCTGTATTAGCCCTGGCTTTCCCTATGGACTCTAGCATCTGGGAACGACTCTCGGACTTCCGTGAGTGATGTAAGGGCTGCGAGATGCGCCTGGAAGTCATCGAGACACTCTGTCCGTCTCGCCCATCTTCTTCGCACTGTGGTCATCTGCACCCTCTGTCTCCTGCGCTGCTGTGGCTTGCTGTTCTGCCTGATCGTCTGCCTCCTCGTCTTCTGCCTCCGGCTGCTGAGGTGGCTCCTGGCCCTTCGCCTCCCACTCTGCCCGCCATGCTTCGTCAAGATCGTCTCGTATTTCGGCTATCTCCGCACGAATCTCGATGGAGAGTTCATCTTGCTGCCGTAAGTTGTCAATCACCTATAGCAGTCGTGTTAATGATTTGTAGACCCGGCAGCTTGCTACTGCTGACCTGCAGACCACGGTCGAGATACGACCGTTCGAGCCAGTAGTTGTCCACGGTACAGAGGGACAGCAGCATGTACGCTCGGGCTTGTATCGCGCGAGGGACGTCGAATTCCGAGACTAGGCTGCGGCAGATGTTGTCTGGCGTTTCGAGGTCGCCTGCCTTGAGAGCTGCTAGAGCATTGTCGAATTGGCTATAGTAGAAACGGTCGCGGTTGTATGTCGACATTGTGGCGATGGAGTACCTTGAATGTGTGGTGGCGCGTTGTGGTCTGTCGCGACGAGGAGCTAGAAGAGGTTGATGCGCACGGACTTCTTGTCACATGCTTGCGTACTTGGCATGAAAAGCGACATGTAAGTGTTTCAGCACTGCGTCACAGCGGGGAACTGGGCAAACGACGCAATCACCGCAGCAACCTGCCTCTCTACTTGTCGGCAAACACAGACCTTCGAGCACGGCGCCCGACAGACCTCTACTCCACACTCCCCAAGTTGCTTCTGTCCGCACAATCACAACCATGGCCTCTGCGAGTATGCGTCCCAACATCAGCAACCAGTCCCGCCAGAGGTTGCGCCGGCACGCGAGCGGTCGAGGCACTGATGCTGTCGACATTCACGGTACGGCCGAGGGCCAGAATTCTCTCATCTTGAAACAGATGAAGCAGGACCGCCAAACTGCGAAGCGAGGCCTCGGGAATGTTGAGGTCGACACTGAAGTGCACACTCGGGCCGAAGACGTCGCATACCGCCCAACAGCTCTCCTGAAGGCGCTAAACACTCTACCCGGAGGACGGTCGCTTTTCAGCGCGACTTATCCTGTTCAAGGCCAGCCCACAGCAACCTGCGTGCGTGTTGCTATCAAGGAGAGTCTTCTGCCTAGGGCCAACGCTATCTCTCCAGCCGGACACAAGAAGATATACGGAAGGAAGCTATGGGCAGACGGAAGGTGGGCAGGAGTTGGAAAGGAACAAATGGATCTAATTGGCACCCAGCTCGCGTGGCTGTGTGAGCGAATTCCTGCGGCCTTCGAGGATCTGGACGACAGCACCCTATCCATGGTGAAAGACGCTGTTACGCTGGAAGTGCTCGGCCATCAAGCTCCGATTGCACTTCCCCAGCCAATTTTCAAGCAGCATGCCTCTACATGGGTCTTGGAAGTATCCGTTCAAGCGTTTGCTTCGGACTCCAGTCTCCAGGCATCGACATTCACCTCCGAACTAAGCTTCGACAGCGACTTCGCCTACTGTGATACCGCTGTGCCTGAAGTGCCGGCATCGTTCACCACTGTTGAACCGTCCTCGTGGATACCCGACGACGTCGTTCCTCAGGCAAGACAGAAGTACGCTGTGCGACTCGCCCATTGGATCCAATCTCTGGCTGCCCACCAAGTCATGACTCCCAACACATTCGACGTATTTGTCAACTCCATATTTGAGGCTATGGGTGGTTCGCCTGAGGAATACCCTGAAGCAACGACGTGGAGCAGCCTGTTCGAGCTCAGACGCAAGGAGCGTTTCTACCAGATGTTGCCACACACCTACGTGAAGTCTGCAATCTCCAACGCCGATGACAGGCTCCCTCCCATCAACATGCCGCTCGACATCACCATTGTCAGACGTGTCGCCGAGAAGATCGAGACGGCATGGTTCAAGACTAGTAACCTCAGAGAAGCATGGCTCGAGGGCCTGCGTGAGGCTGATCACCAGTTCGAACAGTTCGAGGAGCTGCAGAGTCCACCGACTGTCCCGCACCCATGCCAGTGCACGGATGAGATGCGCAGCACGACATTGCATCGATGTGATCGGTGTAAGCTCTATCGCAGGTGCTCTGGCATGCAGAAGATTGCATCCAAGAAGACCTTCACTCTCTTCTGTGGTACTTGTTGCTAAGATCGGCACCTGGAGGATCTTGGAGAAGAAGAAGGCCAAGTCGAAGGCGGACACCAAGGCGAGGATCAAGGCGAAGACGAAGCTGTGGCGACTAGTGCATCCAAGCTCAGGTATTGCGACCTTCGTAAAACCCACGTATCGGAAATACACTATGCTAGATACCATCACACGTGCAAGTGGAGGGCAAATGGGGAAACAGGCATTCACACTAGATATTTTAAAACAATACTTTGCTAGTGGTGCTAATCCTCAAATGCCTTGCGACTTCTGCAGATCTTACGTCGCCAGTCCCGTATATGCCTGACACTGTCGTAAATGCGAGGAGAGGGCAAAAGCGGAGGGTAAGGCACTCACACCATATGTGCCAGGAAAACGCTCTGCTAGAGGAAAAGCTAGTGGTACGGCACAGCCTTACAACCAAGGACAGCAACATCGATAAGTGTCGCAAAGATGCCGATAATGCGTGGTACAATGATCTTCTCTCCCAAAATCTGGTTACGAATGATGATGATCAGTTCGCCCCCTGATGTCTACCTTCCCTCTCTTTACGAGGCTGTCGCTTGGTTTGGGACTTTCAGCATGGAACAAATCATTGACCTCTTTGACGCAGCCTGGCTCCGTGTTGAGAGGGTATGGTCGATCAGCCGGGAACATGTCCAGGGATGCGCTCTTTGGAGGCTCGAAGTGGTGGAACACACACTCATCTAAGCAATGACCATACTGGACAGAGACTCGGCACCTCAAGGACTGCTTATGTGAAGTGCCCTGCATCGCCCCTGGACGACCTCGCGCATCGTGCTGTGTCGCAGAACCACCATTAAATATCATTGCCTGTGTATCGAGCCACAGATCGGCAGTACCACTCTCTTCAACTTGAGCTCTGTCGCTGATATCGGCGCATAGGGGAGAAAAGTTGTTGAGAGCTTGCTCAGACTTTCCTGCCTCAAGCCTGGCAACGATGACTTGAATTGCAAGGAGTTGAAACTACAAAGAGAAGCCACTCGCCCTCCAAGAAGAGCAGGACAGGAAGGGCTGGAGAGAGGGATGTCGGGAGTCACGTATGAGTTGTGCGAAATGTGTGCACACTTTCGAACAATCCAAACTCCAACGTTGGATATATCTGAGGTTCGAAAGCGTAAAGAATATGTATGCATGTTCTTCTATCCGCCGTTCAGGAGTGACGTTGTAGGCGTGGACGTCCCTGCAGACTTGGTTCTCCGCTTCCTCTGTCTTTTGGGTATCCTTTCGGGTTGTGTTCCTAGAAGTTCGAGAGATCTTTGCACGCTTCTTATCAGAGTGCTCCGAAGGCAAAACTTGGCCCGCATCGGTAGAAGATGATGCAGTGATTTCCGGGGCGTGCGAGGGGTCCGCAGAGATTCTGTATGGAGTGTCGCAAGTAGTAGACTGCATATCAAACATCTGTTGCTGGCGCGACTTCGACGCGCTCGACATCGCTGAAACTGTCGATATCAGAGGCCTATCGTAGCGAAGAGGTCGAGGTCGAGGTAGACGCAATGGAGCTTGAAGGCCAACGCACGTGCATGTGAAGCTTGGCGCGAGCTCGAACTAACCGAAACACACTTGGCAAAGCTCTTCTTAAGCCCTGCTCCCTCCTCCTCCTCCTCCTCTCTTCTCTTCTGTTCTTCAAGATGGCCGATTACTGGTCGGGAGAGCGGTCTTTGGCGAAATAGCTTGGTCGGCGGGCCAGTGCGAAATGGCTCCGTGAGGGTGTTGGATTTATACGATACGCGGCGTAGGGTTGGCAGAGTTGAGCTGGTGCGACGTCATCTGCAGGCCATTGCGGTGATGTTTGCAAACACCAGCCGCGCGGCGTCATGCCGTAAAGCTCTGGCCAAGCAGCAATGTTCGAGAGCCAAAGACCGAGGACAACAGGATATGCATTGCTCGATAGCCCGAGAATGCGGGCAGGCATGTATCCCCTTCCTTCACTCCAGGCGCAACACATAACAGTAGCAAACACGAGGCCCTACCCCCTGATTCTTGATGACTGACTGGTAAGTCCTCCACCGCTCTCGCCCTGCTGCAAAGAAGATCAGTAACAAGCAAATCATCTAGACTGAGAGCGTCAGTGGGTGTTGCTGAGTCATGGGGGCAGACATGGCTCATATTCTGTTTTCATCAAGACTGCGGCAATATTGCCAGGGATTGGAGAAGAGAGGTGCGGCATCCACACATACTTCCAGGCCTATTGTTTCGTACTACATGTGATCGATCGACATGACGGTGTCGATAGTGTAGGACAGCATCTGTCCACGAGTCCACGTAGATTGTGACGCGCTTTACACGTGCTTGCCAACGCTATCACCAGCACCTAACACCTAACACCTATTGTCCGAGTCCGCCGCTGTTCCTTGGCTGGCCTGTCCTTTGCCTGGCCTGTCCTTTGCCTCTTCTTGCTCCGCTCGAGGTCGGGCGAAAGGAAGCAGTATCGATGCGCGTCTCGATGTTTCCGGTGGAGCGACTGCTCGGTGATGTGCGAAAAGGCGCAAGATGTGAGTGGAAACATGAAGGAGGTGAGGTCGTGATGGCCGACGTCCGCTTTAAGACATAAAAGCGGATTCGCCATGCTGCACTAGTCTTTATTGAAGCTAGCATGGCACATGGCACGTCCGTGCGATCGCGCTTTCCTGCCTTGCAGCAAGCACAACCATGTTCGTCGATGCACCTCGACGCAGTCTGTTCGATCTCCATACCCCGACGGGATGTCAGCTTGTCTGTTGCACTCTCCGCTATCCGGCCATGCTTCCTCCGTGATACCGCTATCAACGCGGATAGCTGCAGCAAGACCAGGCAACCTCCAACATCTCCCACTCCAAGATGCGAACGAGTGAATACTTTGGCGACCATCTCCGTGCCCTTGACTGGGACTGGTGACGGCCACTAACTCATCGACATGTCCCTGACTGTACGGCAGCTCAACGCAGACTCCACCTTCCTCCTGACATTCACGCCGCCCTTCGCTCCTCCAGAACGCAAGCACAAGTTTCCTGGCACCTTTACCATCCTCGTGGATCCCTGGCTCAATGGCGCTTCCATTGTCGGTCATCCGAAGTTCGCTACCAATAAGCATAGCAAGCCTGCGGCTATCGAAACATTGCCTGAGCTGGATAAAGATGTTGACGTGATTATTATCAGCCAGGACATGTCCGACCACCTCCACAAAGAGACATTGTGTTCCTTGTCGAAAGATAGTAAGGTTCAGATTATAGCAACTCCGAAGGCCGCGAAAGAGATACGAAGGTGGCAGCACTTCAACAATGACATCGTGCGCATTCTCGAACCCTATGATGCGAAGAGGCCGGATTCGATCGTCAGGATACCTGTCGAGCCTTATTCATCTGCCAGTGCAGAAGGCGAGGTGACCATCAGCAATGTTGTAAAGAAGCGGGATATAACTGGTCTCCACAATGCGATTGGGATAACATACTGTCCACCCGGCACACTGCTCACTTCTCCAGATGGAAGTACCGTAAGGCTCTCAGACATGCCAATGATGTCTCCTTCGCGACCAGCAACAGCCGCCGACAGTGCCAACTCTCCTTCCTCGCCAAAGTCACCGACTAAACAACGTTACATACGCAGCTCTCTAGACGGCGTCGACTTTGTCCGACCTTCTACCGCACGATCGCATACCGATGATTATGGTGACTACGATGCCACAAAGCCTCCCACTGCTCGAGGACGGTCCGATTCTCACCACGGAAGACCCAGCACCAGCGGATCCCGCCCACCCGTGTCAAGGACAGTGAGCAAAAGGAAAGACAACTTCGAGCATGTGCTGAGCGTGGTCTACACTCCCCACGGACTCCCTCCTGCAACGCTCAAACCATACGTCAACAATCACCTGGCCCCTTTGAGAGGTGCGTTACCCGTGACAGCTCTTATACATTCCCTGAACAGGGAATCGAATCCTTGGTGGATGGGCGGCGTCATCAGTGGCGGTGCACCGGGAGGCGCAAGCTTGGTAGAAGAAGTGGATGTCAAGTACTGGATCGGTGCGCATGATGAGATCAAGGACAGCAGTGGTATAGCCGTTGCGTGGCTTACGAAGGCGAAATACACCGCCGAGGATGCTACGAAGATGCTTAGGCAAAGGGCAGGACTGGGGTCAGGCAAGGCCATGGGCACGCAGGTGGTCTCTTTGGAGTGTGGAGAGACCAGGAGGTTCGTGCCGTGAGACTGCAAGTGGCGATATCAGAAGCTTGCCGAATGTGTCGAGGGAATGACGACGAATGGATTTAGGTCTACAGAGGCTTCTGTGAGCAGGAAGAGGAAATTTATTGCGATTGCAACGCAAACGCAGACACATTCATCTCTCTGCCATGAACACATATTTGTAACGATTTGATGACGCGACCGCCCAAAGCTTTACTAGCCTCAATCAAGCTTAATCAAAACAGCCGAAACTCAGCTAAGTGGCTATTCTTGACTTCACCTTGTCCGTCTTCAATCAACATATTAGACTAAGAACATCCATCGACACACTCTCGCAATGGCCGACGCTGCCAATTCCTCCTACCTCGATACGAAGACATTTCTCGCACCAGACTTCTCCTCGTCGACCTACGCCAACTCCCTCGTCCTGCAAACTAACAACCCCTCCGACACTCCCCTCGACCTCTCCACGCCCCTCTCCCGCGTCCTTTTCGATGTTCAAGAGGTCGACACCAACATCGACACCCTCACAACCCAAAATGCTCTCCCGATAATCACCCACGCCCAACAAGAAACCTCTGCAGGACAACATGTCCTAGACGTGGTGGAAGAGCAGGTCGCAGCGCTCAATGAGAGTTATCAGAGACTAGAGAGGGAGGTCGTGGAGAGATATGAAGCTGCAGAGCAAGTGAGACTCGTCGCGGAGAGGATGGTGAGGACTTTGAGATTGGGTCGGCAGGTACAAAGGGTCGTGCAGCTAGGGCGACAGCTTGAGGGGCAGATGGAGGAGGTCAGCAGTCCGTCTTCGGCGAGACAGGGGAGTGGGGCGAGGGCTATGGTGCCTGCTAGCCGGACGTTGTTGGAGTTACGAGGGGCGTTTGCTGCGGAGGGTGGGGAGCTGGGGAGGGTTCAGGCTGCGGTTGTTGTGAGGCAGGATTTGATCACGCCGAGCGAGAGGGGCCTCGTTAGTCGGGCTCAGGGGGTCGTGAGAGAGTTCAGTTTGAGTGCGGTGGGTGGTGGCGTTGCTGGCGAGAAGACATTTGCGCAAGCGGAGGAGACGAAAGCGAGGGCTGCCAGTGCAATGCAGACGCTTTACTTGTTGAGTCCCGTGAAGAAGGATACGACGTTGGAGAACTTCGAGCCTACACTGCTGGTTCAGGCCCTACAAAGCTACCTGCAGACTGCGCTGACATCCTCTCTGGCCGCTTTGAGTCGAGCGCTCTCTACACTACCGACGCTGGAACGAACCCTACTCGAAATCTCAGCGCGCTGTCAGAACATCACCGCCCTCGAAAATCTCCTCGAAACAATCAAACCACCCACTCATCCTCTCCTGCAACCCAGTAACCCCTCAATCTTAACAGACGACAACTTCCTCCAGCCACTACTCAGACACCTCGATACCAGTTCATTACCATCATACTTCTGGCGCAGCATGGCTGGACAGATGACAGCTCGAGTGCAGGAAATCTTACAGAAGGGCGGTGTCAGTGCCAGGACGTTGAGGTCAAATCGGGACCGTGTGAGGGATTCGGTGAGAGAGTGCGTAGATCGAGGGTATCGAGGGGCTAAGAAGCAGGGGAACTGGGAGAGGGAGGCGGCGGTTATGGTGGGGAGTGTTGTCGGGCCTTTGGGAAGGTGATAGATCCTTGCCGCGGCTGAAGAGGGAGGCCGCAACAAAGTCTCTTGAGAGGTGATCAGGCCAGAGCGGTGTCGGTCTCGGTTGCAGAGGTCCTAACAGCGGAGGTCGAATGAACTCTGTGTGTCTTGCAAGCCGTGAAACGCCTTACTCGAAGCGACGGCTGACGCAATATATTCAACGCATTGAGGAAGGATTGTGTGAAAAGGAGGTAAACTTGTGCTCTAGATTGACCGCCGAGAACGGCAGGAGTGGCGCACTGACCTTGCTTAGAGGTGTATTTGCATGTGACTACCTTGGTAGCGCGGCACGCGGCTCGCTTAAAGCCCCCTCCAGCTTCCAAGCTTCTGGTGTTACAACCCTCTACAAACACCACCTCGAAGACACCCTTGGAACTTGAGCCCTCACAGACAGCACCAACTTCGGCATGGACGCAAATATAGACACGAACGCACCTGCCACAGCTGCTATTGCGGCCGACGATGAAGAAATACCAAGAGCTTCGTTCTTGGGCTTACCAGTGGAACTGCGACTGCGGATCTATGGGTTTCTGTTCTCGGGTAGTTGGGTGAAGGAGAAGAAGGCGTCGGTCGAAGGAGCTGCCGTATGTGTCAATCAGGCCGAAATGAACGCGACACGTCAACGACAGACTGCGGATGAGGTCAACAATTCCAGCGGCAGCCAGGAAAATGACGCCGCAGACATTGCGATCTCAGACGCCGGAGACCCAGACATTGAAGACAGTGCAGGCTGCAACACGACCGAAGATGAAGCTGCAGCTCGCATACACCACTGCTATCCTTGCAGTGAAAAGACAACCGAAACGCCGGCTCTCGTTTGCTCTTGCTTCGGTCGCCTGCAACCAGGTGTTCTTGCCACTAGCAGGTCAATATATTACGAGGCCATGCCAGTGTTTTATGCCAGCTTGGAGGCTTGCGCTCGGCTACCTCGGTTTGACTACCCCGAAAAGGCAGCAGATGTGTTGAATACCCTACAAACCGCACTGCCAGCAGCCGGCTTGCAATACATCAAGCAGCTCGCTCTTGTCCAACTCATGGATGCTCTAGGTGCGCGAATCGAGCCAGAAGACGATCCAGATCTGGGTAACTTCTCGCCCATGTGGGAGAAGATCAAGACCATGATGCCGGGCATTAGGGTCGTGCGAATCAATCTCGACATTGACGTGAGGGCCATGTGGGTGGACGAATTTGCTTTTCACCAGTTTGCTGGCGTCGCCCATTTACCAAACATACGAAATGTTGAAGTGCAGCTGTGCGAATTCAACTGGTGCATGTCTTTAAGCACTCCATCACACGTCGGCCGCGTTCGTGAGAGGGTTCAGATCTTCGAGGAGAGATTCACGAACAGTATCGAGGGGGAAGCGGAGATGCTAGGAAAGCATCTGGAGGTGAGCGTGAGCGTGACCTATGGCGCTAGAAGGTCAATCTGATATCAAAGAAAATCGTGGAGTGCTGTGGCGAGGACACGGCCCGAAATGGTTCAAGGTGGGGACGGCCCTGAGATAGCACGAAGCCATGGCTTCAGTAAATGGGATGCTGCAGCGGGGCTTCGAGAGCGTTGGAGTTCGATGCCGGATGGACAAGCTACGCAACGGAAGTAGTCTTTTCTTTGACCCAGACGAGGACGTAGAGTATATATCTGGGAGTGAGTATCAATACCATACTCACAATCACCTAGATACCATCTTTGTCCGATAGCACGACCTGCTTTCGTCGCTTTCCAGGCAAGGGGATGGGAATGCTTCAGCATAGAAAGACATTTTTGGCTTTTGGTCTTACATGATCGTGCGGAAATGCACTTCCGTCTTTCCCATAGACCCAAATCCAGTGCGCCCTACGACCAGGGCGCGATATTCACAGCAGCAACTCCTGGCTCCTGTCCCAATTTGAACTCCTTGACGCCTTCGCCAATGCATCATGTACAGCGTCCTAGTATCCCCTGCCTCTGCCCCTTGGTGCACCACGTCCACCTCCTCTGCTGAAGCCACCACTGCCTCCGAAGCCGCCGCCACGGCCACCGCCGAATCCACCTCTCGCTCCTCCACGACCGGGTGGTCCTCCACGGCCTCTCGGTGCACCACGTCCTCCTCTGGGCGCGCCTCGGCCACCTCTTGATGCACCAAAACCGCCAGCACCTCTGGGCTTCTTCACCTTGGGCGCACCTGGCGGAGGCTTGGGCTTGGGCAGGAACTTCTCTAGAGGCAGAAGCTTGTCACCACCAATGTAGAACTTGTCACCGTTCTTGAATGAAGTCGCCTGAATCCCCTCTTGCGGCTTTATGGTGAAGTAGACCTGATTGAGCGGGCCGAGGATTTCGTCGACTTTGCCGATGGGCGTCTTGTTCTCGAGGTAGATAGGGGCGTTAAAGTAAGGGATTTTGGGGTTGATCGATTCGCAGACCATCTCGCCTTCGGTTGCGTGCATGAAGGAGCCCATCTCTGTTCGTTCATTAGCATGTGGCTTCCGTGTCTCTGCTCTGCGTGCGCCATACCGTAGACCTGATCTGGTGGTCCATATGACTGTCCAAAGCCACCTCGTCCACCACCTCGCGCACCTCCTCGAAATCCACCACCACGGCCGCCGCGATCACCTCCGCCTCGTCCTCCACCGCGGAACGACATTTTCACTTCTCAATTGACCTCTTTTTCCCGTCGCAAGACTAGTGTCTCTTCGATATATCGATCGCAAAGGCCCAGAGTAGCGATCAATCTCCGGGCGCAGTCCAGAAAAAGGTTGGTGTTGCGGTTGGTGAAGACAGAGCTGTAGCTTTGCGATTTTCCTTGAGTCTCCACGAGCTAGAGAACTTAAGTTATGGCTTGGCGGAGTGCCTCAGGCAGGAATCTCGACTTCACGTCACGAACCATTTTATGGACCTTGTCGGGAAACAACACACTGGCAAAGATATCATCGATTCTTCTGGCGCCAAACCGAGCAATACTCTTACAGGATCGCTCTGGCAACGTTGTAGCTACCCAGGCGAAGATCTGCTCTCTCCACAACGATTCGAAGATCTCTGCGAACATGACAAAAACTCATCGAAAAGAGACCAGCACTGCCGATGAGTCTTTTACCCGCCATTACGCAGCTACATGGGGTGAAGAAAGATGGAACGACTCGCTCTATCCGGCTTTGCTTCAGCCCACCCGCTACGCCTGTCTTCTGAATAGATACTCACCCTTGGACAATGCCGAGCAGACATTACAGCATCCAGAAGCTGAACATAGGCCTCTTGACCTGCCACGTTCAGCTTCAGAATCACTAGATGACGGCCTCAGATCGAACTGCTTCGTCCGATATACCAAAGAAGGAGAGCCAGCAGACATCCCTTTTCAACCACCCAATGCCCCTGCGAGAGCCCTGTCACACTGGAACTTAGACGGTGCTTCCGTGCTTGTGGCGAGTATGCTGGACGTGCAACCGCAAGATGATGTTCTCGATCTCTGTGCAGCGCCTGGAGGGAAGTCAATCGTCTTGGCACAACGACTATGGCCACACATGCACGCCGATGCATCACATCTCAAGCAGAAAGTCTTGACCGAGAAGACGCGAACGGGCAGCCTACATTCGAATGAAGCTGATGGTGCTCGCCAGCGTCGGTTGGCGGAGAATCTGAAGGCTTATCTGCCTAAGGCTCTCTTCGACTCGAATCAGATCAAAACGTTACGAGTCGATGGCTCAAAACCTAACGCAGAATATGAGCTGCGGGTCAAGACGACCACAGGGACGACTGGCTATGACAAGGTTCTTGTAGATGCACCGTGCTCTTCAGAGAGGCATATTATACATGCTCACGCAAGAGCGGCAGCAGCAGGCCGCGTCGCGGAGGAGATGGCGAGTTGGCGACCAGGATCGTCGAAGCGGCTGGCCAAGACGCAGACTGATCTGCTGATGACAGGTCTGAAAGCTGCCAACGTTGGAGCAACGATTGTTTATGCGACGTGCTCCATCGAACCGACAGAGAACGATGGGGTGGTCGAGAAAGTCATTTCGCAGGTCGAGAAGGAAAAGAAGAAAGGAGGCAGATGGGGTATGAAGGTCGGCTTCAATCACGGCGATGGTGATGATGAGCTAGAGGACGAGCTGGAGAAGAAGTGGGCGGAGAGGACGAAGTACGGCTGGATTGTGCTGCCTGATCATCCTGGCGGTGGGAGATGGGGACCTCTGTTCTTCGCCGTGTTGACCAAGATTGCGACTTGATGCGTCGTAGGGGCCATACCTAGGCCTTGATGGCATGCTGATGAAGTAGTTTGTGCAGTGTTGTGTGCAACGTCTTCTCCGAGACATCAGAGCCCGACTTCTTTCTTGTCCTTGTCCAGCAGAACAGGAGGAGACCAAGAAGATCAGCAACTCCTCGAGAACCTGATATGTAGCTTGCACTTGCTTCGAAGACGGTCCCAATGCGTATGCGCGAGAAGTTCCTCTTTTGGCGGTCGAAGATGACTCTGCCACAAAGAACTTTCAAGGTCTCGACTACCTTCAGCTTTCCACTCCCGACGGACATCTTTGATCAACGCCGCAAGGCTCTTCGTAGCATACTCCACACTCCACCACGGTTCCTCAGCATGAGGAAGTAGAATGCGGCTCCGAATGCAGCGCCACCCAAATGTGCTGAGTGTCCAACCTTGCTGGTGGTTGAATCCAGGTAGTAAGCATCCACGCCGAAGTAAGCAGCCGTAATCACCCAGAGAGGAATTGGGATGGGGATGAACATGAGGTTCATTGGAGCCGTTGGCCGTAAAAGGGTCGCTGCGGCTCCTATTCCCATCACCATGCCGCTTGCACCAAGACCTATGTTGATTTGTCGCACTACTTGGCGGCCGCCGCCAAAGCTGCCGAATATTCCTCTGTTTGATGGTTTGGCTGGTTGTGGTTGAGATTTCGTCTGTAAATGATAGAGCCATGCGCCAGATCCTGCAGCCGCGCTGCCCAAGGCCAGACTTATGACGTGAAATGCTCTGACCCCAGGCACCCAGGCAAGAATGCTGCCGAAAGCGCTCAAGGAGAACATGTTGAAAACGAAATGCTGGAGGTCGCGATGGGAGAAGGCGGAGGTGATGAGTGTGTGACTCCGTCCTGCTTGCATGTTTGCTTCCATCAGGGTCGCATTCTCCAACAGCTGACGCTCGACTTTTCGATCTTTGTAGTACTGCGCATACTGCCAGGCTCCAAAGACGGCCGTGTTGAGGCCGATGATGGTCCAGATCGTGCGTGAAACTCCAGGATCTGGTCCGAGCACGTACTGGCTATAAGCACGGCGTATTGTGGATTGAAAGTCTGCGGAGCCGAAGAGACCAGGTTGACTTTTCCGCACATTTGACGAGGTGAAGAAAGCATCCATCTTGGCCGAGCTTTGAAACGAGCGAATAGGTCTGGAAGCTTCAGACGTCGGTAGCTGGCCCCTGATACCAGACAGTATGCTCCGTGTTGTTCGGGAATTCATCTGATGCGGGGGGTCAGATGCGGGATAACAATTAGGTGAAGGAGAACAAGAACGAATTGAGCGGTGAATGGGTTTCGATATATCCCTGACTTGGCCCGCCGTTGCACTGCATCGCGGGTGAATGTGAAGCAGCTGATGTCCCGTAGATATCAACGAACAGAAGCAGAGAGCGACATACTTTTGCAAGGAGAATTGATGAGGTAGAAGCGAACGCGTTCTCTCAGTTCATCAGGCTGGCCGTCGGGTGGCGCGATGGTCGTAGTCGTGAAGAAGAAGGTGTACGAGACGTGGACTTTTGATAGCTGCATGGGTGCCTGAAGTTTAAGGTTGAATGCGCATTGGCCTTTCAAACACCTCAAAGCGAAACAAGACCTGCTTTGCACCACAACAACCCTCGCACCACCAGCCCCAACCACACACCTACGACTCGCCATACTCCGCCGACCAAGCCAGAGCTGCCGATCCGATCTCGATATCCACCCTGCCGCGTGCCTCACCCTGTACTGCTGGACTCGACCTTGAAAAGAGGCCAAGAAACATACTGATCTTGTGCCTCCCGCCCTTCTTCATTCAGAGGCTTTTCGCGCGACTGGTGCTACTATAAGCTACAGCTCACAATCCACGCGCTTTGGTGTTCGCCGCCGATCAAAACAACAACCTCCCCGCATAACACTTTCGACCGCTTTCTACGGCTGGCCAAGCACACCACCACAGCTGTCTCTTCGGCTCGGCGATTCCACCACACGGGGGCACAGCAAGTGCTTCGGAGCCTTTCCAAAACACTACACACACAATGGCGTCTGAGCTGGCCAACAAGCTCGAGGCGACCACCCTCGACGATGCGTCGGCTTCAGGTGACTGGAAGTCGGGACTGAAAGCGCCGCCCAAAGACGGTAGACATCAGACAGAGGATGTGACCGCTACAAAAGGCTTAGAGTTTGAGGAGTTCTATTTGAAGCGCGAGCTACTAATGGGCATATACGAAGCTGGATTTGAGAAGCCCTCACCCATTCAAGAAGAGACGATTCCTGTTGCGCTATCTGGTCGCGACGTACTGGCACGTGCCAAGAACGGCACTGGAAAGACGGCTGCCTTTGTCATTCCTACACTCGAGCGGATCAACCCTAAAGTCGATAAAATCCAGGCCTTGCTTCTTGTGCCGACGAGAGAGTTGGCCCTTCAGACGTCGCAAGTTTGCAAGACGCTCGGCAAACACCTTGGGATCAACGTCATGGTCACCACAGGAGGAACAGGCCTTCGAGAAGACATCATTCGATTGAGCGACCCTGTCCACATTGTTGTCGGCACGCCTGGTCGTATTCTCGACTTGGCGGGCAAAGGCGTCGCCGATCTTTCAGAGGTCAAGACATTCGTGATGGACGAAGCTGACAAGCTTCTTTCCCCCGAGTTCACAGTCACCATTGAGCAGCTGCTCAAATTCCACCCCAAAGACAGACAGGTCATGCTGTTCTCGGCCACCTTCCCTGTGGTAGTCAAGGACTTCAAGGACAAGCACATGAACGACCCACACGAAATCAATCTCATGGACGAACTCACACTTCGGGGTATCACGCAATACTACGCTTTCGTTGAGGAGAAGCAGAAGGTCCACTGCCTCAACACTCTCTTCAGCAGACTCCAGATCAATCAATCAATAATCTTCTGTAACAGCACCACTCGTGTAGAGCTGCTTGCAAAGAAGATCACCGAACTCGGCTACTCATGCTTCTACTCTCATGCCAAGATGCTGCAACACCACCGCAATCGCGTCTTCCACGACTTCCGCAACGGCGCCATGCGCAACCTCGTTTGCTCCGACTTGTTGACTCGCGGTATTGATATTCAAGCGGTCAATGTTGTCATCAATTTCGATTTTCCCAAGAACGCTGAGACCTATCTCCACCGCATTGGTCGTTCGGGTCGTTTTGGACACCTCGGTCTTGCCATCAACTTGATCAACTGGGAAGATCGATTCAATCTCTATCGCATTGAGCAGGAGCTCGGCACGGAGATCAAGCCCATCCCACCGTCCATCGACAAGAAGCTCTACGTTTACGACACCCCCGAAAACATTCCACGACCAATCAGCTCGGCTCCAGCACAGAGGCAACAACCAGGACAACAGGGCAGGCAGCAGGGCAACGGACAGGACTTGCAAAATCCTGCAAATCGCACGACCGGTGGCTACCGCGGAGGCAGAGGTGGGGGATACGGCGCAGGCAGGGGCCGTGGAGGACCTCGCAACGACCAACAAAACGGATTTCAAGGACAGCAGAGACAGGGCGGCTACCAACAGCGGCCCAACCCACAACAGATGCCGCCGGCTGGTCCGCCTGCAGCTCAGGCCTAGCAGGCTTGAGCTACTGAATGACCAATCTAACGCGATCTGTAGGAGTATGACGGGCGTTTTTGGGTGGAGTTTTACCAGAAAGGCAGATTGCTGGCCGGCGTGCCAGCTGGAGTTTTGCAGGGCATGACTGTGATGATACCCGGTCCTTAAGTTCCGGCGTGTTTTTACGTTTCGAACGAGATGTGGATCTACGGCCTGACGACCCCGGCTGGTGGACGACTGCATCGCTATTCCTCAACGACTTCCTTCCCTCTCGACACACACCTCTACCGACTTTCAGCCTTTCGGCTCGACAGAACGCGGAAACTCGAACTTTCCACCATATACCGCCCGACCCACCGACACGATGAAGTATTATGTTATTCTACCTGACCCCACCTGGTTTTGACGACCCACAAGACCATCTACGACAATTGCGACAACAGCTTCCACCTCTGGACGAATCTGCAACTGTCTGCACAATCTCGAGTGCTACTGCAAGGCTCACATAGACCACGTTGGTCACATCTTCTTCACTCCTTCAGAAGATGCCGGATCAGTCTAGACTTTGAACCTTTTGGAACTCCAACATCTTTGCTCGAAACATGGCTGCGGTAATTTCGACTTGACAAGGGAACTCGAAAAGAGTGTTCTTGCAAGGACTGTTGTGGCGAAGGAAGGACTGTCTGGTAGAAAGAAATACAAAAGCTTTTTGGGAGGATCAAATTGAGCTGTGGGATACGATCTGGCATGGGTTCTTGCTGGGGGAATCTCTGGATTTCGCTGGCTGGTTGCTATGTACGCTGCTCAATGGCAAACACTCTCTTTCTTCCATTCTCTGTTGATGTTCGCCTTCTTTCATCACATCAGTCTGTCGCTTACCAAACTGCACGTCGTCCGCTTGTAATCGTCTCGACCAGTGGAGACCTAGCTCGCGGTCGCAGCTCTGACCCTTACCACAAGAGTCTTATCTGTGTGGCTCGCAACTCCGTACAAGTCTGAGTGAGGCAACGATCTCGCGTTCATCAACGAATGAAAGGTGAATCAGGTAAGAACGTTCCTTGAGCTGGTGAAAAGCGCATTGTAATCGATGGTGCCACTTGCTGCTCGTTGGCGCCGCGATATGATGGGAGGAAACACGGAAAGTTTAAGCGCCTCACCTTGGTGGCAGCGACGAACGATCAGACGGACTATCATACCTCCAGTAGCACAAAAAGACCGCCGGTCACGAGCGCATCTCATGAACACGTGCAACGCCTGATCAGAGATGGTGGTGGTGCATAGTCAAGAGGAGAGAGATGGAACCGCGTGACTACATGCTAGGAACACGTTGCGACCGACGAGGAGACAACAACAAAGCGGAGCTGTAGAAGGGTTCGCCAAGAGATGAGAGGTAAGAGGCAAGAGGTAGGTGCAGGAAGACTACTGAAGAAGGCGCGCCCGGGGCCATTGTTGTGCTGGCACCTGATTGGGTCTAGCCCGCACGCGGTTGTTGGTGATTGTGGAAAGAGCAGCCCAGCAAGCTCGAGTACATAACCCCACTGCCTGCCCTGCGCGCGAGAATCCGGCGTTTCCTTCGCACTCCTCGACCAACACCACAACAACACCTCGACAAACCCACCAGCATTAATACGCCGTTCGATTCTCCAGCTTATCGGCTATCACCTCCATCGATCAGATCAATCGCCATGCCTCCCAAGAAGACCGCAACTGGCGCCTCCAAGAAGGCTACCGCCGCCAGCCATCCACCATACCTTGGTACGTCTTCACCGTCGTGGCCTGGTCGCAGCCTTTGTCGCGCGGGCTCCAGATAGCTTTTATCATGTTCTCCAGTCGCTGACGCGTATATACTGTAGACATGATCAAGGAGGCTGTCATCAGCGTAAGTTGACCCATCCCGGCGCAAATGGAGTCGACGTTCTTGCGACGCCCAAATTGCGACGTGCACCACGTTCGATTGCACCCCGACTCCCACAAACGATTCTACCTTCTGAAACTTTGACTGACGCGTCTTGTGATACAGCTCAAGGAACGCCAGGGCTCTTCGTAAGTCCCCATCACCACCTCGCCGTCGCCGCCGTCGCCCAGTTCCGCAAGAGCTTGGCTTGGGTAGGACTCGATCAATCGCTGACATTATGTGTCTACAACAGTCGCCAGGCTCTCAAGAAGTATGTGCTGGCCAACAACAACCTCGCCGGTGTCACCGACGCCGCCTTCACCACCCAGTTCAACAAGGCGCTTCAGAAAGGGTCTGACAGCGGTGTGTTCGCGCGCCCGAAGGGTACGTCAAACCGAACGATCATCACGCCTCCCTCTTGCTTCCTCGATTGAACCGTTGATGTTCTGAAAATCTCCGTGTCATCAACATTATCAATCCAACACAATTTGCCCGATATCTCCACGTATACTCATGACCTTGCTGACGCTGCCGCCGCCCACAGGTGCCTCCGGCCCAGTGAAGCTTGCTGCACCCACCAAGGCCGCCGAGAAGCCTGCCGCAAAGGCTACGACTACAAAGGCACCAGCTGCGAAGAAGACTGCCACTAAGACTGCCGCCGCAAAGAAGGCACCTGCAAAGAAGACTGCAGCAAAGACCACAAAGGCCAAGACCACCACGAAGAAAGCTCCAGCGGCCAAGAAGACTGCCACCAAGAGCAAGGCCAACACTGGCAAGGCACGCAAGGCCCCAACT
The DNA here is from genome assembly GCA_002786045.1 of Zasmidium angulare. Classification (NCBI taxonomy): domain Eukaryota; kingdom Fungi; phylum Ascomycota; class Dothideomycetes; order Mycosphaerellales; family Mycosphaerellaceae; genus Zasmidium; species Zasmidium angulare. The sequence goes on from NHNX01000008.1 coordinate 680,970, forward strand.
GCTGTATGTCATGTCGCTATCCCATGCATCACGCCCAAACACTAATGTCATCGTAGGCCCCCGCTGTTGAAGAGAAGGCTCCCGTCGTCCTTGGCAAGACCAAGTCTGGCCGCGTCACCAAGTCTAGCGCACCGCAACCCGTGGCCAAGGCCATCGCACCCAAGAAGAAGGCCGCCGCCAAGAAGGCAACACCGAAGAAGACTGCCACGCCCAAGAAGGCATAAGCAGTCTTTGTTCGGTTGTTGTTGTTGTTGATTGTCGACATATATATGACGACCTCGAGAGTGTACGTTGACGCCGATGTCATCTCTGTCTAGCTGCTGTACATGCTACGTGGCGATTGAGAGAATTGACTTGAATGATGTGGCGTATGGGCGTCAAACGAGAGTCAATGGATGTGATACCAAGCGTGTATGGTCTTTCTTCACGGGGCTTCGGATGCGATGCGGATGGCTTTTGGATGTTTAATGGCGTGTCACAGTGTGATGGAAGGCGTTACGGCTGTTATGAATGAGAGATGTCACTATGGAACCGCGTACATAGCTTGACCCATTTTCAAATGCTTCAACTGTACCTCACCGCTACCTGTCGTTGCTTCTTCCTGTCATCTAGCCATGCTTTGAACGGTAGAACGCGCACCAGTCGCACAACGCAGATGCTCTCTGCGATGTTATCGAACAACGTACCGTGATTGACGATGTTGTGATCTCACTCGCAATATACGGGTATGCTCCCTTCCGCTTGCCCTGTGCACTGACGTCCTGACGTGTATTCCAGGAAAGCTCTCATTGGTCAAGAGAACGTCGAGTTGGAATCCTGATGCACCTGGACACATTACACTTCCCTCCTCTCACACACCCCATTCCCCGTCTACTCTCTTCTTCTGCGGATATCGACGACTCTATTGCAACATACATTGGGCGATTTGCCGCCGGAGCGAGAAGCACAGCGTCAGAAGGGTCAGGCAGGCAGGGAGCTATTCTTGGACCACCACGACCGCCAGATACACACACTGGCGACCGCGACACCACACCGACCCCGGGACGGGGACAGCGATGTGGCTGCGCCCGCTGGCAGTGCTGCGACGGCGCTGAGGAAGAGCTCCGACCTGGACCTTCATGCCGGCCACATTTTCATGGTGCGCCAGTCCAGAGACATGCCGGCCACCTTGGCCCATAGCAACAGCGCAGATGGCTCGACCCTCACGACGACCACGACTACGACCACGACACACACGATTACAAATCGACGAACGTCGAATGAGCTGGGACGCAAATCTTCAGAGCTGGCGACGCCGGCGGTAGATAACTTGCCTGGCGGGTGGCCTCATACTCCTGGCATGAATGGGGGTCTGAACGGGAGTGTAAAAGAGGGCATTGGTGGGAAGGATGGGAGCATACTCAGTGTGCCGAGCAATGCGAACGGCAGCGAGCGAGCACCTAGTGCGAAAAGCATAGCGCTGAGCATGAAATCGCGGCGCAGCGCGAGCAATCTCCATGCTGTGGAGAACGAGAGGAGGTCCGGCGAGGCTGTCAAAGAGAACACGAGCAGATTAGGTGCGGCGGAAGAAGGATACTTCACTGGCATACCTAATGGCAAGCCTGCTGGTCCTCCCAGGAGTCCCCTCAGCAAGCCCATGACGAATGGCGATGCTCCGACAACCTCAGGACGAAGCGTTAGCCACGGTGCTGGCATCTTCCCTACGACATCAAGTACGACCCTTCCACCACTCGAAGAGGCTTCGCCGCGAAACGGCCAAGTCGACGGAATGCTTAAGCCTCCCACACACGGCCACCATCACCACCGCGCATCGTCACCTCCTGCCTTCAACCCCGACTCTAGTTCTCCCGCCCTTTTACCGAGACCTGATCGACTTACTCACAGACATACCTTGGAAGTACCCAAGGTGACTGCTCGGACGTCGAAAGATGGAGGTGATCCCACTGGCATGGGCCTGGATGGACAGGCCATGTCGACCGGACGTTTCTCGCCAAACACACCCACACGAAGACGAGCTTCATTACAACTTACCCGACGAGCGACAAGATCCGTTCATTCTGATATGCATCTGGATGACGTGCCGCAAGATGAGGATGCTGCAAGATGGGCAGAACACATCCGGGCGAAACGAGCGTCTAAGAAGCACAGAGTGGACACAGATGACGAGCGCGTGGTTGTCGGCACCAAGGTCGATGAGAACCATGTTAACTACGTGACGGCATACAACATGCTCACGGGCATCCGCTTCACCGTTTCCAGGACGAACGCTAAGCTGGACCGTGAGCTGACCGAAGCTGACTTCGTAGCGAAAAACAAATTCGTCTTCGATGTAACGGGCAGTGAGTTGACACCGGGCGCCAAATACGACTTCAAATTCAAAGACTACGCGCCTTGGGTTTTCCGTCATTTGCGAGCCCTCTTCAAGATCGACCCGGCCGAGTATCTCATGTCCTTGACTTCTAAGTACATTCTTTCGGAACTGGGATCGCCGGGCAAGAGTGGCTCATTCTTCTACTTCTCACGAGATTACAAGTACATCATCAAGACGATTCATCACGGCGAGCACAAATTCTTGCGGAAGATCTTGAAGGATTACTATCAACATGTCACCGACAACCCCAACACGCTACTCTCGCAGTTTTACGGCCTGCATCGGGTGAAGATACCATACGGCAGGAAGATTCATTTCGTGGTCATGAACAACCTTTTCCCACCACATCGGGACATACATCGGACATTTGATCTAAAAGGGAGCACTATAGGACGTGACTTCCGGGAGGATGACCTAGAAAAGAACCCTCGAGCGACATTGAAGGACCTGAACTGGCTGCGGCGGAACCTACACCTCGAGTTTGGGCCGACGAAGAAAGAGGCGTTTGTCAAGCAGATGCAGAAGGATGTGGCGTTGCTGCAGAGGCTGAAGATTATGGATTACTCGCTTCTTGTGGGAATCCACGATCTGGAGCGGGGAAACGAGGAGAATCTGCGCGACAAGACGCTGCAAGTATTCCAGCCAGGTGGTGATAAGGAGGAGCCGCCAACAGCGACTCGCGCCCTTGCAAGGACACCGAGCAAGCTGGAGACCGCTAAGAGAGCAAAGGAGTTGCGAGAGATGGTCAAGAAGGAAAGGCCGAAGCCGATGGATCAGACGCTGGACAAGATGCCTGAAGAATCGCACAAGAGTTCGTTCTTCTTTTATGCGGACGATGGCGGATTCCGAGCGACGCATGAAGATGACGCGCCGGGAGAGGAGATCTACTATCTTGGCATCATCGACTGCCTGACAAGAGTGAGCACAGAAACGACTGTGGTTGAAGTTTCAAGCTGACAGAGTACAGTACAATTACGTGAAGAAAGCCGAGCACTTTTGGAAAGGCATGGGCGGTCACGAATCACAGATCTCCCCTATACCACCCGACCGGTATGGCGACCGATTTGTTAGATTCATATCTGGCATCACGATGTCGAGAGAGCGAGCCGAACAGCAGCGATTATCCACAGCACTCGAGGCTGCAGGAGCTAACATTCAGATCCCCGAGGGGATCGAGGGCACTGTCAACGATCCTGCACTGCGCGGCATCAACCTTTATCGCGATCCTCTTGACCCACCTGGTACGGAGAAGGTGATGAACAAGGCAGAACATGCTGCAGAGAAGAGCAGAAGGCGTGGCTCCCGAGAAGAGGATGTGCCTGAGCGGTCTCTTGGCACAACGAAGGGCGAAGACAATGCTACATTGCCAGTCATTGGCGAGGCAGCTGAGAGCGCTAGCAACAACAGCCGAACGCCTTCGAGACACGTAACACCCGAGCCGAGTCGAGAGGACGTGCACTCCCACCATACCGTCTTCGGCAACGCTGAGATGCCTCCAGAAGCCATCGGCGAAGTCCCACCACCTACACCCCCGAAAGTCGACGGGAGCGTCGACCGCCGCAGTCTCGAAGAACGCCGAAGCTGGGGCGGCAGACCTCCACCCACGCCCCCAAAAGACGACCGCAAAGGTCGACCCCTAGACAAAGATCTTCCCTTACCACCTCTCGCACCGCAAGCGAGCACCCAATTGTCAGCGAGCCCATCCCGGCTCGGCGAGAACGATTTCGGCCTTGACTTCGGGCTCTCGATGAAGAGGAGCTAGGGGCTTTTGAAGAGGGCTATGACGAGGACGCCGAGTTTGAGAAGGGTTCCTTCGACTGCTACTGGCACGCGGGCTACTTCGCATGATTACCACGACGACGATCTTGGATCCGAATGCGACCATCGACAAGACTCGCAATGTTTCCTTTGTAAGAAGGAGGAATGAGAGGAGATGGCAACAAGGCCTTCCTCCATTGATTGATTTGTACTCTGTGCTTCTACAGAAGAGCTTTTGGTCTAGCGTGCGACGAGTAGCATTGTTCTGTCTCACTTGTTGCTGTCGGCGTTCAATTGGTTTGCTATGTCATTTCGACGACGATACCGCCGCTGTGTTTTGGTCTCGCGGTGGTGGAGAAGGTGCGCATTGAGAACGGAAGGAGCGAAAGGAGAGAGGCAGAGCAGTGTCGAGAGAAGGAACGTCCCCTTGCGTCTGTCTGTTGCTTTTATTGCTAGCGAGCACTATGATACCAACATGGATGCGTCCTTTTTTGTCGTCTATGAGGAGACGAATCTGCGTTTCTTGCGGATCGAGGATCGAGGGATGGCAATGGTGGAGGGTGGAAAGATAGGAGGGAGATTGTACATTTTAGACTAGATGTTGTAGGTTTGGAAGAATGGCTCCTTCTTCGTCGACGTCGGTTTGCTTTCTGTTCGTGTTATATGTGAGCGAGGATGATTCTCCAAAAGTCTTAACGCGAGGAAGTAAGAGCGAATTGGATAATCGAACATCAACGTTATTTGAAAGCAAATCGGTGGAACAGAGTCAACTGGTAAGAATGCTACGAGACTGTGATCTATGGCTCATTCTGTATATCTCAGCCTACTAGAACTCAAAGTAAGACTCAATGACAGAAAGCGACCCCAACGCAATGCATATTGAATCAATGATTTCAACCTCCAAGCCTCATCTCGCGCTGTCTCTTGTTCCTCACCTCGCCCCTTCAAACACAAGCCTCACCATCCGCATGCTCATGATACCTCACACACATGCCTCTTCCCATCCAAGGTTTACACCCACTCGTATCACTGCCCAACAAACTCCATCCCTCCCCATGATGTCGTCTTAAGCACTCTCCACAAAATGCCTTATCGCACGCACAACACTTATCACCACTGACACCAGGCTTCAACACCTCCTTGCAGCCCTCGCACGCCTTACTCGTGCTCCAACTCCTCGGCCTCCACGCCACCAGCGAATGTCGCTCAATCGCCTCAGGTCCCGGCCGTTTGAGCTTGACGACAAGATCCCGTAAGAATCGCGGATGCCAATCGTCTTTGTGCGTTTCGAGAAGTTTATCGGTCTTCTTGTAGGCGAAGAGGTCGAGGATTAGCGTGCGCAGGGGCGTGGTATCGCGAATTGTGTCGTAGAGAATCCAGGTGTCGGAGGGGGTAGGGACGGAGTTTGTGGATTCGGAGAGGCGGGCGATGGTGCTGAGGATGTGGTTCGAGAGGGGTGTCGTGAGGAGGCGGTCGGAAAGCGAGTAGAGGTCGAGGAGGAGGAAGTACTTGGGGCTACCGGCTGTGTTGCGGAGGTCGCCGTCGAGCGCGATTTCGTGGAGGGTCGGGTGGGCGAGGTGGTGGTGATGGTGGTGGCTGTGGGATGAGGGTAGCGCGGGCAGGGTCGCAGCGCTGTATGGGGTGCCGTTGGACGGTCGGTGGGAGAGGGGATCAGTTGTTGTGGGTTGCGTTGTCAAGGTGCCGGTATAGAGCCATTGTAAGAACCATTCGAAGGATTCAGGTTTCTCTTCTGGCAGACGCACGGTCTGGTCGAGGCCTTCAGCAAAGGTGCTGTTGAGGGCTGCGGCGAAGAAGGGCGAGGCGGCGGTGAGAAGTTCTTTGTGGATGAGATACTGCGTTTGGGGGCGTGCGCGGTCGTTCGCCTTGCCCACGACGACAGTGGCGACGCCTGAGAAGTTTCTGAACGCTGTGCGTAGAAGTGGTCTGGCTGGTGATCGACCAGGCCGTGGAGAGCGCCGTGGAGGCTCGGTGACGCCTTGTTGGGTCGAGGAAGAGGTGTCCGACGGCGTTGGGGAGGGTATCTCCACAGCAGGTACCCCATGAGAATGCATCGTTGCGGCCATGCTACGGGGCCGCGCTGAACCTGGTAGTGGCGTCGAAGGATTGCGAGGCAGATGGCGGAACCAAACTGGAGTCTCGATGCGATCCAGCTTGCCTGATTGTTGCTGATCACTTGATCACGATAGGGGCAAGATCTCGTGAAGGAGTCGTTCTTTGTCTGCGAACCCGTCGTACCAAGATAGGCGGAGCGACGAGGCCAGGATTAGGGGGCAAGAGAGCAAGATGATCGTGTGATCGTGAAAAAGTGGACGAACGAGCAAAGTCATAGGAGATCTCAACGCAAGCAGACAGACACGCATGAGCCGCATCGTGTTGCTGCTGTATGTCTTTGTCGCGAACGGCAATGCAGTGTCGCAGCCGGAAGCGGTCATCCAACACATTCATGTCGACCGCGCAAACAGACAATGAGACATGCAGGAAGAAGTACTTACTTGTCGACGACCACCTCAGTGGAAAGAGAGGACATGCGCACGCAGATCAGATCTTGCTTGTCTGACTGAAGTTGAGAAGAGGCCGGCCGTTGAAGATCAAGGTGTTTGCTCGTCGTTGCAACGCAAGCTTTGCTGTGGAATGTATCCGCACGTGGCGCACACCACACGTCCATCTCGAAGCTTTTTGACCCATTCCTCACGCCAAAAACGCCCAGCCCGCTCCATTCCATGCTGACCGTAGAGAGAATCGTCGCCTCGTTACCGACGCAGTACACCTCAAACACGACCAGCTTTGCAGTAGCCTTCCTAGTGGCTTCCATGGCCAAAGCTGGAAGTTGAGCTGTCGAACTGGCTACCCTCCTTCTTCCCAGTGTCTGTGAGGTCCCATTAGTCAAATCAAATGCCTCCGTGTCAGTCCGGCCGTGATCGCCATCGTAAGAACATGCTGCAATACTCGTACAAGGGAACATCATCGCTGCTGCTGCTGCTGCTGCTGCCGCCCGCCCGCCGTTCCCGCCGCCGCGCCTCAAGATTATCGTGGCATGATGGAGTTGGAATTCTTACTAGACTCACCCAGACGAGAGTACAGCATGTACAGCGCCATTTGGTTGCACTCCTGGGTGCCGGTGATGGTGACGAGGCGCTCGTTGTTGTTGTCTTGAGGCTCGTTAATCTTGATGACGCTGCCACTAAGTTGGCGGATCTCGTTGATCTTCGCTCCTCCCTTGCCGATGATGGCGCCGACCATGTCGTTGGGGATGAAGATTTGCTGTGTGATGGGCTGGCCTGGCACCATGCCCTGCATCGGCTGCTGAGGTGGTCCGGCGTGGGCGCCTGGTTGTGGTGCAACGTGACCGTAGGGCTGGGCTTGCTGTGGTCCAGCACCCACATAGGGAGCACGTGGCGAAGCAGCACCATATGGTACTGGCATTTGTGGCTGCGGTTGTTGAGGTTGGCCGTGCATGTAGTTAGGCGTAGCAAACGGACCAGCAGGAGTTCGAGGAGGCTGCTGATGCTGCTTGTTGCGGAAGGTATCTGGATGACCCATCTGGCCGCCTGCGTGCTGTGGCACGTATGGGACGACCTGCATACCGCCAGGCACAACTCCTTGTGGCCCGCCATGACGGCCAGCGTAGTTGGATGCTGCCGGACCGCCGAAGCGTTCGATCAGCTGCTCCTCCAAGGTGAGCGCGACATAGTACGTAGCAATGTGAACAGCATCTGCCACTCCGAGGACGACGAGGGACCGCTCGGTGGAAAGCGGAAGGCAGGACTCGGACGCATTGAGACGAGCACCCGACTCTCCCTGAATCTCGCGAATGCGGACTCCCTGCTTGCCGATGATGGAGCCAATGAGGATGTGAGGGATCAAGAGGCGGAGTGGGTACGTCTTGGATTGGGGGTTGGAGGGCTGTTCGAGGGGCTCTTGGTTGAGGGTGCGGATGATGAGGCCAAAGGCCTTGGCAACGTAGTCGGGCTTACCGCTGACCGTCAGGATACGCTCCACTGCGCCGCGGTTGTACTCGCTGACGGTGCACTTGGCACCAGACATTCGACGGATCTGGGTGACGTTCTCGCCGCCCTTACCAATGACGGTTGCTGCTTCAGCGCTGGAGATGATGGCACGAACATGGAGGAACTTGGACTCGTCCACATGTTGGAATCCGGCCTGTGGAGCCTGGGCCGTGGTCAAACCGTTCGCGCTTGCTGGAGGAAGGGTAGGTTGGTCTTGAGCAAGATCACCATCGACGGGCGCGCCATTGGCTGGGGCATCTGGAACGACTGTATCGCCTTGCTTGTCCGTGGCCTCAGTATCGGCTTTGACCTCAACAGACGCAGGATCTTCAGTCTTGAATGGTGTAGCGTCTTCGGTTATCTCTTGCTTCGGGACAGCTTCGCTGCCAGAGTCGGGAGCATCAGAGGAGAGCTGCTGCTCCGTCGCACCATCCTCCTTGAGCACCTTGTCGAGGGCGGGGCGCTTGGCGTCGGGCTGATCGGTGGGTCCAGATGGCGAAGAGGGCTCCTCGAGTGGGCGCTTCTGGGTCGCGACGGGGGTGTCTGGCGTAGTCTCGGCCATGATGAATGTGTTTCTTGCGAATTCGGGTAGGGTATGAAGAGAGCTTTGGCCAATGAGAAGACTCGCTGCTCAGAGCAGTGGTAACGTGTAGATTTTCTGTCTGCGCTTAGGTACACTGGGTGCAGGTGTCGTGCTGGAGAAAGGGCGGGCAGACGTGTGTGCAGAGCAGGTGCGCGAGCGGATGTAGGGCGTTGTGGTGGTGGACGGGAGTGTGCAGGCGGTCAAGGGGCGTGACGCCGAGAGACTGTCAAGTGGTGGTGGTAGAAGGAGATGCCGCCTAACGCTGAAAGCGCTCGGATGGGATCAAACGACAGTGAGGTGGTGGTGAAGCAAGTGAGGTGGCAGCTGTCGCGAGGATAGGTCGGTTGTGGTGGTGACGGTGGGTGGTGGTGGTACTGCGCGAGGAGTGGTGGAGGGTGTGTTGTGAGGAAGATATCGCTCAAAGGAAATCCCACTCTTGTTTTCCTGCCGAGTCAAACTTGCCGTGATGCGCGCCTGGCCGGTCTCGATCGAAGCAGGGGTTGGCGTAAGGTTAATGTTGTTCGAGGTGCGAGTAAGTAGAGGAAGGAAGAGACCTGTTTCGAAGCTTTAGCGCGTTGGCGTTTGAGCCCAAGCTTCATGCACGTCACGTGAACGGAAAGTAACTTCACCTCAACTTCACCTCGCTTGCTGTGCCTGCATTCAGGAACACACATGGGCATAAGAAGTCGTACAAGGTTGATCGTCCAGTGGGATCTGACGCTTCCGCTGCGATCTACTAAATGGCGTTTGCGAAAATGGCGACGGGCCGAGTGTCGCGTGTCGCGGGTCGCGCCTGCCTTTTGACCTAGATTCGCTCTTTCCTTGTGTCAATTGACAAAGCTACGCCTTACATTGCAATGGATCGCAATCTCTGAATTCCTGCAGACCCTTCGCCCTCGAGGAGACCTTACCGTATCAACCCAGTCGACACTGTCACATCGCTCAACGAGTTCCACCAGCGACCTCATGGCTGAGCCTCAGGCCCTCCGCTTCCTGGACTTGAGCGCAGAATGTACGTCAGAAGTCGCGACAATGGGCGGATCCATGACGGATGCCTAACCTGTATCAGTGCGTAATCAGATCTACGAGCTGCTGCTGCTTCCGAAAGACCGGCACGATTACTTGGAAATATGCAAAGCAGGTCGCTCCGTCAAACTCATCAGCTACTTCAAGTCTCCGCTGCAGCTGTTGATCGAGGAAGATGGGCACGATCACTTGTACATATGCAAAGAAGGTCGCTCCGACAGACTCATCCCCTACCACGATGCCTCGCCTAACGCCAATCCGGATGTCAATCTTCTTCGAGTCAGCCGGCAGATCCACGCAGAAGCAATGCCTGTACTGTATAGGAACAAAATCTCGTGCTACGACAACCCGACGTGAGTCTGTCATCTGGCGTTTTGAGAAGCCTACAAACCGCTCACAAGTCGTGCCCGCACAGTAGCAGTCTCTTCCTGAAACAGATCGGAGGATCCATCAGGCTTCTTCGTCACTTCAGGCTCAAATGGTGGAGCATCTCATCACTCCGCCATACTCTCGTGCTTCTCAAGCAAGCGGCTCACCTTTTCCGCTTCGAGATGGGCCACGAGTCGGCCATTTCGGTCGACGATGTGTCACGTATGGTAAAGGTAATAGCAATATCGACAGTGGCCTCAGCTGTATTGCTTATGTGGTGCTTTTACAGGAGATCGGCCCGTGGTTTCGTGCGTTCTACAAAATACGTGCAGATAACCTTACCGACGATCACGAGAGCGCCTTCAACGTTCTTACGTTCGTTCCAGCCGGCTCTATATGGCGTAGCATGGAGGGGCGAAATGAAGAGTTTTCAGAAGCTGTTAGCTGTGGCGAAGGGGTCAAGACTGGACTCTTGGAGACCTTGAGGCATTGAAGGTGAGGTGCGGGACGTAATATCGCACATCACACGAGAGGACGGTACTCAGACATGGCACTATGCCTGACAGCACCGCAGCTTTGGGCCTAGCAGTATGCTATATGAGGCTTCTTGGCGCAAGTAACGTAGCTCGAACTCCGTTTGCTTTTGCGAAACACGTCCGTGCGCCACAACTTTCAACCACTCTGCACTCCTCAGACATCGCGCTTCTTCGCCTACCTCCCACACAGTCTCTGTGTCCTCCCGATACTTCGTCTACACCACAAAATGCAGCTCCGCTTCTTTGATCTCCCTCCCGAGATGAGGAACGAGATCTACTTTCTCGCGCTCCAGCGCTCGCGCCCCCTCGAAGTCGTCCGAACCTGGATCAGACACTACCACGCTCTCAAAGTAGCAATCTCTACCTTCGCGCCAGCTTTACTGGCAACCTGTCGCACCATCAAATCTGAAGCCACACCGATCCTCTATGGTGGTAGTACGTACAACCACGAGCCCAATGCCTGCCACCTCGAGTCTAAAGCATCGCTAACCTGGCTTCGTGTGCTTCTAGATGAGCTCGTCCTCGGCTGCGCCAGTGTCCCAGACTTCGTCGCCCAAATTGGCGCCTCCATTAGACATCTCCGCCACATCGAAGTAGACTTCTATGGCACGACCTCGACTCTTCGCAGCGCCATGAGAGCTCTGCAATCCGCGAGTGAGCTGGAGACTCTTGGTGTCAACATCCTCTGTTTTGGCGAGGGAAGCAATGCGTGGTGCATGGCTCGGGGTCTGCTGCCATGGGTTAAGGCCCAGTGTTCGCGGCGAGGGAGTGCAGGCCTGGAGAAGAAGGACGTCCGCGATGTGGTGAAGGTGCTGAAGTTTGTCACGGTTGAGCTTGCGCGGGAAGCGGTGTTCATCTGGCCGCAGACTATCAAGGAGTATGGGGATGATGTGAAGGAGAAGCTGGTGGCGCTGATGGAGTGATGGGAACTGATCTTGATGAAGCTTGAGGCCAAGAAAGGCCATGATGCATAGCAAACTGCAGAGACTTGTGATTGTTCGAGGTCGTATGAACACATGAAGGTCCGAAAGGACTCCTTCTTGCGTGTCCATCTCAGGATCGCCTCGTGGAACCTGGAGCTTCGCCGCTTCATCTGCTCTACTTTCAAGCGACGATTACCAAAGCCGTTCCGGTGATAGAGGGAATGACGTCTCACACGCATTGTCTTGGTCCTTCGTTGGCTGATTGTGCTTTTGCTGCACAAGTCCATCTTGCTGGGAACGAAAGCAGGTAGGGATCGCGATGGGAGGTTCTTGCGCGATCAGAAAAGAGCGGTGATTCTCCCGACATACTTCACGTATCCTCATGTTCTCAAGCTCTCGGGCTCTCATTAATATTTCGACTTTGTTTGCTTTAGCTAAAATGCCCAAACACATGTATTGCACCTTCCCCAACAGCAGAGGGCAGCATGTGAAGAAAGCTAAATTACACGCTAGCGCCTAATCCCTGCAAAGTCGGCGCGACTTTCCATCGTCAAATTTGAATCTCTCCTCCTGACACCTCTCGCTCTACTACACGACTTGTCCACGTACTAGATCTCACAGCGATTCACAGGCCAAGTATCTCTCGCCATCTCTTTCGTCATGGCCTCCCCTGAGACAAACAAGTCGCTCGCTGAAGTTCAGCACACGATCGACACAATGCGAGTGACCACCAAGACAATGCAAGCGACGACCACGATAATGCAAGCGACGATCGAGTCAATGCAAGCAACAATCGACAATCTTCAGAATCGACTCCAAGACATGCACATGAAGCACGAATCTACCTCCGCCAAGTCCGGCCACGCACGCACAAGCCGTGACAGAGAGAAAATTGGCAAGAGCAAGAAGCCTACCCATATCGAGTCTGACCCCCTCGAGAAGGCAGATGAGGGCTGTGTTCAGTACGATCCAGCTTTGCCTACTGCTTTCACGACTAGCTGTGGTGTGAAGTATCCACGGCCATTCTCAGGGAGTCCTATCAAGGTCATGGCAGCCAAAACTTTGCGAGACGCCTTCTGCGGCTTCGAAGAGTGGCGAAACGCCCTGAACAAAAAACTTGCAGTCCCACGCTTTCGTGATGTTCCCTCTGCATTGCGCTTCATGCTCTCGTGCCCGACTGACACTTCTCGCCGTACTCTTATGGTCCGAGTGCTTTATGCTTGCGAGTCGAGGAAGAAACTCAATTTCTCCAGCGACGATTTCCGCTCAGCCCGTGAGCTCCTTGCTTTTCTTGACTACCAGTTCGGCCCCTGGGACCCTGTCTCCGAAGTCGCCACCTTCACCGCCAGCGAAATGTCAGTCTCCTCCACCCTCTACGCAATGTCATCTGCGGCTATACTGACTGAAAATTGACAGAGCGAAGACATCTGTCAATAAGAAGGAAGACTCCGGGTTCCGATTCATGGACTTGCCGACCGCGATACGCTGTCTTGTCTACCCATACCTCTTGCAAGGAGAGTGCCGCATTGTTGTTGAAAGAGGCTATACTCGCGCAAGGCTTGCCATATACTGCAAACCGAACATCTCAGCAGCAGTCCTCAGGAGCAACAGGCAGATATACCACGAAGGTCAGCCCATCGACTGTGCGGTCTTACCCAGGGGCGGTCCAGAGCTGATGTGTTCTAGCTATCCCGATTTTGTACGGATCGAATGTGTTCAGAGCAGAGAATCCCATGGACACGGTCCTCTTCCTGCGATGTATCGGCAGTACAGTATCTCATGTGAAAAACATTGGGTTTCTGTACCCAAGATGGGCAGACACGATCAGTCTATCGAAGGTCTTTCGACTTTTAAGGCCAGCGGAAAAGCTAAGCGTGCTCGAATTGCCGGCCGATATCGTCGACACATTCACCAGTCGCTATAACCGCACTCCAGAATCAGCGTCAGAGATGCTCAGTTTCGCTCTTCAGGAGTTTGCGCCCCTCTGACCACGGGAGGATATGGAAAGAGAAAAGGCCGATCTCAGATGTGGTCGTGATCAGTGGCGCACCCATGGACGAATACTACGCAGCCAAGCCCGTGGTCGATCATGATGCCCATGGAGGACTCAAGGACTTGCTAAGGGAGCTCCTCGATGAAGGTGAAGAGGAGTAAGCATGATGCGTCGAGGAATTCGAACGAGTTTGCCATGAACAGAAACACAAGGACAAGCATCTACGTCGCATGATATGACACTACACTAGCTCACTCATCGATGCAGAATAGGTCAAGGTCTTCGATCTCGACTAGCTCCTTGTCGTCTGACATTGATACAGAGGATTATCGAGAGTTCGACAGCATGTGATAAACCTTATTTGGCGCTAGTGTTGCCTACCCCGAGCGGCTTTGCCGAAAATCGATTCTGTGTCGTCATCTACACTTCGACGAAACGCGAGAATCTTCAAAGCACTAGCATTCGGCGATTATGGACTCCCACTTTGGGCTCTCTTGCTCCTTTTCCTCGACCCCGTGCGAGGGCGACCTGTCCGTCGACCATGACTTTAGATCAGGAATCCATGTTCTACGCTTCTCAACATTGGAATAGGTCCAGTTCGACGAGAGAATGAATAGATAGAGAGGGGCATAGTGGAGTCGTTCCAAGAATATATACCTGTCCCTTGTCAATGCCGAGTGATATTATAGCCTTCACTTGACAGCAAGTGACTCGTCTAGCGAGAATCCGCGCATTCACAAGCGTGAATGGGTGTTGTGCTCCACTCGCTGTCCCCCCTCAAATACTTCCTCTATACGCTTAGTCTGCTTGGACCTCGACATTAGCCTCGACCTCACTGAGATACGCCACGATGCCTCTCCCCAAAGGCTCCAAACACGGAGACTACTACTGGAGACTCAACGACTATCGCGATACCCGCGTCCCCCAACTCTCAGACCTCGCAGACGAGGCCGGCTACCGAACACCTCAGAACGTGCGCAAAGACGACATAATCACGCTATTGCACCGTGTTGAGCGCCAATTCGTCAACTACCGCCAATGCACTGCGGATGAGTTGCGTCTGTTCGTCACACAACGACATCTGCTCCCGACTCAACGCAGGAAGTCCATCAACAGACTCTCACACAAGGCGCTCATCCAGCTCCTCGAGCGTGCCGACGACGATGCGACCTTCACTCGGTTTTTGGACTTGTCCACTGAGCTTCGCTGCATGGTTTATGATCAGTACATGAGCGAGTTCCCCGAGGCCCTCTACATGCCGACCCAGCCACCGCTCACGAGAGCATCTCGAACTCTTCGTCAAGAGGCTCTCCCAGTCTTCTACAAGACATGCAAGTTCCAGCTCAACATCTTGCCAGCGAAATGCTACGGCAAATCGATACTGAAGTTCGTTGATCCCACGCACACTTTTCTGTCTTCGCTGCGACCAGACAGCTTAGCTCAGATTCGACGTGTTCGGTTTTCGTTCTCGCCCGGGGAAGCCCTCTCTCACGATGGGTCCATAGCTCTGTACCATTGGGTTGTCGTTGACGTAGAGCTGGAGAAGGGCAAGCTTCCGGTGATCGAAGCCGCAAGGGGAAGACCCAACCCCACCGGTGTGGTTCAGAGCGAGTCGTCAAAGGTTTTGGGCGGTGCCCTCGAGCGGTTCTTTGGTCAGGAAACCCACAGGGAGAAGCCACTGACGATCGAGGACCTCTGGACGGCTAGAAGGTGGATGGAAGATGCCATTCGGAAGGTTTGAATCGAGAGAGGAGTGCTTTGGTGATGATACAGCTTGCATACTACAGCTGTGACCGACGAGGATTGCATTGGAGAACAGTATATCCCTGGCGTGCCACAGCGAGCCGAGTCCATAGTTGTTGTCAATCGACAACAAGCATTGCTTCCTTCACATCAGCTCTCCAGACATTCGATCGTGTAGTCCCCTTCTCTCGACCACTATCCAAATACAGCATTCAGCGCATTCCCATAAGCCGTATAGGAAGAATTCTGCAGCTCAATGTCGTAATCGTTCCAATACCCAGCGCCGGCCACCTGGTCCTGGGTAGACCACTCTTGAAACTGCGTCTGACACTGCGCCGGCGTCATGCCATACTGCGGCTTCGAATCATTAACAACCCACAACAACGGAATGACTTTCATGTTGATGTCCGTCTGCCACTCGCCAGGATCGTTGCCCGCGCCTCCGTCGTAGCATTGCAGGTACATGCGATCGAGCAGACCTGTCGTGTTGCCGTTGACCTGGCTGACGACAGATTGCCAGAACGGAATGTTGGTGTATGGCGCTCCCGAGTACTTATAGCCAATCTGGCCGAGCATTTTGGCAAAGGTGACGGTGCTGGGCACATCGTAAAGCGATTCGTCGTCATTGTTGATGCCATCGAGATTCCAGGCTTCCTTGAGCGCGGCGAGACTCTTGTAAAGCAGGGTGTTTGGGCCGGTTCCGTTGGCGTTGATCATGTCGCGGATGAGGGTGGCAGGGCCCACGGTTGCTTCTGTTCGAGTAATTTGCGTGTCTCCGGTTTTGTAGCCTTTGATAAGGTCTGCATATTTGTCGCCGCCGACATACACACCGTTACTGACCAGCGTCACATCTGGTGAGCCTCCTCCAAGTGCTGAGAGTGGATAGACAAGGTCGCTGTTGTTCTGAAAGTCAAGGGCGAAGACCACCGCTGTGTTGAACCCAGACGTTTTGATGGCGGTGTTGTTGGATAGAGCAGGGTCCTTGAATAGGTAGATGATCTTGACGTCCTCGTCCTGGGCGATGGCGGTAGTGTAGAATAGTGTAGTGAGTACTGCCGCCTTGGTAAGGCTAGTCAAGCTCCTGAAGGAGACCATATTGTATGCTCTCAGATTTCGTCTCTCGATTGAGCGTACGAAGAGACATCGTGGCTGTCGACGTTCCCTTCCTATTTATCTTTGTCGCCGAGTCGATAAAGACGAGATGCGACCGTCTCATCTTCAGGTGTCTTCGCCGGATAAAGGTGGTCGTTAGGTGGCCTCGATAGGCATGGTGGACCTTCGATTCGGCCAAGCTTCGATGTGATCGACAATCTTCCGTTACGAGGCATTTAGCTCGCCTTGAAGCACCTGTGGGGAGACGTTGCATTGCTAGCATTGCCACACTACCCTTATACTCCCATTTTGTCGTTGCATCTTCACGCACCTCCCGCTTTGTTAGATATCGTTGCAACCCTGAAGGTCAACGTGAGTCTACCACTCGACTTTATCAGAACTTTGAGGGCACGTCGCAGAGGGGTCGGTAGTAATCACTTGCAGCCGACAATGGAAAAAATTGGATGTTTCGACGAGCAATACGAGGGTCAGGCAAGTGTATGACAGGTTTCGAGCAGTGAAGCCTCAATTGCAACTCCTCTGTTTCGTCTTCTGCATGCTGCTAACAGCCGTATTCAGCCCGAGGATCGGCCTACGTTATTGTGTCTTCATCGTGTCCGCACTCTTCGCGTCCGGAATGGTGCTATTGTCGACCTGAGCGCAGTCCCGGACCTCAACGACGCTGACCATCAATGTGTATGAAGCCCTCGGATCTGCCATATAATGGAAGCAGCTGTCTGGCACATCGCTGGCAGTTCGAAGAGGTCCAATAAGTGTTGCTGTTGTCGTGTCAGCTGTGTTTCGATCACCCTGATATCTTTTGTGCGTATGCTTACATATCGCTGAACACTCTAAGCCAACCACAACGTCGGCTGAGTCCTTGCGCCCTCTCGCAGACTGCGCTTTCCTGCTGTATCAGAATCTGTACCTAAACTCATGGGTATTAGGTAGTAGTACAGCGAAAGAAGGTCGAAACAAGAATCTTTCGAAGATACGAACCTGTCTGTATCAAATCTATGCATATCCTATTTTCAAAATTCCGGTCCTCCTTATCATATCACACAAATGCTGCCCGAAAAGTATGATGAACGCCAGGAACGCATCCCGCTCGCTAGAAGAACCATCTCATTCGAAACCAAGAAATCTCAAACTCCTTCTCTTCCTTCTCTCGTTGTCCTCACACCCTCTTTACTCCTCCAACTCATACTCCAACGTATGATCCTCACTGCATTCGTTGCAAAAGTACCGACTTAGCCCCTCGCATGTCACGACCTTGTTCTTGCACATGTCGATCGTCCAGACGTCGACAGAGTAGCCTGAGAGGTAGCGATTGGCGCAGAACTCGATGGTGTCGGAGAGGATGTAGTAGTCGTGGCCGCAGTAATAGAAGAGATATGTATAAGAACACATTGCCGTTTCTTTCGTTTTGGGTAGGTGCGAGCCGGTCGCTTTGGAGGGTATGAGGTCGTGGAAGCGAGTGTGTATGTGTGCACGGTGGGGGCTCGTCAAGAGCGTATCGTAACTGGAAAGACTGGCTGTAAGCAAAAGCTGAAACGAATCGTGCAGAGAAGATCGAGGCTCAGGGAAGAAGCATACCTCTTCTTCGCTGCCAACACCCTCTCCAGCCTGTAATCTCCAGCAGCCACAGCTCTCTTTGTCTGAACAACGTGCCGAATGCCCTGCAGCCACGTGAGGTCAATGCAGCATATATCAAACGACAAAGAAACACAATCGAGCACGAGATGTCCTGTCTATACTTATACCCTCACCTTATCTTTATCTTACCTCCGCCTCGGCAGCTGAGGCCACCTGAGTAGCACGATACAGCCTTTGTCTAGGATCAACCCACCCGAAGGTCGGAGCTGATATGCGTGTGATGGGAAGAGTGAGGCGTGGTCACCGGCGTCGGTTCGAACCGAGTCTTGAGTTTCCACACCGCCGCCGGGGTTCGTCGGCGGCGGCGGGCTTGCGTGAGGAGGATCATCCTGGAGGGAGGAGAGCGTGCTGCGACGAGGTCTGCTGTCTCTTGTTGTAGACGTTGTCTTCGAACTGCATTTGTCTCGATGGAACACACCAACGCGTCTTCGCATCGCAGTCAACTAGCTTGTCGTCCGGATACTGATCACGCGAGCTTCCATGTCTCCATGAACCGCGAGCTGAAGTCAACACGGACGGGATGCAGGGACGGCCGTGCGTCGGGAGATCGGCGAAACTCTAAACCTAGACTTCCCCGACGTCCCTGCATTCCTTATCAACGCCGTGAAAGGCACCTCATGACTTCGACTGACCAAGCATGGAGAGCCCACGAATTGGAAGCCTGCAGCGCTCACCGTAAAAACCACGTTGGGATGGGCGAACGAGTACAGCGAACGCTTGAACCAAACTCGTTGGCAACCTTGTGCCATTGATGTCTTTCTGTCTGTGTCCATCTCTGCCTATGCTACAACTGGTGTGAAGGTAATGAAGCAATACTCTCCTGGAGTCCTTGCTATCTCATCCATCCATGTTCTCCGTATGTTCCGTATGTTCCGTATGTTCCGTATGTTCCAGAAGCCTTGCTAGAGAGCCTGTGCTCTTGCTTCAAATTCCGTAGGAGCTTCCGCCGATAACTCATCTGGGTATCGCTCTGGGTGAAGAAGAAAGTGCCGCCGGATTCAATCCAATATGTCTCCCATGACTTAGAATGTCTGTCTCCTCGTTTTCGCTTTTCGCCTTTCCTGTTCGTGTTCGTCTTGTGCTCGATTCATGTCATATCCTGGCTCTTGATAGCAATGCGAGTCCAGTGCTGTCGTTCGTCTCTTCATTCGTCCTCTTTTCATCTCGTGTCGTTTCTTGGCCTTCCTGCTTTTACAATGGGCCCAAATGCGCTGGTGAAAAGCGCGCTTTCGTGATGTTGAAGAGCTCATTCGCAAACGTGACCTCAGGATCAGCAGTGCCGACAGCCACATTCATTCCCATAGGCACGTTGGCCGCAACACCACCGTTCGGAGCACCGCTGCCATTGTCGCTGTGCACCGTAGTCTCACTATTTACTAGGATGCCGCCCCAATTCTCAGCCGTGCGCGATCGGTCGCTGCCGCTAGATGAGTTCGATCCGTACGTGGGCTGCCGATCGACGAGCTCAATCGTCGAAGAGTACTCGTCGGTGGGCTCAGCGATGCGCTCTTCGAAGCCGCCTTTAACAGCGTTATTACTCGTCGTGACGGCCCTGATAGGCATGGTCGGCAAGTTAAATGAAAGCTTCGCCATGCGGTTTGGCTTCGGCTTGCGCTTGGCGAAGATGGGACCGAACGTCTGATGAATGTCGTGGACGAGGTTGGCGTGGTCAGGTGAACCGGTGTAGCAGCGATGACGAGCGTCGAAGAACGACTGTGGCGTGCGGACGAGGTTGGTGTGGTCGAGCGAGGCATGCATATCGGCCATGACTGTGAAAGCGTAGAGGTATGTCTCTTCTTGGACCCCGTACGAGTAATGCGCAACTAGCCGCTTGGACCAGAAACGAGCCTTTCTGACCCAGGATTCTGGGAGGTGCTGGGTCAATGTCGAGACTGCCATGTAAAGCTCGTGCTCGAAACGCTGCTGTCGTGGATCGCTGGTCAGACTTTGATCTCTTATACTATGACAGTCGAGTGCTTCCAGCGCCGACTTCGCATCCATGCCGTCAAGCTTGTCCAGTATGGTAGTCTGCCAGGGCTCCAGAATCCCGTCCGAGAGCTTGACATCCGGCAGCTGATCAGGTCTGTCTTTCTTGACCGCCACGTCGAAACCCTTGTGGTGGGGCTTTGAGATCAAAGCGAAAAATGCCAGATACGTGCCTGGCTTTTCACCCATCCGCAGGTTGTCCACGTAGTGCTTCACACCAGAAATGTGTGCTTCAAGCGTCGGCAGCGGAATTTGCATGGCGTTGGAAATGTTCTTGCCAACTTGCTGAACGTTTGCAAACTTGAAGCCAGCATTGAGAAGCTTATCCGCATCCGCCTGATCGACCGTGCGTGTGATGAACATGACTTGACCCTCGCCAAACAGGCTGACCTTTGAGGCCTCGCTGATAGTAGACGTCGAGTATCGATTGCTGGTCAGGGTGCTGCGCTTGCTGCTCTTCTCCTCCTTTCGAAGTACGCCAGTCTCGATGATCTTGTCGTAGAGCACCCCAAGCTTCTCAACTGGCCAATTCATGGAAGCGGCAAGTGCTGCTGCCGCCGTGCAAAAGCGTTCTTGGAAAACAATTGCGTTGTTGGCGTAGGTCTCTTCATCGTACATCGCACTCGACTGCGAACTGCCTGGTCGTGAGTCTTCTACGACCACGCTTGTACCTCCATGTGCGCTGAGGTGACTCTTCATTTTTGGGATCAAGTCACCAACGGCTTGCCAGTTGTGAGTGACTCGAAACAACTGGTGAAACACCGGCTGCGCCTCATCGAACTCGTCGTCGAATGTGCGCTGGTTGTACTTGCGTGTAATCTTGCGAGATGGCAAGTGACCTTCCGTGGTGACGAGGAAACGGTCAAAGAAGTCGAATACGAGACACGCAACTGTGATGTGCTGCGACCGGTTCTTAAACATGCGCCTGCGCCATTGAGTAAACATCAAGAAGCAGAAGACGAGGATCGCCGCAGTTGCGCACAGCACTCCTGCGATGATGACCTGCGAGTCTCGTGACTTGACGTCGGCTCTGGTGTTGAAGTGTCGCAAGGTGTAGGTGCATTGTGTAGCTGCGCTGAAGTGCATGGCACAAACTCCACCCGCAAGAAATAACGCACAGACAAGTCGCTTCCACCATGAGCTGATCCATCGCTCCCTCCAGTTGTAGAAGAGACCGAGTACTGCCAGACAGGCTACGATGGCAAAAAAGAAAGACAGGGCCATGTAGTTAGGGCTGTAGGTGAGGGCGTAGTTCGAAATGCCAAGGTTCGCAATATAGTGCATGCCGACAACGGACAGACCTGCGAAAGTGCCAGTGAAGAATTGCGTTACCCAGTGTAGCCATGGCTTTTGGGTCGTGAGCTCGGCAAGTGAGAAGGCAGCGACCAGGCCGAAGATGGGGCACAGAAGCGAAATGATGGTGAACTTGGTATGGTAGACGAGCTGTATCTCTGGCTGACCATGGTCGAGGACGATGGAACGGTTGCCAATGAAATGCATGCACCAGATGCCAACGAGGCTCATTGAAACAGCGCACACCAAGGTCTCGAGCCTATCTTTGAGTCAGCGATAGTCGTATCGATGTCTTTGCTAAAGGGTTTTACCAGCTGCGCCATGATAGCAGAGCCGTTCCACGGCGGTGCAAAATCTCGATGGTCAGGCCGCAGCCGCAAAGGCTGGCAAAGAAAGACGCCGCGACGATTCCAGGGCTGAAGTGACTGGATACAACGTCACCAGGCTCGAAGGAATCCATGTTGGGTTGTGATATGGCCTATGTTTGTTCTAGAAAGTGTCAGCCGGTTCTTCCAAAGTTGTCACTCGTCACGACATCGCTGGCAAGGCAACGGCGTGGCGGAGTCGAAGGCGCGTTGGTGTCGAAGGTGTCGAAGGTGTCAAAGGCGTTGTTGGTTCGAAGGGAGGCAGAGCGCAAAGTGATAGAGACATTAGACTTTGGCCAAGCAGACTAGCGTGAGTGAAGTGAAGATTGCAGCACTCGCAGTGCTCACAACTTGACGATCGCGCAGGCAGCAGCATCGAGATGCTGGAGAGAACATACCTCACATTCACTCAAGTGCTTCACTCAGTAGAGCCATCCGAATGGCCGCCGATATTATAGCCAATGCGGTAGTCGAGCCAGCGGCATGCTCCAAGCACGCAGAACTCCAATCGATACCAACAACCGAGACCGAAAGAGCGTAACCCGAACCCAGTCGTCGCCGAGGTGAAGAGGTCGACCGCGGGCGCTGTGAAGTCATTGCATCGTCTTCGAAGAATGTGATCAAAGGTGTCGTAACGTCCTGTCTTCAGGCCAGCAGGTGTCGAATATCGAGAAGACGTATCGGCTCGGCGCGAAGCCCCAAAGAAGATATTCACGCCAAGATGGAACGGCTGCGAGTAGTAAAGGCTACAGGGAAAATGTCGTTGTCCTCAGGAAATATGGTTGGATGGATGTGCCCCGGATTGGCGACCGTCCGCAAGGGAGCCGTATCGAGCGGTGGTACAGCGCTCAAGGTGTTTGCGACGTCAGGGATGTGAGGATGGAAGGGTCAGGTCTCAGTTGGTACAGATGCGGGCGACTGCATGCTCGTTGTTTCCCGAGCTGATCGAGGTAAGGCACGAAGTAAGTCAGAGGTGCGTTTTTGACAAGCAAGTACAATGGCCAGACTGATAAGTGCGAGCGACAATGGCGCTCGGTCAGGACGGCAGAACCATGCCGTATTGTGTGGACGCTTCAAGTAGTGCTTGTCCTGTTGGGTCGAAAAGCCAGACGCCCAGTGCAGCAGGAAGCAGCCGGCGTCAACGATGTGGAAGTGTCGTGGCCTCGAATCCACACCCAACACACTAGCATCGCCGAAAGCCTGGAATCCGCTGGGAGCCCCTCGTGGCGTTGGTGGGATGGCGGAAGAAGCAGCACAGAACCAAACGGCGGCCAGCCGGACGAAGCATTGTGCAGGCAATTCTCCATACAAGCGGATCTCTCATTGGGCTGCCGTTTTCGAGCCACAGCTCGGCTAATTCGCTGCAGTGGTGAAGGTGGGTGCTGGGATGCGAGTGAGAGGTGTGTGCGACAAATGCGCCCTCTCTCTTCCTAGGCCGGCTGCAGCTCGGCGGCTGCGAGAGATCGCTTTTGGTGGCTGCTTCGCTCGCGTATCGCATCGTGCTTGGCCGGGTGAGACACAGCCGACTTCCAACTGGCGCTACGATACGCCTCTTCATGTGGGAGCTGGTCGATTCCCGTGAAGAGTCAATTCACTTGTCTCTGTGTGCAGGGGATGAACTGACTGATGCTTGCGCAAGGAAGCGTCGACTTCCCATCCCTACTGCTCATCCGTCCATCCGCGTCTATTCGTATCCCGCAGCCGATCCCAGGCTGTGCTGGGCTTGCAGGTGGGTAGCGAGAGTGGAGAACAGTGCGGAGATATTCCCAAATGCAACACGCGAAGACACGCGCGCTGAGGAAACAATGATGAACAGCGATGCAGATAGATGGAGTCAGTCCCACATACAAACCCGAATGCACGACATCGCGTCACAGCCGGGACTCCATGTGTAGGCGAGGAATCACAAACACGCTCATGCTAGTCGTGTCGCTCAGGCCGGTGTGACCTCAGACCTCGCACTGCAAAGAATTGGATGCGAGGTGCATTGTGGAGTGGGCGTTCGGCCAGGACAATGCCATTATCCTCGCCATTTTCTCACCCAACCGAGCAGCTGTCCGGAAATTCGCTTCCTCAGCGAAGGCGCCGTAGTCACACGTGTCGCTGTCTTTGGCGTTCGGTCGTGAGGACTTGCCTCCGTGTTGAGATCTCGAGGGAAGCGATGATGGGAACAGAGCGCCAGTGTCTGCAGGTGTTGATGATGAGGTTGGATAGAGTTCGGCGGCACGACCACAGATTTCCTGCCCGCTTCGATAGCGCAACGAAGTATGGAACTCTATTTGGCGGATCTCTGGCCTCGACATCCGGGCCAGACAGTCGAAAGGCAGTGGGGAATTGTTCTGGAATCGGTGGAGGTCTCTCACGCTGTGCTTCGACCACTCGTGCATGGAAATCCTCCGACGCCTTCGCTATATGGGAATCAACTCATCCATCTCCATTTCCGCATCGGCTTCCTGCACCAGACACTCGGTTGGCATGAGCCACTCTTCCGGGCCTGAACACGAAGCCACATCCATGGACTCATCGAGAATCATTGAGCCATCGCTATCGCATACAGACAAAACTTCATCATCCTCTTGAGATAGCTCCACGTGGAGTCCACGTTTATCTTCCGCCACGTGCTCTAGAGTATGTTCAAGGACATGGTTCTCGGATGCACCAAACCCTTCCCATAGTAGATTCGTAACATGCCCGGCGTCTGGATCCGGTGTCAGAGGCTCCTCATCCAGCATCGAGTCATCGCTGTCAGACATCAAATCATCGAAGTCTTGGGCCTGTGCAGTGCATGCGCCGAGCGTCGACGAGCCCGTCCAGATATCGTCTTCGTTGTCCAGCTCGTGGCCAAAGGAGCGGGTAAAAGGCTTTATAGGACAATCGCTATCTTTGTCGAACAGCTTGCGCTGCATTGTTTCCCACAGTCGTTTGGCAACAGATTCTTGTGCACTTGAGCGAGAGCCCTCTTCAGTCGCTTGACCACTACGTTCAGGTCCAACATTCGAGGAGTAAGCTTGTCGGTGGAGCTCTGCAAGCTTTGAGCGTAAGACTGGATCTTGGGCTTCTATATTGCAGATTTTTGCAAGCGCATGGCTTACTGTGGGCAAAAAGACTGCGCGACTCGACACAGCCACCAGGTGATCTGAAGACCACAAGGCCGGGAAGCAGTCCGCTAGATGCTTGAAGGATTCATTCGAAACAACCCGAACACCTTTCGGAAGTCGACTCGGGTGGGAAGTAATAGCAAGCCGTAGCGCAGCACCAAAGATCTCGAGCAATGCTTCGTAGGCTGCAGAGGGCTGCTCGCCAACGTTCAGATCACCAGTGCTGTATGATCGTTTTCGAAAGGTGCTGCCGACGGTCATGTCTTCCTCTATCCTGTCTGGACTTGATCGGCTAGCCTCAAAGAGCATGTCCGCATGGTCGCTGTCTGCACTCTCAGGGACCGGACTCGTCTTCGATCTGCGACACAGACCACCGGCTTTCTCGTAATGTGATTTCGGATGGGCATTGTATGTCAAAACCTCGCTGAGACTGGGTTCTAGCTTCCGCCGCTTTCGAGACGCTGTTCTCGAAAACCGCATTGCAAGATGTACCGAGTTAAGCTTTACGATCTTCACGCCGGATGGAGGGGCGCGGTCGTGAGCTGGCACTCCAAACTCAAGCTTATGCAATTGGCGCTTCGTAGGCTTCGTGACGTGATGCTCCAGATGCAGCGTAATGGAGGCTCTGTCTGTACCAGTGGTCGTGTGTCGTATCGAGGCTGGACATAGAGGAAGTCGGTCCCATTGCTAACTCGGGTCAGCTTCGTGTACCAACTTTCGGTAGCGAGGCCATACCTCTGCTACACCAAGCTGCTCGGAAACAGCGCTGCCCAAAGTTTCCATGCAGACCTCAGCGAAGTCACCATCGAAGATCAAGCTGATAGATAGATGGAAATAATGGCCCTTCTTGCACCACGGCCTCCCTATCGTTGTTAGTCCGCATGGATCAAGTTCGAGACCCTCCTCGGGCGAAGCAATTTCGGCGTGACTGGTGAGCTGAAGGTGTAGACCTGAGGCAGTTGATGCCAGGCCGAGCTGACCCAAATCGACGCCTCTCGATGCCATTGTCAGGCGTCATGTCTGTCGCGCAATGATTGGCAATGGTGTTGATGATGGAGGATGGGAGGACGTGATGTGGTGGACAGCTCAGAGTGAGGACACGATGTCGGCAGAACTCGGGAAGGCGTGGCACGTGCGTCTGAATCCTGAGACAACGACTGCGAATCCTCCTCAACTCGTGTGATCGAACAAGTTATGTAAACGAACATCAACGCCTGCTCGTAGCTGACGTTGGTCATCTGAACTTCTCGCATCGTCAAACTATGGCTGCCAGGAGCCCGCTGCTGCGATGTCTCTCGCGAGCGAAGCCGCCGAGTCTACGCACTCACAGCCTCTATCAACCTTTCTCCAACTCAGCACGTATACAAACGGACGGCGTCTTTCGAGCCTTGACGAACGAGCGAGTTGCAGTGCCCTGGGTTGAAGCATTCAATCGACAAAAAGCGTTGGGAAGCGATGCTCGACAACAACCTGGCCAACCGCAGACACCAAAAGATCGTGATCTTTCTCCTCGGAAGATGTCCGACTCATATCACAGCGTTGTTCGTACCGTGAGCATGCGGTCGTGCCAGCTCACTGACTGATATTCAGCCTTAGATCCTTCCACTGGCGCAGGATCCATGGCTACTGGACACATACATGAATGCATCTGGCCACATTCGCATAGGGACGATCCTTATGGACTTAGATGCCTTGTCGGGTGTTGTAGCGTACAAGCATACGGGAGACAGCGTCACAACAGTAACAGCAGCCTGCGACCGGATCACGATCAATCATCCTTTGACCGAAGTTTGCGATCTCGAATATAGCGGCCGTGTTACTTACGCGGCTGGTGGAAGCAGTTCGGAGATCACCCTCCAAGTTGCGAAAGCTCCCAAAGCTGGTGCAAAGGTCAAACCCGAGGACGTGATGATGACTTGTCAATTTACTATGGTGTCTCTGGATCCCGGCACGAAGAAGCCCGTCAAAATCCCAGCCATCCAGCCCGAAACAGAAGACGAGAAGCACATTTACGATCAAGGCGAGAAGAACAGCAAACATCGGAAAGAGTTGCTGCAGCGATCTCTGCTCAAGCAGACACCTAATGATGAGGAGAGCGATCTAATTCACGCCATCTGGCAACGGCAACTCAAATATCACGACCCGAATGACCCTCTCCGCAAACCGACGAACGTCCACTTTATGGATGCCACAAAGTTGACCACCGCCAGTATTATGCAGCCACAATGTAAGTTTGAAGCGTACCGTCATCATCTAAGACACGCAAGCATCATGTCTGACATCCATTCTTGACAGATCGAAACCGTCATCAATTTATGATCTTTGGTGGCTATCTGCTCAAGCAAACATTCGAACTGGCTTTCTGCTGTGCGGCGAGCTTCGCACACACTCGCCCAACTTTCGTTTCTCTGGATCCTTCTACATTCCAAAACCCAGTACCTGTCGGCAGCGTACTCTACCTTACCGCAACAGTCGTTTTCACAGACCCTCCGCTGGTGAACGCGGAATCTGACTCGCATGGGGACGGTGAGGCGACTCAAACCCGTATCCAGGTACGCGTGGACAGTAAAGTCAGAGACGTCGAGCACGGACAGGCGAAGCCTACAGGACAATTCAACTACACCTTCACAGTGGATAAAGACATCAAGGTAATGCCTCGATCGTACTCTGAGTTCATGATGTACATCGACGCCAGACGACGAGTCAAGCGAGTCATTGAGAGTGTGAAAGAAGGTGAAACAGACAGCGGAAGGCAGGAGAGGGTTACAGAATGATATCCCACAGCCAGTGTTGTCTTCAGGTCGCCAAAGCGGCTACCAAGACATCCAACCCACTACAAGTTGTACTCGCATTTCCACCTCCAAATGGTCCCTTCCAATTCACGCCCACCTCCCCTTGCCCATCACTTGCCATCCCCCAGGCGCTCTCCGCGTTGCGCCTCAGAAAGTCGCCATACTCCTGTCCATCGCCAGCCCCAATGGCCTTCATCAGCTTCGCCAAATTCCTCACAAAGATGCCCTTGAACTGCGTCCGATCTGAATCACAGCCAACCGAATGCGACTCGCACTCCTCATGCAGAATCCCATCCTGGTCACTAAGCTGGGCAATCGCAGCCGAAGCGATCGTTCGTGCGGTGGAGAGGTACGAAGAATCGCCTGTCGCGGTGGAAAGCTCGATCAGACCGCCGAGAACGACGCCCTGGTTGTACGTCCAGACCACGCCTCCGTTGTTCTGACATGTGGATACATCTAAGCCGTCGTTGATGGTGTTGCCCTGGTTGATCATACCGCTGGCTTTGAACCACTCCCATTGCTTTCTCGCGATGTCTCTATACTGCCCTTGTTTACCGTTCTGTACGCGATTGGCGAGGTGTGCGGCTACGCTCAAGAGGAGCTCGTTGGGGATTGCGTTGACGTAAGTATGGGCTTTATCCCACCAGATGCCTCCCTGGGCTTGACCTTTGTTGCTGCAAGGCGTTTGGCCGAAAGTCGTGAGCATTTCAGTGAGGATGGACTCAGCAGTGGAGAGGTAGCTTGACGTGGAAGTGAGGTCGTAGGCGGCTATGAGGGCGAGAGCCCACCAGCCGTCGTCGTCGTAGAAACTTCGAAAGACAAGGTGTCAATATGGTTGATCAGATGTGAGACGGGATGAGGGTGACTTACTCATCCACGAAGCCAGAGTGTGTCTTGGGTGCCTGGGTCAAACTGTTTGACATCACGTTGATAACATCGTTCTTCACATTGCCGTCGATTGTTGCGAGAGCTGCTATCGTTGCAAGACAGCTCCCGCTGTTCCACCACTGGTCCGACCAGAGCCCGTTCGATTGATCGTACCATTGCTGTAGGCGTGTGTAGACTGTCTCGGCATTGCCAGTGGTCACGTCTCGAGCAATGAAGTCGCTGACGGGAATGCATAAACAGACAGGCACAAGCAGGCCAATGTGCTGAATAGTCGATATTGTCCACATTCTGTGCAGACTTCTTCAGCAATGCACGAATAAGTTCGAAGAACAGAGCAAAGAGACCACCAGGAACATATTTTATACTTGCTTTGACAAAGTCATGATTCTCTTCCGGCTGGATGGCACCTGCGCGCTGGCAGTGCAGCATCGCACGCGGCACTCCGAGACGGACGGTGAGCAAACAAACAAGATGGAAGGAAAGAGTTCAAATAGCCTTTCCCTCCGCTTTTGTTCGGTTTCGAAGGCAGTCGTCTCCGTTCCGCTACCCGGCTTGTGTGTCGTCAATAACCAAGTTTTGTGTACGCTGTAACAATGAACGACGTTCTGCATGAAGTCTCGTTCATATATTCCGCGCCTTCGCGTTGTGAGGTTGAGGTATTCGGAGCGCGTGAGGGATGGTGTCCTTCACAGTATGGATCATGAACAATGCTCCGTCCTTCTATATGATGTGTATTCCATGTCATCGATGTCGCTCAATTGCATGTAGCTGAGGGGTTGTCGTGGAAGACATCGGCTCTTCGATCCAGGCTGATCCATGCTCATCAACCCTTTCGAAGCGGCGGCTCTCCACACCTCTCTACCGGGCCGACAAGAAGGTGTCCTTGCAATCGACCACGCGGCTCCGCTTGTAAGGCCCTTAGATACGATGAGTATAGACAGCGATTCCAGGTCTATATTGTTGACCCTGACTTCTTTCGGCTAAATTCGAGCGTGACATGGAAGATGGCGTCCGAGGCTCGAAGATCAGGTTGTCGCTTCGTACCACGCTTGATCAAATAGTCGTGTTAAAATCCGTCTGAACACGAAGTGGAGTAGTCGAAGGTGAACGAGCCACCGCGGGAAAGCGGGCTGACATGAGCACGTTCTTCTTTATTTGTTGTTGGAGTCTACATGCTCGTTTGTCAGTGAATATATATACTATCCTGCCTGAGCAGACGGTCCACGGCTTCCTGCACCCTCTCACGCTCGCCTTCAGGGACGTCTTGCCACCGTACCAGGATCTCATCCCACACTTCCAGCATTCGCTTGCTGCCAGTGCACTTATAGAAGGCGTGCACAGCTGCCAGTGCCAGGCCTTTTGCGAAATAGATTGGGCGCTGGAGCTCGTTGGTATCGCAGTCTTCGGATTTTCGACGCTCGGCATCTTCCTGGTCTTTGGCGGTTTGGTTTTGACTTTGATCGTACATCATGGCGCCGAGCATGTCAGACATGTGTTCTTCACCATCGACACTGGCTGTGCTTTCAGGTGAAAGGTTTGTATCAGGCTCCGGTACGGGTGGTAAAGAGGCTGTCACGATCTCTACCCATAAGTCTTCCAGACTCCTTCGACTCCACGCAGAAAAGGCGTATCCACCGTGAGTCCAGAAGCCGCGCAGGATGTGAACGTAGACACTTCCATGCACATGATGTTGATTCTCCCTCATCTCAGCAAGCAGCTCGCGAATGTTGTCGAGGTTCCCAGAAGTATAAGCATGGTGCTTGATCAATAGCGCATAGGTGCTGGAGTCCGGCGCAATAGGGGTAGCCTTCTGCACCTCTTCACGTCGCTCATCGGCGGAAAATACAGCCCCGAAGAAAGAAGATTCGTGTTGCTGCTTCTCCTGTCGAAGTTGGTCGCCGGTTTGGTCCAGAATTCGAGCGAGCCGCCTCTTACTGCGCCAGTCCTTCAGTGAAGCCACCCCGAATTTCTGCTCGTGCAGTGCTTTCATGCGTAGGAAGACGTTCTCTGCTGCCGCTGGTTCACCTGACCGGATGAGAGATAAGATCACACAATTCATGATAGAGGTATCAACGATTTCGCCAGCGTTGACCAAGTCTCGAAAGGCATTCCGTACCCCGTCGCCATCTCGTTTGACGCCAGCATAGTATATCATGCTTGCTCGAAAATACCGGTTGATGGGCAGATCTCTTGATCTCAGCTCTGCGTAAATGGTATCCGCGAGGGCGTAGCGTCCAGCACGTACGGCAACACCAAAAAGGATGTTGAAGGTGACACTGTCCGCTTCATGTCCCGCGTTCTCCATGCGCATCCACGTTTCGACGGCCGACTTGACTTCATTGCTCGTTGCCTTGCGAAGCCAACGTGCTGCATAGGCAATGGCGCCGTTCCATGTCTCTCTACTCAGGTGCACTCCTTCTCCCACGCACTCGTCCAGAAGCGCAAAATATCGTTGCATTGTAATCTGCGAGTCCTTGAATTGAACCCAGGAGAGCTGTCTGAAGAATCGATTGAGGACATAATCGTCGAGGTATCGTGGGCGCGGCGATTGCAAAAGTTGGTACATCTCCCACATCTTGTCGTGAGAGATGCGACCCAATGGCTTTTTGATCAGGTGGACGAAATTCCTGATGTTGGCTGCATGCAGAGCATCTTCAGGTGGTATGATCTCTCGCTGTCCACGGGTACGACTGAGCTCTTCTAGAGGAGTCATGACCAAGCGTGGAGCCAGTGGTTGGTGTTTTGGCTTTTTCTCTTCATGCTCGAGCTTTATGTCGAACCCAGGGTATGTGTTTACCAACTCCTTATACTCATCGCGAGATATTTCGGGCAGAGCTGGAACTTCGGCGGCTGCTGCAGCGCTTTGTTTCTTCGGTGGTTGTGATGAGAGCCATCTCTTGCCCGTGTGGTGAGGTCGCCTCTTGTCTTGTTTGACTAAAGGTCTCCAAGTTGTTCTCTCAGATAGCTGACGCTCAGTTCTGTGCTGTCGACACGACGAAGCTGCGACTAGGGAGCGAATGAAGAGGTCTTCGAAGCTGCCATCTGGCCCCCTGCCAGACTCTGCAGCTTCTGATCTATTGTCACCGCGGCATCGTGGTTTGGGTACATGTTTGTGCTCTATTCGAACGCATTGTCGTCGTTCTCGTGTGGCCAATGTCATAGGTCGAGATGCTATCGTCGAGGGTGAGGGCAGAGACTTGGGCCGGAGCAAAGGAGCGAATCGGGACATGAAGCGCGCAACATGATGCTAGCGACTCCATCAAGCCCGCAATGGCATCGCTGGCTCTCGATCGAGTCGAAGATGGCAATCAAGTGATGGGTCGAATGTCGCGTGAGACCTCCACATCGCAAAGTTCGTCTGAGATGGATGTGACACACGCATATGTTTCGGCCTCCGTACATCACCTCCGCGGCGACGACATCTCCCGTTCCTGAACATCCGATGAAACCTGTGTGAGATCTATTCACTCACAGCGACACCTGAAATTGCGCCCAACGATGTTATACGGCTGAACATACGATATCGTGACGAATTATCTTCGGCCACAATGGGCCGCTACAACCTCGCCGCGCAAAACGTGCAGAAACACGCCTCGCAACTCCTCCATGCGAAACGGATACCAGCACCTCCTCCCTGGTACGATGTCATCGGCGCCACCCCTCCCAGCACACGGCTCGTGCGTCAGCCTATGCAGCGAGCTCAGAAACCAGGCGCAAGACCTCCCAGAAAGAGGAGTCGGCTTTTCCAGCCATTGAACATCACATACGAGGAGGACAAGTTGAGGTGGGAGTATTTCAATGATCACCCATGGGAGTTGGCGAGACCTCGAGTGGTATTGGAGAATGATGGACGAGATCATGAGAAGTGGGATTGGAGTATTCCGTTGGACGCTGCTCTAAACAGGCCGAAGGCTGGTGAGGTAGATCAGTTTGGGAGGAGGATAGATATACTGTGGGATCGCACAATGGTGACACAGTCTGCGAGGCCGCTAAATGGAGAGTCGTAGGTGTACTTGGCGAGATCTTAGATGAAACGTCGTGCTGATGATTTGGTGCAGGGTCATTCAAAGACAGAACTACCTCCTTCGTGCGGGCATGCGACCTGCCGCCGCCTACGACCAGGCCCGAAAAGAGCTTTACCGTCAGCGCCACGCTAAAGAAACAGAAGCCCGGGTGGCACGGGAGGAAGCCCAGGCAACAGGCGCATACTTTGGTCCAGGCCCGCTCCAGGTTGGAATGCAGCTCGAGGACCAGGCCTACGAGGACTGGAAGGTTTGGGCAGAGAAGGAGATCGTGGCTCAGAAACAACTACAAGGATCAGCGTACACGGGTACAGAGAACGAGAGTGCGGATCTAGAGATTCAGGAGCCGGAGCAGGAGGAGCTTCAGGCGGTTAGCAGTCAGATACCTGCGACCAAAGCCGGGCAGACCGCACAGGGCGGTGCAGCTATACATCCGTGAGGTTGGATGGATATGTAAGATACCCCTGGCATACGGATGGGCCTCCGTTACGTACAGGACTATGATTGCCGCGAAGGCCGCTACTTCGAAGCACCGCAGAGATGTTTGACTGTCGGATCCCGCTTTCATGTGACTGCCAAGGCGCCAGTTCCCTGTCGCTCGCGGCTTTAGCTCACGCTAGTCGTGTTTGCAGCAAACAACTGCGGTGGCAATCTTGTGTACAGAGTGCCCGCTCACAAAAGCGAACAGTCGATAAGTTGCAAGTCGACATCGCTGTGCCGTCCTGACCAGCAACCATGTCGGCACCACAATTTCACAGCATCCCTCGTGCCAGCTTACGCTCGCTGGCCCTTCCGAAGGATGGCCACATCACCGACGTGAAGCCTTTGGCGTCTTACAACTGGATCGAAGCAGCTACTCCTACGATCGCCGTCCCTGGCAGTCCTGCCGTGTGGACCAACATCAAGCAGCCTAGGCAAGTGGCCAAAGACAGCGGCCTCGTCTACATTGCACAGAACGCCGCCCGTCATCCAGACCATCCACTTGAGCCGCTGTTCCGTGCTGTGGATATCGAGCAGCCGAAGTTCGACATGGGCGCCGTCGACATCGTGAGCGACCGCAACAACATTCGCAAGCTCCTGTCGTTCGTTGACCCAAGCACGGCCAAAAGTGGTCTCGAGCCCTTCACTATCAATGTCGAGGTAGCCGGTCAGACAGCTATCTTCTGTCGTGACGAGGCGCTTGTGGAAGAGTTTTTGGGACCGAGGGACTTCAGAGGCTTTGGTCATGAGTTCGAGAAGCAGTATACGAAGAACGAGATCGCTGGCAGCACAGGTCATCACAGGATCATCAACTACCGCATCCATGATCTGAACATGGTCATTCGCCATGAGACTGATGGCTACGTGCGGGCTTCCGCCGCCGAAAACATCGCCGGTATGCTGGAGAAGCTGTCGCTCGATTTGCCTGGCGAGTGTTCCCCAACCCTCATTCCTGGTTCGAAGATGATCATCAAGAGAACCGGTCAGGGTATCCCACTCGCATCCACTCTCGAGATCAAGACTCGAGTCGCTCACAAGCCGCTTCCAATGGACGAGATTGCTGCCCAGCTGTGGATCTCACAGACTCCAAAACTTGTCCGAGCCTACCATACCAGAGGCTTCTTCCAAGCCCCCAAGGTCGAGGATGCTTCTGCCAGTATCAAGACTTGGGAGGAGGAACATCAGACGAGCTTGAGGACTCTGGCTGCACTACTGCGGAAGATGATAGAGGTGGTGAGACCTTATGGTCATGCCATCATCAAGTATGACGAGGTCAAGGGATCATTGGAGATCAGCAAGGTTAAGAGGGAGAAGAAGATGCTACCAGAAGATGTGTACGGCAAGTGGACGATGGTCGCATCTCCAGAGGACGACTGCGTGGGACCCGTTGAAGGTACTGTGGACGAGCCAGCAGCTCATGAATAGTCAGCGTTGCCTTATTCTGACACTAGCCGTCGATCAAAGTCAGTGTCGAGGAGGATCAGCGTAGTACAACAGTGTAGCTATACAACACGAAGACAAGGCCTATATGACGATCGGAGGTAGCCCAAAAAGCCATCCGATCCTTGTATTTGGCACCAATTCTGTTCTTGTCACAAGCTTTAGGCGGAAGAGCCATCCACAGTTGTAACGGCCATGTCATTTTGGGGCCTGGAATCTGCTGCTGCTTCCGCGTCCCGTTGCAATGGAGCCTAGAATAAGTTTGCCCGACGCAACACTCGTAGAACGGTCAGTCGAGTCCTGCACTCCTTGAAGAGAGTCAAGGCTTTCGAAAGAGCTATGCCACGCCAGATTCGACATGACGAGACTGGAGCTGAGGGAAGCGAGATGAATGACACAAACACCAGTGCATTTGCCTGTAAAGTCATTGGAGGCTACGCTCCTTGCTATATGCCGCTCATCAACTGGATGGAGTCTACGCTCCTTCTACTTTGCCACTCATCGACCTAGTCAGACCTCTTACTTGCTCCAGTATCGGAGACGATGCTCCGTCCTGCCTCAACCATCGCTGGTCTCAACCCTCTTCGATGTCCTTCAGTGCTCTTGCGTTATGGCCTCTGCGCGCAAACTTTCTCATCCGCACATTCCAAGCTTCGTCGCTGCTATCGGCACGGTGAGCCCTGCTACAAGAACCCCAGCATTGCTTCGTCTTGCCCTCGGCGTTGGGAATCTCGAAGACGCAGGTCGGTCGCAGGTGGATGACTCTCATGCTCAACTTGTGGTCCCAGTGAGTTACACCATCCCTCCCGTGGCTGCAGGCCGCATTGTCGCCGTTCTCCTTGATCCCATACCAGTACTTCTTGCAGATGTGGAGAGCTGCCCGGCAATGGCGCCCTCGCTTGCAGCCGACCTTTGAAGCCGGATCCCAAGGTCCATGGTTGGACAGGTTGGAATCGCACACTTGGTTGAGCTTCGCCACGGTGGGCATGTATGTCGACTTGACTGTGGGTGCCATAGTCGACGTGCTTGATGGCGCCGTTGGAGGGAGCGGAGCGCTCGTCTGCGCGAGCTGCGGGCCCAAGGCCGGTGTCGATGGTGCTGGTGGGAGAGGCGAAGCTCTCGGCGGTGCGAGTTGAGGTGTCAACAATGGGGTCTGGAGGTAGTCGTGCATGATAGTTGCGGCTGCTCGGTTTGCCAAGTCTTTAACACCGTCGTTCCACCTGTGACAAGTCAGCACTGACTGGGCTACAAATGTGGTGGCAGCGACCTACACCCGAGGATCAAGTGCCTCAAATATGGCTGCCAGCGACATAGTGGCGGTCGATAGGCCTTCTCGCAATGGACATCGCAATAGGTGCTCGATGAAGCCTTGGAGGTGGACTGTTCGCTCTGAATGGAACGTGGGCTCTACGGCCGCGGCATTGTCGTTGGCTGTCGGATGTGAGTAAGTGCTGCGTGTAGGATATCGGAAGACTTACGATTGAGGGAAGCCATGTTGTCTTTGATGATGCGGCGAGGTCGCACGCTTGACCGGTGTGGTGTGATGTTTGTGGGTGTGGCACAGAGAGAGATTGTTTTCGAGCTCTGTGTGGAAGGCAGGTACAAACGGCGATGACATGGGCTCGGCTTGGCGCGTCACGGGTCTATTCGAGCAGACCGATTCCGAAATTCTTAGAAGTGATCACCGTTCCCACACGCGCACTTGTCTACTCCAACGCGCGATCATACTGCGATAACAACGGAATCGCAGTTTCATAATATAGAATGTAGAGGCTCGCTGAAGGAGATCCACCACGTCGCACCTTCCGTGACAGCGCCTTGCACCTGCGCGAAGCACCGCACCTACCAAGTGACCGAACTCTTCAAGTGCGCTCGCGAGCGCATACGGCTATGCTCAGCTCACATGTATCTCCTAAGTATCCCCAGAGCATACTTGCCGATCTTGAGAATGAATGTTATCATTCACCAGTCAAGCGCGCTATTCACGGGACTAGTCCCAACAAGGAAGGAGCACTTTACATCACATTTCCGCCCCATCGCGCGTCCGTCACACTCCTTAGGTGTAGCCTCCACCATATGTCCGCGATGACAGCAGAGCCTGAGCTATCATCAACTTCGACGCGTAATGCGTTGATTCAACGTGGCTATCAGTCACTGTGCTGCAGCGCAGGCTCTTGGTTGGGCTTTGCCGCCTGAGCATGACATCTCTCAGCCATCTCTTGTCATCTGGATCGCCGTGCAGCCCCCCCTTGATCTGCTCCTTCGTGATTGCATTGGTCTCGGAAATTCTCTCGGCGAATAGGTCCTTCCCGCGGAAGCTTCCTCGGTATCCCTTGTTCAGTCTTATAAAGACATGGTGCAGCGTCCTTGGCTGCCGACACATCAGAGAACCTCCTGGGTATGTGAGGAGCCATTGTAGCAGAGCGTGAAAGGCGACGCTATCGTCCCATCCCGCCAGGCCAGGTGGGGTGCGAGCTTCTAGTATGGCGTTGTCGATGGAGGGCCCTGCGAAATCAACATCAACGTCGAAAGGGAGATGATCGAATTGGTCGGTCTTTGCCGATGTGGCCCATATGAAGTCCCAACTTGGGCAATTGTAAATCGAGACGTAGCGAAGCCAAGGGAACAAGTCTCGTAGACGCCGTAGAAGCTCGTGGTCAGCGTGCAGGCAGCCAACGAGCTCAAGTCGCGATACTCTTTTGGACGCGTAGCTGCCGCACAGAGAGCGCTCGAAGTTCTCGGCGTGTCCAAAAGTTATAGCCGATGATCTCGACTGTGTGCGCTTTGGCGTCCTGAAAGGCATTCACGTATGTCCCCGGCATACGCTTGGCCGTGCCTGGATGGAGGGAAACTAGTCGGCGACCGATTGCAATGCGTCCCGGACGCGCTTCGTCGTGTCGCTCCACCATCTTCGTATGCCTGGGCGTGGTGATGGTAACCATGGTGTCGCTGACGAGCTCATACATGCTTGAGTTCGTTGCCATTATGCAATTGCGTTCCATACGGCTGATGCTTAAAAGTATAGCCTGCCAAAGGTGGGTCTCCATGCCCAGTCGCCCAAAGCCCCCAATGAGACCGCATCCGATGACTTGTCCTCTGGATGGAGGCTCCAGTGGTGTGGGACGTGCCTGCACGGGTTGACATTCTGTCTTTACGACTGTCGACGAGTCCTTGCATTGTGAGGGCGGATCTGCACGCGGCGGTGGAATCAGAGGCACCGCGACAGCCGTCCTGGCAGTGCCTGTGGTACGAGGTAGAGCTGCAGCGGACGAGACAGGTCTGACCACAAGATGGGACTTTAGAAGTATATGTTCAGTGCTCTGAATCTGAGACGGTCCGAAAGGACTCGCAAATTCCTCCCCGAAATCAATTGCTGCTCAAGCTTGCTGTGATACTGATCGGCCGCATAGACGACAACCGAGGGGCGGAGATTTTCCACAAAGATGCTGTAAAGCATTATCTCGCGGCCGCCTGAACAGCTCTTGCCCGTCGATACCGCCGTGTGGGCAGCGTCATTGGGCGCGGTGCTACACGAGGCACTCTATGGTGACGTGCGCGTTGTATAAGCACAGTGCTCTGATAACAGGCGCGTCTGATGGCTGAGGCGTCTGATGGCTGAGGCGTCGGATGGCTGAGGCGTCAGACTTCGATAACGCGATGATCTTCTTCAACTTTTGGTCAAACCCCATGAAGACTTCTGCATCTTGCCACCATGATCAAACTCACACGTCCTCAGCGCCCACATTGCAGGCAGAGTGTGGCGCTCATGCTGCCTCTCACATGTGGAGAAGGTACAAGACTTGCCCTCAGGTATCTCGTAAGGACATGTAGGTCGCGCATGGACAACTCTCTTGCCGATTCGTGTATCCATATGTTGGACACCCTCACCACCAAACGTACATCCGTTGACGGTAGTGTTCTCGGAGACACCGTGCCAGAAGATCTTGCAGATATGCAAGTCAGACCAACAGTCTTGACTAGCGCAAGGTGAGTCGTAGAC
This sequence comes from Zasmidium angulare, assembly GCA_002786045.1. Taxonomy (NCBI): domain Eukaryota; kingdom Fungi; phylum Ascomycota; class Dothideomycetes; order Mycosphaerellales; family Mycosphaerellaceae; genus Zasmidium; species Zasmidium angulare. Next base: position 719,412 of record NHNX01000008.1, read on the forward strand.
TTCCCACGGACCTTTGTTGGACAGATTCATCTTGCATATCCTGCTAGTCGTCTGGACGTTTACTGAGAAAGTTGGCGCTACGGCCGCAGGCTGCGAAGTGGCTGGAGTTGTGACCATAGGTTGCGAAGTCGCTGGAGTTGCGGCCATTGATTGTGAATTGGTTGGTGCTGCGACCATTGCTTACGGGCGGGTTGGTGCGGCGACCAAGGCTTGCGATCTGGCGGCAGGGATCTTGGGTATGGCGACAGCAGCAGCATACGACCGGTGGTGTGGTGCAACTGGCGTCGTGGAAGGACCGGGCGAATCAGACCCCACATGCCCTGGTACGAGAGGCGGCAAAGAGGCACCCGAAGGCCCGACGATGGAGTCCTTCGGTCTTGTAGTGCGGTGTACGGTAGCACAGTGGCTCGAGTAGAGCTTCAGGTATTTCTCTTTAACCCCTGGCAGCGATTTCGCGATCTTCTGCTTCATCTTCTCGTCCATATTCCATCCATACTCCTTCGCAACGATGTCGCTACGACGCTGCTTCGAGCGACTCGAGGAGGAGTGCAGCTTCTCTCGACCCTCTTCTGTCGGCTGAAGTAGGCTTGGAGGGGCCGCCAATGGGCTCTTATTCGACTGATCGACAATGGTAGTGATTATCGACTGGGTGGTAATTCTAGCCTCATATAGATGACATTAAGAGCAATTGGAATATGTGTAGATTGTTGATATCCCCAGACCTGATGAATCGACTAGGCTCGCGATTACTGTACCAGCTGCGTAGTTGGCCTGAGAGATACGGGGATATAGTCAAATTGTGCAAGGTCTATTCCCGTCCTCCCCCATCTTCACAAATCCAAAAAGTCTATCGGCAGCACTTGACCAGCGACAGAATGTCAGAAGCATCCAAACTCCAGAAGGTTAACAGCATTCGTTTCGAGGTACAGAGACAGGCCCGCGATAGGGACATCCCCGGGACCGTTAAGTCGACTATAGTGGTGATTGATGTACGGGCAGCGTGGTCGGCTTGAGAGACACGGGGAGATGTATGTGATTTGAACATCAATATATCCCCCGAGTTATCCAATATAAGATTCTCGTGATCGAAGTACCAGTGGCGTAGTTGCGAGTAAGATCCTACGATCATCTTTGAAGAGGGCTGCTGCTTGAGATGATCTGGTCATAAGAGCAGCCCAGTTGTTGGTGTAGAGGTCAGACACGTTGCCAGTACAGCGCGTCGTTCTCGCCTTCGTTGAGCCAAGCGAGCATGACAGGCGTAGCATTTGCTCCTGCTTGGCGGAACAGCAGAAGCTCCTTGATGCGAGTCTGCGCTCGCTGTCTCACTCTCACGCAGCGCAGGAACGATGTCCTCTCCCAGATCAACCCCATGATCCATGACTTTGGGCAGATTACGGGCAATCAAGTCTTGCAGCTTGAATGGGCCTGATGGGAGATTGAGACGGATGAATATATGCCGTAGCATGGTCCGCTGGTGGAGCGCAAGTAGGCCTCCATCCTGCTCTGCAAGCCACTGCATCAATCCATACGTGATGTTGCCAGTCGTCCAACTGGATGGAACGCCAATAGCTTGCAGCATGTTGCACTCATTGGACGGCTCGGCAAAGTCAATATCGACATGGTACTCGAGGTGCTTGAAGGTCTCCGCCTTCGCCGTCATGGCCCAGGAAAGATCGAATTGTGCACAATCGAAGATTGTGACTTGATCCAGATAAGGGAAAATTTTCTTCAGACTATCTAGCAGATCGTCGACAAAGGGGCAGCCAACAGACTCCAATCGCCGTAATCGCTGTGAGGTCATCACCTTCACGGATTCCAGAGCATCTCCGAACTCTCGGGCTGTGTCGAATCGGTAACCGACGATCTGAGCAACCTTCGCCTGGCGTTTTGGAATGCATCGACGGATAGGCCTCGCTTCCTTTCACCCGTGCGGTCGTCATACGACAGCACCTGTCGGCCAATAGCGATTTTGCGGTCGGCGCCGCAATCGGTTCGGACAGACGCTATAACAGCGACATTGTCGCTAATGGCCTCGTACATCTCCCAGCTTGAACTCATGAGAGCAATGCGAGTCTCGCGGGTTGTGTGAGTCAGGAAGATGTCCCAAAATTCCTCCAGTTTCCTTACTTCCCCGAACCGGCCAAACATGCGAGCCTCGCGGACAGTCTGTTCATCGGGCTCAGGAAGCGCAAGCGCAGAATAATCTGCAGTTGTTTGCGGTGCGACGACCGCCGATGCCGACAAGGAAGAGTGAGCCGGCTGAGGTTGTGTCAGTGACGAAGTTTCTTCGCCGATTGACTGTGTTGGACTCGCAGTCTTTGCCGCTACCGTGCCAGAACGCACATCTTCCAAGTTCTGTTGGACGCGTGGATCCTGAGCTTTCTTGCCTCCACGAGGCTCGTTGACATCTGGTGTGGGGCGTGGCGACGGGAAAAGTTTCTTACTCCCTAATGCGTCTTCCTCTTGGAGTCATGCACCTCGAATACCCTCTTGTGGGTGCTCGGCAATGGTGTCACCATGAGTGCTACTGTCTGTCGAATGGGGTTGAGCCCCAGGCGCTTTCAGGGGCTTGGGTGCTGGGTCACGAGACCGCTGCTGGAAGAAGTCTCGAGATGATGATGCGTCATCCGACTGCTGGTGATCGGAGAGTGTGGGAGACCTTGACTGCTGTTGATCGAGAGGTGGAGACCATGCCGCGTGCTTCGGACGCGGATGGGAAGGGTGTGCGGTCGATGTCGCGTCGTGTGACGGTTGGTAGTGAAGTCGTGCAGGCGCTGTGCTTTGGTGCGACGGCTGGTGATGGAGATACACCGACGCTGGGACCTCGACGTTCAGGGTATGTGAAGGTGATACTGACTCTGCGGCGTCGTACTGAGGCGGATGGGTCGCCGGCAGAGAGTAAAACGTCTCTTTCAGCTGGTCGGTTGCGATTAAAATGCCTTCACGTCGTGGGGCTTGCCAGATGGCGGTGAGCCACCAGCCAAGGTCGTCCACAATGCGTGGATGGGGCTGGGGCATGCAAGGCGCGGTGAATGTGGAGGCCATCCTCAGTGCGATGTTGCGGGCGTTGATGCGAAATGCTCTCGATGGGATGAGTGGCTTCGCAGCGCATATACAGCGCCGGTCGTTTGTCGTGGGAAACATGGATGGACTGGCTAGCGCATGATTCGTTGTGACGCGTGCGACTCATCGTCGTCAAAGGACGCGCACGGCTTTGCTCGCGTGAGAGCTTGACTGCTGCTACATGTAACTCTGAAGTTGGGAGCGAGCAACAAAAGCCGGGTTGCCTACTTACCTATTAGTGTATTCGGAAGATGAGGTCTCGTCAGCAGAGTAGGTACCCTACACGTACATGTATGTGCAAACATAAGCCCCCCTGAAACACCTAAGTTTTAGTCAATGGAGGACTGAAGTAAGTCCCTCCTCCTCCTTCTCTTTCTCTCGCTCCTTTTTCTATTAGGCGACCACGCCAACGATCGCAGTGACAGCCGCATTGACACTGAAAGAATCGTGGGGAATGACATGCACTTTGGAGTCGATCTGTTCGCCGCAGTCCAAGCATGCATGTGGTGCTGTAGCCAGAGCGTCTCACTTCTTTTGTCACCCTGCTTGCAGTCAATCTTGACGGCCGTATGGACGCTCAAACGTCAGCTTTCATGCAATTCATTCACGGCCTCGCTTGCCAGGAAGGGTTCGTAAATCATCGAATACATGCTTTCGTGCAGTCGTATGTAGTCATCGCTATGTGGGTATCTGTGGAATGATGTTGATGCGTGTATACCGTAGCTTTTCGCAGGATCCTGGCCATGTCCGCATCCCAGCGTGATCCCTTGCTCTCCGTAATGTAATGCTGGTTCAAGGCGACTTGTCGGCACTTTCCTGGCTCACGCCTTCGCTCTGACACACTTCCCGATCTGCAAGCATTCTGTTCGCCCTCTCCTCCCGTAGCGCTTCATATTCGCCAGCAGTAGCCAAGGTAGCCTCTCTTTGCCGCACAAAGAAGTCTATCTTGTCCTGTCTCGACGATAACGTCGCTGCTTCCTGCCTCACCCTTCTCAGCTCTTTCGCTGCTCTATCGTGTACAATGTCTCGCTGGTCGACGATGTAGTGACCAGCATCTTTCGCTCTATTGACATTTAACGAGCTGCCCATGATGGCCAATGCCACAATCAATGCCAGGAAGTATGAGTTGGCCATGTATACAGGTGCTCGCTTCTCGGGATATGTCCCTTCTCTTCTTTGATGGAATCGCTCCCAGTCTTCCCAGGTCGCATTATGCCATATAGGATCGTTTGGATCTCCATAGCTGTGACTGAAAGGGCCTGCGGTACCCGAGGATGCGGATCTCTCCCCAGTCTCCGCTCTCCCATCCCAGCCCGCACCAAAGCGGTCATACGCACTGCGCTTAGCTGGGTCTGACAGAATGGTATGAGCGGAGACGACCAAGCGATATCTCTCCATCTTGACCTTGTCCGAAATGCCATGGTTTGCACAGCCATTCAAGTCCGGATGATATACTTTGACAAGCTGATAGTACCTCGCTTTGCTATAAGTAGCGTTCTGCTTTATATTGAAGATCTGATATGGCGTAGGACTCGCCCGTCCCTTCGGTGTTTCAGGCCACACATGCCCTTGCTCTTGACGCTCCGACTGCTCATGATTGTGCCTCTCATCCCCCGCAATGGTAGCGTATCGTTTGCGATCGTTCGCTGCACTTCTTCGTGGTCGTGTGCTTCTTTGCCATGATGACGTCGTCGATTGTGAGGCCGTGGGCAGCGATTGCAAAGTGTTGTAGGCGGCGAGTAAGGCGGTGGGCTTCTTGGCGATCATTTCGCGGTGAAAAGCGTTCTGAGGCACATTGTACCTAGTCCAGACCAAGATATAGTAGAGACAGAGATGGTATGAGAAGCAATGAGCACATATCTACCCTAGTCCGACGTCGCTGCAGGTGGAGACGATCACGTGCAAGAGCATGGAGCGGAAATGAGTCCGGCTCAGTGGAACCTTCATTCGACAACCCTCGCTCAAGAAGAAAACATGTAACGTCCTCAGCTGTACGTACATCGCCTGCAATATTCGGACTTGGTCGCCTCTCGCTGAAAGCAGTCAGTCCCGCAGGGTCTGTGTTCCTGGATCCAGCACAATATCGCCAATAGTGATCAGCACAAAGAACAAAGCCCACGCCAAAAACTCCATGGCTAAAACTAAGGCAACCAACGATGACAACAGAAAGAGGACATCGAAGATGCTATAGTCGTCTTCCCCATCACCCCCATATCTCTCCAGATGCATAAGCAAGATGCAAGGCACGAAGAGACAAAGTATCATGGCCAATTGAGAGACTATCATGCAACCCATGATCCAGACTGTTGGACCTCGCCCCCATGGTCTGGCTGGCTTATGAGCGTTGTCTTGACCATTGACTACGGATCGATCTGTGTCTGCCGTCTCTTGGTCTCTTCTCTCGACAAGAGGCCTGGTCGTGTTCCTATCATCGGCACATAGCTCCAGATCTGCGGCTTGCTTATTTGCCGTGCTCGAGGAGTCCGACCTGGCAAAGATTGCTTGCCACACTGCAACCAAAAGAACGAACCCAATCGAGACTAGGACAGTCCAGCCAAGGAGTGACATGATCGGACCAAAGAAGCCGCCGATACTGGGGTGTTTGAAGAAGTCGACAAACCGGGGCCCAAAGTCGCTCAGCTGGACAGCAGTGGAGCTGACGCATGCCCCCATGATCGCGGGAAAACCGACTTTCAGCAACCGAGGAATGTCCTTGATGATGTCCAAATATGCTTGAGAATTGCGGTATACGATCTGGAGCCATCTAGGGTCGCCTCGGGCGATGGAACGTTCCTCTACGGCACACGCATTCCGGATGATGTGCTCACTCATGTCGACGGTCTGGTGTGTATACTGGGATGTCCGATAGAGGATGTCTGGTGTGTCGTTCTGCTGATGTGCACCATCTCGTATCATGGGCGAGGAGACTACGAGCAAGGTCGGAGAGCGAGAGTGATGCCGCCTTGTGGCGTTCTCAGCTGATTCTCTGGTACCAATCTACAGTCCATATTTGTCGGCTGTGAAAGCTGTTGTAATAAGGTATCTTCGCATTCGCATCGGATCAACATAGCCAGCAATTGCGACCACGCCTGATAGTCAACATCTGGTATTCCGGGGCGCAGTAGCAACATGAACGCCGCAGTCGTGCTGCCAAAGATAGTCCCCTCAGCTCATGCGACTGGAGTGTGCAGTAGTAACAGCACTGAGGGCATGGAGCGTTCAAGAAACGACGAGGAAGAATAACCAAAAGCAGGTCAAAACGTGATTACATAATCGCTTGTTCACGCTGTCGCGTAAACATCCATGCCACTTCACGCGTCGGAGAGGACATCCACGAAATGCGCACAACACAAGATGTGTTGAATAGCAAAGCCGCCTGTCCTCCGAGTGCGAGTCATCCACGAAATTCAAGATGCCGTACGATTGGCAAAGCGGGCTGGTATTCGATGAGAGAGTCGTGTCTACCCGGAACACTCACCGATCATCTTGCAATGCCGAACTCCAAGCTCGCCCAGTCGACCACACTCGCCCGACTCCCTGCTCCAGGAAAGGCACTGAGTCGTTACACGATATGGCGTTGCGGCTGCTGCTGAACAATGTAGAGTGCCTGGAGCCGGACCCAGGACTGAAAGCTATCCCAAGTGTGATGCGGGATCGTATCTGGCGTGCCGCCGTACGCACGTAAGTCTTGACGTGCTACGATCCAGGTAGTGAAGCTGAAGTCTTGCAGTTCTTCGGGTAGCCTTCCTCTGTGGAAGCTTATGGCTAGCAGTGGCCATTTCGACAGCAGACATTCGAAGACAGTGGCTGCAGGCTGCTCGCATTGCAATCCTTTGGATCTTGCAGCTCTTGTACCTTTGATAAGCAGCCCTTCCCGGAGCTGGGTCACTCATCTGAGCTTGGAGACGATTCGGCTTTCCATGTCGGAGTTGATGAGACTTGCGAATTTGGCGAGCCTACGGACCCTCTATCTTCGAGCTAGATCAAGTCTTGATCATCTTCGCATCGATCAGATTATTCGTGCCTGGGCTTCGTCAGCCGAAGACCGCAAAGCCTTCGGCATCTTGCAAATGATTTTCCTAGATGTTGAGGAGTCGCTTTCGACGTGGACTTTTCACTATCTCAATGCTTTCCCTGCATTGGATACGATTGCGCTCCGAACGACAGTCGAGCAAGATGTCCTCAGATCCCAGGCCGAGACATACGGCTGGCGAGGAGGAAACAAGTACGCACCAGACCTGATTAATATCTAGACTGCTGACGGTTAGCAGTTCGAAGTTTCTCCACTTTGCACGTAAATGGACACGAGCCCGTCGCAATGACGAGCACGGCCGTCGCTACTGGAGTGATCTTGTGCCATCCTACGTGAAGAAACGAGAAGACCTAACACAACTGGTGGGAGACGTACCAAGTCTGAAAGTACGCTGCGGAACCCCAGGTTATCGAAGTCTCGAATGCGACAAGCTGGTCTGCTTCGAGCGTGACTGGCAATGGCGAGATCGCCAGTCTGCGAACAGTTACGAAGACGACAAGCAACACCATGAGATCGAGCCTGCGACCAAGAAGCGTAAGCTCAAGGCCAACAAACAGCAAGACCTCAACAGTTTCCTCGCTGGGCTTTGAAAGTCAGCCCTGGCGTTTGACTTCAATCATCTTTGCCATGGCGTCGTTCACATGCAAGGTGCCTGTCTGCTGGTCTGCCATATATCGCGCTTCAGTATGTCAGCACGGCATATGCAATGCGTCGAACGGAATGAAGTATGTTGTCCTCATGACGACGACCATTGTTGCACGAGTATATTATACTCTCGAAGATCGATACCCGAAACTCGCCAGACGCCCATGCGGCCCTGCCGTGGAACCGATACACGACAGGATCGAACTATCGATTCTTAATCAACAAGCATCATCAATTGTCCGTAGCGCGCCATGTGCGAGAAGTGCTCGAGGATTGTCGCAAGGATAGCTGTTGTGCACCACCGACTCTCGCCATAAGCAAGGAGTGCCAACGAGTGGCTTCGGCCTTGAGAGCCAACCTTGCTTGCGGGTTTCTCACATCTCAACCGAAATCATGCATGAACGACTCTAGGTTCTGGGCAATCAATGAACCTTCGACATGCAGGAACCGTGACTGAGTATTGGCGTCATCGACTCAGCTAGGGACGCGACGGGCGTCCGTCGATGCACGAAACTTTCCGAGATATGCAAGTCCACAAGGACCAGATTAGATTGACAGGTTTGTGTGCTCAAGAGATACGGTTGAGAACCTGCTGAGGCTCAAGAGGAGGCTGATGTTGGCAGCATTCGAATCCCGCCTTAAGTTCATGTGTATTGTTGTCGATCACGAACCTTCGCAACCACAAGTAAACTTTGGGATCCGCAAACCACACGTCGAGTGAAGGATGAAGATGTAGGTCTATTCTCGGTGACTAACTCTCTTCCTGCTACAGTACAACGACCATTCAGCACTTGAATTCGGGCGTCTAACCATGCCAACGCATGCCCCTGTATCCTTCCGCCCACAACAGATGGTATCTTTCACGAACTTTATCCGCAAACAAGGTACGCCAGCTCCCATCCGATGGCTCCCTTGCCAATCGCAATCATGCCTCTTTTCGTCTCTTTCCTGTTCCCATTCGTTCCTGGCCCTGCAACAAAGGAAATGGCGCTCAAAACAGATATCCAAACGGCTTCCCAATCATGATCAATGTTGGTAAGCTGTATCGAGTAGGTGGGGTGCTGGTCGAGGGTGGGTGATTCAGCATTTACATGCAGGCGGCACCGTCAATGCCAATGACCTTGCCGTTGACCCACTCGCCGTCCTGGGAGGCGAGGAAGCAGACGACACGGGCAATGTCGATTGGCTGGCCGACACGCTGCATTGGGGACCAAGTCTTGGCGTACTGTGGGAAATATGTCAGTGGCATGTTCGTGGATGCTCCCATTGAAAATCGTTCTTACCTCGTCGACCTGGTCGTCGGTGAGCTTCTCACCACCTGGGATGTACTCACGGCACACGGCGTGGTACATGTCGGTCTTGATGCCACCTGGGGCAACGCAGTTGACGGTGATCTTCTTGTCACCGCAGTCAATGGCCATGCAGCGGACGAAGGTCTCAATGGCACCCTTGGAGCCAGAGTAGACAGTGTGCTTGGGGACACCCTTGGCCTGACCGGTGATGGAGCCCATCAGGATGATGCGGCCACCAACGGAAAGGTGCTTGTAAGCCTCGCGGGCGACGAAGAACTGACCACGGGTGTTGATGCGGAAGACACGGTCGAACTCCTCCTCAGTGACGTCCTTCAAGTGGCCGAAGGAAACGACACCGGAGTTGGAGCAGACAATGTCGAGCTGGCCGAAGTGCTCAACAGCCTGGTCCATCAGGCGCTTGGTCTGGGCAACGTCACCGACGTCAGCCTTGAGGGCAATGGCATCGCCGCCGTTCTTCTTGATGGAATCGACGACCTTGTTGGCGGCATCGGCGGAGTTGGCGTAGTTGACAATGACCTTGGCACCGCGGCGGGCGAGCTCGGTGGCCATGGCGGCGCCGATACCACGGCCAGAGCCAGTGACGAGGGCGACCTTGCCATCAAGGCGGGAGGTTTCGACGGCTTGAGCAGACATGATTGTTGGAATAGAGGGGTTGAGGAAGTGAGCTTTGAGGGAGTTGTACTTGGCGATAGCACCGAGGGGATCGACAGAGAGTCTGTTTTGTTCTTTGTTAGACATCTTTGCTCTCGCCGGGAGGGAAGCAGTATCTATATATCTATGCCCTTCTCCACCGCCATTGGGGCGAGCTCGCTGGTAGCCATGGGCGTCAGCAGCAGCTCGACGGAGACATCGCACACGACACGCTCCCCTCCCCTCCCGGCTCCACTATTCTCGTCTCGGCCCTGGAGGTCGCTGCTGTCGTCCAACTCAAAACGCCCGCTGGCCCCTGGCTACCAGAGCTGTCACTGGGCAGAAAGCTCTCCTTCGGCTGCTGGCATAAAGGCGAGAGCGCGAGCAGCAGCACGAAGTCAACACATCCACACGCTGGCGCCGGCAAGTTTCTACTTTTACCTCCTCCCCTGCATGCAGGAACACCTCCTTCCGCACGCCGCTAGCTCTGCTTCCGAACTAGTGGCATCTTTCGCGCGTTCGCGCCTTTGCGCAATTATCGATCTGGCGGACATCCCCCACATTGTCCGAGCGCACATATAACCCGACGGACTTGGAGAGTTCCAACACGCTGCTGTGTGGCAGAGTCGTTGCCATCATCACTCGCAAGACAGACACCCAGCAAGCTGGTGTCGACGATGCACCAGAGCTCGCTGCAATGGCTGATCTTCAAGAAAGCGGTGAATTGGCTTGCCCAAGAAACACACTCGCTAGCCCCACTCCCTGAAAGTCAAACTCCCACATGGCTTCACACTTCCTCTCCCACATTTTGATGTCCTCCTGGGCGGTGAGGTCGGTCTTGCAGTGCCAATCTCCCAATTCTCATCACACCGTCATGTTTCTCGGTTCAACAACGTCTTCTTCGGCACCGAGTGGACGAAGGCGTTGACCTCGACCGATGTTGGTATCGTTGAAATGCCTCAAAGGCCCGAGAGTGTCCTTCACCGCATCTGTTCGACGGCTCCGACTGTCTCCCAAGCGTCGGCAGCGTGTGGTACTTCAGGAGATTGTGTAGATCTCTTCAGGAGAGCAGTCGCCAGCTTTCATCAAGCGTGAGTAAGGAGAAGGAGACGTTTGACCCTCCAGCAGGTTCGCGTTCGACTCCTGTCACTCAGCTGCGTGGTGGGGGTGTGCAGGGCAGGAGCAAACATCCACAGAGGCATCAGTGATATATGTATGTTCGGCTTGCCATTGTTTACCCCAGACCCCTCACCGTCCAGGCCGTTGACAGAGAGTTTAAAGAAGGGTCTGACCGCCGATACAGAAGCTTTGCCCCATCACCGACGTTGTCTCGGAAGTCGTTCAAGTCGACCCCAACATCCGCACGTGCTGATCGCACGAACGCACGGAAATGTGAAGAAAAGGCGACGACTGTGACATGGCAGTTCGTGACACGAGGGATCATGATGAACGATTTGCTTTACTCGTCACGACTCAGATGCCAGCAGACTCCCAACGTCTCGAGACTGCGCGAAGGAATGTCCGACGCTTGCTTGAGATGGCCGTGTGGTAGTTCGTATAACTGTGCCGTGGTTGCAGTAGCCAGGCGCAAGGCCGGTGATTGTGGGGGACACTTTCGAAGGCCGGTACCAGAGCCACCACCGTCATGGTGTTTCTTCAACGATGAAGGTAGGTTGAATGACCGACCCTCGTAGAAGGACTTCACCAAATCTCTTCTTCTACGTGTGCTGTTGTGGTGATGCAGTCTCACGTCACGCAGTTGCAGCTTGATAGCCTTCAAGATGCAAGTCCGTTCCTGCATGATCGCGGCGCAGAGGAGCACAAGTCAAAGATCAACCACACCAACCGGACATTTGAGCAGCAAGAGTAACCGGACAATGCCTGCTGAATACGAACCACAACCCAAACCCCAGCAGCACATCACTCGTGCCTTTCCACTTCCGGTCTCGGACTGAATCTTGACGTCCAGCACAGGGGCAACTGGTAGCGATGGAGGAGAGCCGTGATCTATGTCCCATTCGATCTCGCAAGAAACAAGCAAGCAAGCAACTTGTAGTAACCATCAGATCATTCCGTTGGGTCGACAGTCGGTGGTAGACACCAGGACATCCTGCGGTTCATCACGTAGCCGGACTGTGCTTGTTCTCCAGAATCTCTGATCCGGTCTTGATGAAGGTAGTACCCGACGCAGGAGTAGGAGTAACACAAAAGTAGTGACAGTGCCCAAACGTTCCCCGGAGAATGCCAAAGAGAGCCGGTCGGTGGTTGTTCTCCTCAGACTAACCTGAATTGAGACCGCAGGCCACTTCTTCACGGAAGGAGGAGTACTGAGTGCTGCAACGAAGCTGAAGGCTGGTTCAACGCTTGTCTTGAGGTGTTGGCTTCGACGCCTGTTGCTCGCCTTAGATTATGTTTAGCAATGCTTGAAACAGTCTTGCCGATAGTAGTAGCAACACACCTTCGTGCATCAGGCATTCAATGTTGTAGTCCGTGTCCGTACGCATTTCGATATGCACAATAGCGGGCAAGCCGTCGGGGACGGGCCCCAGGCTACGGACATCGGACAAAGCACAGACTTCGCTCCTCCTCTCTCCCCATCTTCTCCCATGCATGCACGCAGGCTGCCTTGGTAACGAACAAAGGGAAGTTATTTGGGTAGTCAGTAGTGTCGTGGTAGTGCGGATTTGGCATTGGTGCTGGCTCGTGGACCGAAGCATTCACTCGGGGTATTAGAAGCACGACTGTCGCTTCCTCTTCGTTGCTCCTGCTTTCCTCTTTGCATCGACCATCCTCTGGAAGGGAGTCATCTGGCGTGCTTGCTTGGTTCAAGGATCGTCCTTTCCAACTCTCTAATTAAAGAGCAAACTTGACAGGAAACTACGACCGGACGCCTTCGAGCAACAAAACACATTATATTCGTTCATCCTGCGACCAAACGACAACTCTGACAGCAGAAGAACATCATCACTTCTGCCTGGTCATCGCCGTGTCGCCAGTTTCCATATCTATCTTCGACTCATATTGCCCTGTCGTCGGCTGTGCGGAACCACAAGGATCTGGACCCCAGAGCGCCACCCCACTTGCGCGAAAACCCAAACATCAAACATTCATCTGCTTTCCTTCCCATCCAAATCCGTGGTATCAATCGAAAGAGATCAAGACATCAACAAGCAGAAGCAAAAGACTAAACACATTATACGAGGCTGTTGTTTCTTCATGGGTCTCGTTATGATGAGCAGGTATGGTGCCTGCTCGGGGCGCGCGAATCCGCAAGATGGAGGATGAGACTTTTCCATCAGGCGGATGGCTGGTCATACTCGGTGGCATGGGTGGATGATGAGAGCACCGCGGCGCTGGTAGGATGGTTTCTGCTGGCGTTGGTTGTAGCCAGGGTTGGTTGTAAAGGTGACCACACGAGGTGGCGACGGTCACATCTCAAATCCGCTCAGCCTCTGGACAAGCGCTCGAGTTTCGCACGAATGCCATCGGAGAACCGAGTAGATGCGCCCTCATCGATGACTTCGACACAGTGATGCAGGAGTGGGTAGGCCCGGTCGAGCGTCATCTGCGAGCCATCGCGCTTGGTGACGCACGGCACACCCTCACGCTTGGTCAAATACCGCACGATGAGAGGGTGGTCGGCAGCCAGAGCGTCGATGGCGAAAGAAGGACCTGGCACAGGGAACATGCCGTTGTTGGAAGGCGACACGATCTCCTTGTGCGTCAAACTGTCGGTCCACAGGATCAGCGCAACACGGTAGATGGCGCCGGCCCACCATGGCGGACGGATCGCGCGAGGCATAGCACGGATGAGGCGGAAGACTTGGCCACAGTGGAAGACGGCTTCCTCGACATCGGTGATGCAGCGCTTGTGCATCCACACCAGCTGCTGGTAGGTGCCGTCGAAGGCTTCCCTTCGAGCCAAGCGCTCGATCTCGGGGAAGTTGGTGACGGCATTTAGGCTGATCAAATGGAAGATGACAAGGTTGGTTTGCATCATCGGGCACATTGGGTTCGCCTTGAGGTACCTCTCAGCCAGGTCGAACCATCGCTGGAGTAACGATTGAACTTCCTGGAGACGGCTTCTTGTGGATGAGGCACTGACAGCTCGAGGAGCGTTCTTGCTGCTCGTCTCGGAGAAGCAGCTCAACAGCTGACTGTACTGACAAACGAGCGACTGCAATGGATGCAGGAGCAATCGCAGCTGCAAAGGCGTCATCTCAATCCCTAGAGGGATCATCTCATCATCCAGGAAGTGGCGGAAGAGGTCTCGCAACGACAACGGCCTGGCACCCGAACCGACAGACGAGTAGCCTCCAGAGAACTCGTGGACCTGCTCAAAGATGGAGGACCACTCGGCTGCGCTCCTGGCGTGCCAAAGCCGATCGGCATCCGGCATTGGAGCTCCAAACTCCGTGACGCTAAAGAGAGGTGCCGTGTCGTGGAAGAGGGCCAGGTCCTGGTCGACCATGACCCAGGAGTAGATCAATCTGCTTCGAGATTCATTTTGGATCCACTCACTCCACAGGTGATCAGTGTTGGCTTGGTGATTGACGGTACTGGACTGCGAAGACAACTTCTCCAGGAGCCCTGAATGCCGAAGCATGGCGAAGTACATCCCTCGTTGGCCCATTGCAATGTCCATCTGCCACTTGTCACCACTCCATGCGGCCTGCACCGTGAAGAGGAGAGCGGCGTGGAGGACAATGGGGTCACCTGACATGATGATATTCCTCTCGATTAGATCGAAGAGGGAGATGCGGCAAGCTTCAGTCAAGCCACCAGTCAACATGCGGGCTTCCGTCGAAGGGATGTTCATGGCACCTTGAGCGATCATCATCAACACCAAAAGGCTTGACGCCCGATCGTTGTAGCAGTGCATCAACTCGTTGGCATCGAGGATCCCGCGCGACGTCAAAGGGTAGTATCGCTCGAAGCAATTGGCATACGACCTCAGGAAGAACTCGAGCACACGTGCTGGTGGCAGAAGCACAAAGTTCGATGCGTACGAATTGGGAGTGTGGTGTCCCGAGCCAGGCGTATGGTGAGTGTTGTGGCCCTCCCGGTGGATCTCCAAGGCCTTATGGAGGAAGCTCTGCGTGATGGCCAGCAGCTTGTCTCTAGTGCTCTCATGCAGTTGCATAACAGTCAAGTGGTCGCCACCAGCCATGTCGTCCTCATGCCACTGTGGGCTCCAGGTACTCCATCCCTCATGGTTTCGAAGCGTCTCCTCGAGTCGCTCCAGGTTCAATTTGGCCGTCTTGGGACACGATGTCGAGGGCGTGATGGGTGTGCATCGAAACACCGACCACGCATCCTGAGAAGCGATAATGGCAGGCATCTCACCATTCTGTTCCGTTGGAGGCGTATGCACCGAAGCCATCGAATGCATCGAGGCGTGTCGATGAGGGTGGAAAGCGGCCGCCGAGCTTCCCAGTTCCATGTCAGAGAAAGCGCGCTCCATTTTGGGCGTCTCCAGTGGAGTGATGAGCGGCGCCATGCCGTTCGCAAGGTCGGGCATTATCGCAAGCATTCCGTCGTTATGTGGAGCGAGTGGAAGATTCGGGTCGAAACGCAAATCGGTCGTGTTCATCAACATGTGCGGCTGCACCATTCCATCGTAGCCGATCGGCATCTGCATCTGGCTCCAGTCGAGCATGAAGTCCGGGCTGGAGCCGGCGTCGGAGCTGTCTTTGCTCATATTACTAAATTCATTATAGCCTGAAAGAGGCGTATTGTTGACGAAGCCATGCGGCATGGACGGAGAGAAGTTGTTGGGTGGTGTTGGTCCACTGGTAGGTTGCTGATCGACGAACTGGGATGGTGGGCCGTCTACTACAACCGGTGCTGCCGTCTTCTCCTCTACGATCGTCGTCATGTTGTTCTTGGGACTCGCTGGTTTGATGACAGGCGGCTGTTGCTGAGGACTGCTGTGCTGTGGCTGCTGGACGCCGTTCTCAATGACAACACCTGGCTGCTGAACACCAGGCTGTTGCATCCCAGGGGGCATTGCAACTGCACCCTCTGGTGGTATCCCAACCCTGCTGGCGTTCTTCGAGGCTCGCCTGGTGGGCCGCAGCGTGCACCGCAGATTCCTCCCCGCGCATCGTGAGCAAGGGAACTTCTTATCACACTTTGTCTTCGTCTTTGCACAGTTGCTGCAGGCGATTGGTGTTCGACCTGCCGACTTGGGGATCATGCCGTTCGCGGCTGGGATCTCTTGTTGATTCTGGTCTCGGCCGTGGACGGTGTAGTGTCGCTGGAGGAGGTCCCTATTGAAGGGTTAGTACATACGGACTGGAGTCGTTGGAACGATCGATCGTCGACGAACCTCCGCGCGAAGGACATGTGGCAGGTGAAACATTTGAAAGGCTTGACATTGGTGTCTACGGCCGTCGTTAGCAATCGATATCCTGTCAACCCTGGCAACGACGCAGAGGATCAACTTACGGGTGAGGATATGACGTTCGAGGTGTTCGTCCCGAGTGAAGGACTGGCCGCAGTAGGTGCAGAAGACCATGGTTGCGGTTGGGCGGTAGCAGCAGCAGCGAGTGTGGGCTCAACTTGGTCGGAGATATGAAGAGCAATCAGAGAGCACTACCGGGACCTTGGAGGGGAGGAAACAGCGGCATCCAAATACACGACGCAGGATAAGCGGCAGCAGCAACGAATGGATGGATGGATGGATGGGACAACCAAGGCGGTGGGCGGGCGAGGTGCAGTCGGGCAGGGTTGGAGCAGGCTGGAGCCTCGTCGTGGGTGGAGTGGAGTGGTAGCGAGCTGGCGGGAGGGACGAAACCAAGGAGGAGAGGACGTTTGGAAGTATGGAACAAGTCGAGCGGCAGCAGCAGATATGCAGGAAGTATGCGCGCGTGAGGTGGAAGAAGGGCCGGCGATCGGTCTAATCCATGACTTATACACGGCGAGGCCTCAATGCACGTCTGACGGCAGCGCAGCACAGCCAAAGCGCAGTGCACAGTTGGGGCCCCCGTCCATGATATCTTGATTATGCTAGGCCTAGCGAAAGCTAGCTGCTGGCGGCGATGAGTGGGCCAGCAGGCGCAGTGGAGCCTCGCTCGCGCAGTGGAGTGCGTGCGTGAGTGCTGGCTAGTTAGCACCTCAGGCGTTGCGTCTTGTCTTGCGTCGGAGCTTTTTACCCAGTCGCAGATATCCAGCGGCACGCCAGCGGTGCAGCGCGCCGTGCAGGCTGTCCCCTGGCGGACGCGCGATTCGCAGCGCCCCCCTAATCCCGGGCGCGGCAGCCACCCTGTCCGCTTTTAGCAGACGCAGATTTGCGAGCCCCCGCTAATGCAGACACCACGCTGCGGGCTGCAGCCAGCGACCGGGGTGGGTGGAGCCCCCCTGCTCCCGCTCGGCGCTGCTGAGCTTGGCGCCCTAGCGAAACTCTCACTTCAGCCCGCCGCCCCAGCAATCCGCCCGTCCATTCACCCACCTGAGAGGTGCCCTGCCAGCACTCGTCTCTCGTCGACGTGCTGCCTCTTCCGACATAACCCATCGCCATTATCGCGCCGCCGCGCCTAGCTCCCCGTTGTAACCGTCATTATCACTGCATACATCCAGTGCTGTCCGCATCCGGAAGTCGCAGCGCGTCGCGGTTGCCGTGATGAAATAATCAATAGCCAGTCGCTGCCTCAGTGCACCCGCGCCAGGTTTCACGAACAGCGTCAAACGCACCTCAGACTCTCGTCGCAGCAGCAGGAGGGAGGAATGGACGACGACGACGAAGGAGATCTAAACATGGAACGAAGGACAGCATACCCGTTTGAGTTAGCTGCCACTTCTCTTCTCGTAACAACAGCTCCCAAACCACGCTTTCGCTCTGCTGCCGCCCACTCGTCTCGTCTCGGCTCCGGCTGTGATCTCATACACGACGATGAAATCGTACCCGCTTGCGATCTCTCTTCGTACAGGAGCGTATATTCTTGCAACCAACAGACTGATTGTTAAAAACACACTATCGTTCCTGCCTCGCCACATCTTCGCAACATCCTTCCGGCGTCCCATCAGCTGCTAAAATCAAACTGGGACGCCGCACCAGCCTGTTGCTCCTTCCTGACGAACGTGCGAGTCTGTGAAACGTCGGTGCCGATCGCGTATAGCCGTATTCCCCTTCGCTCGTTTATTTCTTGGCCCCATTGCAGTGCTACTATTCATTCCAACGGCCAAGCCCTGCTATCGCATCCTACCTGCCACACCATCTGGAAGAATATTGGTCCTGAGAACGAACGTCCATCCACTGCACTCCACTTCCCACGTCAGCCATAACTCGTCCAGCCTTATCTCCATCCACGACCCCACCAGAGCAGGGAGAGCACCCTGTCCGCCATCTAAACCGCTGCACCGAAGGCATCACCAGCAGTCATCTGAACAACGCCGTCCATCTCAGCCAGCCAAAATAACCACAACAACACAAATTCACATCACGCTGCCCTGTTTCTGCCCTGCGGCCGTTGGCATATCTAACGATCCGCATTGTCTCCTGCGATAAGCAACCTACTCACCGGCTGCGCTGGCGGGCTTTGCTTTGTTGCTCTGCCTTGCAAAACGGCATGCCGATCTGGCAACGCTTGCGGATAATATTATTAGCCTGCGTCTCCCCCCATGCCGGGGTCGCGACTGCAGTAGCGCGAGCGCAGCGCGCAGGCATGGAAGCCACACTTCGCTTTCTCGTCATCACCATTTGCTGTTTGTGCTGCCCGCCTACCTGATCTACCTTGCTGGCAATCACTGCAGCAGGGAACGCCAGCTTCCTCCATACCAAGATTTTCTTGTCATCAATGTCCCCGCGTGCGGCTGGGAAATGCGGAGCGATACCATGGCTTCTGAACGAACGATGCTGACGATGATGAGATGCATAGCAACCGATGGGATTAATTCTGACAGACAACGTCGCCTGTTGTCAGCAACAGCCGAGCATTTCGGATACTTTCGATGAGATTCGTGTGCAGCGGTCGAAGCAGGCACGAATTCTACGCAAAGCGATACCGTTTGTGTGATGAGTTGTCGAGGAAAGCCCGGCAGATCAGCGGTTTTGGCGAGCGTTTGGCTGGCTGGCAGCATGTTTCTGCGTGAACGACAAATATTGACGCGCTGCCGATCAGTACCTCGCTTCCTTTCTTTCCTCCGACGACTGGCTAGCAGATACTTTCAGTACTTGCCTCAGTCAGTGTTTGTTCCTAATGGGGCAGTTACATCTATCAGTCGCAAGTAGTAGTGGCCTGATCGCGTTGGCCCTTTTTCGGCGATACCGCCGTCTGAGTACCATTCGGCACTGAAACATGCCGTATTGCATTCGGACGAGCTCGCTTCTGCGCGATGATCAAGTTCGCCAGGGCAATGTCAGCGACCGACCTCACCTTTCTGCCCCTGGCCATTTGATGACGCCAAACATCTTATTTGCATTGAGCATTGCCGTGTTGGCAAGACGGCAATGCGGCCTCCATACGCGCGCTTATTTCTCCCGGCCCATCAATGGCGTCAACACTCGTATGTGTAAAGTCGACCATTGACATTTCAATCCTTCCGGCTTCGTAATCACGGCAGCAGCTCCTGGTGCTTCTTTTCGCGATAGGGTTGCGGGCCGCTGCAGTAGAGGGCTCGAAGGGAGGGACGGTGGGAGCTGTACTGTTAGGTGGGCGAAAAGTAGGTGCTGATTGAATGACTGTCCCGTCCGGCGAACGGCAAGCAGCCAGCAAGGAAGGAAGCTCGTCTCAATGCAATGTAAGAGCATATGCAGGTCGATAATGTGGAGACAGTTGTGGTGTCCCAATCCAGCCTGCTTCCAGTCTTTCTTCCAGATGACGCAGTCGATCTCTCTTCGTCGATGTCACCATCGGAGGGTGTCGCCGAAGAACAACGTGAATGAAGGAGATCTCTCCGACACTGCTAGACGGCTCTTATAGCAGGGCACTTTGATCCGGCACTCCATTCAAATTTCCGCGAACCTGGGTTTTGATGAAACCAACAATGCGGTAGAGCAAGAAATGCTTTCGGACAATTGCAGAGGAGCCGAATCGATATCTTGCACGGCCACTCCTTGCACGGCCACACTCACAGCAATGGGCATTCGAGCTGGGACTAGGCGGATATGCCAATGGAGCTATCGAAGCCACTTGCATATGCAAATGCAGAGGCAAACCGCGCGCGGATTACATTGCTGCTCAAGCCGGACCGTCGGTGACTAGTACCATTCTTCGTCCCTTCTCTCGCGCATCACAGAGCCGCACAATTGCCCTCGAGCGCTGATCTGCTGGATTTGCACGTGCAAAGATACCAGGCCGTCGGACGACTTCGTTGGAAGCCTAGACTTCTTTATCGTCCACAGCTGACATACATCTCATGCCGTCTTGCGGAAGCACGAGATAAGGCAAGGCAACATGTGCTGGCATGGAATGGTGGGCATCCTTTCGCGCACACGTTCGGATCAAACCTTGCTTGACCTCGATACGATTCCGCTGCCCATCTTGGGTCGAAGGTCGACGGTAGCTTCACCGGAGCGAGAGAAGGATGCCGGATCCAATTCTGTTTCCTTGATGTCACCCTGTGTCTTGGTAGCAATCGAGATGGCTTCGGGTGTCGTCTGTGCCGGCGGTGATCGGATCCCAAGAAATGAATAAGCTTGCGAAAAGCAGCCAGCCATTCGTAAGTGAATGTTGAGCGGTACGGCTTTGGGAAGCTGCTTTGCTGGGCACACCGGATCCCTCAAGCTGGCGCCCAGCAGGTTCTTGTGGGAGCTGTTCCAAGATGTTCTCGCCTTAGACGGCCCGCCGACGATGCGGTATCTCGAATAGGATGCGATTGTGCTGCAAGCCACAGTAGATGGCAGCCTCTCGTGGTGCCAGATAGGGTCGATCCTCGACTGCTTGGGATATGGCAGGCGAGCGAGATGCTGTGGTGTGGCACAGGCTTGATTCCATGGCAGTCCATCCTTCTCACTCAATGCAATGCACTCGACCTCTGCACATCCCGTGTCTGTGCAAGCGATCCTGTAGGGCGGCGCCGATCAATAGGCTACGGAGAATTGAGCAGGATAAGCAATCGACGGCGCGCAACCCAGTCGTCTGTCAGTGGCTGCCGCGCTGAGGTGGCCCGAAAGGCAGCTCTGCCATGCGCTTGGGAGTCTGGGAAGAAGCCAACGAACGTCATCTCGTACCTGTGCGCCTCTGTGCTGTGCCGAATTTCGCATTTGTCGTCGACGAGAATTGGCGGGGCTCCACGCGAACTTCGCGAAGCGCAGCTCGAGCTCGTATCGTGCCAATAGCGCCGGCACCGAGGGCAGCACCGCAGCACAGCACACCTACCTTAAGCACATATGGTCGTCTGTAGCTTTGTCACTGCCTCGCGCTGCGATGCGACGAATCGTGTTGACCAAAAGGTGCAATGGACGGACAGCCAGACACGTCGACACCCCTCATCGGCTGCCATTCCACCAAGATGCCGCCGTCGCCGCTCCCCGCGCGCCAACGGACGGGCCGGTAGTGGAGCCCAACGCTCCCTGGTCGACCGCACCCAGCGTCATGTAGTCGTATACAATCAATCCTCAATCAATCTATCAATTGTCAACCACACTCAGTCAGCCCTCGACGCGCGCGGCAGTCCCAGTGGCTGCAAGGAGCCGCTGTCACCTGGCGATGCTGGAGCGTCGCACACAGATGGCGAGCTAGAGAACTCGAACTCGTCGCACCGCGCCCACGAGCCATCTCCGTGCTGTATCCTACCAGTCGTATTTCATTACTGTGTGTGACCGCGCACGAGTCGCCGTCGCACCGCCGTCGATACGGCGCCCTCTTCACGTGGAGCGCTCCACTGCACTGGAGCGGCACCGCGTCGTGTCTTGCGTACCCTCGCACCACCTGCCCATGTGTTTGCGTAGTGCATCCACCGCGCTGGGCGTGGGCGACGTCGCTGTTGCCGCAATGCCGTGCTGGCCGCCTGAGCTGAGCTGAGCTGAGGTGCGCTGCGCTGTGCTGGGCGTCGTCTGCTTCTTCGTACTCGAAGCGGTGCCCTTGTTGAGACGACAGGGAGCCAAGCAGCCAAGCCGCGTCCCCGTCTCTTTCCTGCAGGGTCGCTCTTCACCGCACTGGCATCCATACATACCCCTGCG
Organism: Zasmidium angulare; assembly: GCA_002786045.1. Lineage (NCBI taxonomy): Eukaryota > Fungi > Ascomycota > Dothideomycetes > Mycosphaerellales > Mycosphaerellaceae > Zasmidium > Zasmidium angulare. The sequence goes on from NHNX01000008.1 coordinate 741,220, forward strand.
AAGTGAGCGCATCCTTCCTCTTAGGGACCAATATGTCCGAGACTTACACTGCTCAAGCGAGCACACACACCCCGTGGAGCAAGACGCTCCTAACGAGAACATGATCGGCGTCAGCAATAAACACATCAGGCAATCCGGTCTGCACCAATATGTCCTTGCAAGGTATCACCCCAGCACCACTCTACCTCGCGCAGTCCGGTGGCTGCATCTTAATCAATTCTCATCAACGACGTGGTGAGCAGTGAGCGTGCTCAAGCTCGCTGTCGCCGATCATTCAGCTGCACGGAGAACTCCTTCACTATTCAGCCTTGTTGTAGGGCTATCTACGTTGGAGGCCGCGAGCGAACACAAGCCACGCGAGTATTGCATCTGATAAGACGACCAAACAATCACCATGATTGCAAATCACTATCCTTGGCACTGAACGATGCTCACCGGTGCACGAGAGCCGCTCCGACGATAACCACCTCATCCCGTCATTCCATCCGACACTGCATCCAGCCTAGATGCTAGCCCGTCATCTCCAATTCATGGACTGGCCACGGACATTGCGAGCTTCCATTCACCGTTGATGCCTACATACAGCAAGAACGCCGACTTGCCCGCAGAATCATCACGGATGGATGGTCTCGACTTGCATTATGTGCTCACCCTCGATAACATTCTCCATCAATCATCGCCAAGATCTAGCGATAAACATCCATTGAAAGGCAGACGTGCTTCAAGACATGATGATGTGGCGCCCTAACAGTGGCTGCCGCAAGCGCCTTGGATTATCCCCTTGCGGACACGCAGCATGGCCAAGTCCAGCACTGGTGGCGCTTCCCTTGCGCCCTTACCGTGCAGCGAGTGGGCATGTGAAGGATTCAATCGAATTCTCCGATGGGATCTTCATGCCTTCAGCCAGCCATATGCGCCTCAGGGTCGACGTCGGTTGCGTGGCACAACTCGTTTCGACGTCAACTTCGCTTTGGCATCTTCGCCATTGGTTTGATCTTCATTCAAGGGTGAAGTTGTGGTAGATCTTGAACGGAGAGTGTGGTAGTTGTCCGGACGTTGATATCTGACTGCCTTGTTGCTGCATGCAGAGGACGAGTGGGCTCCGTCCACCCGTGCCGCTCGATCTCCAGGGTGCAGTGCAGTGCAGTTGCAGCGCGCAGCGCAGGCGGCGGCCCTGCTTCTCTCTTGCGTCGGCCAGACTGCACTTCTCCCTCAATGCTCGTGCCCTTCAATGCGAGAATGGGATTCTTTGGTAGCGAGAGAAGTATGATCTGACCGCTTCATTCAGTACGCATTCTCGTTGTTTGCAATGCCTCAACACGGCCGATCAAGCAGTGGATTCGGGTTTGATCTTGGTAGGTGAGCTACCGGCACGGAAGTTAAAGCATTTCCTTTGCTGCTCCGATTCTTCACCGGCAAGCTGCTGTGCGGTAGGATCGTGGTCGGTAGACGTGAGTTGCATGTTGCCGGTGTATGCTGTGGTGTAGTGTTTGTTGATCATCGCTGTCGCACCCTCCAACTACCTCCATGGTACGACCTTGGCTAGAATGCGAGAGGAAGTTTCGTTGCGATGTCGCTGTGGGCACTCCTGCAGTCATTGAAACATCACGCTGCTTTGTTCAAAGCGGTGAAGACGTTCAAAGCATCGATCGATATTGAGGTTCGCTAAATGAATCATCAAGTAAGACTACAAGCGAACAGGTGCAATCAGCAATCCACGTTTCGCCTCACGATCGAATGCTGCTTGTTGCTTAGGGAGATTCTTCTCGTCAAGGACATCTCGCCAGTGCTCATGGTATACACCCTTTCCCCAAATACACACAGATGATCAGACACAGCAAACCTTCGGCAGTGCTCTAACATCCGCCCCAGCTGTGGATGTAATGCAAGAGCCAAGCGTATACTTGCTCCGGCGCATGCCTCTGACATGCCTCACATGTATAACAGAAAACCTCATCTCTGTATTATAGTTTGTCGATCCTGCTTGGTGAAACGCATGTCGTCGTCAGGACACATGAGAGAAACCATCACAACTCACCGCTTCGCCGTACGCTTCCAGACTATGCTTTTGCATCTATCTGCTATACGGTTAGCTGACATTTCGTCGAGTCAAACAACAGGTGGCCTGTAAACTTGAGATGAAGTTGGGCTGTAAATCGCCTGGGTGAATTGCATTCAGATTGATTAAGGGGCAAGCTATACAAGCCACTGGTATAGCACGATTCAATCTATGCCACGCGGCAGCCTTTGACATGTGTCGTGTCAACGGCGCTGCAGTAGTGCGGCGTGGTGGTAGAGCTGCGTCTACTACGACGGCTAGAAGCAGACCTTCGTTTGCTGTCTCGATTCAAGATCTGGTATCGATCTGGAACCAAGACTCTCACGACTCGACCATCCGTATCCATCTTTGAACGACGGGCTCGATCTAGGTCTTCCACGAGCGACTCCATCGTTGGGCTGACATTACGACTCTTCGAACAATTTTCGTCGATCGATGAAGACTGTTGATTCCCTCGTTTGATCTCTGGTACCACGCCTGTGCACTGCGGAAGTTTAACAACGCGGCTGCTGCTATTGTTACATCCGTACCAAGCTCCCATCCTCCCCACGAAATCCTCCGCTGCAGCATGAATAGCATCAACTCGGTGCCGAATTCAACGATCCAGATTTCTCTTCACCGCGCCTCAACATCATAACGACACACCACATACATCACCGTCCTGCCGCAGCGAGATCCGCAAGCAGATACGACAAGCAGCAGACAACGACCTGACGACCAGATAGAGTTCTGACGTGAATACTCCAGCCCGCGTACGATCCTCCCGTCTGACAGGATTCCCTCTTGGCCTTTTTATACTTTGCTTAGGTCTATGTAGGCTATAGGCATGATCCTTGGATGCCTATACGCAAACGTCAGCAGCCGGAAGGAGCAGGAATGGTGCTTTTCTGGCGATGATGACTTGCAGAGAGGGATTGCGGTCGCGGTCGGGGAAGGTAGCTCTGTTCGATGACGGTGACGACAACTAAGTCCGTTGCCGTTGTTGAGAAGCATTGGAGATGCATGATGATTAGGCGACATCGGGGAATGTTTGTGCGGTCAGCACCATAAGGGCTATGTGTTGTCGCCGAAGCAGGTAAGACGGAGGGACACTCGCATGAAGAACGAAAGCCTGTCGTTCCACGTTCGAATGGTTGGGCTTGTAGCGTTCGTTCCGCGGAGGATATTCTGCTATTCTCTTTCTCCGAAACATGTATGTATGTGTTGTAGCCGGGGCATGTCTTCGAGCGAGGGCCTCAGGATGCATTGCTGAGGCTGCTGTATGCTGGCAGTCAACGGGTGAGGTCGAGGACTAGGGTCAGGGGTTCCCATGTTGTCCTACCCTATGGCAATGACAGGCAATGGTGGTCGATCGGCGTCGCCGTCGATATGTGCCTGTCCTAGTCTGCCTGACATTTGAGGACGGAGATGCCTTCAGTAGGAAAGAAGGGTCAAACGAAAGACGGAGGATTCACCTGATTAGTCTTACTGCGTGCTCGAAACGTAGACGAGACGCTTTTTTGTTTTCTTGGCTCGGTTGATTTCGCTTCCTTATACACCGGTTTGAAACACGTGAAGTCGTATTAGAGCTACACTCAAACACAATCGCGACCCCTAAGAAAGTCAACATCATGCTTCTCGGGTTTCGACAGCCGAGCAAACCTGGCACGCCATTCGCTAACAACGATGATGACGACCTCAGAAATCTCGACGATTGACTTTTGTCTCAATCAAGTCGTACCCTGTATTGTACTGACCAAAAAGGGGCAATGTGTCGGGGATGTTGTGGGGAAGGCTGGGAGACATCTCTAACAGCTCAGTCCAGGGATACCATGCTCTTCACTTGTGTCAAGCTTTCACGATAAGGAGCATGACATTGGGTGCTCTTGCTGGCGACTGTTGTCGTCATATGGATGGCGGGCCATCTGACGATACGAAGTGTATCTTTGGTTGCCGTAATTGGACACGAGCACGGATTAGTATGGGCTTAACGATCGAGAGGCTGTGCCGTTTTGCTGCCAGTGCGCTCGATTGTGACGACGTCGTTGAGGTTGAAGCGCACTTGCTCCTGGTGTTTGCGGATCTTGACATATGTCCACCCATCGTGGCTTCGAGACACCCATCTCTTCGACTTCATGGCCTAAACCAACCGGCAGTGTGGTTCCAATTACTTGCATTCAGAGACGAGGAAGCCAGCCGCGGCGTTCATGCCTGTCGGCCTTGGACATGCAAGCCATTCGCCATGGTCACCCAGTCGGGGAGTTGTGCCTCTGCGTTCGCCAGACGTGCCGAGCCGGTTGTAGCGGCGACCAGGTGCGCGGGTATGACGGCGAAGATCACAACACATCGTCGCTGCATTGGTGATGTGTTCTTTTCGATCCTCGTGAAGATGTATGCGGTGTCGGTGCTGAACGTAGCTATGGAACGCCCAAAATGCTCTGATCAGGATTGCAATGCCTCAGGTGTCAGGGGTGCCCGCCCTGTTTGAGCGCCTGTATGAAACACGATGTCTTCTGCCAATGCCCTATATCGGCGGTGCGTGTTCATCGAAGAACCATGAACATGTTGAAGACAGGGCAGGGCGTCGAATCCGCCGAGTAGGGCTCATAGCGACGACGGCAGGTTTCTTTGCCACCTCAGTGAAGCACAGAAGGGATACTTGGAAGATGCATCCATTCTTGCCGGCAAGTGCATGTCAACGTTTGAACGTGCCTCGTTCGGCCACACGACGCAAGGCTTGCGATTTTAGGTGTGGACAATCTCGCGAGCTGCGGTTCATCTGGACCATTTGTATTATTATAAGCTTGTCGTCTGAATCATCACGAAGCCATCATAATAAGAGCACTGACCTGATCTCACTTCGGCGTCACTTTCTCCTTGCACCCAGCATGTCAACGCTCGTGGCAGTAACTTTCATCAACGGCAGAGCGTGCCGACATATGCAAAGACTGGGGCCGAGTCTGGAGCCGACTCGATGTGACCCAGTTGCCAGCATCTTGAGTTCACAAGCGTGTGAACTCAAGTTTCCACTTCACCTCCTTGTTGGCTAGCACGAAGCGGCAATGTCGGCTCCTTGCGCATACAGAGGCATTTCTTCGAAGGTGAAGCCGTCCCAGAATGGCGCGCAAACTAGGCATCTCGTTGTCCGGGCGCCCATGGCCAGGGCGAAGGGAGACACGTCTGCACTGTAGTCCTCGGGGTTAAATCTGGCCAGAAAGCTCTCCGCAAGATTCGGGATGGTGACATCCTGGCAGAGTGTGCCTCGATGATGCAAGATCGAGGATGCCGCATCGAGAGCATCAAAGCTTGTAATAAAAGTCAAATCTATTCCCCTATCCATGACTTCCTTGGCTGGTGAACCATACGCCTGGGTGATCCTGTGCTGATGCCAACAGTGACCAGACGCCTGTGGCGTGAAGTACTGGTTAGACTCCTACTTCATCGCCATTGTTTCCGAACTGGGACCAGCCATTGCGCGATGCGAAGCTCCAGGACAAGAGTAGGGTCAGCAAGCGGTCGGCCACTTCCTTCAAGGATCTTCCCGTTCCATAGTACCAGCATGCTTCACGATTCGGCAGCGAGATCCGAAAAGACGATGGAGGCTGGAGTAAATGCAGAGACGTGATTCATTGCAATGGCGGTGAAGATTCACAACCTATTCTTTCTGCTCAGCCACCAGATGCGATGAGGTGAAGTCCGCCTGTGAGATATTCTTGGGAATGTGTGGGGTCCAACGCAAGGCCTCCAGCCCACAGCTGAGCAGCAGATATCGTGCCGTCACTTTGCAGTGAGGCACTACTTCAGCTATTAAGAAAGTTGGGACTCATCCTCTTGTCGAGGCCTTTGCCTTGAAATAGCCGCAAGAGGGCGAAGCTGCTTGAGTATTGTTTCGGTGCCGCAAAGGTGTGGCGGAACGAGGAGGATCGTTCGCTTCGCATCCGGCAAGACTCCACAGCATCCATGGGATGGCTTCAAGCCGACACAGCAGGAGTGCTCGTACGAGAGCCGCTCGAGCAAAGCGCAATCGAATGTGATTCCTGGTGTCATGGAATGTTGGCTGACTCCATGCAGTCGCAATCGTTGAGGCCAACATTTGTTCCGCCTCGTGCGAGGAGGCTGGCATCAGCGGAGAAAAGACCCACCTTTGATTGGAGCTTGCAAGGTGTTGTTGGTGGTGCAACAGTGAACGAGGACTCGTTTGTTTCACGAGCTTTTCCATTGGAAGAGCATCCAAGAATACCTCCGAACCCCACAAGCTGGAGCGCTTCGTTGACGAGCGCACAAGAAGTGCAAGGAATCCACCTCACTCCATATCCTGGCTTCGCGTTCGAGTCAGCTCTTGGACGACATGGCAGCGGTGTGGTGACCTCGCGTATCAGGTTGAAAGCTCTGGCGGATGGTCGTTTGACCGGCACGAAGACCGCATGTGAACATTGAGAGCGCATTCGCTCAACAATGATAAGGGAATTCGTGGATCAACAGCTGCGGCTGTCAGCCATGGCGATGTCTTCTTCAAGGTGCACAACATTCACCCACGGTCAGATGGCGGCCACCCAACGGTACCTCCGGAGCATGTGCCTTCGACACCATGTCGGGAACTTTCCATGCATGGTCGCACTTCGTGAATTCACATGCCAAGGTCAGCAGCATGCGCACACTACTATGAGCAGCCCTGCCGAGGGTGCATGCTCCCTTCCGAAAAGCTGCAGAGCAGTTGCTGGCGATGATGAGAATCCCTATCAGTCTTTACCGGCGAAAAGTCCAGATTGATAATGCACGCCGCCGAATGGGAGTGAAAAGGGCCGCAATTCGAATTGCTCTGCCCAACCAACAGCCATGGACGCTTTATTGCGACATGGTGAAGAAACCGCACCCAACTGTCGCTAGTTTCGTGGAATCCTTCGACCAAACGTCGCTACAGAGGCGAAATGGCTGACAGGGCATATCTGCAAAGTATAGGCAGTAGCGGCCGTTTGGAGATGTGTCTCAACGCATTTACCTAGCGACGGTTTCCTGCCTACTTGTATATGCCCGACCGGGTAAGACGTCGCCAACGGCCACATGGAGAGGGATGAAACAGGCCAGCCGGTAGTAACGCGCCGGAGATGGCGCACGGCAGGCTCGATAAGAAGCCTTTCAGAAGACGCCTTCGCGTTCATTCGGACTTCTAGGCTGTCTGATCTTGGGGCCAGCTTATAGGGGGTATGGCTGGACCGTTTGCCGCTGGATGCCTCATCTCGTGTTGCAGAAAATGCAATCCCACCGCTTTCGGCAGAGATTTTGCTGAGGGGATGTGTCTCACGAGAGCCGGGAGGGGGATCAAGCAATTTGTGAGCAGTCTTCTGGGCATTTCATTGATGACAAGACCTTCTCCTGCCGGCATGCGACAGCAGGAGACGCGCGAGGTGGAGGAGGATTGAGTCGCAAGCGTCTGCGTTGAGCGATGGTCCGAGGTCCCCACTAATCAGGACTAGATGCAGCAGTCTCCTGGGCTGGTCACAATTCAGGTGCTGTCGCAACGCCACGCAGCCGTTTTGCCTTTTGGGGAGGCCGTTGGTGAAATGAGCACTGGCCGTAGCGCGCCGCCGTGAGCGATTTGTGCAGAATCTAGAGAACAGAGAGAGTCGGACAGCCGACAGTGGTGATGCGTTGATTTCTGCGCTGCATGTGGCGGTGCGACCTGAGCACGCGAGGAGGGTGGTAGTCGCACAGCAGTAGCGAGATGTAGGGGAAGTGATAGCGCATGACGGCGGTGGAGGAGGATCAGGACGTCGACATGGGTGTTCTCTACACGCCAGGCGCGGGGATGATGCAAGCACGCAGCCCACCCAGATAAAGACACACCGCTGTGCGTGCATAAGGTGCAGCTGGCTGTGCACGGCCGCGTCGGCGAATAAGCTGCAGCTCAGGCGTGCATAAAGAGTCGTAAGGCTGGCCATGAGCCACAGCGGCTTCGGGGGCAGAAGTATCAGCTGGCGGGGTGTTTTGAGCGGCAGGGGGCATCCCTTTTCCACCAGAAATAGGTGCTACCCGAGCGATCAAGCGGATCCGCCCGCATGGTCAATTTCCTCAGTCTTCAAGCAGCGACAAGCAAGGTTAGGCCAGGACGATTTCACATGGCAATCGCCATCTAAGCGCCACGGCGGGCCCGCCAGACTGGAGCTGGATTCTCGTCCATCGCCAGGGAGAGGGAGAAGTCAGGGAGACGACGCGGTGCGCCCAAACTGGGGGGCATAGACGAGCAGCGAGGGGTGGAGCGCAGCAGGATATGCAGGTGGTGAGGATGCCTTACGCCGGGGTGGGCAAGATAGCAACAACCGCAGCGGCAGCGGAGATGGATGGATGGATGGGTGGTTAGGTCAGCCGCAGCCAGTGACGGTCGCCCAACAGCAACCAGCATCGCCGTCGACCACGGCCTTTTGGATCAGTGAGCGGCGAGCCAACATACTGCTATTGCTGGCGCCGAGCACTGCAGCGAAGCGTACCATAGCGGCAAGGCGAGCGCTTCTGCCGCACGTGTGTGGCGCGCCGGATAAGCAGCAGCCCAAATCGCACAGCAGAGCAGCAGCAGCGCGGTTTCAAGGTCTGCTTGCCGCACAGCACAGCAGGAGCAGGCTGAGGACTGTGCTCCGCCAGCACGCAGATAGCCTTCACGCCCGGCTTCGGCTTGCGGGAGGCCATTCACCTCCCCCTTCCCAATCCGGCCTCCCTTTTCTCCCGATCCAGGCACTTTGGCGAAGCCGTTGGTCGAGCACGGGCGTCATGGAGAGCCGAACTTCGTGACTTCATCTCATCGCCGCCAGAAGCACTCACACTACCCGTCGCCAAAACCACCCCACCCCTATCAATAGCCACCCCGTCGACCTGCTTACCCTCACGTCCGGGATCGAACTCTCCCATGCGATTGCGCCGGCCGGCGGTGACGCTAGCGCCAGTTTCTAGATGAACGTCAACACGCTCGTTTTGGCAGCCATGGGTATGCCCCCCAAAGCACTGACTGCCTCCCGCTGCAGATCCGCTGCCGGACGCCTACCCTGAAGCATCGAGCGATCAAGCGTGCACCAGACCCCTGGTCTATCAATGGAACCCTCACTGCTTGATACATAATGCCTCTCTCCACGCTCCCAGTACGTACTCTCCCCCTTCCCATCTATTGCTCTTTCGTTGCTTCAGCAGACTAGCCACCTGCCGGACCAACCTTTTCTTCTTTCAACCTCAATCGATATACCTCTCGCTGTTTCGATGAGACCCGAGTTTCCTTAATCAACCCACCACTCGCTCGCCATCTTCCACCATTTGTTGCATTCATCGTGACTAGCCACCACGATCGTCTGCCTACCGGAACGAGTCTCCTAATCGAATAATCAACCACCCACGAAACATTCGCTCCAACAACATTCATCTCCTAGTCACGAGACGAACGATCGAAACAACCCACCCGCGAATCGAACAAGATTGACCGCCAACATGTCTAACGTTCTCCTCTTCGGCGATCAGACCGCCGAACAATATCCTCTCCTCCACCGAATCGTTCTCCGCAAGGACAATGCCCTCGTCTCCAACTTTTGTGAGCGGGTTGCTCTTGCCATCCGTGAGGAAATCCGCGAACTGCCACGCAGCCAGCGTGACTCTTTGCCAGCTTTCTTGACTCTCAGCAACTTGATTGAGGCCTACTACCACAAGGGTGTGAAGGTGCCAATGCTGGAGTCTGCATTCGTTACCATTGCTCAGATTGGACACTACATCGGATACTTCTCTGAGCACCCTGCTGAGCTCCCAGCGGCCACCAACACTCGCGTGCTTGGTCTCTGCACTGGTCTCCTCGCAGCCTCCGCCGTTGTTTCGGCCAAGACTGTCGAAGAGCTGGTGCCTCTCGGCGTGGAGTTCGTTCGCGTTGCGTTCCGCTCCGGTGCTGCTGTTGACAGCGTCCGCTCTGTCCTCACCCAGCCAGGCCAGGAGAACTCCCCATGGTCGACCATCGTCACTGGCACCAACGAGCCAGCAGCGAAGAAGGCTTTGGCTGCTTTCCACAAAGAGAAGGGAATCCCACAATCCAACCACGCCTATGTCAGTGCTGTGTCTACTATGGCCGTCACCATCTCTGGTCCTCCATCAACCATGGAGCGCTTCTTCAAGGAGGGATCTCTTTCTACGAACAACCGCGTGCCAATCCCAGTGTATGGTCCATACCACGCTGAGCACCTCTTTGGCCAGGCCGACTACGAGAGAATCTTGGCTGGCGAGGTGGGCCGTGAGCTTAGGAAGCACCTCCCAGCTTCTCTGGTCCACTCTGCCGCCACTGGCAAGCCGGTTGTCGCAGAGAACTCGTACGAGCTTGCCAAGCTTGCTCTCGGCGAGATGCTCCAGTACCCAGTTCGCTGGGACTATCTCCTCGAGGAGGTCGTCTCCCAGATGGTTGCCAGCAAGTTTGGCGCGAAGATCTACGCCCTTGGTGTCAGCAATGTTGCCAACAGCCTTGTCTCTGCCCTGAAGGCTGGTGGCCAGACCAACGTCTCTGTTGTGGACCACTCTGCGTTCACGGTCACCGGCGAGTACGTCGGCCGCACCCAGAACGACAAGGTCGCCATTGTCGGTATGGCTGGTCGCTACCCCAACGCCGCCAACCACGAGGCTCTCTGGGACTTGCTCATGAAGGGTCTGGATGTTCACCGCAGGATTCCAGCTGATCGTTTCGATGCTGATGCTCACTGCGACCCCTCGGGCAAGGGCAAGAACAAGTCGCACACTCCTTTTGGGTGCTTCATCGACGAGCCAGGTCTTTTCGACCCACGTTTCTTCAACATGTCTCCTCGTGAGGCTGCTCAGACTGACCCAATGGGTCGTCTTGCCCTCGTCACCGCCTACGAGGCCCTGGAGATGTCTGGATACGTGCCAAACCGCACTCCTTCCACCCAACTCCACCGTATCGGTACCTTCTATGGTCAGACTTCCGACGATTGGCGTGAGATCAACGCATCGGAAAACGTTGATACTTACTTCATCACTGGTGGTGTGCGTGCCTTCGCTCCCGGCCGCATCAACTACTACTTTAAGTTTTCTGGCCCATCGTACTCCGTCGATACCGCTTGCTCCTCGTCTCTCGCCGCTATTCAGCTTGCCTGTACCTCGCTGTGGGCCGGTGACTGCGACACTGCCATCGCTGGTGGTCTCAACGTCCTGACCAACCCGGACATTTTCTCTGGTCTGTCGAAGGGACAGTTCTTGTCCAAGACCGGCTCTTGCAAGACCTACGACAACGCTGCTGATGGTTACTGCCGTGGTGATGCTTGCGGTTCCGTCATCCTCAAGCGTTACGAGGATGCCATCGCCGACAAGGACAACATCCTTGGTTGCATTCTTGGTGCTGCCACCAACCACTCTGCCGAGGCTGTCTCGATCACCCACCCCCACGCCGGCGCCCAAGAGTTCCTCTACAAGCAGGTCTTGGCCAACGCCGGTGTCGACGCTCACGAGATCAGCTACGTTGAGATGCACGGAACTGGTACTCAGGCTGGTGACGGTATCGAGATGACTTCCGTCACCAACGTCTTCGCTCCTCGTCACCGCCAGCGTAAGCCAGAGGACAAGGTCTACCTCGGAGCCATCAAGGCCAACGTCGGTCACGCCGAAGCTGCCTCTGGTATCAACTCCCTTGCCAAGGTTTTGTTGATGATGAAGTACAACAAGATCCCAGCCAACGTCGGTGTCAAGGGCGAGATGAACAAGTCTTTCCCAGCTGACTTGAAGGACCGCAATGTCCACATCTCCCTCAAGGAGGTTGACTGGCCACGCAAGACTGCTGCTCCTCGCAAGGTCTTCCTCAACAATTTCTCGGCTGCTGGTGGTAACACCGCCCTCCTGCTCGAGGATGGCCCCATCCCTGAGGGACCCAAGGGTGTTGACCCACGCAGCACTGTCCCAGTCACTGTCACTGCCCGCTCCATCGCCTCGTTGAAGCGCAACATCGCAAACCTCCAGAACTATGTCAAGGAGAACGGCAGCACCACCCTGCCATCCCTCTCCTACACCTTGACGGCTCGTCGCATTCAGCACAACTACCGCGTTGCCTTCCCTCTGTCCGACATCAGCAAGGTCCACGATGCCCTTCAGGCCCAGGTCAAGGAGTCGTACAGCCCAGTTCCCATGGTCTCTACCAAGACTGCTTTCTGCTTCACCGGCCAAGGCTCGCAGTACACTGGTCTCGGCCAGAAGCTCTACCAGGATCTGAAGAGCTTCCGTGACGACATCAACCAGCTCGACCAGCTCGCTCGCATCCAGGGCCTGCCATCCTTCCTCGAGCTCCTCGACGGCACTGATGTCCAGACTCTGTCCCCAGTCAAGGTGCAGCTCGGCATGGCCTGCATCCAGGTTGCTCTCGCTCGCATGTGGGCTTCCTGGGGCATCACCCCAACTGCGGTCATTGGCCACAGCTTGGGCGAGTATGCTGCTCTCCACGTTGCTGGTGTCATCTCTGCTTCCGACATGGTTCTGCTTGTTGGCCGCCGTGCAGAGCTTCTCGTCCGCGACTGCACCCCACACACTCACGGCATGTTGGCTGTCAAGGGCAGCGCTGAGGCCATCCGCAGCACTCTCGGCAGCAAGATGACCGAGATTGCCTGCATCAACGGCCCAGAGGAGACTGTCCTCTGCGGCAGTGGCGACGTTGTTGGTGCTGCCAACGAGATCCTGACCCAGCGTGGATTCAAGGCCACCAAGCTCAACGTGCCCTTTGCCTTCCACTCTGCCCAGGTCGACCCGATCCTTGACCAGTTCAAGAAGATCGCTTCCTCGGTCACCTTCAACAAGCCCACTGTCCCAGTGCTCTCTCCTCTCGAGGGCGAGATCATCCGTGAGGCCGGCATCATCAGCCCAGAGTACCTTGCCCGCCACGCCCGCGAGACCGTCAACTTCTGGACCGCCCTTACCAGCGGCCAAAAGGAGAAGATCTTCGACGAGAAGACTGCTTGGCTCGAGGTTGGTGCTCACCCAGTCTGCTCTGGTATGGTCAAGGCTTCCATCGGTGCCACTGTCACTGCCCCCTCCCTCCGCCGTGGTGAGGATGCATGGAAGACCATTGCCAACAGCATGTGCCAGCTCTTCACCGCTGGTGTTTACATCAACTTCGATGAGTACCACCGTGAGTTCAACGATGCTCAGGAACTGCTCCAGCTCCCAACCTACTCCTTCGACAACAAGAAGTACTGGCTCGACTACCACAACAACTGGACCCTCACCAAGGGCGAGGCAGCCAAGACCAAGGAGGTCATCGTGGAGAAGGAAGGCACCCCAGTGCCAGTGGTCGAGATCCCAGCCAAGCGCCTCTCGACTTCCTGCCAGAAGGTCATCAGCGAGGAGTTCAGCGGCAACCAGGCTCGTGTCGTCGTCCGCTCCAGCTTGGCCGACAGCAAGCTGTATCCAGTCGTCTGTGGCCACATGGTCAACAACGCTGCTCTTTGTCCATCTTCGCTCTACGCTGATATGGCTCTGACCGTTGGTGACTACATCTACAAGGAGATGCGCCCAGGCACTGAAGCCCCAGGCATCAACGTCTGCAACATGGAGGTGCCCAAGCCATTGATCGCCCAGATCCCACAGCCACCCCAGGGCCAGCACATCGAGTTGGAGGCCAACGCCGACCTCGACCAAGGCATTGTCAAGCTCCAGTTCCGCAGCGTCCAGCCCGACGGCAAGAAGATCCAGGACCACGCTCACTGCATTGTCCGCTTCGAGGACAAGGCTGCTTGGGCCGACGAGTGGGCTCGTTACAACTTCATGGTCAAGGCCCAGATCGACGCGCTCTCTGCCAAGACCATGACTGGCGGTGCTCACAAGGTCCAGCGTGGCATGGCCTACAAGCTGTTCAAGGCTCTCGTCAACTACGACAGCAAGTACCGTGCCATGTCTGAGGTCGTCCTTGACGGTGCCAACACTGAGGCTTCCGCCACTCTCGACTTCCCCACCAAGCCAGATGATGGTGACTTCTACTGCCCACCATACCACATCGACGGCTCTTGCCACATCTCTGGCTTCATCGTCAACGCCTCTGACCTTCTCGACTCGGAGCAGAACGTCTACGTCTCCCACGGCTGGGGTGCCATGAAGTTCTCCAAGCCTTTGACTGCCGGCATGCAGCTCCGCAACTACGTCCGCATGCTGCCACAGCCAAACAACATCTCCAAGGGTGACGTCTACATCATGCAAGGCGATGAGATCGTGGCTGTATGCGAGGGCATCAAGTTCCAGCAGATTCCTCGCCGTGTTCTCAACACCTTCCTGCCACCAAACAAGGGCTCTGCTGCTCAGGCCGCACCAGCACCAGTCGCTGCCCCATCGGCCGTCCGTGCTACTCCAGCTCGTGCTCCTGCCCCAGCCCCCATCAAGGTCGCACCGGCACCAAAGCCTGTCGCTGTCACCCCAGTCGTCAAGGCACCAAAGCAACGCAAGGTGTCTGCTCCCAAGAAGGCTGCTGGTGGCCTCATTGACAAGGTCATGAAGATCTTGGCCAAGGAAACTGAGGTTGATGTCTCTGAGTTGGTTGACGACGCTCACTTCGAGAACCTCGGTGTCGACTCGCTCCTTTCCCTGACCATCTCTGCCATCTTCCGTGAGGAGCTTGACATGGAGATCAGCTCTTCCCTCTTCACTGACTACCCAACGGTCGGTGAAATGAAGAAGTACTTCGCTCAGTTCGACAACGGCACCACCACCTCCGCTCCTGAGGTAGAAGACGACTCTGACGACGACAGCATCCCACCAACAGACGTTCCTACCCCGCTTGAGATGATCTCTACTCCTGCCTCCAGCGCGCCAAGCATCGCGCCAAGTGATGCTGGTAAGCCCGAGCTGGATTCGCCCACCCGCGAGACTCTCGCGGATGTTGGTGATGTTTCGCTCGCTCGCCACGTCGTTGCCCAGGAGATGGGTGTAGACATAGCAGAGATTACGGATTCAGCAGATTTAAGCGAATTAGGTATGGACTCTCTCATGAGCCTTACGATCCTTGGCGAGCTCCGTGAGAAGACTGGCATCGACCTTCCATCGACCTTCCTCTCCACCAACCCCACTATCAAGGACATTGAAGACGCTCTCGGTATGCGCCCCAAGGCCAAGGCCGCCGCCCCAAAGGCAAAGCCAGCCAGCTCCAAGTCTTCGACCAAGACTGACTTGAACGAGGTTTCCGCTAGGCTCACGGCTCTAAACAAGACCGACATCTCCAAGTACCCCGCCGCCACCAGCGTCCTGCTCCAGGGTAACGCGAAGATTGCCACCAAGAAGATCTTCTTCCTGCCCGATGGATCTGGCTCTGCTACCAGCTACGTCTCGATCCCAAACCTCGGTCCTGATGTTGCGGCCTATGGCCTCAACTGCCCCTTCATGAAGGACCCAGAGCAGTGGACTTGCGGTATTGAAGTCTCGTCTCTCATCTACCTCGCGGAAATCAAGCGTCGTCAACCGAAGGGCCCTTACATTCTCGGTGGCTGGTCAGCAGGTGGTGTGATTGCGTACGCCGTGTCACAGGCACTCCTTGCCGCTGGTGAGAAGGTTGAGAAGCTCCTGCTCCTCGACTCCCCTTGCCCGGTCGACCTTGCTCCCCTTCCAGCCCGCCTTCACATCTTCTTCAACGAGATCGGTCTGCTAGGCACTGGTGACCCAACGAAGACTCCCAAGTGGCTGCTGCCTCACTTCTCTGCCGCCATTCGATCGCTCTCTGACTACGACCCGAAGCCAACGATCGGCCAGATGCCCACATACGCCGTCTGGTGCAGAGACGGTGTCGCCGGAAACCCAGGCGACCCACGCCCACCGCCAGCTGAGGAGGAGGATCCGGCGCCAATGACCTGGCTCTTGAACCACCGAACTGACTTCAAGTCGAACGGCTGGGACCAGCTCTGTGGCAACCAAATGGAGTTCGGCGTCATGGGCGGTCACCACTTCTCCATGATGAAAGAACCTCACGCAGCAGAACTCGGCAAGCTGATCCGCAAGGGTCTTGACTGGAGACCATGAAGCGTGCCATCGCTGTCAATGAACCCTTTCCTTCGCTTCGACTCCCTTTGGATGTTTTCTCGACAAAGTCGCCTTGGGCTGAGGCTTCTTTCGATGAGATAGCATGCTGCACAAGGACGGCGGACGAGGGAAGGCCATGGTCTCTTGTTCTGGAGTCAGCCTTGGCCGGCGGTCTATCTGGAAATGCGACACGGGTCTTCTCGGTCCCTTACCCACTACGATCTTTTGATACAACTTTTTACTTTTGAGATGTCTTGATGCATAGCTGAAAAGGCGCAACGATCGATAGAGATACTACTGGCGGGAATGGGCAGGCATGGCGCGAAATTGTTTTTTTGATTTTTGGGATACCAACCTTTTTTTGAACCTTCATTGGACTACAGGACTTATTCTTCCTCATTATCTGTCGCTGCGGTAGCTTAGTATTGTGGATGCTTTTGTGGGTTGGCCCCTGCAGATGTCATCACATGAGAATTGAGCAGTCGATCTACTTTACCAATAGTCCCATCTCACTTTCATGTTCGCGGTTGGACAGTCTGGACAGCTTCGGTCATTTGGCACACAATGCCCTGATGACCGAAGCTGCACAGCTGTTATCAAAGGAGGCCGACAAGGAAGAGGCCAGAGCCGCACAGCTGAGAAAACGTGCCAAAAACCTCCACCTGTCGGCAACGGTCATCCGTGCAGGGTCGATGATGACTCTGAAGGAGACATACACCGCTGCCAACGGTATTGGCATGAATACCGTACCTACACCACCTCAGCCACCAAGCGACCACCACCTCCAAACGGCTGGCACGGAGCGGCTGACGCATGGCGAGACCACCTTCATCGCCGCCGATCTCTTGGGCACTACCTTCCACACGCTAACTTCGACACGGTTGATTGTGCAACTCTCCGGAATCACTCGTGATTCAATGCGCCTTGAACAGTCTGTCACGAAATCAGCAGTCAAGTTCTCGTGCGGCTACCGCCCAAGTCAGGCGCTGCAGGTGAAGTCGGGATGCCTGTTCAGGTATGGCGCTCTCTCCCGTTGTAGGGTTTGACTTCATGTCGTTGTTGCCGCCGCGGTCCAGCAATCAGTCAATCGCACGCGCCGCAATGAACCCTGACTGCAACGCGTACGACCTGCTCGCTGTCCATGTCATCCACCACGACAAGCGGCCAGGGCCCTATATGCGCTGCGGAGCGCACTTATCTTATCGAGAGCATTCGGCATCAAGGCCCACGACATTACACCGAGGAGACTTTCCACTTGAACCGCGCTGTATAATTGGCTTGTGAGTGGGTACCTCTTTGTGCGTATGAGCTCGATGGAGGGTAGTCGTCGTTGCCATGCTAGTGCCAGGCACAGGGAGATGCGATGAGCCAGCGTCGGAGTCGCGAGCCGCGTTAGTCGCGGCCGCAGAGGCAATCGGCTCGTGAGTGGGTACCTTTGGCGTCGGTGCCAGGTACACGGTAGGAGACTCGAGGTATCGCTGCAAGATAGTCGCTGCCGTACTGTTCATCATCTGCAGCTGGCCGTCGGCGTGAGCCTGCCATCTGAATAGAGGTCAGCTGTGAAAGGATAGGCAAGACGTTGTCTTTCACAGAGCCGTACTCATACACCGAAACTACTGGACATCAAGAGTGTTCAAACGCGCCTCCCGAGCGCATGACTATCTACCAAGGGGATTCTGTTCACTCTACATGCTGGAGTCCAGACAAGGACAAGCCCCGTGGCGATTCTATTGCATATATGGCTTCTACACGCTCTGCGGCGAGGATCCCTGGCGATGGCGCCTTGCGCTGGACAAATTGAACATGACAACAGTCGATCAGAACGTGTGGCTGTGGCAGCGGCCGTGCATTACCTTGCGCATCCAAAAGTTCAAGGAGAGGAAGAGTGAGAGTTTAAGCGCCTGGCAGCCCGCTCATCAGGGAAGGACGCAGTAGAACTGGGACACTTTCTTCAAAGTACACAAAATGCCCGCGACTCGTTGGGTGTTGAGATGGCTGTTACTGTCATCATGAGCATAGTCGCCTCGTGGAAGAAGAGAGAGAGGGGGGGTGGGGGGTATGTTAGATGATAAAGTGCACAGCGCGCTGCTCCGCTACCTCCTTCTCTGACGCACCTACGAAGAAACTGGCATGTGACGTCAGAAGCACATGATGGCCATGTTAGGTCCGCTCTTTCCCACGAGAATTGGAAAACAACCCTGCTCGTCGCCTCCTAAGTCGCATGGCACCCAAGAACAATAATCAGAAACCAAAGGAGGAAAAGAAAACAAAGGTGGAGAAGGAAAAGAACGTCGCCGCGCCGGCACCGTGGCCTGAAGACCCAGAGAAGGAGGACCACCTCCACCGGTCGCGCCGCTGGCACCAAACTCTGAGCAAGACAGAGAGGTCTCGCCGATTGCGCGACTGTTTTCAGCCAAGCGACTCTTTTCCTCTCCAACCGACAACATGCCGCCAAAGAAGGAGACCCAGCAAAAGGATGAGAAGAAGGAGAAGAATGAGAAGAACGTCGCCGCGCCGGCACCGTGGCCAAAAGACCCAGAGCACGATGTCCAAAGGCCTCACTACGAAGGCTCGCCTGGAGAACCTCTACCCCACGAGGTTCGCAAGCCAGCGTCGCTTGCCGACGCTCCCAACAAGCAAGCCCAGTACAATGCCATCCATGCTCGCACCACGCCCGCAAGACTGCCGCCCTTACACACGCAACTTGAGGACCACGATGTGGCGCGCCTGATCTCATTCTTGATAGCCGGTCACATGCAGCCGCGTCTGATGCGTGACACTTGGGACGCGATCTTCGACAGCAACGGTCACCCATTACCACATCGCCACCAATTCGGGAGTCTAGCCACCAGACGGAGCACTGAGGAAGAGGAAGGGTCACTACCACAATAGCGCTTTGGCCGTATTGTGGGGTCTATACCTTATGTGGCAAAGTGCACATGATGAAGCACATCGGGCAGAAGAACCTCGCGTTGACTGAGAAAGTCGGTAACGCCTGGCCATGGCAACGGCCCTGTACCACAGGGTGACTTTCCACGTATAGCGTGGAGAAGAAGGGTCCGGCTGTTAAACTGCAGCTCGATTATGATATGACCGTCGACCTTGAGATATTGACGTACATCTCACCCGACGACGCATACTTCGACATCAAGCGAATGTCGAAAACCCTCATCAACCATCTGTGCATGAGTAATTACGTGTCAGAAGTGTATCGACAGCACGCCGTAAAGCAGAAGGCCAATTGGCTGAAAAGACTCCCCTCTTCTAGCAACACACCATCCTCCTTCGATTGGGTAAAGAATGCCAAGAAGGATACCATCGCAACCAAGGACGTGGAGTCGGAGTACGACCCCGACGAGGGTGCGTACCCTCTGTCGGGATACTGCAATCTCCTGGGGGGTTTTGTGCCGCCCAAGGTGTACGATGACCTGCCTGTGAAGGCATCGAAAGGCAAGGCTACTGTCGAGCCAGCAGACGAAAATGAGGAAGAAGCCAGACAGTAAGCCAGACAGTGAGCCAGACAGTGAGCCAGACAGTGAGCCAGACAGTGAGGTAGGCAGTGTGGGCAGAGTGAGCCAGGCAGTGAGGGCAGAGTGAGCCAGGCAGTGAGGGCAGAGTGAGCCAGGCAGTGAGGGCAGAGTGAGCCAGACAGTGAGGGCATCAGGAATGATACACTAGCCTAACACACACTTCTCTATCCTGCTCTACCGTCAAGCCCACCATAGCGAGCTCTACAGCAAAGCAGCAGCCGCAGCATTGTGGTGTTAGCGAGTTGTGGTGTTCGCGAGTTGTGGTGTTGTGGTGTTGTGGTGTTGTTGAGTTTTGGTTGAGTGACTTGTGGTTGAGTGCAGTGAGGCGCTACAAGACCCCGCGTGAGGCCAAGGTCGATCGAGAGTCAAAGGGCAAAATCAAAGAATGAAAGAAGGAAAAGGCGCCTGCAAACGATGAAGCACCCTCCAAGCGTGGACTTAAGAAGCCTAAAAGGGAGAGGGGAGAACACGAAGGCTGGTATGAGTTTCGTAGAGGCTCAACGGAAGTACAATGCGGAATATGCTCGCTACAGTAGAGCAGTGCGGAAGACTGGCGCTAGGGAGGGCTACAAGAAGTCTCCGTCGAAGAAGAACGAGGCGAAGAAGGCATAGGAGGGACAAGGACCCTTCGAAGCAGAAGGCTTAGGAGCGCGTGGACAGATTCAATCGTAAGGCCAACGAATCCGAGAAGCTCTTAGGCGTACGAAGTGGCAAGAATTGAGTGAGTTTGAGGTGAGGGATATGTTCTGCTTCCCCTCTCTCGGCTATTAGCGACCACGCTCATAGCGGTAGTAACAGTTGCCCGGAGACTTGACGAGTCGCGGGGATATCTTGCACTTCGATTCGTGAGGGTCTCGTTCTTTCGCCCTAGTTCGGGCATACTGACGGCCTAGCAGCCAAGATATCGTGCTTCTCTTGCTACTCAGTCTGATACGTTCTCGCTAGCTTTTGTCTATAAGGGAACGTTGGTGTGAGGAGTTGCCAATCCTGACACGCTATCTCAAAGAACTAATCCCAACTAGGAAGGAGCATCAGTATTGGCATGAATGCCGTACCTACACCACCTCAGCCACCAAGCGACCACCACCTCCAAATAGCTGGGACGGAGCGGCTGACGCATGAGATGCACACCACGGTGCACGGCAATAGACGTCGACAGCAGCAGCCGTCGACCATCGTCGAATCCTTCCCTGCCCTCGAATACCCAGCAGATGGGGATGCCGCTCCACCGTCCGAGGCTGACATCGACACCTTCGTCGACCCCTCCTGGGAGGCGAACAACGTCGAGCATCTGCCTGCCAACACCGCAACGCCAATGCCACCACCCTCTCAGCCTTCCCGCTCCTCGACTGGCGAACACAAAAGGGTCAAGCAGAGCTGACACACCTGCACGACGGCATAGAAACGCGACACTTATGAGTCGAAGCGCAAGATATCCCCGCAACTCGTTGAATTTCTTTGCAGCTGTTACTCCAATTATTAGCGTGGTCGCCTAGTAAAAAGAAGAGAGAGAGAAAATCAAGAAGATTACGAGCGGCTCGCTCTGGCTCTATTATGCTCACCTTCAGGCTGGCTTGTAACTTCACCCATGCCCCTATTGTCTAGATTACCGATGCCATTACTCTCTAGCTACTCTCTGGCTCAGTGATACCGTCACCTGCTGGACAGCCCCTTGCCAATCTTCCCTTTCGACATTCGTGTCTACACAGACTGTGCGTGGAGCTCACTTTGCACTCTAACAGCGAGCACAGTATGGTCCTCGACATAGCCAGGAAGGCCATGCGCCAAAGCGCTGCCAGCTGCAGGCGAGTATCCTGGATGGGGAGGCGCATCACTGGCTCGAACCCGCATCAGTGAGGTATTTGAAGCGCAGCAATCGTGTTACTTGGAAGATCGCGAATCACACCATGGTCCCCAAACCTACGATCGCTGTATGAGGGCCATTTTGATCTGGACAGATAACCTGCTACACATATATCAATACCTTGAAGTTGTGAAGCAAGCTAAAGCTTATCGAAGAAGCGCAGACCAAGGTAGGCCTTGTGCTTCGAAAGCCTGCCGAAAGTTGGCCAACACTCGTTCGCAAACCTGCTATTGGGACGGTAACAATCAGCAACGAAGAGCACACAATGCTGACGTATCAATGTCAGCCCGATTGCATTTCCTTTCGGATCGAGATGCAGAGCCATTGGAGGGACCGTCCAAGGCAGCGATGATGTGTGCACTTACCATCGAAGACCATCATATACGTCAAGACAAATACACTTCAATACCGCCTTCCACGCTCCAAGCCGGGATGCGCTGACAGCAGTCCAAGACCAAACGACTGGACATGACAGGTCGATCATGACGTCTCGACGCAATATCGGAACTCGACCGAATCCTTACCACCACCACGAGGAAGCCATGTCGGATCTCCAACGTGGTCGCGGATACTTTGCGATGTCCGAGATCCTTCCAGATGGCGATGCAATTGACGCATGTCCAATCACGTGATCTTCAAAGGTGCAGAAGCGCATCTCAACAACATCATCTCGACTTCCGATGCTGACCTCGCGCGCGAGTGCATTACATCGCAGAAGGGGAAGAGAGTGGTTCCGTCCACGGACTGAGTGCTTCCTTGCATCCGCGCCAGCGTTCCGCCGTCATCATCGTAGAGAATGCATTTCAAAGCATCATCACGAAAATGCAGCAAAGGACGAGCTGCCTCTTCGAGCCGACGGAGAATTTAGCCGCTGGTCCATTATTTCCTTCGCTTCGTACGCACGCCGGCTCGGCAGGGCGCCTGATGGAAACAGGCAAAGCAAGACTCGTGTTGTCGTGTTGCTGCTGAACGCGTCTCAAAGAGACTGGTCGCGCGCGGCCCCCCTCACAAGAAGTCCGAACGCAGGCTTCGACGCTAGGATCGGGAACACGAAACGGTCGCAACGGCGGTGCAGAGGGGCAGCGTCCTGTAATTTCACGAGTCGCGTTCATCAATCTGTCCAGATTCCAAATGTATGTGTCGTGTGGTGGATGGGAGAGGCCATGTTCGTGATGAGATAGTGACTTGGGCACAATGCGATGCTGCAGAGGTTCTGCTGACTGTAGCAAGTGCAGTCAAGAAAAGGTGCTGAATCCATTGCCAGGAGCGGTCGGCCCGCCTTGAGTCTAAATTAGAGCACACACCCCGGTCGTACAGGGAGCGGAAGCAAGCGAGAGGCCTGGGATGGGATATCCAGCAGACACCAAGCTGTGGCAGTGCACCGAAGTCTATTTTATGCAAACTCTCTTGCGCGGCCCCCACACAGGCACTTCACCTCCTCCATCACGTGCCTCCAAAATCTTCGTGCTGATGACATAACCTATATTCGACATCTGGAGCTGCTGTGCCATGGCCGCCGCAGTCGAGAAGGCTGGGTAAGCAAGAATAGGCAGGACCTGCTGGTGTTTCAGGACGAGGACAGATGGTTGATGAACAGTAACAACAGCAAAGATGCCGCACCAACTGGGTCTAATCCCAGAGGTATCCCATATGCTCCCTTTGTGGAACGAGTGGAGGACTACGTCTCGACGAGAGATGATGTGGAGGGAACCCTGAAGAGCTTTCAGGAGATGATCTCGTGAGTGGTAGCGATGGGAAAAGCTAGGTAATGTGCTGACTTTTGTGTAGAAAGTACCAGTTCATGGAAGTGAACAACCAACGGCGAGTGGCGGGCCTGAAAGACAAGATACCAGACATTCAGAAGACGCTTGACACAGTGCGTTTCTTGAAGTCAAGAAAGGTGTGCATCATACCAAACTTTCTCTCGACATGGCTGCAGCTGACACCACACCCAGGATGACGCCGAACCCCTTGAAGCGTCCTTCGAGCTCAACGACACCCTCTACGCAAAAGCGAACATCCACGAAACAGACGAAGTATACCTCTGGCTCGGCGTCCGTGTTCATACATTGTTCGGCATCTGCATCTGCTAACAACCTTTCAGGCCAACGTCATGCTGTCCTACCCTCTCACAGAAGCCGAGTCCCTCCTTGACTCCAAATTGGAAGTCGCCAAGTCCAGTCTCGCCAACTGTGAGGAGGATCTCGACTTCTTACGTGAGCAGATCACGGTAAGTTCACAGCTACATTCAAGTGACCATGTAGTGCGTGCAACTGACAACGCGCAGACCATGGAGGTTGCCACGGCCAGAGTCTACAATTGGGACGTTGGCCAGAGACGGAAGGAGAAGGCAGATGGCAAGGGCGACGATGGGGATGAGACCAAGGGCACGCCAAATGGCTGAACGGAGAGCTGTTGATGGTGACGGTCTTCGCTTTCGCTTTTCAGGATCGCAGATACCCTTGTCGTAGCAGCACTCGAGTGAATCAGCACGTCAGCCGCAAATACACCACCTGGGACAACTCGATTTAGATTGGGAGGCCTGAAGATGGAATCCTCATGGTCTGACTGATGAAGTCGCCAAATGAGGTGATGTTCTTCGACGACGACAAGCTCTACTCCCTTGGCGGAAGAAAGTGAATCAGCTTCGGCTACAGGTTTCCTTTCCACGCTATCAACATCATCACGCGCACATTACCATTCGCATGTATGTCAATAACATCATCCCTCACCGCCTTCGCCAACACCGACCCAGCATGCTCATCAAATTCTGGATATTCTAGCCCATCTTCCACCAGACCTCCACTACGGCCATCTCAGCCTACCAACAAGCCCTCAATCTCCGTTGCCGCCCGAGAATCCTCGACATCCCTGACCATCACAGGGTACAGCATAGCCCAGCCCAGCCCAGCCCACGTGGCTCCCATCCTTCACACATCGCGACCAACAACGCCTCCACGGAGCCGCTTCCGCCCCCTACGCGCTTGTGGCATTCTTAGCCCTTCCACATCACTCAAGCCTTCCGCCGCTACTGGAATCGCTTTAACAATACCTCACTTCCGCATTGCCCCACTGCAACTATCAAAATCGAATCTCCACACCCTGTGATGTGTCAATGCGAAGGCGTCCGTTGCCGCCGTTCCACCGCCCACGTGCGTCTCACGCAAGCAGACGTTCAAGCCGTTCATCGTTCAAGCCCGATTTCCATCGAGGAAACGCCACATGGTCCTTCCTTCTGATGCACACACATCCAGACCATTGATCTGAATCGAGACCTGCTCAATTTCCACATCCTACTTCCATCTTTCCAGACGCCCAGGTCTGGCTGAACCACGAAGGAAGCGTGGTGCCAGTCGAAATGCCTCGTGCGTAGGTCAGAGCTCCTGGACGGCCGTCTTATTAGGCAAAGAAGTCCACCAGAGGTAGTTTGGCTATCAGCCAGCGCCATCAGGAACGAGATGAGGCAGCAAATACGGCAACGTGAAAGGAGACTGATGCACCTCTTCGACGATTTACGAGATTCACCACACCACATCCCCATAGCGGCAGTATCAGTCACTCACCTCGATCCAAGGACGAACAATCAGCTTGACATCATCTGTCCATTTCAATTGGTATCATTAAGATATCAGCACTTCCGTCACTCTTCCTTTTTCGACTTTTCCCTTCCTCGCTTCTATCGTCGCTCGAAGCCCTTGTCACTCCGCACGCAGCAGTGGTATCAGTTTTACATATCCCAAAACAACACAACCAGGTCCAAACAACCTAATAGCCCCCTCCATCGATCACTCGAAGAAGAAAGAGGCATGCAAAGCCGCGGCCAGCTTCTGGTTTCCTCCAAACATCGTCTGTTTCCCTCCCCAAACGCCAACGCTAAAAAGCATAAAAGAAACATTGGACCCCAAGGAAGCGCACATGTGCATCGCGGTCGAGCTGCAAAGGCCCGGCTAGATGGACAGGCAGAGGCGTAGCGCATACGAAACACCTAGTCCAGCTCGATGACCTCCTTCTTCACCTTGGACTGGCTATTGCGTGCGGCAGAGGAGTTGGCGTTGGAGTTCGTCCTGACGGGAGCTGGCTTCGCATTCACAGGTCTCTGCTGAGTCGATGCTACCGCTGGCTGTGAAGGCGCCGCCGACGGTTGTTGCTTCGCTGCCGCATGGTCCTCGGCCTTGAAGTTGCGCACCAATCGATCAAGATCTTCCAAAGCAGCTGCGCAACCATAGGACTGAGCGACCATAGTTCCGTCTTCCAACCCTTGCCAATTGTTGTCTTTGTGACCCTTCACCAGGTCCAGTAGAGCACGCCCAAACGCAACATTGCCTAGATCCCGGGGTGTACGATCCTTGCCGGGACTGATCCTCCACACGCAAACAGTGTTGTCGTCGGTTTTCCTGTATATCTTCAAATCGATGTAGAAGCTCCATGCCGGCAATGGAGCAGTGTAAGTCAGCTTCATAGATGTCTCGCTCCATACGCCAACGGTGAAGTCCCCTCCAGTGGAATCTGCAGCCTCGAGCTTTGCCCATAGACGCATGACGGGTAGCGAATACTTCAAGCATCGACACAGAACGTCAAACCTGTTAGGTATTGACGAGTTGTTGATCAGCTTCTCCAAGACCAGTCGCTGTCGCTGCTGGGGATTGCTTGCGGAAGGTTCCAGCTGAAGCGTAGCTTGCGACTGGTTGTCACTGCCCTTGTACGTGATGGTTGCCGAGAGGTCAGGTTCACGACTGTAGGTGAAGCTGAACTTGGTGGTTGTCACAACGACCGGCGTCATCTTGTGGAGTGCCAATCCAGCCAAATAGGAATCCAGGCATAAGCACGACTGCAGGAGTTCCTTGATCTGTCCAAAGAATGGCTCGCCAAAGGGTGTCTGGAGTCTCAAGGCCAACCCTCCACACGAGTTCATGGCTATATCCGAAGACTGTCGCATGTCTGAAAGATGCTTGCGAAGATGCTTCAACTTGCTCTCCTCGACCGTCAAGCGCAGCCCGTGCCCTATCTCGCCGCTAGAACCATCACTGTCAAGGACAAATCCTTGATTGGTGACCTTAACGGAATCAACAGCGGAGTCGCTCCCGAAAGTCGTTTTGAGAAGGCCTTTCAATTGAATGAGCATCGCTGACATTGGCGTTGACCCGATTTTCACACTATTGTCTCCATCTGTTAGCGAAGCAGTCTTCTGTATGCGGTGTGGGATCTTCTCGAGAGACAGCTGCTCAGAAAGCACTGCAAACGATACCTCCGCCACTGCCAGCTTCTCGATTTGCAGAAACAGACTGCGCGACATGATGGGTGCTGTATCGGATGTAACAATGCTGTCGACAGAAACTTCGTGGAAAGCGATGGCCTTGACGGGTGGTTTTTGCGCTGGATTGGATTTGTTCTCCTGGTTCTCGAGAAGCACAACCCACCACTTTTGGCCAGCCAAGGAGAATGTCGAGAATAGGACCCATTGTCGTTTGGCTGGTGAGGCCCAGTCAGGGTTCGGTATGAATGCTCTCCACGAGGACACAGCCGAACCAAACTGTGCTTTGAAGTTGTCCGTTCGGATGGGTCCTCCATAAGGAGACCAGGCCGCAAGTTCTGCAGTCTTGTCGACGCGGTCTTTGACAGTGTTACAAAGTAAATTGGCCAACGCCAGCGCCAGATCTGGGTCGGTCTGCTTGTTGAGCCTGGTCTCCTGGTCCGCGGCCCGTGGGGTTGCCGGCGCTATCGATATTCGTCCTGTGATCGACTCCAGCTTTACGTTGAGAGGCGTCTGCATGCCTGGCAAGGAGAGCTGTACACTGGACTCGTCAGGGCTGTTTGTTGGAGCATGCCGTTCGATCTTCAGTTTCGAGGCAGCACCAGCCAGAACTCGGAGTCGTTCGCAGGTAGCATCAAGTAGCCAGGAAATGTGTCTCGCA
The DNA here is from genome assembly GCA_002786045.1 of Zasmidium angulare. Taxonomy (NCBI): domain Eukaryota; kingdom Fungi; phylum Ascomycota; class Dothideomycetes; order Mycosphaerellales; family Mycosphaerellaceae; genus Zasmidium; species Zasmidium angulare. Next base: position 768,571 of record NHNX01000008.1, read on the forward strand.
ACTATACTCCGCAAGATACTTTCCAAGGACAAGGTTTCCCAGTCAAACTTCAGCCCATGATCTGCGACTAGTTCACCACGTCGGAACCAGCGGACAGAAAGGTGAGGTGTGGCTGGGCGTCTTGATCGTCGACCCTGCTGCTGCTTGCCAGTACTCACTGCGATTTCGATCCAGTTCTTCCGTCCGAGGATCTCGCGCCAGTACTGTAATGTTAGCACTCTGCGGCTCTTCTGGACTCCCACGCAACCAAACCACTTCTCGCGCTCAAGTTGCCTAGCCTGATCGTATAGGGTATTGATCTTGTGGGTCAGAACAAAGTTGTGGAGAAATTCGTAGCAGCCCTCCAATCCTTTCGCTGTTATTGCGGCATTGGTCCTGAGTTCCAGCTGCTGTCGTAATGCGTCGGGCATGTCTTCAGGGGCAGGGGAGAACAGGAAACGGGCATTGATGAAGAAGAATTGACTGCTCGTATCTTCGTCCGCGATAGCCAAATCCACCTCAAACTCGCCTTGCACACGGAATGTGGCCTTTCCGTTTGCGACCGAGAAGTCGTTGAAATGGGGCGGCAAGTCCTCATGAAGGTTTAGTCTTGTCTCAAGCATGACATTCATGTTGCGCAGAGTTCTCAACGTTTCCTTGGCTGTTAACTTCTTTGGTGCAATATAGCCCAAGTGAGGAGGTTTCGATGTCTTCCCAGTAGCCAAAAGCTCCATAGCGAGATCGATATTGGGGTTGGGAACCTTTATCCGGTTCACATCATGCTTTATATGACCGATGAAGTCAATCGCGTGTCGTTGCAGACTGCTCCGATGGTCGGACATGACCTTGAGGTCAACAAGTGTGTTCATGTCCTCGCTGTTTCGAGCCCAATCCGACAGCACCAGTGTCTTGATAAAACGGTCCCGCTGGTCTTGCGCGAATTCCATGAAAGTTCGCTTCTTGGTCAAGCTGCGCTCTGATGGATCCGTCGACTGCGACGCGTTCCCGTTCGATTCTCCATTCTGCGTATCTACCGGAAGCTCGGCCATCCTATTGAGGGTCGTGTGCAAGTCCGCGAAGCACGACTGGGCGAGGCGATCGATCAGCGTGCCCATCGACTTGTTGTTGGGGCCAACTCGCCAAGATTGATCCAGTGGTGGAGGTGATTCAGGATCAGGTGGAATAACCGTCCCCACCATGGCGTCGCCATTTGTTGTTGGCGGGTGTTGGTTTTGGCTAAGAGGGACACCATTGGGAAGAGATCCGTTGACGGCATGGCTGTTCGGGGCGCTGACTGCGGGAGCAGCTTGCTTCTGAGCGAAGTCCGGCTTGGGAGGCAGATTTGCTGTTTGGGCCTGGGCACGCTCCTTCTTTAAGTCGTGCGACCCAACCGCTCCTTGGTGGTCCATGATCAACCTGCCGGGCATTGCCTCCCCACCGTCCACGCCTATACTCCCTCCGTCTTCCAAGCCCCTCTCCACCCCACCGCCCTTGTCCTCCACCACTTTCCCGTCGTGGAGGCTCTTGACGTGCTGTATCTTGACGGAATTGTCCTTTCGCGATCAGGTCATATCTCTGTCTTTGTCCTCCAGTCTTATGCGCGCGGTCGCGAGCAAGGACAGGCGATGACTTTGGTGCTATGTGACGAACAGTGGGTAGTGCTGGAGGTTGCGGACAGACTGTCGGGACTGAGGCGAGGTTTCGTGTGCAGCTGTCTGGCAGATGAATAGGCGTTTGATCGTCTCGGCGCGTGATGTCAGAGGCTGGAGCGCTGTCACTGTCGCATGCGCAATCAGATGGGACTGGCGGGCGCGCGGTAATGCTGGTTGTGCTGTCAATATTGGGTGGAGGTGGTGAAGAGTGGTGTTTTGTGTGTGCAAGCAGTGACGACGAGGGCGGAATGTGTTGCGGGCTGCTGTTGGCACAAAGACGCAACGGGAGAGCGCCCAGGCGTGCTAGCCGACCCTTGTCAATCCACCGAGCACTAGGCCCAGAAGGTGAAGTTAGCCGAGCACGATGTCTTGCAGCTGGACGTGGTGGATGGTGGATGAAGCAGGGCTATGAGGAGGATACAACCCGAACAGACACATAGCACTGCGGCTAGCGACAGCACCGACGGTATGTCGAGCAGATGGAAGAGCAGGAGGCCGCATGGACTGTCCGTCAGCACCTGCGCGCCGCCACTCATGCCAATTCCGGCTGCATGCATCTTCCAGCCGAACCAACCCTCAATCTGCCAGATGCAATGATGTGTGCTGGATCTCTACCACTGTATGCGACCTTCGCATGTGTCATGACCATCGAAAAATGCACTCCTGGGTCATCACTACGGCCGCGATGCGTACTACTTCTACGCCTGCCGCATCCTGCTACACATCACTGCTCGAGCTTGTCTCCCGTCTAGCTTCTGTCAGTGTAGCTTTCGAAGCGGCAGGGAATTGTTTCGTCGCCGTCTCAGGACCACGCTGCCATGTTATCACGCCTGCCACTGCTCTCGCTGTTGTACATCCCAGTGCGGTGTGGCGAAACAAGCTTCCGACCGCGCACACGAGGAGAGGCCTCGTGGTTGGCATGGTCATGTTCATCGATGCCATGCCATGATTTGCAGCTAGCGACAAGGTACAGAACAGCATCACACCCTCAATCTCGTCCACGCGCCAACATCCTTATCGCGGTATCCGCCGCGTGCGCGCGCACGAATGTCCTGGGTTCAAAAGCACTCGCAAACAATCACATCCAGACCCTTCTCGTCAACTTCCATGTTCATGTCTTCGAAATGTCGTCCTATGGCCTGTAGAGGCCCCACACGGCACGGCAGCTCCAGCCGACGTTGTTGACAGGGATGGTGCCGCGGAGGGAATCGCAACCGAACCTTCGCAGGCCGCCGTACAACAACTACCTCTCCCTCTCACCACCTTCACACACGCCATCGAGAAGCGACTACCGACATCAGTACTCTCCCGACCGCGACGAGTCTGGCAGCGAGGCCGATGACGAACGCTCATCCTTCTCCTCCCGCTCCTGGCATCGTGTCGCCGTGATGGGTCCTGCTGACCCAACAGACGACAATGACATTACAGAACCCTCATATCCTGGCGAGGATACTAGGTCGACGTCGCCAAGAGAGCTGCTAGGCTTCTACACCTATTCATTCGCTGCAGAGGTCTTTGTGGTATGCGGTTTGGGAGCATTCATTCCAATCACACTAGAGGATCTTGCCCGAGCGAGTCCGACCGCAGTACTGGCTAGCGACCACTCCAAATCGTGCAAGCCACATGGGATCGAAGGACCACCTCCGATCTGGTATGCTTCTGGAGGGGATAAGGAGCATCGTAAAGGTGCTCAATGCGTCTTCAGGGTACTCGGGCTTGAAGTCAACACTGCATCGTTCGCGATGTACACCTTCTCCATCAGCGTTCTTATCCAGGCTCTGGTTGTTGTGACTATGTCTGGAGCGGCAGACCATGGGAAATACCGCAAGTCGCTCATGATCGGATTCGCCATTGTGGGCGCTGTCGCCACGATGCTGTTCTTGCCAGTTACGCCAAAAGTCTACCTACTGGGTAGCCTATGGGCCATCATCGGAAACGTTTGCTTTGGAGCAAGCTTCGTCTTGCTGAATTCATTCTTGCCATTGCTGGTACGATGGCACAGATCTGTGGCACGACCACGAAACGTCGCTGAGCAGCAGCGCGAGCAAGTATACAACGAGGTTAGTCTATTCACTTCGCACGGGGACAACTTAGGAGGTAGCATAGATGTGATTGCTGGTTTTGACATGTTGCAGCCCAAGATGTCTCAAAAGCGCTCCCTGTAGAGAGGACGCAGTATGTATAGTGCTCAGGCTTACTTTCAGCAGGCAGACCATGATGCGCCGCCGAGGATGCATGCACGAGCCGAAGAGACCACACCACTCCTACCCACTGACGGCCAAACTTCACCTGATCCTCCTTCGCGTGCAGCGCCATCACCTGAGATGCAGCTCTCGACGAAAATTTCGTCTTATGGAGTAGGCATAGGATACCTCGCTTCTGTCATCGTTCAGATCATCTCAGTGTTCCTACTGCAATCGACAGGCGGGAGCCTGTTCTCGCTACGGCTTGTCTTGTTCATGATCGGCGGCTGGTGGCTGGCTTTCACAGTCCCTGCAGCCTTTCTGCTTCGATCGCGGCCAGGCCCTCCGCTTTCCACAAGCAAAAATCGTACCTGGATCGGCTACCTGACGTATTCGTGGAAGAATCTAGGCAAGACTGTACTTCGGGCCCGTCGACTGAAAGATGTCATTCTCTTCCTGGCAGCTTGGTTCATGATCAGCGACGCCATCGCCACGGTCTCAGGCACAGCGATACTCTTCGCCAAAACTACTCTGGGCATGCAATCGTCTGCTCTAGCTCTCATCAATGTCATCGTTACCATCTGTGGCATCGTGGGAGCTCTTACCTGGTCCAAGGTCTCTCGGGCCATGCGATGGAAGCCTTCGCAAACGATCCTGACATGCATCTGCATCTTCGAGCTCATCCCATTATACGGCCTGATAGGCTACATCCCCGCCGTTCAACGCTCCGGCTCGTTTGGATTACAGCAACCATGGGAGATGTACCCACTGGGCGCAGTGTATGGCCTTGTCCTTGGCGGCCTCAGCTCCTACTGCAGAAGTCTGTTTGGCGAGCTCATCCCTCCTGGCAGTGAGGCTGCCTTCTACGCCTTATATGCGATTACCGATAAAGGAAGCTCTGTGTTCGGTCCAGCTATTGTTGGCGCCATCACCGATGCCACTGGTGACATACGGCCCGCCTTCTGGTTCCTAGCGGTGTTGATCGGCTTGCCCATACCGCTCATGTTTGCTGTGGACGTCGAACGAGGGAAGCGCGAAGGAGCCAAGTTGGCGAAGGAGACGGCGTTACAGGAACTTGATGCGGACGCGCCGGAGGAGCATGGTGATGATACCGGCGCGTACGAACAGAGAGTGCGTTGACCTTGTGGGTCTCTTTCTTACATGCGCCTAGAAGAATCACAACCTCGCCCTAAAGCCCTGTCTGTCCATCTAGACGCTACTGGAGTGCGCTAGCCTTTGATCGTTTCAATCTTGGTGAATGGTATCGATGATCTCTCGTCAGAGTTGCATACCCGGGAATCTCGGTACGTCATTGAATCAGATGTACTCATCGAGGATGTGGAGGCGGCCTGACCCAAAGTTAGCTAACTAACATCACGGCGCTACGGCTTATGTGGGGACACCTGGACGTTTAAGTGTTGAAGCACCATACACTGCTGTACAAGTTTGCTCTATGCTAGCCATACGCTAACCACCAGTCGAGCGCATTCGAGCACAGTCTATCGCACACAAACAGCTTCCATTCCTCGCATTCCAATCGTTGCAATCATCTCATCGATACCCTGACAGCAAACTTGCAAATGCTGCGAATGCAAGAGTATCTTCAGTACAAAGCCAATCAGCTCCAAAGAGAAGTAGCGCATTCTCAGTCAAGGTGTGGTAATCAGGCGGTTGTGATGCCTTACACACTCCGATACGCTCCGTCAGAAAGAGAAAGTAGCGACCCTGCATCCAGCCCTTCAGCGTTGTCTGCCACGTTGCTCGTCACCTTGGCCACGGCCGCCAGCGCCCTGGTCTTGCTTCCGTCTGTTATCTCCACCGTAGCCGTTCGAACTGCGTCTGCCGCTACCGTCACCGTTGTAGTTGTGTCTGCTGCTACCGCCACCGTTGCCTTTGGCTCTGTCGCGGACAGGGTCAGCCTTAGAGCCGCGGCGCTGTGCGTGACTGTTTTTGCCGTTGTTACGAGGCTTGGAGAGGTGGGATTCAGAGGACACAAAGCCTTGACTGGGCCCAATTCCAGGTTCGTTGAATCGGCCACGGTTCTCACGATAGTGATTTTCTTGATGGCGCTCGTTGCGGTTATCGCGCTTCTTGGGTATGGGATTTCTATCAGGCGGTCCTTCGAGTTCTCTCTTGCGCTTAAGAGCGACCGTGGTGTTTTGGGTCTCGTCATCGCCGCGCCGTGATTGACTTCTCGTATCTGCAGCTGTTGTTTCGTCTTCGTAAGAGGAACGTGGCTCGCGATAGTCTGAGTAGATTCCGTTCGAGCCTCTATCTTGAGCGGTAGCAACTTCGGACTGAAGAGCTTTTGGCATGACCGTGTCTCCAGTATGGACATTGACCAGGTGGACAGTCTCATCACCTTGGACTACAACCTTCTCGCCCGGGCCTGGAGGTTGCACACTCCCCGCAAAGTCGATTAACTGCGGCGGCATGTTTTGCAAGCTTTGCTGAAGATAGTGGCTGTCGACTGACTGTTGTAGATCAAGGATGCAAAGCCGCGCAAAGCTTTCGGGCGCCAGTTCACTCTTTGCGCGCCGCCAAGTACCATTGTCAAGATCGATGCGGTATGGTATGCGCTGGATCATTGAGGTTGATTTCTCTTCCTTCGACTTGGAGAACATGGGGGCAAGGCAGGCCTCGTGCAAAACGTATTGAGAGCCTTCGGCAAACAGCTAAAGAAGCAAATGTTAGCGTGATGTCACAGGTGTTGTCAATGGATCCTCGAAGTTACCATCAGGAACAAGTGTTTCATGTCATCGTCGACCTTGTCAAATCCCGAATCTTCTCTCGTTACACAAAGGTATACGCTGGCGTAGTTATCCACTTTGTATCGAACTATCATACGGTAGCACTTCAAGATCATTGGGCCAGCGCGCGTGCTGACGTGATTCGGATGACCTGGCTGGATCTTTTTACTTCTTGGGTCTTCGTGTATGAGTCCGTAGATGACCTCACCAGGGCGAAGCTCGTCCTTGTCGGTCGGCTCTTCTTGCGCATCGTCGTCGGGAAAGCCTAGTTCGCTCAATGGGGCAGTCTTGGGTCTGGCTTTGCGTTGAGCGGCAGTCGCAGTCTCCAGCAAGGTATTCGCAAGGGTTGCCAGGAGTGACGAAGCTGGTTGATTGTCGGGTTTAGGCGTGAACATGCGTAGCAGGTATTCCATTATCTCGAGATTCAACGTGTTGCTGAAATCATCTTGCAAAGACCCGAACTTCTCTAAATCGGGGTCAGAGCCCTCCGTGACCAGTCCCTGTGCTACCGCCGATCTGTATATCGCTTTGACTCGTTCGGCACCAAAGTCTTTCCTGCCTTCTTCGCTAGGCTGTGCCGTATGATGTGCAGGATCTGCAGCGTTGTCGGACGGCTGGCCCCCGTCGTCGCCATAATCCAGCGTGGTCGAGGACTTGCCAGTCGGAACGTCCCCATGCAGAGACTTCCGCGCCTTATCTCCCTTGGAAGCAGTCATCGCGCATCCACGGCGGTAAGTCGACTTACGGGTGGCGACCTTCAGGCACGCGACTCGACTCGATGTTGCGTCCAGTGTTTGTTGGAACATGAAGGACAACAGCCGAGAGCGACGAAGTTTACAGCGGCAGCGGGCGCATCTCGCCAAGCTTTTTTAGCGTGCATTAGCGCGGCAGCATGTGACTGCTCGCGTGAGTGAATAGCATTCACCAGCGCAGGGATTGAGCTTTCGCAACATAGCCGACTTTCGCGAAGATTTAGACTGGCGGGCGAGGCGGCATGTAACGTTAACCTCGACGTATCCGACCTTTGTTGGCTATGACAAGCATCGCAGCTGTGGACCAACGAGAAAGATACCACCCATGCTCTTGTCCCAAACTCTGCTGTCACTGCTTTGATTTCGTGGAGGCGCTAATACGTTTCAAGCTCCACTATCTTGACCTGCAGTAAGAGGGTCATGATACCGCTTATTTGAAGACTGGTCGTTGAAGTAGCGTTGACAAGCGCTTAGTTCTTGCTTGAACACGTTTATACCAACCATGTTTGCGGCCCGCAACGCCAGTGTGTGTAACGTTTGGTGTTATTCCTTCTCGCTATTAAGCCATAATGGGATCCTACAGCGTACGTGTGCCATGAGAATCGCCTTTACGTGATTGACCACAAAGCCATCCCAATGCGAGACAAATTAGGTTCCATTGCTTTGTCTCAACATCGAAATGAGTACAGCTACGTTTCCGGACAAAGCGTCTTTCAGAGCGACGTATTGCTCGGAGTATTTTAAGCAGACATTTGGGTTCCAGCAAGCCCGTCATTGACCAATCCCCATCAGAGTCATGCCTTCGATGATCACTTCGCGGAAGGGTTTTCGAGTGGCAAGATACATTGCGGACTTCGTTCGCCATGACATGCCATGGTGTCTGTTCAGCAGACCAAACAGACGTGCTGACACATCACGACTCAATAGAATGAGTGACGCAGGCTGCGCGTCGAATGGCGCAGAGATTCCATCAACGGTGGAGAATATCGGGCTTACTGTGCTCCAACTCTTCGTCAGCCTTCATCGTGACATGGCAGAAGGCTCAGCGTTACGGCCTCGGATGGATGAACACCGAACGGACCTTTGCAACAGACAAGGTCATAGAGACACAGTTGCAAGCCTCATCACTCAACACGAAACCGCACAGCTGGACATGGAGCCTCTTGTTGCTAGACTTAACATCATGTTGGCAGATATCAACGATATAATTGAAGACCTGAAGCTCACTATAGAAGAAGATGGAAGGAGATTTGCCGAGATCGAAGCGTCAATCAAAAGTACGTGGCAGACAATCTACGAGAACGCACGCCCATACTTTGACAGCTGTTTTCGGGCAAATTTTGAACCATCCTGGGCTTTGCAAGAGAAGGACTGTCGGTGGATGCGACGGATAGCCGACCAAGAGGCCGTGATTGCTAGCCTTAAGGCTAACATCCGCGAACTGGAAAGCAAACGAGGGAATATCAGAAACGCTCTCTGGAGAGCTAAGAAAGATGTCAGCCTCAAACCATCGAGACTGAACTCTACCTTGACGCAAGCGCTTGATAAAATACACTGCGAGCGATTGGACTGCGAAGTGAAAAGCGTGGAAACAGATATCGCGTCAAAAAAGGACTTGTTGCAGCTTCGAGAACAGTTCCACAGTGGCGAACAATATTTCTTCTGTACGAGGGCTGCCCGCACCCTAGTAGAAAATGCAGACGGACTCGAAGAAGGCTTTGCCAGGTTTCTCACTGATCTGAGTCCGCGAGGAGACTCCAAGGACCATTCCGATGCTGAGCCAGAAGTGTCGACCGGTCCTTCGCGTTCACTTGATGTAGCCAGTCCGACTGTGTCGCAGTGGAGCGATGAAGAGCTTCAAAATCGATATTCAAACTTGCGTGACCGCCTGGAAGACGCTCAATTCGACCACAACGAAAGGTACTCCGAAATGGCACTCCAGGAGGTCGATCATCTTTTGACATTTCGCCATTCAAATCACGAATGGTACGAAGACTTCGTAGCCAGAGAGCTCGAGGATGAAGCACAATCGATACGGCGAATGGAGGCGGACCTTGTCGAGTTACGCACCTGTCTTGCCCGACGCCGCGTCAGAGTCCCTGGCTCTCCAGAGAGCGATGGTCTATTAAGGACTGTGAGGGGTGGACGAATCGGAAAAGACACATACAGCGCTGGATTTCGACCCCAAGGACGATCGCCTCGGCGAAGGCCGCGCAGACTTGCTAAAGGGAAGCACAAACTCACGGAGTGGCGTATGGAGGCTGATGATGCTTTGCGCAAGGATGACATCTCGCCGAGTCCCGGTAAAAGCGTTGCAGGCTCGGGTCTTAGATCTAGGAGCTACACTCAAACACCGTCGCAAGACGGAGAAGTGAGCAAATACAGGCAGGGCTTCCTGGCTGAACATCGTCAACGCCAGGAAGAGACAAGAGGGAGATACATTGCACCAGCAGTCGAAGCGGATGCTGCATCTCAGTAACGCACGGGAGTCGACATGTACGCTGTGAAGGAGCGCTCTGATAAGCACAATGTTGTGTCTTGCGCATGGTCGAAGATGGGAACCTCTACAAGGCTGACTTGAGCATCTTTTGATGGATGTACCGTTGTTGATGTATTGGCACACTCAATAAATATCCATAAACTGAGCACAACGTCTTGAGGGCTCGCAGTCAGTCATCCGAGCCGATCTCACAGTGTAGAAGTATGATAAGGGGTGACCCCTGAACAGGGGTTTGCCCTGCTGCAAACAAACATCGTGAGACTAGGCTATGCAGGAGCATTGTGGAAGCATAATGGCTTTCAGTCAACTTACTCGATGATGAATGCAAGGAAATGCCGCGTGAAGTAAACGAATAGACAAAGTCCTTCCGTACATGGGAGCAAAGAGCAATGTAATCTAGCCAACCACGCGGGCCTCTCATCATTGAGCCGCCAAAAGCCCTCCAAACAGCGCCTTTTGCATGGAAAGTCATCGTACATTCAGATTCCGTTGAGAAGTGGTGCAAAGAAAGGAGCAAGCAGAAAGCACAATGTCAAAGACTAATACTTGTCAGTGGCGTTTCGTGCAAGCTGGGACATCGAGATAGGACTCACTGCAATTCGAAACCCCATATGACCACCCTGTTAGGCGTACTGGTGAGAAAGACGTCGAGGCATTGCTGGGTGCATGGTGTGGGTACATGAAGCAACTGTGTGGTCGTGGTCGTGGTTGTGATCGGGTGTCTGCTGGATGGAGTACGGCGCGTGTAAATATCCGCAATGAGCCTGTATTGATCGCGTGCAGTCAATCGCGGTGAATCTCGCTGCGCATTCGTCTGTGGTTCGTGCCGTCCTTCAGCAGTCTCGGCAGCAGTTTGTTGAACGCACGAGAAGACCTCAAGGTACATTCTCATCTGGTTTCTGTCTCTTATTTTTACCGCCGTGTGTGCTCTCCGAAAGTCGCTTGGCACCAAGCGGCACTGTGTTCGCGTCACTGAATGGGACGCTCCTTTGCGGTGCTACGCTACCCCTCGCCTTGATTGTGCTGGGGGCAAAGGACTGATTGCCACGCGACAAAGCGATAGCATCTCGGCTCGATGTTGTCGACAGACCATACACACTGCTCACTTTGCCACGTGTCGATGCCCCTGGCGCTGCCGCTGAGTTCCTAGTACTAGATGCGAAGTGAGGGGCCACGTCAAGCTCAAGTCGGCTGCGCTTGTTGACATTGTCGTCGACCCGACTAGTAGATGCGATTTGACGCGAATACTGAACATCTGGCTGCGGTGCATTTGCGTCGAGAGCAGGTGGAACCCCTGTCGTTGGCTCTATAGCAGCGCTGCGCGCCTGCTCACTCCTCTCGTGGACCTTCTCGGGGAACAGCTCGACATTGCCCCGAGCGCTTGACGCATCGGGTGTTCCAATGACGTTCTGCTTCTGCTGATGCTCTGAGAGCTGCTCTTCATTCCCAATGTCTGCACCGAGCGCTCCGTCCGGCCTGTCGTCTTTCACAGACGAGTATGGGTCCATTGGGCCGGCAATGGCTTGCTTGCCGTTACCTGCTTGTTGTTGTATAGATACTTTCTTCGGCATGCCGTGCTCCAGGACAATCTTCTCGCCGGGGCCGGGAACACCGACCTCGCGATAGTACTTAGCCATGACTTCGACACTGATACCCACAGGTCTCTCCATCGAGTCCAAGCCTCGACTGATGCTCTTCTTTTGGAACTCAAACTCCAGCAGCGTATCACGCAGCCGCCACATACTCTCATCCGTGAACCGCGTACCGAGTGGAGTGAGCCATGCGCTGAGGGGCACCCAGAGGAGCTCCAGACGAACCACCTGGCAATCAATATCGGAGGAACCCGTACAGAAGAAGACTCTGCTACAGTCCGGATGACGTCGGTATTCGGAGCCTTCTCTGAAGACTTGCCCAAACAGCTGTTGAAACTCCTTCTGGATCGCGCTGAAACCCAGATGACGCTTCGTCATGAGCTGTACACATTGGCCCCAGCCCGCGACCTTGTTGATCAAGACCACTGGATACCGCTTGATGCTTACTGACCCGACGGGCGTCGAGACATAGTCGAGGTCTTGCAGCTTGAAGTCTTGACTCCTCTTCGGCTCAGGCAAAGGTGCCAGAAAGATGTCACCCGAAGTCAAACGGGACTCATTGAAGTCGGGGTCGTTTGACGGTCTCGTTTCTAATCCGTTGGCGAGGTCTTTTCCCTCGACTCTTGCCTTTCCAGTGTCTCGCTGCAATACACGGCTTGTCATCTTTTCATCGAGGACGGCTTTCACGATGCTTGCTGCTGCGTGAAAGAGCTGTAGCTGGTCAGATCCAGAGGCTGATCCTTTAATGCCTTCGATCAGTGAGTCGAGGAAACCAGGGAGGAACAGTACTCGAGCATGCGCTCTTTTGAGTCCATCGAGAAAATCCTGATCTGGGCGCGCAATGTCATGCAGAATGCCGCTCTCTGCCACGTCTTCCAATAGTTTCCGACTCGACTCGACGACTCGCTTGTCATCTTTGCTCATCGCGCGTTCTGCGCGAGGGTCGAGAGGGGGCGGCGACCGTGGCGATTTGCGCAGGAATGACTGGTAATTGCCCATTGTGAGCAGCAACCACGCGGATGGTGCTTGCTTTGTAGCTTGGCTCGAGTCAGTGGTGTTCGTGGTGATGTGCTTTTTGAGAATGCAAAGGTTGTTGTGTCGCAGGCGGGTGCGCAAAACTTGGAGGGTGTTGCCGAATCTTTTCTTAGCGCGCTTTAGCGTCATCGCTTAGCGCCCAAGCACATGACACTTTCACTGGAAGTGAATGGCCGCGCATTCTGTTACTTGTCACCTCGGGACGAATAATTGTGCGAGAATAAAGGTGACACTATTTTGAACACATCGCGACCGACATCTATGTCGAAGATCTCCTATGGTCATCGCCTTTTTGTCTCGGTAGGCGCTAGACACATTAGGAGGCACCAGTAGTACGTGACAATTCAACTTCATTTCGAAGTAGCTCCATCTCGAGACATGCAGAGGGAGTATACTAGTGAGCAGCTACTTCTGAAGAAAGACATTACCTCTTTGTCTCATGACTAGCGTCAGAGGTCTTGCCGAAAGCAAACACTCTATCTCGGCAATATGTTTCTTTGTCTAGCATGGAGTCTTACATAGAGACAATGTGCAATCGCTCAGTACATTCGTACTGCAACTTCCTACATTCAATTTCACGAGTTATCACTTTCCACACTATGTATCCGTCCTCACTTTCCGATGATCGCTGCTGGTTGAAGCGATACGTCCCGATCTGGAGGACCAATATTCCATGGTGTACGTTCACCGGCATTCAAAGGCATAGACAGGTGCAGTCGACTATTACTCGGCCACGGAAAAGACGCGAGCACTTGAAGCTACGACAGAGGGCGTTGCATGATATTGGGCCACGCATGCTCGACCTGTTCCAGAAATTCTACGATGAATCGAACGAGATCATACGGGTCGGTGCCGAGGTCGTCGAACGGAAACAACAGCTCGCTAGGCTGCAACGTGATTTAGACACCACAAATACCTATAAAGCGTACACGAAGGACAATGATCGTGTGGTGGGGCTTGACGAGAACGATGAAATGGAAAGGCTTGAAGGCGTGCTCCTTGGTTTTGAGGCTTCAAGGGACACGGCGAAAGAACAGTTGGCCGCTCTTCGGACCACAGCCGTCCAACTTGACAAGAGATATCACGAGAGCTGGGAGCAGATTTGCCTCAATGCTCGTTTATACTTCAATCTATGCCTGGAACACAACTTCGAGCCGGACTGGAGTTTAGACGAAGGAGCGTGTAGAGTCTTGGGACATATCGTGGAGAAACATCATCTCATAGATCAGACCAAGAAAGAGAGACGCCGACTTTGGAACCAAGTTGGAAGGCTCAGAGCTGGCGATACCACAGAGAGTCTGCCTGATATACCGCGACATATCTCGGGAGAGTCGAACACAGTTCGTGCGAAGCGCTTGAATGACGTCGCAGATAGGTTACGATTAGAAGTTGAATCGGTCACCGAGTTGCTAGAACTCAGAGAGATGTCGATCAAAGCTTCGAAGCTCAATTTCTGCGAGTGTGCGATCGGTCCGCTGTTGGACGACGCCGGTCGACTTGGTGCAAAGTCTTCCCGTCCAGAGACCCGCGGGGGTAAAGAGAAAGACTCTCCAACTCTAGAAGCAGAGCAAGTACCAGAACGCTCAAGCATAAGTGATCGTTCAATGCTCGCCCGAGTTAGCACCAGTGAGCTCAAACAGCGATATCTGTCCGACCTGGAACGCTTGTACGAGCTACAAGCACAGTATAACCAAAAGGAGGCCCAACTAAGAGCGGCGGAAGCCTCGCACATGTGCACATTTACGGAGTCGAACCACAGAAAGTTCGAAGCAGTCATTGAACGTAGCGTACGAGTCGAAGCAGAAGCCATTGGGCACTTGGAAAGAGACATGACGAGGATTCGTCTTCGTCTCATCGAGCTGGGTGACAACGTTCCAGCCTCGCCAGATGCTAGTGCGAGGTCTGTCAGAGGAGGAGGCATCAGGAAGTCGTCTCGACAAGGGACAAGGAGTACGACCTCTAGGAGACGTCCGCCTTTCGAACGACGATTCTCGCCGAAGTTGGGTCAGATCACCAGATGGCGCTTGGCAGCAGACGAGGTACGACCTGATGTGGACAAAGCCTCGGCTGAGCCCAGTCCAAGCAAAAGCCTCGCCGACTCAGAAGGCATGCGATCCAGGAGTGCTACACCGGCGAGATCACCAGATCCAGAGTGGGACGAATACCTGCAAATGCACCGAGAGCAGTATCGAAAGCAGCAGAAGGAAGGTTTGGTATAGTGAACAAGTTGATCGTGGATTCTGGACCTGAGCTTGAATAGTGACGACGGTAGCATTGTTTCATGTTGAAGATTTTCTACTATAGACTGAAGATTGTTTGTTCTCGCGTCGAAAAGCCGTTGTTAGAACGATGTCTTGCTCACTCGCCAGCCGGAAAATTCGTTGGCCAGCGCTGTACTTTTTGCAAAATTAATGCTTCGTGCCGCTGCTTCTCCTTGTGAATATCTTGGAGGGCTTCAATGGCTTGTCCGGTGAGACGAGCAGTCTTGTCGATGAACATTTCGAGGACTTTCCGCACGAACAAATGGTCGCTCGAACCGCTCGAAGTTGGACAGGATGCTTTATCGTCCTGTACTTTTTGAGGCAGGATCGGAGACTCGTCGGCCATGATCGGGGAGTCTCGACGCTCCGCATCATGGTGGGACTGGAGGGTTTGGTCACCTCCGGCAGTTTCGATGCTGCTTGCAACAGCAGCGAGAGTAGGCGACCGACGACTTGGGCCAGCCTCAGATTGCTCTTCAAGCAGGATCTGAGAGGTACCTTGGATGTCTCGCGCCAACATGGCTCTATCGCCATTGCCGCCATCAATGCGATCCTGTATGACTTCTTTCAGAACTTGAGCGATTCGGCTGTGCTGGTCTTGTGTAGTAGTGTGCTGAGCCAACTGGAATATCGCTGTGAGAAGTCCCGGGTCCCTATTCTGCGGGTCGACGTTGCGTCGAGACTCTCGGCCTTGTTGTCCGACTTTCTGGACCCATGGGCGGAAGTTGTATACTGGCCATGTTGCAAGGTCGGTCCCCCAGATATTCTTGATACGAGCGAGCGTATTGAAAAGATGCGCTCTGGTGGTTTCTTCACCCTCGTCAATGGCTTTAGGGACTGTTGTGCGTGCTGATGAAGCACCTGCCGACGATCTTGCGGCTGCTTGCCTTTGACGCTTGGCTGCTGAAGTCACTGATGCCGCCTTTCTCGTCTCATCAGTATAGTCTCCATCTTCTCTGTCTCTATTGTGGTTCGCTCTGTCAGCCGCAGCCGTCCAAGTATCTTCCTCATCGCCACGCTCGACGGAAGCAGGTGAAGCACGGTATCGGGAACCGTCACTCATCATATTTGCAATCGGTACCGGGTTCTGTAGTGCCATGATGTCTGGGCTCGGTGGAGGCGAACAAAATCCGAGGTGAACAGTGTTGTTACCCGGCCCACTCGGACTTTGGTGGTTGTCAAGTCGACGTGGTTAAGTTTGGTATTTTGTTGAGCCAGAACGTCTGATAGCAAGCCGAATGACATGAGAAGTCCAGGTTGGCGCAACAAGATACCCAGGATTCTGAGGTCAAAAGAGGCCGGAGGATGCAGTCCCTAGCAGATATTTGATAAGCCACAACGGGTCGTTGAGAGCCAGGCTGGGTAGCATTCAAAGTAGGACACCTTTGCTATCATCTGCACTTCGCTTTGGCGTCACTAATCCAGGGAGTGACAGTTGCAATGAGCCAGATAGTGACGAGATCACTGAGCCAGGGAGGGATGGCATCAGTGAGCCAGGAAGTGACGGCATCAATGAGCCAGACAGTGAGGCTATCAGTGAGGGTGCACCAGCCTGGAAGTGAGTCCAATATAGCCGGTGTCCCACTTCAATTGCTACCCAGCCTGGAGCTCGACCAGACCCTGAACATCCAGCACTGTCCTTCACGGCTATTCTGGCGATCAAGGCTATTGTGCCGATGTAGCTGCGTCTTAGACGATGTTTCAAGATATACCTGGCTGGTTGGATAGCTTGCATAGGCTTGCAAGCTATGTGGTGGAATGTCCAACCGGGACAGTCGTAGCGTTGGCCAAATTTAACTGTCTGCATGCTCTTCGTTGTCATTCCCCAGCTCGTTTGATTGGGTGTGGTCATCTCTTCCATTGCTGCCTTCCTCGCCTTTCAACGCACCACCTTTCCGCTTAGGAATAGCCTTCATAAACGCTTCGCCCCAGTCGCCGCATTCCAGCCACTTGATCATGATCTCATTAACATGGTTCGTAGCCAGGACTTTGCGACTCTGCATCTCCATGTACTGGCCAATGGGCAGTCGAGCCGTCTTGATCCCGCGCCTCATAGCTCGTCTGTGGCACACGCCCTTTTCGCGATTCTTGTCGACCAAGCCGCCTACGATGTACGTGCTGTATGGTTTGAGCTCGGTCAAGTCCTCGTCAGCTTCGGATGAAAGATATACCACTTCGCCTTCCTGTTTTAGCTTGTCCCGCGCTTCGTCGTCAAGCTCTGCGTACTTGGAGAAGACGCCAGCCAGTTTTCCACCTTCAGATGAAGACATCCACTCCTTGGCTTTCTCTGCTGTTTCGACAAAGTCAGAGTCAAGCGCCCGAACACCTCGAAAAGACAGGTAGTTCTTATCCAGGACTGTGTCAAACCGTTCCTTCAGCTTGCCTCCAAAGGAACAGTACACTATATGTGCACGAAAGGGGGACTTCCTGTTGTCTGAGTAACATCGGGTGATCTGCGCAGCCAGCGAGATTCGCTCATTGTCTCGCATCAGATCGTCGAAATCGCAGTCAATCACGATCGAGACCGGTAGCTGCACGGCGTGGGTTTGCAACTGTCTTTGCGGCTCAGCAGGAGTCGCTTCTCCATTTGCCTCTGCTTCCTGCTTGGCAGCTTTCTTGCGCTCGCGACGAGCGACAATCTTTTCCTTGCGAATTGCTTTTCGTTCATCGCGTTTTGATTCCCATTCAGCCTTCTTTCGTAATTTCTTCTGCTGGTTCTTCGATAACGGAGGGTCGCCGGTATTGCCACCGACTGTCGCCAACGAAGGCGCTATCTGCTCTGGCTTTGGAAGACCATCTTGAGACTCAGGGTCGGCATCGACGGAGGCTTTGTCTTGTGAAGGATTGTTGTGCTCGGACAAGTCTTCTGCAAGCTCGTTCTTGCCGTGTATATTGCCATCTTCAGGAGCGACATGTGACTTCGTAAGGTCGTCTTCCTTTTTGTCATCGACTTGCCCATTATCATGGCTGAGCTTTCGTATTTTGGCGGGCCTCTCGTCTGATTGCATGTTGGCGAGACGGGTGGTCAAACTGGGTTGATGTTCGTCGGCGAATTTTGGCAGAAGTGAAGCGGAAATGTCTCGCGGCTCAGGCCTTTTTCTCGGACCTTCTCTGAGCCTAGCGGTGATGACCTGACTCCCTGAGACTAAATATTCTCGACGCGGAAAGAAACGAACACGCGACTGCCTGCCTGACGAACAGCTCCAGACTACCTTCACTCATACCTTTCACGTGCTCGTATTGCCATCAGACTGAAACAGAATGTCGGCAGCACAGCTACTCAACCCAAAGGCGGAATCGCGGCGTCGAGGAGAGGCCTTGAGAGTCAACATCTCTGCTGGTGAAGGCCTGCAGGATGTGCTTGCTTCAAATCTTGGGCCTACGGGCACTCTGAAGATGCTGGTCGATGGCTCGGGTGGTATCAAGCTCACAAAAGACGGCAGCGTGTTGCTGAAAGAGATGCAAATACAAAACCCCACGGCAGTGATGATCGCAAGAGCAGCGACTGCACAGGATGAAATATGCGGCGATGGAACTACGAGCGTAGTCCTGATGGTGGGAGAGCTGTTGAAGCAGGCAGATCGGTACATCAGCGAAGGCTTACACCCCAGAGTCATCACCGATGGCTACGAAGTCGCGAAGAACGAGACGCTACGATTCCTGGACGACTTCAAGCTGGCGAAGGAGGTGGACAGAGAACTGCTACTTTCTGTGGCCAGGACGTCATTATCGACCAAAATCAACTCTACGCTCGCCGAACAACTCACCCCAGACATCGTCGATTCTGTCCTCGCAATCTACCAAGCTCCAGCGAAACCAGATCTTCACATGGTCGAGATTATGACCATGCAGCATCGCACAGCAGCGGACACACAACTCATTCGAGGCCTCGCGCTTGATCACGGCGCACGGCATCCAGACATGCCAAAGGATGTCAAGAACGCATACATTCTGACTCTGAACGTCAGCTTGGAATACGAAAAGAGCGAAATCAACAGTGGTTTCTACTACTCGAGCGCGGAGCAGCGAGAGAAATTAGTGGAGAGCGAGCGGAGATTCGTCGACGAGAAGCTGCGAAAGATCGTGGAGCTGAAGAAGGAAGTCTGCGGCACAGATCCCAAGAAGGGCTTCGTGATAATCAACCAGAAGGGCATCGATCCTTTGTCGCTTGATGTGCTGGTGAAGAACGGCATTTTCGCCCTTCGGAGAGCGAAGAGAAGAAACATGGAGCGCCTGCAGCTCATCTGTGGAGGCACCGCGCAAAACAGCGTTGACGACCTCACACCAGATGTCCTTGGATGGGCAGGCCATGTGTACGAGCACCAGCTTGGGGAGGAGAAGTACACGTTCATCGAGGAAGTCAAGGATCCAAAGTCGGTGACTCTCCTGATCAAGGGACCCAACTCGCACACCATCAACCAGATCAAGGACGCTGTACGCGATGGCCTGCGGTCGGTGTACAACATGATCGTGGACAAGAGCGTGGTTCCTGGTGGTGGAGCTTTCCAGGTTGCATGTGCACGCAGATTGACATCAGACGACTTCGGCAAGCAGGTCAAGGGCAAGACGAAGTGGGGTGTCTCTGCCTTTGCAGATGCACTGCTTGTCATTCCGAAGACGCTGGCAGCCAACAGTGGTCATGATATCCAGGATTGCCGTGAGTCTAAATATCGCGCATCATTTTGTGCTCATCGCTGACCTTTGATAGTTGCCAACCTCCAAGGCGAGCACGCCGACGGACATGTGGCCGGTCTCGACTTGACGCTCGGCGAACCCATGGATCCTGTGCAGCAAGGCGTTTACGACAGCTTCAGAGTATTGAGAAACAGCATCGCGAGTGCGACAGGCATTGCGTCGAACCTGTTGCTATGTGACGAGATGTTGAAAGCACGCCAGATGGGCAAGTCAGGTCCACCCGGCGGAGGAGACGGTGGCGACGAGTGAGGTGGGAAGTTGGAAGATGGCCTGTTACGGTTGAAGCCACGGAAGCAGGACAGTGGACCGGCCTTTGGCAAGAGCACGACCTCGAGCTCACCCATCGACGACGACATCGCGCGGTTCTGCTAGAAGCAGGACGAAAAGCAAGAAGCAAGCACTGCATGTGGCCAGGATGACGGATGGAACACTCTATGAGCATGCATATCATGCACAATACCATTCGCAGTCGGATCAGTCTTGGCTCTACGGTCCACCACGGTCCACCTCAACGAAGCCATGAATCATCTCATACCAAGCCGTTAACACTGACATCCTCGCTCTTTTGAATCGCTCGTTTCCGCAACGACCTTTGGAATCAACACTGACCTGACCTGACCTGAGAAAACAGCACGCAACCTGCGATGAGCGGCGTGCCTTCCCAAACTTCAGCAGCTTCATCTAGCTCCAGCAGTCGTGACTGCCGAACAGCCACCAGGCCCTTCCTGCTCTGAGAGTGCCTTCCTCAGATCTTTGCAAACTTAAGGTACATGTACCTTATCGGCCAGGTTCCCTTCCAGTTCATTTCCGTCTCGTCTCATGTTCCTCGCATCTCTTTTCTCGACATCAGTGTCAACGTTACAGGACTGACTTCACGGGCTCAGTTCTCTGCTCGCTTCCCAGGTACGTCGCATCATCGTCTACCATGACATTGCTTGACATTCACACGGCAGCAGACAGTCCCAGCGACACACGACATCGTCAGAGGCACGGTTATCCTCGTATACTCAGCCCGCCGCGATGCCTCCATCGAAAGCAAGACCATCGTCCAGCGCGCCTGGCACCGGCTTCTTCTCACTGCCACCCGAACTACGACTTCGCATTTATGAATACGCTCTCGATCCGCTCGCAGATCCTGGAGTTTTCACGTTGTTCCTATCGCGTAAAGGCCATACTGGAGATCGCTGCTGTGCCACCCCTTCGAGGGATGTTCACTACAGATGCGACTGTGCCCAGAACAAGCTCACGACTGGACTTCTGCGAGCAAACAAGCAGATCTTCGCTGAAGCCATCGAAGTGCTTTGCAACTTGTTTGAACTGCGCGTCCGTATCCCAGGCTGCAGTGGCTCGGTCAGAGTGAAGGAACTCGCCACGGTGCTCCAGACGATCCCAGCATACGCCCAGAAACACATGCGTCAGCTTCTTTTGGTGTCAGACAACGCAAGCTCTCGCGACTTTGAGGACTATCGCGATTACGACGATAAGTCTTTCCGTACCAATCGCCCTGACGCTCTAGCTGGCATCGACGTATACTGGAAGACGATCAGAGAGCAGATTCCTCAGCTACGCAAGCTTCGCATCCATGTCGACCTCACCAAAGCCGAGCTTCAGAATATAAAATTTGTCATGTGGGCGTTCAAGGGCATCAAGACTTTGAAGAACCTACAGCTGTTCCGACTTGAGATTCACCAACGGTACCAGCATATGGAGGGCGCATGGTCAGCCCGCTTCATGGAGGACTCGCAGGCGGAGATCATTTGCAGGTTGTTGAAGCTGCTAGAAGGCAGCTTCGAGATTGACGTCGTACTGATCGAGAAGGAGCCAACCATGTTGATGCAGCAGTGGTGATACACATGAGCATCTCTCCTTGATTTGGAACGCACATCACAATGCTTTGCTCTTTGCTTGCATGGCTGTATAACATATATTGAAATTGTGGACGTTTCGAGTATTATAAGATGACTGCGTGCCAAACACGGGTTAATACAGTGATACGTCCCGACGACTTCGTTCTCGGTGGATTGCAGCCATGCCTCAAGCTGCAAGCTCCACAGCCTACGCCACCAAAATCGGTGATATCGAAACACCGATCAATGATCCTGCGGTGCATGAGAGCACATCGTAAGACATCGGATTCGCACTTCCGACTTTGGGTGACTGGGACAACACTTGATCGGTTAGACCTAGGGACGAGCACTGCCTCTTCCTATCTTGCCAACTTACTCTTTCCAATCCAGTCGCACAAGATGAACGAGATGAAGCCATACCAGGGCTTGCAAGTGATCGGAGTAAGTGGCCGAACATCCACAAGGCACAATTACTGACGTATGTTCTACAGGCTGGCCTCCCTCGAACAGCAACAACCAGCCTCCACCAAGCGCTCGAGACCCTAGGCTACAAGCCCTGCCACACCTTCCGTAAGCAAGCCGGCTTCCTACTGCTGCCAGCGCCTGACTTGGGAGGTAGGTACGCACATCAGTGGCGATTCACTTCCCTACCCACACGTCCGCGGCTTTCAAAAGGCATATCGACTCCAGCATGACAAAAAGGCTCGTCAAGCCCTCCTCCACCACCTCTACGAATCCACGGGCGTACACGCCGCTGTCGACGCCCCGACATGTCTCTTCGTCGACGACCTGATAGAGATGTACCCCAACGCCAAAGTCATCCTCGGCGTACGCTCGTCCCCAGAAGCCTGGCGAAAGTCATTCAACAGCACTATCGGCAGGATCATGGGCTGGCATATGCAGATCGCAACGTTTCTCTTTCCGCCCATGCGGATTGCACTCGCGCCTTTGCTGAAGTTGATGGATGATCTGAGCCGTTCGCGGTATGGGCATGCGTGGACGGAGTGGGATGATGTTGGTGCGTATGTGCGCCATAATGAGTGGGTAAGGAAGGTCGTGTCAAAGGAGAGGCTGCTGGAATTTGAGCCGAGTATGGGGTATCGGGCCATCTGTGAATTCTTGGAAATTCCGGTTCCAAGAGATGAGCAGGGGAAGGAAGTAGCGTTTCCGAGGGTGAATGAGAGTGCTGAATTCGGTAGAGGTTTGGATTATTTTACTGCGTTTGGGTGGACATTGTGGGCGGTGTCTATTGCAGCGGTACTGGGCGTGGTGAGGGTGTCTGGGCTTGTATGAGAGTTTCCAATGTGATGAGTGGGCAATGTGCCTCTGTTGTCTTTCTGACTGGTCATATACCGAGCAGACTACGGCTATAGGTTGTCAATCTCATCTCTCCATGGAGTCACTGACCTTTGCGCACCTTGATGTAATAGATGCTAGAATATCTGCAGCGTAAAGTCACTCTGCCAAGCGCCTCCTCTGGTGTACTGCTCCAGACCAGTAACATAGACCGTATTGTTAGTGAATTGACTCTTCACAACGATTGGGCGACCCCGGCCGGTCGAAAACATGACCTGGCGTGGTCGTCGCGAGACACCCGCAATGGTAACATTTGCCAGAGGCGCGGTCGCTTGATAGGTACCAGTGGTCTTGCTTGTCAAGCGATTGCGAGAGTAGTCGAACTATGAGGTTGTCAGCCAAGGGGGTTTCCGAAGCAAATCAAACACATCTACACCCACCTCCACCAGTTTCGTCGAGCTCGGCGAGATGCTTTCGCCATCGTCGAGATACAAATTACCACTTGCAGAACCCTGGCTGTCTGGAGTGATAATCAGCCCATAAGGATTCGACCTTGTCACAGTAGTCGTGTTGCCAGGTGCTTGCGTGGGCAACACAGAACCTCCACGGATATGCAAGTTGATATGTTCCAGTGGCGCATCCATGGTAACGTTCTGCTGTGGTCGAACATTCTTCACCTCCTGCAGCGTGTACCAGTCGAACCACCTTGTGCCTTGTCCAATACCGGGGAAGACACCATTGACGGTGTAGTCGCCTTCGGTCAAGACAGGAGTGACTAAGATCGAGGGACCTAGTAGGAATTGTGTATCGGTTTGGTAAAGCGTGGAGTCGTCCGGGAACTCCCAAGCCAACGCGCGCATGACGGTGTCTCCTTGCGTGTGCGCATAGTAGAACAATGTGTAGATGTAGGTCAGAAGGCTGTATCGAATGGAGATCACTCGTCGCGCGGCCTCTGCGACGGTCTCCCAGTTGTAGAATTCTTGCGGCGATTTGCCAGTACTGTAGTGGTTGCTGCAAGACAGTCAGGACAGAATGAAGTGTCACGATCCTTTCTACTTACCGGTAGAATGGAAAGAAGGCATTGAGTTCGGCCCAACGCGCGCACAGCTCTTCCGTAGTGTTAACAGCGTTGCCGAATCCGCAAGTGTCTGTACCGAACATTGGCACGCCGACCATTTGGAATCCTAGAGCCTGCGAGATAGACAGGAACATGGCGCCCCAGCGAGAGTCGTTGTCACCACCCCAGTTGCCTGTATATCTGCCGCTGCCTGCCACGGATGCTCTGCCGATGATGAATGGCCGCTTGCCTGGGAAGACCGTCTGAGACATGGCGTTATAGGCAGCTCTCAAGATGCCAATGGAGAACAAGTTGTGAATGTCATACTCTGTGGTGTTGTATTGATCGTTGTGCGTAGCGTTCAGCAGAATGACCATATCAATGATGTTGTTTGTCGAAGTCTGACTGACATTCGGTTTGTACGGTGGATCGTTCAGGTTTCTGGTATCTCGTGACATATTGGAAGGCGGGCTGATGTAGCTCGCTGATAGCTCGCCATTGCCGCACGAGTATGCACAGAAAGAAGCGGCTTCGTTCAGATCTATCCAGATGCCATCATAAGGAGCTCTTTCGTGAGCCAATTGCATTTCAGCTGTAAACCACGTTTGCGATGAGGGAATTAGCCAGTCTGCCCAGGTGCTATGTGAAGCATCAGTACTCGAAATGCTCGTGAGCTTGTGTTTGTTCTCACCTGAATCCAGGCCAGCCATTGCCGAGATAGTAATAGCCAGTGCCAGAATCTCGAATAAAAGTTTGAAGCGCATCGCCCCTCTCAAATGGCTCATATACGTCGCTCGCATTGTTTGGGTCTGGAAAGTAGACATTGCTGTCGACAAGAGGTATGTAATGTTGTCCACGAGACTGAAGCCAAGCATGGAAAGCTTGCATATCAGCAGGAGCAAAATTGACTGGATCATTGGTGAAGACTCTCGTCCGGTCGTAGGCGTCGATATCCGTCCAGATGCCCTCCAGAGGTATGCCAGCGCTGGAGTAGTTGTTCACGACTTCTCGCAGATTGTCGACGTTTCTATATCCCCAGTGGCATTGGTGGAAGCCGTAGGTCCAGTACATTTGCATCGCTGGCAATCCGACGCAACCTGATTGATACTGACGAAACACCTCGAGAGCAGTCGAGGTTGATGTCTGCTGACCGCCATTGCCGCCATGGCCTCCGTGGGGACCTCCCCACCAGAAATTTCCCCATCCTGGACGACCGCCCCAGGTAGGCCCATCAGAGCTTTCAGTTTCACCGCTCAGGAAGTACAAGTCAATGCTGCCACCAATCGCTCTGAGCGTAATACTTGTCTCACGCAGCAGCCAGTCCTGAGCATGGACGTTACGCGAGTAAACTCCATGTGCAGTGGACCCGCCTCCAGAGTAGCGTGTCTCTTGGTAGAAAGGATGCGTGCCGTAAGAGTTCCCGTCCAAATGGTCTGCAGTGTCGGCATTGAAGAGTGTCTGTGTGTAGTCTGTACCCAAGCGGAAGTTGTGAATGTTCTCATTGATACTGCGAGACCTCGTCAGAATATGGCAGATCAGCGAACAAGTTCTTATCTTACCCATAGACGTTATAGTTTTCTTGCATGTTTGTGACGATCTCAAGGAACTGGCTTTCGTACACGATTACATGCCCGAAAGTAGAGAACAGCTCCTCTCCACCATTGCGCCTAGAGATGGAGAATTGGAACGACGGGCTGTTGCTCCACTTGATCTCAAGATCACTACTTTGGGGCGACGTGCGGCCGTCCCATTCAGGCTGCTCAACGAACTCAGAGTCCAAGATGTACCAAGAGCTGTTGTATGGTGCAATGTGCTTGGGCACGATCTTGACGTTGAGTCGCTCCTTAGCCTGGTAAGAGACCACAAGGGAGAGGTCCTTAATGTCAGTACCAAAGACATTGCAGGGCTTGCCATTGAGAGTCAAGTCGGCAGTGAAGCCGTGGTTGTTGTTCACCACATTCGAGGCTCGATATCCCGGGCACTTTTGAGGATCCGGCGCAGCTGGGTCTTGAACCGTTGGCGTTACAGTGGGTGCAGGCATAGAAGAAGTACTTGCTTGTGCTACACCAGAAGTCAGCCGTTGTCCGTTCCTTGTATCGTGTGGACCTACCATTGACCATGCCCAGCATGGCCTGCAAAGCCGCTATACATGTCAAGCCTCTCATGGTCACTGATCGTGTGCATGAGTCTAGCGTCCAGCGGTGCTCACGACTTCAGGTTCTAGGCAGCTTGGCTCTTATGAAGACATTGCTGGAGCCCGAATCCTTCCAATACTTCTCGTATGCGACCACGCTTCCTCCGACGGAGATCATGCATCATGCAAACTCTCTGGAGATTTCCCTCTATGGCCCTTTGTAATCGGGCGACCAAGAACAGCATAGGCGGTCTCCAAAGGCGACATATCAGGTACGAGATCGGCTCTGTATGCACTCGCGCGGCAGAGCGGCTTCTGAGGGGTCGGTCACGTTGTTGCATCATTCGGGGTGATGCTTGCGAGAGGAGACATGTCGTCGAGACAAGGTTTGGACTCGGGCCGGGATGTGGACACGGCGGCGAGGTGGTTTCAGTTTCGACGGGACCCCGCCCTCTTCTTCTCGATTACATGGACATCTTTTCATCATTATTTCCATGACCATGCATCGTCGCCATCAGAACGAAGGCACGGAGAATGCAACGCAGATACCTTGTTCATCAGCGGATCGAGAGCGAAGGAGCGCGCTTCGTGAGGTCTCGTGGCCTAGGAAGCGGTTGCAAGAGCTTGTGCAGCTTCTATGCTGTGCACTGCTGAAATGCAGGGCAGTCTCGAGGCCATGCCACTGAAGGCACATCACGCTATTCTTCTGGATTGAATCTGTTGTCCATCAAAGATGGGTGGGACGGTTACCGGGGCCGCAAGCGTACGCTCCAGAATAGCTCAAACGCGAATGCGCCTCCTGCTCGAAGGTAGCACGACTACGACTACGACCACGGCTAGTCTGTAAAGACGTATTCCACCCAGACGACCCAAGGGATCAGGTGACGCAGATACACTATGAACGATTGCAGAAGTATTCGACGCGAATGCAAAGTCGGCGCTGGCAGACTGTATCACCACGCCAAGGACATGTTTGTTTCGGTTCGAATGACGACTGCACTCCTTCCAACAATCGCTTGATAGAGGGCTTCACATCACAGGCTCGGGGCTATTAGAAATGCGAGAAACCCGAGAATTGCTTGGCTCGTAGGGCTGAGGGCTTAAATATGTGGGTTCTTCAGTCTCCAGCTGATCCCCATAGCACGCAAATTGGTAAGTGCAATACTATATGTATGTACTGTGTGTACTTTTCTGTACTCTCCTGTACTCCTGAACTCTATCCATCTGTTCCTTCTGCACAGACAAAATGACTACCAACAAGCTTTCCAACAAGCCTTCGCAGATCGTGTACTGGTCGTTGCCAAGAAGTGGCTGTCATATGTTGGAAAGAGCAATGTTCTCCAAGCAAGACGACTTAAAGTGGTTGTGGCATCCGTACGAGTCTACTGTCATGCCCTTGCATATGTGGCTGCTCTCTGGCGATGACGTTGGGAATGAGTCGGATCCGAATCGAAACGAATTTGCGTCGAAGTCAGTGGAAGCCGGCGAGAAGTGGAAGGCCGCTTTACAAGAAGCTCAAGCCGCAGTATGTACTTCAGCAACATCAGCCTTGGCATCCAACTAACGAGGCAGAATCAAACACTATACATGCACGAGCATGCCCTCTATCCTACCTCACCAGAACGAATAGTCGAAGTCATCACATCACCAACAGCCAGTGGGAGACCGGATCACAAAGTCAACCACACGACCATGCCCGAGGACTTGATTTTGTTCCCAGGAACTGTCCCAGTGATCACAATTCGCAACCCAATACTGACCGTTCCGTCGTGCTGGCGCGCTACAAGCGCACTGTTCGTCGGCGCCAAACGAAGCAACTGGATCATGAACACTGGTCTGGCTTGGTACCGAGACTTGTACGATTACTATGTAGCCCATGGTGTTGAAGTCATCGTCGCAGATTCGGACGACTACATGTCGAGCGAGACCTTTGTGCGACATCTAACTGGAAAGTTGGGCTTGGATCCGACAAAGGCTGTAGTGTCTTGGCCGAAAGCGACAGAGGAAGAGAAACAGAAAATGCATCCAATGCTTCTGCCAGTCCAAGACACGCTGGTGAACTCAGAGGGGTTAAGGCCCGATCGTGCTTCACGGAATATCGATCTGGCTGCTGAAAGAGAGAAGTGGAAGAAGAAGTTCAACGAGGAGGTACTGGAACGGGTTGAGGAGATGGTGGACATAGCGATGCCGCATTACGAATACCTGAGGGAGAGGCGGCTGCGAATGTAGAGCAATGACAGGTCTTCGATCCACATCGTGCATCGACCCACTACAACACATTCAACCACCATTCGAGCCGTTCACAGCGTGCGTTGCATTTGCCCGTGTCTTCCGCCACTCCTCTAACTTCTGCTCTGTGTTCGTCCATTCGTCGTGCTTGTGGCAGTAGTCCAGCATTCCGAAGAGTGCGCTTGGAGGCGGTCGACCTTTGTCCTCGTCAAGGCCATTCAACCTAGTCTGCTGCTGAACGTAGTCAACCCTCTCTCTTCGAATGCTGTCATACAACGCCATCAATTGGGGTACATCTGCTGCTTGTGCGCCAGATTGCAGGACAGTGGCCACGGATATAGCGTCTTCAATCGCTTGTGCGGCGCCTTGACCAAGAACTGGCAATCGTTAGTCGATGTCTGCACACCTGTGACATGGCTGTAGACAACTCACATGGCAAGAAAGGGTGGGCAGCATCCCCAATCAGCGCCAGACGCCCACTGTTCCAGTTCTTCAACTGCTCCATATCGACCAGCTGCCAGACCTTCAAGTCATCATCCGCATAACTCAGCAGTTTCCTTGCCGAAGGATAGAACGTAGCGAAACCCTTCATCATCTTCGCCTTATTGCCCTGCTGATCCCAATCTGCATCACAACGCACAAAGTCAGCCAGAACAACACCAAACCCTCATTTTCCTGGCTCTACTTACCGTCCCCTCGTCCCTCGGTCTGATCATCCGGCACAAAAGCGGCCACGTTCATCTCTGTATTGCCCCTACAAGGATACGCCACAAACTTCCGATCATTCGCCAGTACATCCAGAAAGTATCCGTCCTCATCCACTAACCCTTTCGTCTCTTCATCAGCCCTCAAAACCTCCCGATCGACCAGAAAGCGATAGCAGCTCTTGCCCCAAGGCTTCAGCACCGCCGCCGGATCTACGCTCTTTCTCGCGACCGAGTTGTTGCCGTCCGCGCCAACGATTACATCGCTCTCAAACACTTTACCAGTGTCAAGAACAACTCTTCCACCAACTGCATCTACCTCCACGATCTTCACACCAAGGTGCAATTCCGCCGGCTTGCCTTTCCCTGCAGGCTCCGTCACCAGCCTCTTGAGCTCCTCATGCAGATCCACCCGATGCACCAGCAGCCATGGATTTGCCCACTGACGACTGACAGCCTCCAGCCCCATCTTATTCCTGACATCGCCGTTCGGGCCATAGATTGATAGCACGCCTTCGCAGAGGTTCGCGCGTGTGGAAGCTGGATCCCAGCCGAGACGCATCAAGTGGCCAGAGCAGTTGGGTCCAACGTACATTGCTGCGCCGGTTTCTTGGTGGAAGAGGGACTTTTCGAGGACTGTCACGATGTGGCCATTGCGGCGGAGGGCCAGGGCGCATGTGAGGCCAGCGATGCCAGCGCCGATGATGGTGATCTTGAGAGGCTGTGGGCCAGACATGCTGAAAAGATGGTGGATGAAACGGTGAGAAAGGGCAGGAGAAAGGCTAGATAGCACGAATGGCAGGCGGGAGAGACCAGATATTGAGATAATAGCACTTGAACCCACCGACCACCCTCTGTCGTGTCACGTAATGCCCCTCGCTTGTGATCGTCTCAGCCCGTGCGGCATTCTCCTCATCGAGGCCATTCTCGCATTTGTGGTTTCCTCGTCAAGCGAAGCCACAGACTTAGCAAGACCGCCACGGGCCCCCACGCATCACATCGGACCATTAGCGAGTACGCAACAGAGTCTAATCCATTGTAGTGCGCACGGCACACCAGACCTGAAAGTCAAGGAATGGACATCTGCAAAAGGATATGCAGCCAGCGCAGGGTTCTCCCATCTCGTCTGATACCTATTGTTAGTGCCAAAAGGATCGCGTGCACAAAGGGCTCGTGAGGCTGTATCATCTCAGCTCATCGGGTCCACCATGCCAGATCTTCCACTGTCGAATGTGCGCCAAAGAAGCAGTGATACCTGTGAGAATCCTTCCATAGGGCTGAGGCTGATGAAAATGCGAGAAGTGAGGTCAAGTCGAAAAGCTTGGCTTTGAATCCTTCTCGGCCTCCGTGAAACATGAATCATGAAATCCCTGAAAGAACACAAACCCAGACCTCTTTGCGACGACCAAGTTTCCTGCCAGCTTAGCCCAAACAACGCCTGCGTCACAATCGTATCAACAAGTCTTTCAAACGCCAACTATGCGGCTGCATTTTGTACACGGGGGACAATGTAGTCCTTGTTCTCAATCGCAACGGATTTCGTCATGTGGTTCACTGTCACAGCGTCAGTGTTCAGTCACCAAAAGATGTTACGATGGAAGTCAACCGTACCCTTGAAAACTCCGACCAGCCTCGAGGCCAACTCAAACATATTGTTGCGCAGTGAGATGACGATGAACTGAGCATTCTTCGTCCTCTCCTTGATGTAGGCCGCCACAATGCTGACATTCCGGAAATCCAGGGCGGCATCAATCTCGTCCATGACATACAAGGGCGTTGGCTTATAATGATGCAGCGCGAAGACCAGTGCCAGGGACGAAAGAGTCTTTTCACCACCAGAAAGGTTGCCAATGTTCTTCCAACTCTTTTTGGGGGGCATGACGGAGAATAGAATGCCCTCTGAGAACGGATCGAGTGAGTCCACAAGCTCTAGCTCAGCATTGCCACCCATAGTGATCATTTGGTACATCTCCTTGAGCCTCAGCGAGATGGTCGAGAAGCCCTCCATGAAGCCTTCAAGTCGGAGACGACGGAGCTCATCTGTCCTCTTCTTGGCGGTGTCCCGAGCAGTGAGGGCAGAGGTGAGGTCCTCCAGTCTGCTGTTGTATTCGTTGACACGGCGACGATACTCTGACAAGACGGACAGCTCAACGTGCTGAGAGGTACGCTCCTCGAGAGAAGCAATCTGTGCCTTGAGGTCGTCTTTGTCCAAGTCCTCAAGTTCGTCGCGAGAGAGTTCAGGCACTGGCTCAGGCTCCTTCTCTTCGCCTTCTTCGCTGACATTCTGGAGCGTGAGCTTACCGAGCTTCTCCTGCCAATGCCTTTGTTGCTTCTGGTTGTGTGCAAGATGCTTTTGATTCTCCTCCAGCTGGTTGCGCATTTCCACTTCAGCCCCTCTATTCTGGTTGAGGTCAGCGGTTGCTTCGTCGATCTGCTTCTTGAGCTCTTCCAGCTCAGTCTGCTTCTCTACGAGTGCGTCCTTAGCTTGCTCTTCTTGTCTCCTGATCTCGGAAGTACCAGTGTTTTGCGACCTGCCATCTTGCTCAACTTTCTCAAGTTCAGCGGCTATCTTTTCAAGGTCTTTTTCGGCGTCGGCGAGCGCCTTCTCATGTTTCACTTTGGCCTTCTCAGCTTTGGTCTTGGAGACTTCCGCAGTGCTCAGTCTTTCGTTCAGGGCGTCGATCTGCTCCTTGAGCCCATCCACCTTGGCTTTCTGTGTTCGTAACTTGACACCACCAATTTCCATTATCTTGTCCTGGAGCTCCTTGATTTCGGCCTCGATGCCCTCTGTTTCCGACTGCAGCTTGGATACCTCCTTCTCCATGGCGGCGATGCTTTTCTCAAGACTCGACACCTTACTCTTGTCGGACTTCGTCGTCTGCTGTCCGGCCGTCAATTCTTGGATGCGCTTCTGAGCGTCTTCGATGTTTCGATCAATGCTACCAAGTTCGAGGCCCAGCTTCTGCACTTGAGTATCCAGCTTGGGAAGCTGGCCCTGGAGTTCTTTGACGTGGACTTCAAGCTCATGCTGTTGTTGTTGAAGAGCAGTATACTCTTCCTCAAGGCCATCGCGGTCCACTTCGAGCTTCGAGACTTGCTCCTTGGTGGTGTCCGATGCGACCTTTGAGGACATGGCGCCTTTTGCGACTCTGTTGCCACCACCACTCATTACACCCGACTTGTCAATGAGTTTGCCTTCCAAGCTGACCACACGCCACCGCTTTGCGCCATATGCGACCCGGTCAGCTTGCTTAGAGTCGTTGGCCACAATCGTATTTTGCAATACACTGTAGAAGGCCGGACGAAACCGCTCATGCTTGCTCTTGACCAAGTCGAACAACCGAGGGCAGTTCTCCGGAATCTCAATCGCGGAAAGGTCACGCTTCGGCAGCTTGTCAAGACATATGAAGTTGGCACGTCCCAGGTTGTTCTTACGAAGGTACTCAATGCACTGCTGAGCACATTCCACGGTGTCGACGACCATATTGTCGAGCGAAGGGCAAGCCGTGGACATCGCTATGTCGTACTTAGCGTCGATTGCGCCTAGGTTGCCTAGTCGTCCGTGGAAGCCTTCGACACGCCCAGAGTCCTTGAGGCGGGTCAAGCCAGCAAGCACATTGCCTTGACTCTGCGTCGCCGACAAGCTTGCTCGTGCTTCATCGGCCTTTTGCCTGGCATTCGACAATCCGGACTTCAGAGCGGGCTCCTTGGCCGAGACGTCGTCGAGCTTCTTCTGGGCGCTTTGTGCTTCTTTCTCGGCTGCCTTGCGCTGATTCTTGCATTCATCGATCTCAACAGCCTTGGCTTCGCGCTTCTCCTGGAGGTTCGCGATCTTGGCTTCCACTTCCGCGATGGCTGTGGCGCCTGCGTTTTCACGCTCTCGAAGAATGTCAAGCTCGCTTTGAGCGACCGCGATGGAGGAATGCTTGTCGTTGATCTTGGCATTCCATGGCTCGAGTTGCTTCTGCTTCGCTGCAATCTCATCGCTAAGACCCTGTGTCTTGCCTTTCAACGATTCACGAATCTTCGCGAGCTCCTGATCTTCCGCCTGCATCTCCTGCTCAAGGTCCTCGATCTCGCCCGTGAATCGCTCGATATCTGCGATTGCCTGGTTGGCTAGCGTGTCTGACTGCGCGATCTCGAATGTGGACGTATCACGAGTCTTTTCGAGCTTCTTCTGCTTGTTCTTGTGATGCTTCTTCTGCTCTTCAAACTTGACAGCTTGCTTTTCAAGATCATTGGCTTGCTTAGTGAGTGCCTGAGTTTCCTTGGCCATCTTATCGTAGGTCTTGGACTCAGCCTTGTGTTGCTTTTCCATTGCTTTGATCTCGTCCTCGGCTCCGTTGTGCCTGTTCAACTCGTCCTTGAGCTGCTCTTGGATCTGGCCAATAGCCTCCTCCGAGACTTGAATGTTGTCACCGCATTCTGCAACATAGATCTGGTACAACGCAGACTGTTTAGATGCCAGGTCGTTTTCGTCCCGAAGATAGGCCAAAGCCTTGTCTTTCTTGCTTTCCAAGCCATTCTTCTCCTTCTCGACATGTTGAACGCGATTGCTCTTCTCTGAACAGACTTCATTGAGAGCCTCGGTCTCAGCTGCAGCCTCTTCGATGGGAGTCTTATATTTCGATGTGCCAATAATGTCCTCGAGATATTCCAGCAGTCCGTCGTCGTGCTCATTCGCAGCTTTCGGTTTCATCTGGGCAATGGATTCAACCTCGCCTTGTAAGATCAAGAAGCGCTTGTGGTCCAGATCGATACCGCGGTCTTTGAGCAGTGTCGTCACAGTCGTAAAGTCCGAATTCTTGCCGTTGATGTAGTATTTACTACTGTTGTTCTTGAAAGCTCGTCGAGAGACGACCAGCTGCGAGTCCGGGACCACCGCTGATTCTCCATTGGGTTGATCCATGACCATCTGGAAATGTACTTCGACTTCGCAATAGTCCAGGTCTGGGTATTGCGCGCTGTTGTGAATCAGAGCCGATATCTTGCCTTGTCGCATCTTGCTTGCACGGAACCCAAATACGAAAAGCAACGAATCGATGACATTGCTCTTGCCCGAACCATTGGGTCCGACCACGGAGGAGAATGATGCGTGGAAAGGTCCAACTTCCTGTCGTCCAGCATAAGATTTGAAGTTGGTCAAGATGAGATATGTAATGGTCATTCTTGGTTTCGCTTCAGCAGGTTCCTGCGATTGTGGCACGCCAACCGCTCTCTTTCGAACAACAATATCCATCGGCCTCTCTAACTTGGTGATGTTCGGATCGATCTTCTTCACTTCCACTCTTGCATCTGTTCTGTGAGCTTCCGGGACATCAGTCACGTCAACGTCGAGATCGTCCTCCATCTTGCTTGGTGTAACGTGCTGGGATGACTTTGGAGTTTCAGGGTTCACTGTAGCGTCCAGTCCGTCGTCTACGGGTGTTTGATTTCGTGAGGTCTGTCTGGGCGTCTGCTCGTTTATAGCTGATTCCGTGATGTCGGTCAGAGGTGTGCCTTGCCGTGAGGTTGGCGACCTTGGTTCTGGGGATGCGGTCGCCTGCGGTGTGGGTAGGGTAGGTTCCAGGTCAGGCACATCTGGTGCTATGGAAATGCGCGAAGCTCTACTCTTACGCGCAGCTCTTGCATCTTTGACGGAACGTCGTTTCGGGGCGGACTTCTTCGCGGGCGATGATGGCTCATCCGCTACGCTCTCGGGAGGTGGGCTGAAGACCTGCGATGGCTCAATCGAAGCTTCCACTGAATCGTCGGCCTTGGTCCGTCTCCCGTTTGTCGTTCTGCGTCGCGGAGTGGCATCGCCTGCAGTCTTCCGTCTTGGCGATCTGGCGCTCTTGGGCGCAGGTGTGAACTCCTCTTCATCGTCCTCGTCCTGGGCGCTCCTGGCGACGCTGTTCTCGATGTCTGAGTCGTCGTCGTCCACAACGACCTTCTTCCGTGATGCCGCTCGTCGCGAGGGCCGTACAGGTGATTCTGCCGACATGGTGGGTGGTGGGCTTGCTGCGGTGGTTAGTTGGGCGTGATGTCGCAGAGTAAGACTTGTCAGTGTTTACACCCGTCAACAAACGGCTAGCGCGACCGACGCCTTCCCTGCGCACGACATCCCCACGTTGATCACGTGCATTGCGGCATCTGTGATCTCGGGCTGCTCTCGGACCAACAAGCAAAGCAAAGCAAAGCTCCCGTCCCCAGTCGTCGTCTCCCGACCGTTTGTCTGGTGATTGATTGCCCTTGCATGCATAATTTCCAGCCTCAACTCGGCACTTTTCCACTGCTTGCCGCGCAGAAGCAACGCCATGTTCGACGACAGAACTCCAATGCCACTCGGCCGACGGCGCTGACAGAAGTGCTGATGAGCGTCGTCAGACTCTTCCGAACTCGTCGTCCAGAGCACCGATGTGGTTCCTGCATTGAGGAATCCGACGTCATTTCGGAAGATGCGGAAGGTTTTCTGATCGGGCGCGCGCTTTTGCTTCGCTGACTGATTCGTCAGAGCCGTTATGCGACTGTGCAGAGAGACTCTAACTAGCCATCCCGGACTTAATACTCTGCCCTTTTCCCTGCTCTCTGCCAACTGCTTGGATCGTCTACGATCGATTCTGCCTTGGTTTGCGTAACAGCGTTTTCTGATTCATCTGCTATTAAAACACCTTCCGCACCTGAGCGTTTTGAGCGTTCTATTATATCTACTATCGCAGTCTATCGATCGACCACGCCGAAGCAACTACGGACACCCGCTAGACAACGACTACACCGCCGCATGCTTCGCCCACAAGGCAGGCATACTTACACACGTTTCGCGTCGATCGATCACATCGATCATCCCGCAACGGCATTGCATCGATATTGTTGACCACAATGGCCACGTACAACCCGCCATCGTTCCCGCGCCGCCCCAAGCACTCCAACCTCTTCACTGAGACCAAGTACTTGCTACAACTCAGCTACTATCGATACGAAGTCAACACTGGCATGTACGTCATGTCACCCGGAGAGAAGTTTGTCTACAACATGATCTTCCTCTCGCTCCTGGCACTGCTCTTCTCTGCGGTCTACTACTATCTCCCGAGGACAACGATCATTGGTCTACATCGGCTGGCATACTACTTCACCGGGAGTCACAAGCTTCATGTGAACAGTGTAGTCGTTGCACAGAAAGTCTTGCAAGGCTCAGGCGAAGCGACCGCAAGTCTGACGGGACAAGGAGCTGTGCTCAACGTGAGCAGTGTCTTCAGCCCGTGAGCTTGGCCCGAGAATTTGGACAGGAAGCCAAACCAGAAGCGAAGAGGAGGCCTAATGATTAATGTTTACAACGATGAAATGGGCGGGTGAGCAGAGCAGGCAGCTTGGTGAAGACATCTGCGAGTCGAGCGACCACGGCCCATGACACGATAGGATGGGTCCAGTTCGGCTTGCGATCGATGCAACACACCTCCAAGGATGAAGCTCAAAGCCTAGCGCCTGGTGAGGAGCATTCGACGACGAGGTGAAACTTGACAACAAGATGGTCTGGTCAGCCTCTCTGCTCCGGTAATGAGCAATGTTGCGATAGATTTGATACGGTATGTCACCGTCTTAGGGAGACAGTCAGCGTTATACCCCAGGGCTTTGAGCGGTGCTTGCATAGCGCACCATTTGCGAGGCGTAACACGTTGTACATAATTGTCCAATGATAGAATCCATTACATCAAGGCGTTCCACGGCGATGTCGCATATGGGAGGGCTCATTTAGGGCGTCTAAGAGTGAGGTCAGGATTGAGTTGATGATTCAGCTCTTTCCTCGTGTTCTACCCAGAGCCTGTCGTCAGCAGCATAGGTCAGCACTTGCATCTTCACCAAACCATATCTTCTTGTCATTCCGGTGCATAGACCAGAAGCTCTGCGTGATTAGTAATTGACCGACATCGAAAATCCCAACAACAAGGAGTCCCACAGAATGAAAAGTCTTCTTTGATAGGCTTAAGGTGGTCGCAAAGCAGAGGTGATGTTGTAGCAATGTCGATCGGCCGCGCATTCCCGCCAGGGATTACTATCCACCTGCATGTGCCGCTCCCACGTTGTACACCACCACCCACTGAACAATAGCAATAATGTAACAACAATCACATCGCCCACAGAGGCAAGAATACAATACCGATCAGAGTCATGAGACTCAAAAACGTCCTATGCACGGCACTGGCCTTCCGCTCTCTCACAGCTGCACATGAAGAGCAGATACCCCTCCAAGGCAGCCATCAGACGGAGGTCAACCCCCTCAATGTTGCCATTATAGGTGAGCATACATGATACAATCAATAACTACGGTCAATCTGATGCGGCTTTACAAGGAGCCGGAGCAGCAGGCTCTTCAACCGCCTACCACCTCTCGAAGTACGCCTTCGACGCTGGCGTTCCCCTCAACATCACCATCTTCGAACGAAACCCCTACGTCGGGGGGCGTTCTACGACCGTCAACGCCTACAACTCCAGCACCCTCCCCGTCGAGCTCGGCGCCAGTATCTTCGTCACCGTCAACAAGATCCTTGTTGATGCTGTCCGCGACTTCAACCTCTCCACCTCGACCTTTTCGAGCGATCAAGATGACAAGTCAAGCAAGATACCTGGCGATGCTCTCGCTATTTGGAATGGAAAGGAGTTCGTCATCACGCAGAACGGGAAATGGTGGGACTATGCGAAGTTGTTCTGGAGGTACGGAGTTGCGCCTCTCAAGACTCAAGCGTTGATGAGGAAAACGGTGGGGAAGTTCTTGAAGATGTATGAGGCACCTGTCTTTCCCTTTGGGGACTTGACGCAGGCCGTGCAAGATGTGGGCCTGATTGGTGTAACTACCACTACGGGCGAGGAGTTGATGCGTGCCAACGGCATTGTGGGAAAGTTCGGGTCAGAGGTGGTTCAAGCTAGCACAAGGGTGAACTACGCACAGAACCTGGCATACATTCATGGGCTGGAGGCTATGGTGTGCATGGCCGCAGAGGGTGCTATGAGCGTGGAAGGAGGCAACTGGAGAATCTTCGAGGAGATGGTGAAGGCCTCCAAAGCTACGGTGCTGCTGGAAACGGAGGTTGGGGGAGTCTGGCCACAAGGAAGTGGCAGCTATGCCTTGAACTACAGTCATCCGGACGGCACCGGATCTGGCTCTGGAGTCTTTGACGCAGTGGTCCTAGCCGCGCCATATCAGTTCTCTGAGCTCAAATCGCTAGGCGTTCACGAGAACGAGCTTGCGACGGCGAAAAGCCCTGAAAAGGTCCCATATGTCGAGCTCCACGTCACGCTCTTCACATCACCGCATCTCCTCTCGCCGGGTTTCTTCAACCTCTCTTCAGACAAGGCAGCTCCACAAGTCATCCTCACCACGCTTCCACCGGACGAGGAACCCAGGAAAGGCTCCAAGGGTGTTGGCAGCCCAGGTTTCTTCAGCATCTCTCTCTTGCGGCCGATCACCAACCCATCTACGTCCGGCCCCGAATATCTTTACAAGATCTTCTCCCCGTCGCCCGTCAACGACACCTTCCTCGCCCATCTCCTCGGTGTCCAGGACCTCCCAGACAATGGCGGCAATCAGATCTCCTCACGGGACGTGACCTGGATCTACCGCAAAGTATGGAACTCATACCCGTACGAGTACCCGCGAGTCACGTTCGAGGACATCAAGTTGAGGAAGGGACTTTATTATACGGCGGGAATGGACAGTTTCATCAGTACGATGGAAACCAACGCGCTTATGGGAAAGAATGTGGCTAAGTTGGTGGTTGATGAGTGGGCGGGAGAGTTCAGGCAGGGTGAGAGGGATATCGAGGAGCACTGTCTCGTTGGTGAAGAGACAACAGGTCCGAGAGGGTGGCTATTCGGCTGGAATACGTGATTGTCGCCGAGACTGAATGATCCCTCACCTATTCAGATACCTATCATCATATTCCATCAACATATCAACCCGGCTGATTGAACTTGAAACCACACCGTGCGACACCACATGACGTCGCACACCACCACTGTCGATACTGCCAACTGCCAAACCTCATCAGCTGTGGCCAGCCCAACACGATCACGCCACGCTCGCTATCTCGGTAAGTACAATCAGACCCAATCACCACGAAAAACAAGCATCAATGAACCACGAGACCGCATGCACAAGAGCGCCTCTCAAACAACGCTATGATGGAATGCCACAGCTCCAGCGCCATCGTCAGCTGCGATCTCAGTGGCTGCAGTGGCTAGAGCCTCGAGATCGAGGTCGCTGCTCCAGTCGGTGAGATTCCGGTACTCGTGCTGCGCCTCAGATGAGTTGTCCAGCCACGATCTGGACGGCTTTTGAGTTTGGCAGGATTACGGCAGGTGAGTGTTTGGATCAGATCGTCCTTTGAAGAACGAGGCAACGGATAGCGAGGAGGTAATCCTGCCCTGTGCTGCTCTTGCCAGGAGAGTTGACGCGTAGCGATAAGACTCGTGTCACTTGGTCGTTCCTCGCAGCATAGCGAGGTCATGAGCACGAAGCGAAAACACAGCTTACCGACGACAAGTATCATCACGTTGGACCGAAACAGACACGACGCCTGCAAACGAATCCAACCTGCCAACTCCGTCATCTTCGGGACGTCTACCGCCACAAACGACCATTCACTTACCACTTTAAGCTTAGACGTGGACCCGCACTAGCCAACTCTAAACCAAGATTTCCCCAGATTCTGACGTCGGTTCATGGTTGTGGACCCTTTGCATCACCAGCCGCAACGACGACTGATCAGCAATCTTCGTTTGGCAGGGAAGAAAACTTGGTATGGGCGGATTTCAGATCAGACGACGTCAGAGCATTTCTCGCGCTCGGTTGTAGATATATAGATAGTCGGCCGCGGAGCAGAGGTTTGTTCACACTTTCTATCCAACCACAAACCTACCAAATTCAACACATTCTAAAAGCAACAACACCACAATGGCCCGCACAGCAGCAACCCGCACCGGCAAGAAGCCTTCGCTCCTTTCCCGTCTTCGCAATAAGAACCAAGCCAAGGTGA
Organism: Zasmidium angulare; assembly: GCA_002786045.1. Lineage (NCBI taxonomy): Eukaryota > Fungi > Ascomycota > Dothideomycetes > Mycosphaerellales > Mycosphaerellaceae > Zasmidium > Zasmidium angulare. The sequence continues at coordinate 808,246 of NHNX01000008.1, forward strand.
CAACTTCGCAATCCACCAACCCAATCACTGGCACCACAACCACGACTCAAACGACCAAGACCCATCCCAAGGGTTACGGTCACCGTGGCCACGGCGGAGAGGGTCCCATGGCAAGCAACCACGAGACGCACTACACTGGCGGCGCCACGACTCACCGACACCAGAGGAGGAAGCCAAGGTAAGCATTGCCCTTGTCCATTTCTTGCTGTAACATTTGACTAACCCACGTGTGCAGCATGGGCGACAAGATGTCCGGTGCTATGATGAAGCTTCGTGGCTCTCTTACTCGCCGTCCTGGCAAGAAGGCTGCTGGTACCAGGAGGATGCACGGTACCGACGGCC